>OX388214.1:23214950-23830839 GCA_947578815.1 Epinotia ramella
GCATGCGCCTGACAAGCGGCGGTCGTGTTCGAGTGTCTGCTCTTAGCAACAAGTTATTCGGAACTTATGTACGGAATATTTACCGTTAGCTTTTCGGTGAAGGTACCCCCGCGCGTCGTGAAGGATTTTATTACATCTTCGGGTACAATCTTAAAATCCGCACTGCCTTAGTACCTGTACTTACACTACCATAATTCTTCATTCATACATCACGCTTGCATATTTACGTCAACAATTGTTTTACATTTAGTTACATATTTGCTGACGCTTAATATCATAACATAATGAGGTATCTTGTTACAAGAACTCGAAACCTGACAGGTACAAGTGCTTAAAGATGTTCAGACGCTCGAACATTCGAAACTGTATATATGTTATCATATGATAAATAATATACTTAGACCTATTCTATATTATTTATTAAGACCAGCTAATGTGATGGTTTTTATGTGCCAGGTGTCCAGATCTTTACCTGTTAAGTCCTGAAGCTCACACACTAATGGGGATTTCTTAGCTGTAATTTTCGCTTTAATAAATTTAGGTGCTAATTTTTTGGTGAATTGTTTGCCCTTGTCACTTAAGAGGTAAGCACGTTTCGTGACAAGGTCACCCACCTTAAATTCAGCAGGCTTACGTCTATCATTATAATGAGAGGTGTTTTTACAATGGGCTTGCCAAAGCTTCTTCTGCACGTCATCAAAAATCGAGAAAAGACAACCTAGGTTCTCGGCGTAAATGTCGCGAGGCAGAAAGAACCCTTCCTTCCCAATATCGGTATCTATATAGTGTGTTCCACATGATACCAGCTCTCTACCGTATACTAAGAACGAATGCGTAAAACCTGTTGCTTCATTGACTGAAGAATTAATAGTAAACTGAAGTCGAGGAATGAACACGTCCCATGACCTGTGGTCATCATTCACGAAGGTAGAAATACAATATATAATGGTGCGGTTGAATCGCTCAACTAAATTAATTTGAGGAGTGTATTTACGAGCGTTGGGAACATTATATAACTTAACTTTCCATTACTTTCCCAGCAAATTGGCTACCGTTGTCCATGAGAACTGTTTGAGGTACACCATGCACTAATAAAACCGATTCTTCTAAAATCTTAACTATTACCTCTGCAGTAGCCTGTTTAATGGTAAAAATTAAGCAATACTTGGAAAAGCAACAAGTGATGACAAATATGTAGCTGTTCCTTTTCCGTGTAGTAGGCAATGGACCCATTAGATCTATCGAGATCATTTGGAATGGGCGAGAGCATTGTTCAGGTCTCCCCATTTCCCCTAGGGTTTGATGGTTTTGAGCCTTATATGACAAACACTTTTCGCACATTCCAATGAACTTGACGATGTCTTGGTACATGCCTGGCCAATAGAAGCGCAAAGCAAGTCTGCGGTAAGTTTTGAAAATGCCCATGTGTCTGGCAGTTGGCTCTGAATGGTTCTCTATAATTGCTTTTTCGCATAACTCCGTGGGAACAACCAATTTCCATGAAAATTCGGAAGTAAGTTCATGCTTGTTTTTAGACAATCGGTACAACGAGTTATTTTTAATTATATAATTTGGAAAGTTGGTTGGAAAGAAATGTTGGTGTACCAGGTGTCCCCAGAGTTCAAATGAGAGTTGGAGGTACAAATGGCACTCACAGGTGCCCGCGATAAAGCATCAGGGATGACATTATCAACGCCCCGATGATGTTTCAGGATGAAGTTAAAGGTTGACAAGCGAACGCCCCACGTTGGGCGCCAGTGCTACGTTTTAAACGGGCGAGATTAAATTAAACAACAATGTTAATCTACTCTGCATTTATTGCCTCTTAACGCCGCGAGCACACGATAAAAGTCGTCAGGTAGGGGTCATAAGCCGTCTGAGTTTTGCTCCCTGGCTCCAAGGGGGTGTTGCTGCCACCACGCCAGTACTTCTTTGGATCTCGGGACCGCCGTGAAAATGGAACGGGCTGAGGGTCTTCAGCCGGCAGCATCAGGAACCCTGGTGTAAGTTTTGCTGCACTCGAGCCGTAAGATAGCACCCTGGAATTTTCGACCACCGTGTAAATAAACCTCGTTCCGTATTTATCTCCGTTGACTGTGACCGGCATAAGCAGAAGCAGAAGCAGTAAGAGAAAGTACTGCGTGATGGTGATGGTGAAATAGCTTGGTGAAATGCGGATGTCACAGTCAGACGGAGTTTACAAAATGAGATGGAGAATGAATTCTAATTTAATGAGATTTATTATTTTACTAACGGGGTCATGATTCAAACCTATCGGTCCTAACTCGAAGAATTAATGTGATTTCAAGTATAGGGCAATTTTTTTAAATATTACAGCCTTTTTTAAACTAATCAACAATTTATTTATCCCAGTTAATAACTCAAATTATGGTTACCTTATTAATTCATGATAAAACCTTTTTAATAAACAAATGATTAGATGAGTAAGTAGTAGGTAATTGTCAACCGTCACGTCATAAGAAAGTCAAATATCAAAATAAAGAAAACTTTTAAGGATTGGTTTAGCTGATTAACTGGTTTTTCTGTTGAACAAACAATGCCTGCGGCATATCCGTTTTCAAATGTGGAGCGGTCTGACATGGTGATGTTTTATTACCAAGTACGTCGTGCGACCACCGCTCAAGATTTGTTCCACCAACGTTATCCTGATTTGCCTATCCCAAGCCGAAGATTAATCAACACGATGGTTCAAAATCTGCGAGATTACGGACAGTTCTCTGTGCCGAATCACGCTTAAGCACGAGGCGGTGACAGGCCACGACGACGTCGATACGCGGACAATCTCGACCAACAAATTTTAAGGTTCTTTTACCAGGATCCGCGAAGAAGCACCCGGCAAGCCGCAAGACGTTTTAATGTAAGCCATGTTTTTTTTTTTTTTTTTTTTTCTCTTTATTTAAAGAGCTTTGTCACTGAGTGACGATGTCGCTCTGTATTATACATCCATACATACCTATACTACACATTATCTTCTACTTAAACCTATTCTTACTAACTTATAAATAAGGAGTGCTGAATCTGACATCGGGTGAGCCAGAATGTAATTACATCCACCAATTTCATAAAAAGCTTCATCCACGATCTGTCTACGAGCCGATTCGTTGCGGACACATTCCATTAAAATATGATAGACATCTTCCTCAACATCACACGCAGTACAATTCGGTGATGGAACTTTCCTCATCAGATAAGCAAATTTGTTTAATGGCATGTGTCCACAACGAAGCCTCATAGCGAGTACTGTGTCTATGCGGTTTAGGCTGCATTCATCAAACCATGGAGACCGCGGGAGTTGTGGCTGAACCGTTCTGTACCATATCCCTTTTTCCTTCGATCTTAGATCAAAAAATTCGCTCCACGACTCACGGCAGTGAACTTTTGCCATACTAAGGCGGTCCGAAAAAGTGGGTAAATAATTGAAGTCCACACCATCACTATAAGCTTCTTTCGCGAGTTTATCCACTTTTTCGTTCCCAGGGATGCCGACATGAGATGGTATCCACTGTAGCTTGACGTTCTTTGACTCTGTGCTCAGCGCCATTATTGATTTCAAAATTGTGTAGGCTATCGGTGCTCCTCGAAAAATCGAGGAGCATCGAGCCAGATGTTGGAGCGAACTACGTGAATCTGTCAGGATCACAAATTTATTGCCCTGCATCGATAGGACAAGAGATAAAGCTTCGGCAATTGCAATAAGTTCTACTTGCATAATTGATATATCTGTATCTATCCGAAACTTCATGGACGAATACGTTTGAGGGTCATACAGTGCAGCTCCCGCGCCATTTTCGTCTTTCGATCCGTCGGTATATATCTGATAAAAAGTGCTGTAATTTGTCTCCAAGTACTTAAGACACTCATATTTTAAATAGTTGGAATTATACGATTTCTTGGGATCAGACATAAATTCTAAATTCAAGTTAATAAAGGCTGCTACATTTATATTGCTAGTCCAGGTATCTAAGGAAAACATATGCAATTGCGCACTTTCATGAATCTGCACCTCTTTAAATATGCTATATACAGTCAGTAACAGCGGTTCTCTCGGTCTTAGTTGACGATTCTGATTACTTGTGGCTAGATCTTGAACTACTGTGACCGAATGATTATTGATTAATGCTCTAGACTTAAGCCAATATTTACATGCTAGGTATCGTCTTCGTATGGATAATGGTTGTAGAAACAGTTCGCTTTGCATACTATGTATAGGCGTGCTTTTTATAAACCCCCCGATACTGCGCATAGCCTGATTTTGAACTTTTTCTAGTTTATAAAGATTAGTTTTAGCACTAGTATCATACAAGAAACTGCCATAATCTAGTCTACTTCGAATTAACGCTATATACAACCGTCTTAAATGTTTTTGGTGGACGCCCCACCCGGACCCTGCCAGCACTTTAAATATACTCAAATATTTTGAAATTTTTTGTGCCATTTCGTTAATATGTTTTGTCCATCTCAAAGAACGGTCCAGCCACATGCCAAGATACTTAACATGGTCAACAGTTTCCATGCTGCTGTTTCCATTTACAGTCACGCTGAAATTTTGAATGCTACGACCTCTTTTAAATATACAAATCTTACTCTTAGTAGCAGAGATTGTTAAGCCACAGCTTGATAGTAAATTGACTAGTTTGTCTACTGCTAGTTGTATGTCGATAGCACCTTCAGTCACATTTTTTACCGTTTTGAACAACACAAAATCATCGGCATACTGTGATATATTAACAGTTGAGATATCTTTACAAATATTTAAGGTTACTATATTAAATAACAAGGGAGAAAGTGGGTCTCCTTGAGCTAATCCCCTGCCTGTGCGTCTGTATATAATAGTATCGTTTACTTCTGCTGAAAGTACACGCTCTTTTAAGAAATTCCACAAATATTCACATAATTTTGATCCTATCCCAATGTTATCCAAAAATAACACTAAATAAACGATATCTACATTATTATATGCATTTTCTATATCGATAAAACAACCTATAGTAGTTTGACTTTTTTGCATTCCCAGTTGTATCTTTGATACTAAGCGGCACAGGTTGTCCAAACAAGACCAAGTTTTCCTAAAACCTGTTGTGTGTCCAGACAATAAAGAGTTCTTTTCTATATACCATTCTAGTCGCTTGTTAATAATACTGTGGAAGATCTTACACAAACATGACATGAGAGAAATTGGTCTAAGTGAAGATTCAGAGTAGGGATCCCGCCCAGGCTTAGGAATAGGGACAATCCTGATGTCACGCCACTGTCGAGGTACAGCCCCTAGCAGCAGAATTTTGTTATATAATTCCAGTAATATTGATTTACCCCTCTCCGGCAGATTGTAAATCATAGAAAATGATATTTCGTCACATCCCGGTGCTGTGTCTTTCTTTTTAATATTGTTCTCGAGTTCGTGGCGAGAGATTGGGGCAGTCAGTTGAGCATTACTCGATGTAAACAAAGGATGTGGAGGACACGTCGAAGCTGGAGCTAGGCTACTTAGCAATTTGTTAATTGTGTCAGGATTTACAGGTGGTTTTTCAATATTCTGTCCCTTCAACCATTTCATTTTGGCCCACATCTCGCTGGCCGACGTCACTCCATCGATGGACGAGCAAAATTTTTGCCAGTTTCCGCTTTTAGCTTGTCGTATTTTAGCCTGCGCTAGACGTATTTTTTCCTGAAGTGCGTCCAAGTTTGTCGGGGTGGGGTTACCTCTTAGTTGGGCTAGGGCTAGCCGTCTTTCTGCAACCGCTTTCGACAACTCTGAGTTCCAATACGGTTTAGGGGCAAATTTGTTAGACGGATTTTTATTGATTTTAATAATTGGAATATGCTTATCCGCTGCAGTCAATATACAAGTCAGAAACAAATCATACGCTTCCTGTAGACAACAAGGGAGTTGTAAGTCATCGAAAATGTGATCTAAGTACTGTTTGTATGATTCCCAGTCCGCTTTCTTATAATTACGTTTGTATTTAGTATTTCTCGGGACGCCAATTCCAATGGTTACTTTAATAATCAGATGATCGCTACCAAGTGACTCGTTCGTGACATTCCATTTTAGTTTTACGGCCAGATCTGTTGAGGCCATTGAAATATCAGGGGACGAGCTTTGGAGCCTACCCCCTGCTATTCTAATTCGCGTAGGTCTGCCGTCATTCAGGGACACTAGGTTATTTTCCATAATTGAATCAAAAATCTGCAAACCTCTAGGATCCGTCTTGCTCGACCAGTTTGAATGGTGGCCATTGAAGTCACCCAGTACGATCGATTTATCTTCCATTGATCCAAAAATATGATCCCAGTCGGGTTGTGACGTACGTATATTAGGAGGGCAATATATCGACCATATATACTCAACTTCCCCACAATTATGCATTTTTACTTTCACGATCTCGATGCCGGTATTCTGGTTTTGAACCCTACATTGATGAGCTTGAATTGAAGAATGGGTTATAATTGCTACTCCTCCATATCCGTCCGCTCTGTCCTGGCGAAATATATTGTAACCATTTATTTTGAAGTTACTGTCAGGTTCAAACCATGTTTCACTAATTGCACAGATGTGAATTCGTTCTTGAGCTAAGAGTTGTTCTAGAGTTATCGTTTTTGGCCTCAAACTTTGTGCGTTCCACTGGAAAATATTAAGTTTTATGAAGGGAATAGGTTTTTAAATAGTGGCCACTCAGAAATGTTATCTACTATGTACGTGATGACCCAATTAAAGCCCGTTTGTATAATACTTAAGAGTTTGTCCTGTATAGAGTAATTTTTCATGAATATTATATCTTTTATTTTATTTAATAATTCACTGACTGGGGCAGTCTTTAAATTCTGCCGAGGCTTATTTTTCGGTTCGGGTTCCATGTTGACCTCGTTGGCTTGCTCCGAACTGCTTGAGTCTGACCTCTCCCAGTCTTGGACAAGAGATTCTTTCTGTCCCTGTCTCTTTTCTGACCGTACTACCTTCGGTGCAGCCGAGTTTTGATGAGCCTTCGGTGATTTTTCGGAATGAATAACCGCTTTTGTTTGGGTAATTTCTGCATACGTTTCAGGAGATTCGCTGTGCGAAATACTCACAAACCCTTCGAGATCCGTAGGCAGGATTTGGAATCGACCCTTCTTGCTTGAAATAGTTTCTGCTGATGTTTCCCTCGCAATTCTGGTCTCAACCTGGGTAGGCGATGTAGGTGGGACATACAGTGTCAATGCTCGTTTGTATGAGCAGTTGAATTCAGCCATAAGTTCTCTAAGTCTCTTCTCTTTAAGGAACACAGGGCACGTCTTCGAGAGCGCCATATGAGGCAAACTACAGTTGACGCATTTATAGTTTGTTATGTCACAGTTAGCGTGTTTTCTACCACACTTAGGGCACGTGGGCTTGTTCACAGGGCATTGTTTTCCATAGTGACCATATTTCCAGCAATTAGAACACTGTGTAACTGGAAAAATATATGGCTCAACTGCAATCCTGAGATCATGTACGTATATATAACGAGGCAGCTGGCTGCCTTTGAAACACAGTCGTACCTTATCGCATTTTTTCCATCCACCATCTTCTTCATCATTTCTTTTGTTGAGGCGTTTGGATGAGATTAGTTGGATATCGCTCTTAATGCTGGCCGTGACTTCTTCATCGGATAATTCAATGTCAATATCTTTAACAATACCGTATGAAACACCCACTTCGAGAGTTTTTTGGCATCTCCATCCCAGTTTTATGATATTTTCACATGACGTAAATATATCTGCGTTTGTTACGTTGTCAAATTCTATCCGGATTTTGTACGGGTTAAGATATCGATGCTTATCTAAAACAACTCTGTATCTCAAAAACTGTGTTTTTTCAGGGCAGAGGTTTAAAAAAAACACAAAAAAGATATTGTTATATTTTTTTATTAAGATAACCAATTTAAAATCTTCTTTTAGTCACAGTTTCCTCTGTCATCCAGTTATTTAAACCCAAGAAAATAAAAAGAAAACAACAAAAAACTACACAAAAAAAACTCAAAAATGTACTACAGTTTAGAGTTGTGACACGATATTTATATACTTTGGATAAGTTTTTATGTGTACTAACGTCTCAATAGAAAATAATTCGAAAAAATATTTTTTTCTTATGAATAATAGTGTATTATTTGTCTTTACGACAAACGTATATCTAAAATATTAAAAGAATACTGACTTATTTTGCTTTGTTTCTCAAATATTCTTTTTTAATATGGACAATAATGGCCTTAAACGACATACCTCACAATAATACTTAAACTATATAGACAATAACGGTATAGTTTAGTTTACAACACTTGGTATGGATGTAAATTAGTAACTCTTTTTTAAAGATTCAAAGATAATATATTATTATGGACTTTAAGGCTCCATAAAAATGTTTTGCACGCCTGCACGCAGGCTGAATGCACTGGACGATTATGTTGTATTTTTAAGAACTATGTAACTGCATTCCGAGCAAAATAAAAATCTTTGAATCTTTGAAATCTTTGAACCTCGTGGGGGGCCTAGCTACGATGCGCCATCCGGCGGCCATCGGTTCTACGTGCAATGTGCCCAGCCCATTGCCACTTAAGTTTAGCGATTTAGAGGGCTATATCGGTTACTTTGGTTTTGCTGCGGTAGCCTCATTTCTGATGCGATTGCGCAGAGAAACTCCCAGCATAGCCCTCTCCATTGCTTTTTGGGTGACTTTGAGCCTTCTTATGAGGTAACCGTCTACGTTTCCGTGTCATACGTCATCACACAGTGACGTAGTGGCAACACACACTGGTCAAAGACTCTCGTCTTGAGACATTGCGAAGTATTGGACGAAAAGATGTGCCGTAGGTTCCCGAATGCTGCCCAGCCGAGTCGGACTCTTACTCAAAGTTGGACCTATCTAACTTGAAAGTCTGAAGAAGTCTTGAAAGTGTCCGATTGACATGATTTTTGTCTTATCCATGTTTATCCTGAGACCGACTCGCTCGGAGGCTTTCTGAGGTCATCGAGCATAGTACTCAAGTCTTCCATGGTCTCAGCCAAGACTACTATATCATCAGCAAACCAAAGGTGATTGATGTACTCGCCGTTGATGTTGATGCCTAGCCTTCTCCAGTCTAGAGTCTTGAAAACGTCCTCCATTGCAGCGGTGTACAGTTTTGTGGAAATAACATTCACTTGCCTAACACGCCGCTGAAGCGGAATACTTTTCAAGCTCCAATCCTGGAGTGGGACTGACATAGTGACGTTCTCGTACAAACACTTTAGTACTTCGATATAGCGGCAGTCATCTTTTGAACGCTGGAGAGACTGTAGTACAGCCCAGGTTTCGATCGAATCGAAACCTTTCTCCATGAACGCTAAGCAAAGAGGCAAGTTTTACTTTCCAGTCTTTTGTATAACCTGGCGGAGCGTATGAATGTGGTCTACGGTACTAAAACCTCTTCGAAAACCGGCTTTTTCGGGAGGCTGGAAGTCACTAAGCCTGCATGCGAGGCGATTTGTAATGACTCTTGAAAACAGCTTGTAAACATGGCTCAGAAGTGAGATGGGTCGGTAATTCTTCAGCAGGGTTTTGTTCCCCTTTTTGAACAACAGCACCCCTAACCTCTGTTCCACGCCTTTGGCGTTCTCCCTTCCAGTAGGACGGTGTCGAACAACTTCTGAGGGGTCGTAAGGATCGGTTTTCTACCCGCCGTCATGAGTTTGGCTGTAATTCCGTCTTCACCTTGTGCCTTGCTGTTCTTAAGCTGTTTCAGAACCATTCTAATCTCGGACAGGCTGATGTCCGGGATGTCGTCGGTAAAGTGTCGGGTTGGTCTAGCTAGGGTCTTTTGCCAGTCCAACTTCGGGTCTGCGAGTTGACGTGTATACGATATGTATGACGTGTAGAAACGCACTCACTCAAAAGCTCAGGTTTGGAAAAAACGACTCTCCAGTCCTCAGTTTTTTACCTTGCGAGCTGGCTCTGCCCAATAGACTCGATCGAGATCTCGCGCGAACACATTAGAGCCCTTATTTCTCTCAATGGCCTCTTCAATACGGTTCGTAGTGAATTGGCGCAGATCGCGGGTAAGGGACTTGGAGATTCTGTTTATTTCGCTGCCGGTATAAAGTCGCATCGTTTGAAGACTGCAGAATCATTTGACTCCTTTCCTTCATGAGCTTCTGAGTGGAGCTAGAGAGCCTTTTAGTTCTGTTGAACTGAAGAACATAGACCCAGTGGCACGAACAGGTTCCACAAAACCTAGGCAATGGAAACGGTTTTGGAGTTCCAGCTGAAAGCTCTCGGGGTCACCCAAAGGGCAATGGAGAGGGCTATGCTGGGAGTTTCTCTGCGCGATCGCATCAGAAATGAGGCTACCCGCAGCAAAACCAAAGCAGATTTCGGATATTTTTTCCAGTTCGCGTGTTCATTTCTATAACCAAAGTATAATATAGTCAACTGAAAGAGTTACTGATTCTTTGACAAAAATAGTGTCCATAATAAAAATATAATAGTTATTGTTATTATACCACTTTTTATACAAAAAAGAGACGCACACGAGTAATTGAAGTCCCCATGTACATGGAGCATGTAGTAGGTATGTATCTTATACTTATCTTATTTGATAAGTATTACAAAATAAATAAATATTAGAGGTTTATAATATCTTACACAAATCGAACTAGTTAAGTTCAATAAGGCTTGTGTTGTATATTATTATTTTAATTGATATGAATACATAGATACCTTTTTTGCAATACATATAACATCTAAATAAGTTTATCATCGTGCTGCTTATCTATTTATAGTGGCTTTTCTCGTTTTGAATCAAGAAACTAAATGCATATTTATGATGAACATAGTCCAAATTCGTATAGTATACCAATAATGAAGTAAGTCTTATGTAGTATAGGGGCTTATTTTGCTTACATGAACAAGCCAACTTTCATTATTTTCGTGAATACTCGTTTATTTGTTGTTAAGTCAAAACATCGGTACTTACTGTTTAACGGAAAGTGTCCCATCCACGAATAATCCTATATTGCACAAAAATTCGCTAGTGTTCCACTGAGCTATTTCGCGTAATGCCGCTGTTGTACAAACAAATTGATGTGTTTTAACGAATTATTTGGGGATGTGCCGGTAGTCAACAAAAAAACGTGGTGACGGCGTCGATCGCTATGGCTCATCTGGCCTACGGACGGTCTTCCAGATAAAATGACGTCGACACCCCACCAATGGCATAACGGCACAATGCTGCCACGGTGGCAATTTTTTGAATTAGAACACGTGAGTCTTAGTCACGATAAACTTTAACGTGTTCTGCGTCTAGTCTTATACTTAGTAGCAAAACGGATTATTTCGCGATACCGACTTGTTTTAGATAAGCGTCGATATGTCACTTGAAGTATGCCTTTAATGTTACTTTCTTTAAGATATTTAGCTAATGCTATTTGTTTTGGCAACATGCTAGAGTTAGTAACACATACTTCCGTCGTAGTGAGTTCCTCCGGCTTATTCGTACCCAACAAGGGCAGGGTTGGGCTGCGGGAGTTTTTGCGATCAAGCCTCTTTCTTGCCGATAATACTTCAGTCCACTCTCCTTCATCATCATCACCATTCTCTAAACTCCGTTTTTTATTATTAATTGTATTTGATTCTTGTGAGTTAGTTAAGTCCTCCGTCTGATTTTTTGTCATGTCTTCACTTCTCTCTTCCATGCTGTTTACACTATCTACCTCATAATTATTGCACTCACTAATGTTCACACGATCGATTAGTTCACCATTTATTTTGCCCTCCATTGTCTCCTAATAGCATAGCAACGTAAACAATAGGCGCGCGCCAGCGCAGTCCCATGCGCCGGGACCGGCCGGGTGATAAGAAACTAGTTTTTTACTATGGAATAATTACACAAACGCAATAAGTAACCGTGTAGCAATCGAAACGTCTTGCTGTCACGGGATGCGTCAGCGAACTGAAGCCATGTTTTTGTGTGGAAACTTCTCAACGCAACCGGGTTTGCACCCGTTTCATTTCACACCTGTACAGGATCTTTCACCGTTAGATTGTCCTTCAAGAATGATCATGTGTGATTGGATATTAGAAAACCAAGAAACCAACATCCTCTGGACAGATGAAGGCACTTTTACACGAATATTAAATACACGAAAAATAATAAATAACGAACATTACTGGAGTGCTGAAAACCCTCATTTAACTAGAAGGAATGCATATTATCAAGTGAGATTCAGTCTAAAGTGTGTGGCAGGAATAGTGAACGATATTGTTATCGGCCCCTACTTCATCGAAGGCAGATTAAATGGTGCTAAGTACCTTGATATGTTGAGACAAGTGGTGCCTGAATTACTGCGAGAAGTACCGGAAAATTACTTGCACAACTTACACTATCAACACGATGGTGCTCCCGCTCACTTTTAACACCAAGTACGCGATTACCTCGATGAACAGTTCCCGAGACGTTGGATCGGCCGCGGCGGACCTGTGGCATGGCCTGCTCGCAGTCCCGACTTAAACGCCTTTAGATTTTTTTCTCTGGGGTGAAATGAAAAGATTGGTCTATGAGCATGAGTCCAACACTGTCGATGAACTCCGTGAGCGAGTAGTTGCAGCGTTTGAAACAATAAAGCAAAATCGCTTTGCTCTTGGCAGGTTGAAAGACAACCCCAGACGACGAGCAGAATTATGTCGACAGCAAGAAGGCTCACACTTTGAACAACTCCTGAAGTATGTTTAGGTGTGATCCTAATTGTTATAAAACTTGTGTAGTGTCTTAGGGATTTTATTACTTCAATAAATTCGTTTAATTTTCGTCAATTATTTTAATTTCTTTTACACTAAACATTGAATTAAAAGATTATCATTTATCAAGTAGGTGGAATAATAACCGTAAGTACAGTCGCCATCAGATACATCTGTACATTACAGGGTGCTCAATGAACATGTACTCTAACGCCTTGACAATAAGGTCGTGTTCAGATATTTTTGAGCAGCTTGTCCGTTGCGATGTATGTGATGGCGACTGTACCTAATGCGTTCTTCACTAGATACGGTTTTTAGTCTTGTCAAGTGCGTAGGGTGACCATAATAATTAATAAATAGGGAATCATTTTTAGTTTTTTTTTTACCTGCGAAAAAAGTGCTAATATATGCACTCCAATCTACAGCGTTGTATTCCTAATTAAGTGCCAAGTCTATTTTCTCTTTCTTGCTACACGACCCCGATAACACCCTGTATAATTTATACTTCAAAACATTAAATGATGCGTGATAGAACTGATAAACAATAGCAGAAAAAGATGAAATGTGTGTAAGTTCGTCTTTAAAGCGAAAATAAGCAGAAAAAGCATAATAACGGAAAGACCGTTAGACACGCCCTTAAATCTACCTACTTACAACTATTTCTTATGGAATGTTCAGCACTTACCCAATATCTTAGGGGTTTTTTAACACTCACTGACTTTAGTGATTGGCAACTCGGGGCTATCTAGTGCCCGGAACGAAATTATTAAAAATATAAACGCGCGCGCGGGCGCGACGTGTGATGACACTGTGAGAAGAGTGTACGTGCGCCTGCGTCGAATGCAAAATATCTCTGCCGGGCGGCCGCGGCCGGTCGGGCCATCGCGGAAGCGGGCGCGGGCGCGGGCGCCGGGGGGCGCAGCGCGTCCCACCGGTTAGAACAATGGAGCTGCGAGCGAGGTACAGTTCGTCAGGGAAATTACGTGCCGCAATGAAATATACGATTAACATATTTTATTGTATGTTAATTCTAGTTGGTATTTGATTGTTATTATTTAGGTAAGTGCTTATAATAGGGGTTTGGTTATTGTATTTGTTTAAAATTTATTATACATAGTTTATTATTCATCTTTTTTTATTACATAGTTCGTAGTATGTATTAAGATTAATTTACTGTAGCGTCTAGGTAAATACGTCTGTACACGTGTTAGTTTGTCTATCTTGTTGTTCCTGATCTCAACTCAATTGCTCAAAGGTTAACTGGAAGAGATCCCTTACAGGGATAAGTTCGCCTTTGTACCGAATTAACTTTTTTTTGTCTGTATTTTTACCTGTGTCTTGTGTACAATAAAGTATTTACATACATACATACATAGTAACGAAAGTTATGTAACGCTACACGATACAGATTTAATGAGGCTAGGCCGGAAAAGTTGATAAAAAAAACCTATGACAAAATGCAAGAATCAAAACTAAAGTGTATTTAATCATACAGATTGGATATTACAAGCTACGGTAACCTAGTGGTTCAGGCATGCGCCTGACAAGCGGCGGTCGTGTTCGAGTCTCGGCTCGTACCAACAAGTTATTCGGAACTTATGTACAGAATATTTACCGCTAGCTTTTCGGTGAAGGAAAACATCGTGAGAAAACTGATCTGATCCCAATAATTTCAAGTTTTCCTTCGGATTGGAAGGTCAGATGGCAGTCACTTTGGTAAAACTAGTGTTTATGCCAAATCTTGATATAAGTTGTCAAGGCGGACCCCGGACTCCTTTAGGGCACAACCGGGAATAACGCTAGGAAGAGGGTTGGAGAACACACAGCTATTAAAAAATCAACTCCGCACATTTCCAATTTCGATATTTTAAAGTGCAACCTGGAAATTTAAGATTGTTTTACTAAAACATTTCAAAAAGTGACTAGAATAGGGAATACTAAGAAATCAAAAGGGATTATTCCTAAAGTTCCACATGACTACCTAGCTCACAGAGAGATTTCATGGAACAAATAGCTGCATGTGTAGCAACCAGATTATATTTTGTTTCCATGCGTATATAGTGCTGTTAGCGATGCTGGGATTCAAAGCAGGTTACTTAATAAGCTCGAGCGCATTCAAAATGTCTGCATTCGGTTCATAACTGGGTTACGCTAATATGACCATGATTCCCATTTCCGTTCTCAGCTCAAGTGGCTCCCTGTTCGTTTTCACCGTAACTCTCACGTCATGTCCATTCTATAATATATTCTCTATAACCCCGCAACTCCTTGCTATCTCAAGGAGCGTTTTAGTTGTCTTCATTCTGTTAGGTCCTCACAAAATTAGCTTTTTACTGTATCATCTTCCTAAACTAAATTGTATAACTCTTCCTTCACTTTTTAAGCTATTCGGCAGTGGAATTAGTTACCACTACAAAAATCTACAAAGAAAAAACTATTTGTCTCTCTTTACACTTACTGACTCTAGACATATATGTTATTTTATGTGAGTATATATGTCTAAATGTAAGTTTATTTATTTAAATATTACATATATTTAATTCAGTATCTTATTTTTCGTATTAGTGTTGTAATTGCTACTAGGTTTTATTAAAATGATCTCTGCATTACCTACTCGTACTATGAATCGTAGTCATTAGATTTGATTTCCGCTACCCTAGGGTTGTCTGGAAGAGATCACTCTCTAGCGATAAGAGCGCCTGTTGTTTGAGACAAACGGTGTTAACCTCTTATTTGCTATCAACTAACCAGATTCGGTCGATTTTAATATCTAGCTGTATACCAATCAAGAAACAGTTCTCATTTTAAACATTAGTTGATAACAAAATAAACGCCTCTGATCGTGCAAGGTCGTGCATTCAAGCGTGGTTGACTGCATACGTGGCATAAGCTATGAGATTGAGCGGGATAGACTGCTGTCTACATATCTCGCTTTATTTTATACTTACCCCGTATGATGTTCGCGCCACGCTTTTTTTTCGATCTTTGACAAAGTTGCGGTCGGCACACGAGGTTCAAACTTGGATTATTCATCGGGCGTACATCATAAAAAAGTCTACAAAAATCAGAACTATCGGATTTGACGCAGTGTCCCTTACTTTTAAGAGACTAGGTTACTGGATTAGGTCGCTGTGGATGGATAATCTTTGTTTTTATGTTTCCTCGCAGTGGAAGTGAAAAGTAGAGTGATAAGATAACTCCGGTCTAAAAGTCATATCACCCCTCATACGAATTCCCCTCGCTTCGTTCGGGAAAATAACAATGTCATGGTAATATATGGCTGGTTTTAGACTCTTTTCATACAATCTACTATTCACCCCCACAAAATTTCATGAGCGTTCAAATATGACCTGTAGTGTCCAAGCCGAAGCATAGAACTTTGCTCGAACGTTCAATAATCCGCATACCGACTCCACCTCGCCAAATCCGGAAGTGGCCTGACTATTCCGCGGAATCCCAAAGGGATATGTTTATTTTAATATAGTTTCTCAATTCTTCGAACACGATATTTTATTAATGAATTACCTTAAAATGGGGTGAGTAGGGATTGCGAGGAGAGTTGGGTTATGAATGGGGAGAGAAGGGATGAAAGGGGGCCGAGATGGGATTTTTAGGCTACTGCTACCTAAATAATGTACTTATTCCAATTTAAAGTGGAGCTATAGTAATACTCATAATTTAAAAAAAAAGATCCAACAATTTTCCCAAATCACGTTTGTATGAAAACCCATCTCACCCTAACTACGAGGGACTACGGGCTGAGGTGGGATTTCGTGTTTATCGTTAAAGTTATGAAATGGAACTTACCCAGAATCATAAAAAAATAAACAAAATACAAACGTCCGGAACACTAATTATATACAACATCCGTCATATTAGGTTACTTTAGTCTATTTCAGTTTTTTGTTGTTTTCTAATGAATGTTATTATTCATGCAGTTTGCATTATATAAAATGTTATGTAAAAATAAAATGTTATCGAGGTTTGAATGTCAGTTTTGTCCCTAATCACCCCGTTTTACGGTAGTCATAAATGATAGGTCTGGAAATATTTTTAAATTGACGTAATACTTAAGATAGGGACTGAAAAATAACCATGTCGGTAATTTTTTCGGTGAAAATTAATATGAAAAGTTGATATTTTTAAACAGAACCGGTGAACGCTATTTTCTGGAATTTCCAAGCGTAATTTACCATGTTTTAACATATTATTCAAGTTGGTTTTCACTGCAGAAACTGAACTGGTGATTTTTATGAGCTTCCTACACGGATATAGGACAACTGGAACTTATAGCAAATACCTATTAAACGAATTTCAAAATAAGGGGGTTTCCCCATGTGGTGTCGGGTTAGAATTTCACCAACCCCTTTAGTCCCGTGGGTGTCGTAAAAGTCGACTAAGGGAGCAGGGTTGCAGTGTGATGTGGGCGATGGGCTAGGAACTTACCACTACGCACATTTTGTAGATCTTTTATAGCCACATTTATGCTAAACTTGGCACTGTAACATAAGTTTCATGTGCTCTGCCTACCACTTTTGGAAATAAAGGCGTGAATCTATGTATGTATCAAAAAAAAGAATAGCTCCGAGCAGGAATGGAATGCAACCCTTTAGAGCGACCAGTCGCGATATGTTTATATTTTTATCTTTATTTTGAAATTTTTGAAGCATGTCGTTGCCAGACGTTATTTATACAACAAGAAAGAGTGCCAAATCTATGCAGCGTTCTTCCCGGAGAAAGACGGAAATCTCAGAATACCATCTAAGAGTTATTATGTTTAGCTACATTACATTACATTGAAATCTTAGAATCCGATAAAATCGAATATGAAACGAAGCTCTTCGATTGACTTTGAGGCGGTGTCAGAAAATCTATGACATGACAACCCTTTTGTCGGAAGAATAAAGCTTAGTTGATATACTTTCACTTGTACCTTATTCCAGATAACATAAGAAAGATCTTGCGTTAAGTGTTATGCGATTTCAAGGAAAACCATTTTGAAGCTCGCAAACAGATATGTCATCAATCATCATGTTTGAAATGTTCTTAATTAAGTATGCTATATTTCCCTTTGATATCCCTTTTTTTGGTGGAGAAAACCTGCGAACCAGGTACCTCATCATCGGGGGATGACTGGGTTATGTGGTATTTCTATCCACTAAAAACTCCACGCGGCCGGCGACTGCGTCCTCGTGCTGGGGGCTCCAGGAGCTCATACTAAACGCACTGGAGCCTCTGGTGCATTTGGCTCGTCTTAGGGTGGAAAAGATGTTCGTCGCCTTCCCTGGAGTTTTTAGACGAGTACCTCGGCCCCCGCCAGAAACACTGCGACCCTGATGACCCCCTTCAGTCGCCATGTACCACAGACGGGGGAGACCGTAGACTTTGATATCTTAGATAAACGAAGAAACTCAGACGAATTGGTCCGTTAAAATTGTTATGTTATATGGAACGAGGTATAAATGGCGATTGGTTAGTGGCAGTCTTTAACATTTAGGGATCTAAAAGGGAGGGGGTATAAATGGCGATTGGCTAAGTGATATTGAAAATTTAATGAGTTTGTCAAAACAGCCAGAGAAGATGTTATTAATTTTCATTATGTTTCACCATTCTCTATTCTGTTCGTTGAATTCATAGAGCTAACCCATTTGAGGTCAAACGAAGTTATAAGCATATTGCACGTAGAACCGATGGCCGGGAAGGTTCTCGAGTGGCGATCACGTACCGGAAGGCGCAGCGTGGGTAGACCCCCACAATGGTGGACTGGATGCGGGTGGCGCTAGACCGGCCATTGTGGTACTCTGGGGTAGGCCTATGTCCAGCAGTAGACGAGTTTCGGCTGATATGACGATGATGATGATGAATTTTTGTGCTACGCCGAAGCGCGTACCAACATTGTTAGCGGACATACAGACATTTTTAGTGGCTCAATATGAAATAAGAGTCACTGTCCTTGATAGGTTTAATCAAAAGTCTAAACGCATTGCTTAATAAGACCAGAGACAATAGAGAAGTTATTTTCAAAAAATCCATTTCAATCATTCCAGAAGAACACGAGTTTAGAGAATTACATGATTTTAGAAATATTTGACTTATCATTAAAAGAAGATCGAACGCTCAACTCTCAATCAGTACGGTATGTTCAGCACAAAAGCATATAAAAGATCCTTTGTATTTATATCCGTGTCCTTCCTAACAAGGTTACACGAGGCCGGAGTAATTGTATGACAAACGATATCCCAACGCGGCCCGTAAGCTTTATATTTACCGCCCGCGCTCACCGATTTATATATTGCTACTACTTTTTATTACACTTTTTAATTTAAGTTTGTTCTTTGTAACGGTAATGTGGTACCCGGAGAATATTATGAGAAATAATTGTTATATACCTTTTATTACTATGTTTAATTTAGTTTGAGAATATAGGGTTTGGGCTTTTGAGAAGAGGGCTGATTTGATTGATTTGATTTGATTTTAGGGAGATATTCATATGAAACATTTGTAGGTATATGGAATTACAAATACTTACATTTTTTGTGTCGAAGTGAATAGCTAGTTTTAATAATGAAAAAGTTTTTTAATGTAGGTATGATAAATTAAAAGTATTAAAACATAATTGTTGTTTTGATTTTGCTCATTGCTAAAAATGTGTTGTGTAGTTATAGTTTAAAATCGTCTACAAAATATAAATAATTAAGTATGTCTTTTTTTTCAGGTTGTTTATTTTTTTTTATCAAAAGTACAAAACAATTAACAATGTTATGTTACTCGCCCAACTGCGATAACAGTTTGTTGGCGAGACCGCGCTCATTTTAACTAATGTGTTAAGTACCTATGTTAAAAGTATTAAAACTATGTTAGGTATGCTATATGAGCTACATACTTATAATCTTAAACACTAAATTACACACTAAACATGATAATGCATGAACACTTCACTCCTGCACTTACAGTGCTATACTTTTACAATTAGGTTGTTCATTTGTGAAAAGATTCTTTTTTTACCTATGTAAGTATTAATGTAATTTTTCCAAAAATGTATTTTTTAATCTACTTTTTAATTCAACTTTGCTGCACTTTTTTTCTTCTCTTAACCAATCAGTCTCGTTATATATTTTTGGTATCATAATAGTAGATTATACACTAAGGGGATAAAGCACTGTTTTATGTCACGGGAGCGAATTGAATCCCGAACGTAACGAAGGACTCATAATTTAACTCCTGAGCGTAGCGAGGGAGTTATAAGTTAATTTCTGAGCGAAGCGAGGGAATTAAGACTGAGTCCTGAGTGCAGTGAGGGGTTCAACCGCCCAAGACTAAAACAGTCTTATCCCCGAGGTGTATACTCTACTTTTCACACCTTATGCGAGACAAAAAAACAGGCTCAGTAGATAAATATTGAAAATAGACCAGAAGCACTGATTCAGACACAGACTTTACGCCTTTTACAGCTTTCCATTTGTCAAAATCATTGTAAGCTTTTAGGTATTTTTCCTTTGACTTCTCTGGCAGCAGATTGTTGACAATGCCTATGGCATCTAATTTGATAAACTCAGGAGTCAAAACACTTTCATCACTCGACATTTTCAATATTATTTTTGAAATTAAATCTTCTATAGGCACCTACAAGAACTCGATTTGTTCGTCACGCGTGAACAAATGAAGGCGCGTGACGTTCCAAATTCGAAAGCACAAGCCGTGGTCCTAGATTCGAAATTCGAATTTCGAACACCGCGCTCCTCCGGACCGGGGTTCACACGGAGGCAAACTTCATTTATTTTGTCAAATCAAGTAGGCCATGGCCTAGGACAAATTGTGTTTAGCAAAATTAAACTTTATGCATATAGTAATAAGAATTATGAAAAGTGAAATCATATTATTAACCAGCGGGTTATAATGAAATTCAGTACAACATTATAACCCGGCTAATACCAAGGGATTTAATGTCTTGCTTTCGGTAGGTTTTACATGACCTATAATTCGGCATTGTCGAGCATGTGGTTTGAAAATATATTAACTCTCTTGCCATAGTAGTTTTTAGCAGAATTCTGTACATATTTCTTTGCCCTTACATTTTTAGTTCTATATTTATTTTGTTTTAAAACCTTTTACTCATTATTAAAATAGTTTTCTACAGCTATCACATATTGCACCCTTAAACCTCTTAAATATACCATTACCAATATTTGTATATATATATTTGAAATCAGCTTCTTGAAAATAGCTCTAACGATTTCGATGAAATCTGGAATATATGTATTGGGGTTTACGGGGGCGAAAAATCGATATAGCTGGGTGTCATGTCTGGGAAAAATCGTTTTCTTCGTATTTTCACCCGAGCAAAGCTCGGTCGGCCAAGCACTAAATAAATAATGAACCAAGTCACACCAAACAGGCTGTTACAGACCTATTAAACCAAATGTTTCTGTTTTGCCCAATGGTTGACAGGGTAGAGTAGAGAATGCCTTATGGCATTAAGTCTGCCATTTGTACTTTATCTTTTATTGTGCAATAAAGTTTAAATAAATACGTAAATAAAACACAGACAAGCCTACTTCATACTCATTAGCTATGCACACAATGCAGTCAAAGGGCATCGCTAAAAAAAATTGCTTTATAGAGGACCGATCGATGATAGGTTACCTAGCGATATTTTACAGAAGAGGACATGTGACTCGAGGACTCCTCTTGCAAAATCAGAATTACAGATACATTGTAATATTCTCTCAAATATTGCAGATGAAAATGTACCGGCCAAGAATAAAACTTTTCCTAAATTCTACATCCAAACCCCTCAATATTTCACCGTCGCTTTGGCGTTTATAAGTATAATATATTGCCAATTTCTTGACGTGAAAGATTAAATTATTCCTCAAAAGATGATGCATGATTCGCGGTAGGTAAATGCGATTTAAGGAAAACGTACAGTACACCGTGGCGAGCCCGGGCCGTGGCCGATTCGTGTCCGGATCGACGCCGGAAAGACGCCCACTGCTGGACATAGGCCTGCGCAAAGGAGTGCCAAAGTGACCGGTACTGCGCCACGACATCCAGCCTGGCTCCTGCCGCTGGAACATATAACCGGACTAAATAAAGTAGGTATTAATTACAGTCGCATATTTTTTGCATAGTTATTACAGATAACATACGACCGTACCACACCGGACCATACGTTTTGACGACCGGTTAGCCTAGTGGGTAGTGACGCTGCCTACGAAGCTGAAGGTCCTGGGTTCGAATCCCGGTAAGGGCAAATATTTGTGTTGTGAGCATGAATATTTGTTTCTGAGTCATGGAAGTTTTCTATGTATTTAAGTATTTATATCTATTATATATATCGTCGTCTAGTACCCATAACACAAGCCTTATCGAGCTTACTATGGGACTAGGTCAATTTGTGTAAGATTGTCCACTAATATTTATTTTATTTATTTATTTATTTACATACAGTACATTCGTTTTCGTACGCGTTTTACGGGAGTGAGTAACTCATGGTGGGTCGATTTCCATACAAAACGTTATTTAACATTCACAGGCTAACGGCGTGATTTTTTAAGGATCCCATGTAAGTAACTTTCACAAATTGGCTTTCCATTTGCGCGAAATTCCCCCTTTCCTTGAATAAACTTGTATACATTACAATAATTTGAGATATTAGTTTGTGGCGTCATACTTTGGGAAAACCGTTTTAATTATGTTACTTACATAGGTCTCTTAAAAAATCACGCCGTTAGCCTGCGAATGTCAAATAACGTGTTGTCTGGAAATCGAAACACCTTAAAGCCAATAACTCGCATATGAATCATGCCTCTACGAGCTATTTTCGCTACAAAGCGTGCCTGCTACGCGCTTGGGCGTAGCACACGTATCGTTTCTTGACCTCGACTGGGTCTGTTATGGTTTGCCGGCCGACGCACGGACGGGGCACGGCCGAATGTATAAGAAACTCGGTGACCGAGCACTGCGGCGCTACCACGAACTTCGAAAGTCGAATTTCGGGTATTTCCATCTCTATTGCACTCCCTTACTCGAGTAACAGGGATGCATGTATTACGAACTTCGACTTTCGAAGTTCGTGGTAGCGCCGCTGGTGTACTGTGAGGCTTTGATTCGATTCTATGTAGCTCGCAGCATGTGAGTCGAGTGTTAATAAATGTAATAATGGCATTGAGGTGTCGTCGTGGATCTAATTCAAAGAGACGGTATTGTCAGCGTATATACGCTATATTATTATGGATGAGGTCTTCCGTAAGGCCGTGGTAAGGGCCCCCCCACACTACCGGCGTCTTTTTTTTTCATTTTATTTCCAAACAAAAAGTAGGTACAATGGTTTTTACATTTGTTTCGCCAAACATAACTGTTTATTGGCGAGTAGTACACTCATTTTTTGTACCTACACTATACACTCAGTTAATTTATTGTACCTAAACATCTGTTACAAAAGCATGCATTATACTAAATATTCATTTCAATATGAGCTAGTCAATAACAATATTGTTATTGACTTGTGAACGTTCTCATACTAAATTGTGAAATGCGTCGGCGCCGTGTCGACGTAACGCACAATTTTGTATGAGAACGTTCACAAGACGCCGGTAGTATGGGGGGGCCCTAAATAAAATGCGAGTTGTCACTTGATGGAAACGCTCATTCGCGTACTCAAACACATGTAGAGCGGCATATTATGTTTGTGTGTGTTTTGACGGGTGATGACCAGCTGGCCGCGTATCATGGTCGGCCTTACCATGCGATAAGTGACAAGATAGAGTGTCAGTATCGTTCTATCGAACGGTGTCAGCCAGTGACGGACGCTCTATCTTGTCACTTATCGCGCGATAAGGCCGACCATGATACGGGGCCTGGTCTATAAGCCCTGCCTTAGTTGGCACAAGACAATCACGACGGGTGTATATTGTGTTATTCAGGAGTTACTAAGATAGCCGCGCTCCGCTTTCATCATCAGACCAGCATAAAATTCACTCGACTTACATAATCGGACGAGCGAGTGAAGCGAACGAAGTTCTATGCTTCAGCTTGGGCCGAAAATCGTTCATCTGTCCGTTGTCTGTCCGGGTGTCTTTCCCGCTGTCCAGCTGTTATAATCTCATCTGCAGGTCGCGTTTCTCACCTGATTTTCGTGAAATTTTGCGAGCAGGTTTGTTAATAACATAGTATTTTTTTGTCAAATCATTGTTTTGAATAAAAAAAAATAAAGACTTGCTCGCTAGTTTACAGCTCACAGAGCCAATAGCTGTATACTATTCAAACTATTTTGGACTTCGGACATCTGGTTTTTAACTACGAAGCATTGATCCGCACATACTAACGAACGAACAAACTAACAAGGCAATTTAGTATAAAGCTTGTAAAAACAGTAGGTATCCTAACAAACCTTGTTTTTGTTTACTATATTCAACGTGCACAATTAAAAATCGATTCCAGCCAACGGCACCAAATTGGATTGGTGAAATGAAATTGCAAGTTGATTGTCTCATTAATTGATATTACGATATGAACGCCAAGCAATTATTTGCTTGACCGTTTAACATGATTAAATAAAATTATTATATGCGTGGTATGAAATATAAATAATCGTATAGAATAAAGCTTATTAATAGTATCAGTAAAACATAATTTGTCCCTTGCATTGGCTATTCGTCAATTTAATTGTAAGCATTTTAACTCCCAGAGTAACATTTTCTATTAAGAAATCTGCTTTAAACACGACCGGTAGGAGCATTCCTTGACTTAATAAAACTCAATTCATTAATGTGCGAGTTTTCTCCCTAGAGTTTTGCCTAGTTAGCGTTAGCACTTTTGCCGGCCGGGTAAGTTGGTGAAATACTGTACTAATTTGCAACTGGTGTTGGCGTTATGGCTATAGATGGCGCTGTTATTAATACACGTTAAATACATGCACAACCCTTTTATTACTCGGTTTAGAAATGGGAAAATATGATATTGTCGTTTTTATAAGATACGGTACGACGTGTCAAAAGTGTTTGCCACGATAAGGATTTTATTTTTTACTTCATTTCATCATCCTCCTAGCGGTATATCCGGTTGTCCACTTTGACACCCAATCCCATGATTTGGCAGAGGCACTAGTTTCACGAAAGCAATTGCCATCTGACCTTCCAACCCAGTGGGAAAACTGGAGCTTATTGGGATTAGACCGGTTTCCTCACAATGTTTTCCTTCACCGAAAAGCTAACGGTAAATATTAAGTTCCGAAAAACTCATTGAGCCGGGATTTGAACCCACGACCGCCGCTTTACAGCTGCATGCGTGAACCACTAGGTTGCACTTCATTTAATATATAAAAAAAAAAAAATCGGTATGTATAGTTTAAGCTAATTGTCTATGGCACATTATGGGAATGGTCTTCTGTTAAGTGGAATTACTTCCACAGTTGGATAAAATAATAATACAAGTTTGAAGCCGAAATCACAACATTTTTCAACATATGCGGGGTAAAATATTTGGAAGTACCTGAGGATAGTTAGAAATAGCAAAATGACAATATAAAAGATATTTTTTCAAAGAGAAAGCAATTTCTAGAGGTGTTTTCGTAACGGATCCCTGGAGCTAACAAATAATAAAGAAACTTCATCTTATAAAATACTCTTTGAGGAATGCTAGAACGAGCAAATATAAAAGCGTAGAAAGACACCCGATTCCACTACTAAAACTAAATAGCTTGCTTTCAGATTTCAGCACTAGGTAGCTAAATGCTTACCGACTACACAGCTTTTGTTTACAGAATCCTCAAACACCATGTCCTATATAATTATATAAAACTGTGCTAAATAGAGGGTGAATAATGTAACGGTACATTATTTGATATTTTGTTTGATTACCTATGGAGATTTTAAACCGTACTATTTAAACAGGTATATCCTGCTTAAGGTGATAAGGTAGATTTGAAAATATAATTTGAACGGAAAATAAAATAGAATAATAAAACTAAGTGGAGGCTCTAAACATAAAGAATGTAAAAATAAAAATTTGTTGAAAATCATTAAAAATTGTAAAGGAAAACTGCTTGGGCATCTTATCACGATAAATGGATAAAAACAATGAAAGCACAAATTCTCTTAAACAAACATTAAACAATTTATTTTATTATCTTTGTATTTTTTTTTACGAATTGTTGTTTGAGTTTGAGTGTGAAAAGAAGGAAAAGGAAAAGAGGTAGACCGTGATGGAATTACAAGAAGCGAATAAAATTATAAAAAAAGCATAAAGAGAAATAAAGAAAAATACACCTGCTATTCAGAAAAGCGTTATTGTTGCGTTCAAATGAGGGATTTAAATTTTACTCAGTAAGTGAAAAAGGAATTTGTGTCACTAGGATCGGCTATTTCGGTCTTGGGCGTTAACACTTAAAACACCCTCGTTACGCTCAATAATCTACTTAAGAATCCCTCGCTATGCTCAGGATTCTATTGAAGGATCTTTCGCTACACTCAGTGTTCAATATACCGCCCGCCGTAAAAAAACAATTTTGCTTCCTTGAGACAGAATCTACTAACGATGACGATGCATCTATCCTTAATGCAAACATACCTACCTAAATTGTAGAAATACATTTTGGTTATTATGAATGACACATATAATTATGAGTAGGTACACGAGTACCGATGTACACGAGTACTATGGTACCTATGGGTACCGAGATGAATGATAAACAGAGCCCGTAATTTTCATGCCGATGACATCAATTTGACGTCACGCTGCATATAGGATGATCCCAAATAGTTTTATTGTAATTATTAATCATTAGTCGTCAATCATTTTAATCATGTACAAATTACTTCGGAAAGTAATCTATTCACACGTGGAACAATCAATACTACCTACGTTGATACGTGAAACGTAAATTAAACTATTTGTTTTGTTTTTATACATACATTTTAGTAAACGGTATTGTTACCACATTTCAATAATTACGTAGAAAACAGAATTCCTCACCTCACCTATTCATTATTCCACGTGTGAATAGATTACTTTTGAAGTACTTAATTTGTACATGATTAAAATGATTGACGACTAATGATTAATAATTACACAATTGTAGTGACTTTCAGGGCGATTATCTCCGACTCTATTCACTTAATCAAAAAGAAACCTGAGAAACCCTAGTCCCCCTAGCTGAGAAAGGCCTATCGATTGATGTGCCACACGTGGGCTTGCAATGAAAAACATTTTTTTGACTTTCAATAAGTTGCTTCGTTAAGAAGGTATATTTACATTTTATTGCAAAAAGTGATCAAAACCGGGTTACGGTCCCAAGATTGTAATCTAGCGCGGGCGGAATGGACCTGAATCTTAGTTAGGTAAATAAATGACAGAAGTTTTGTACTTAAATCTTCTCAGCACCCACAAACGTTTAGCGACGCGACTCTTTTTTAATAACCGAACTAAATTGTTTGTTCTGCTCAGAGCATGTATATTTCTTAAAATTCTGTAGCCAAATGCACTAAAGGAGATTGGAAATGCTAAGGCAGTCCCAATTTAGATTCACAGACATTCAATACAGATGTACTGTTTGAGTAATATTTGCAAAGGTAAAACAAAGAAGTTTGCAGCAATTGTCAAGTTACTGTCATGGTTTCGGTTAAGTTGACATGCATGACACACTAGGAAAAACAAACGCACCTATTTTAAGCGTAACAGGTTTTCATTAGAATTTAGTGAACTTTTTAGAAGGGTTTAAATTAAGCGAGACTCATAACAAGGGTCAGAACTTAGTACATAACTTTTAAGCTCCTGTTCATAACTTTGAACAACTGCAAGCTTCTTTTCATAAAGTAACCCTGTTCATACTCAGTCGAGGAAACAGGTAGATAAAACAGCTTACGCTTACAAAAATAACTTAAAAGCTTTGTCTTGACATAAACTTTGAGATAATGAATCTTCTTTATAAAATTTTCGAACTGGGGTCCAATTTAGAAATGCGTTAATAGTAGTTTATGCAATCGTTATATAATGTATGCTTTTTCAGTCGAGTGCCACGTTTAGACCACGAAGCTTGCTGAGTAATGAGTGAACTAATTAAGGTACGAGAGTTAAAAAGCTAATTATATAACTATTGCATACAATACTTTTTCTACGAGTTAATGGAAATAATAATTCTTTAAACCAACTTGATATCTATTGAAAATCGCCCTGCTGAAACGAAGTGCAGCCAACCGCTTTTTTATTTTTGCGCGTTGATGTCTTCTGGAAATCGAGCCTCGTGATTGGTCAAAATTCATTTTAGTTCTGTACACAGTTATCTTATGGGCCCAACTCAAATGAAGTTGATTTAGATATTGCTGTCGGTCATTTAATTGACGGATAGAAGTGCTCGAGTAGAAAAAATAATATAGCAACTTATCAAATTGAAGTCCGTGATCTCTGCCTACTCCAGGAAACAGATGTAATGATGTTATATTATTAACTTGGCTAAAACACTGGTGTCTGTGAGCACGACGCCTTGGAAATATGAAATTGTTAGTTGCATAATGGAGGCAACGCAAGAGTATAAACACTTTAAAGTGGAAAATGATACCGCACTGCTGCTTATATTTTATCACAATTGTAGGGATCACACTTCGCAATATGACGGGCTTTCGAGAGCTCTTGCACAGTACACAGATTGAATATAACACTACTCCCAAAATGGAATGTTTAGCTTATGCTGCGGGTGGACAGAGATTCGTGTTTAAGTAAATACAATTAAATATTTAACTCCTCGTATGCAGATGCAAAAATGAACTACAAGATCCCCTTGACATTGAAAGCTATTGGCTCAAATGTTAACAGCGGATCGATTGATTGAGCACGATTTTCGAGATATGTAGCAAACCCCCGAAATTCCTTACAATATACATAACAATATAGCTCAAAGGTTAGCTGGAAGAGATCCCTTATAGGGATAAGTTCGCCTTTGTACTTTGATCTATTGTGTGACATGTATATTCTTTAACCCGTTATTGTGTACAATAAAGTGCTTACATACATACATACATACATACATATAGTAGCAAAAAGTCACTGTCGCCATCATTGACGACACAGTCTTCAAGGCCATTATCATTGTTGTGCACACTGACCTCAGTCGTGAATTAAGTAAGTATATATATACTGATCTGTACTACTTTTTGTGTACTTAGTTATAAACTTTATTTAAGATTTTACTTTTTATATACAAAACTACGCTAATAATAAATTACACGTATGAGATACGTAATAAATTATTCAATATTAAAACTAAAACCATTGCATTCACGTTACGGATATTCACGGCTGAGTAGTGGCTTCACAAAAATGAAAATGACCAAGATAATATCTGAGCAACTATTCAAAACTGATACTCTCCAGAAACAAATTCCGACATTTCGTACTGTCGTGAGACTGTCGAGTGCGGGATAGTTGGCTTCAGCGGATTGAGCCTTGATCTGCCCTGAGCTCTGGTCAGGGGGACATTGCTTTATTGGATTTTAAAATACTCCTCGTGCAATATAGAATATGGCATTCGGAAGCCGAAGTCTTGGGATTTAGGGTTTCTCTCATACTTTTTGCGGCTTTCTTTAGTAATGGAATTAGATTATAGTCCGACCGCTGCACTCAGTCCTCGCAGGCGCGGCGCGCGGGGGGTACCCGGGGGAGCGCGCGGCGTGCGGGCGCCGAGCGTCGCCTCCCGCACGACGCCCGCTCCCCCGCGCGCCCCGCTGGCGGGGACTGAGTGAAGCGGTCGGACTATAGTAATGAGTACACTCCCGTGGGCCAAGTATATGGTTTTCAAAAACAAAATGTACTTAAGAACCTATTACGTTCTAAATAAGATTCAGTAATAAAAATGTCAAGTATATATTTTCGATCCTACATGTTTTTGTAGTGACAGTTTTTGCTTTGCATTTGTTAACCCTTAACATGGCAAGACAAGAAGGAATGTAGGCAGCTATCACTCGGAATGTTTTTTGTGATAGTTGTATAAAAATAACTATAGTTGAGAAAAAAAAAGGAAAACAATCTGAAAATAAGTTTTTCACGACATCCGTTAAAACGCCCATTGCCACGAACCGTAAAAATAAATTACTCTTGATGTTTTCCAAAAAAACCGGACAATGCTGTCATGCAGTTAGTTGACGAAAATAAAATTCAAAAGGTGTTGTAAACTAAAAATAAGCTTGAATAAACTGAATTAAAATCAGGATCATCATCATCAGTGCACTGTATATGATCACAACTATTTTTAAACTTGCCACATCACTACATAGTATAAAACAAAGTCGCTTCCCGCTGTCTGTCCATATGTTGGTATGTTTAGATCCTTAAAACTACGCAACGGATTTTGATGCGGTTTTTTGGGTTCCGTAGCCAAATGGCAAAAAACGGAACCCTTATAGATTCGTCATATCTGTCTGTCTGTCTGTCTGTCCGTCCGTATGTCACAGGCATTTTACTCAAAAACTATAAGGTGTATTTGAATAAAATTTTGAGGATAGGTGTATTTTGTTAATCGCTACATAGTTTTGTAATTCAATTACTAAAAAACAATTTTTTTAGGGGTGCACTCCATACATAAAACTGAAAGTATTTTTTTTTATATTGCAAGCCCACGTGTGGCACATCAATCGATAGGCCTTTTAAAATAAATATAAGGTTTCTCAGCATTTTTTTTGATTAAGTGAATAGAGTCGGAGATATTCGCCTCGAAAGTCACTAAAATTGTGTCGCCCCCCTCAAATTTTGGAAACCGTGTATTTTAAAAATATGAAAAAAAATCATGCGCGGCTTATTAAATTCTTTCGTAAATTGTTTTGAACAAGATCCGTTCAAAGGTTTTTGAGATTTTTCTAAAAAACTGCCTTCCTTAAAGAAAAGGAAGTAGGTGCCATAAGATTTCAGTAACGATACGACTTTTTTAATAGGCACGGAACCCTCGTTGTGCGTAGTCTGACACGCACTTGGCCGCTTTTTTAATAGATAGAGTGACTCAAGAGGAAGGTTTATATGTATAATATGGTACCCGTGCGAAGCCTGGGCGGGTCGCTAGTATTTAATAAAATACTCGGGAGCCTGTTTCGTATACCCATTAGAACTTTCGCATTAAAACTTCTTAGCTAATTATCAAATTAATACTTTTCATGAAAAAGGCCCCGTGGTTTATCTACTTCGCGTATTAATATGATATAGGTATGACATTATAAATACGAAACTTATTCCAATTCAATACTCTCGAATAGACTCTCACGTCTTAATATGACTCACGAACCAGCTATTAACGTCCACTACGATCTCAACTTGAGCTAGTTAAGCCTGTGAGCCGTTAACCTAAGTTGGTTTTACGCTTCAAGTTACTTTCATGAGATTCATGAGAAAATTAGCAAGTTTTTGTACGAACGCCATATTTACGGCACAGGGTTTAGTTCGTTTAATTTGTAATTAAACGAAAATTACATTATTTCCACATCCTGAACTAAATACCTACCTACATTAAACAATGAATTCATCATTTGTGTAACATAAATGCAATTTGTGCCAAAGTGCGAATATGTGTTTTTTAGGGTTCCGTAGCCAAATGGCAAAAAACGGAACCCTTATGGATTCGTTATGTCTGTCTGTCTGTCTGTTTGTCCGTCCATATGTCACAGACATTTTACTCGAAAACTATAGGGTGTATTTGAATAAATTTTTGAGGATACGTGTATTTTGTTAGCCGCTACATAGTTTTGTAATTAAATTACAAAAAAAAAAAAATTTTGGGGTGCACTCCATACATAAAACTGAAAGTCAAAAACATAGTTTTCATTGCAAGCCCACGTCGGGCACATCAATCGATAGGCCTTTCAAAATAGATATAAGGTGTCTCAGCAATTTTTTTGATTAAGTGAATAGAGTCGGAGATAATCGCCCCGAAAGTTACTAAAATTGTGTCCCCCCCCTCTAATTTTTGAACCGTGTATTTTAAAAATATGAAAAAATCATGGACGTAGGGTTTATTGAATTCTTTCAGAGAAAATTGTTTTGAACAAGATCGGTACAAAGGTTTTTGAGATATTTCAAAAAACTGCCTACCTTAAAAAAGATGTAAGTGCCATAAGATTTCAGTAACCTTTTTAATAGGCACGGAACCCTTCGTTGTGCGTGGTCCGACACGCACTTGGCCGCTTTTTTGTATCTTGACACCGCGCTTGCTTGGCCGCTAGGTTAATTATATGAAAGCTTTGCATACCTTTCACCAAAATAACATTCAAAAAAAATATAATAATAATAATAATTAGTATTACAAAACATGTATGCAGCTTGACGTGCGTCACCAGCACCAAAGTACAGGCCTTGTGCATAACTAAATAGGTTTGACGGATCCTACTAATATTCTACTCATATTATAAAATGCGAAAGTTTGGATGTTTATTTATTACTCAATGACGCTTAAAAGGCTCAACTGATTTAGACGAAATTTTGCAAAACACAGGCAAATTCGCGGATTAAAATTATAGTCCATACCATCCAGAGAGTCTATTCTATACGCAGGTGAAAGATTTGTTGAAACCAGATAAGCATTTCCTGAGATTACCCAAATCATACAAACATACAAAGCTGACAATCTCGCAGACTTTTTCTCTTTATAAAAATAGTAGCTTCCGCCCGCGACTTCGTCTATGTGGACCCGTGATGTATTCATTTCTTATTTTATTCCAGGCTATAAACTATGTTCGTGCAAAGTTTCATCCAAATCGGTTGAGCCGTTTAGGCGTGATTGAGTAACAAACATCCAAACATCTAAATATCCAAACATCTAAACTTTCGCATTTATAATGTTATAGTAGGAAATAGGATTATAGATTGCATTGCTGCCATTCCATGCTGCAGTTAGGTGAAACAAAGCCACGGGCGCGCATCATCTTTTCATGCGGCTAAGTGGCTCGGATACAACGAACATGTAGTTTCATGCTTCAGCGGCATAATTTCGCCGTTGTGTACTCAGCTTTAGCTCGTACATGGGTTACCAACAATACTAAGGCTTTTCACACAAGCTGCCCCCTCCGTTCCGCTTGGGTTTTAAATATATATATATTTAAAATAAATATAAAAAGTGTCGTACGTAACATAACTAACGTTTTTCTCCTAGTGAGATTGACTTTTTAGCTATAGTCCAGTCAATAAACTGACAATTTTGGAAAAAAATTATAATAGCTTATTTTTTGTGTAACGGATATATTATCAATTGAATAGTTACCCAGCGACAAAATCCGACAAAATTTCAGATATGAAAAAAATGATAAATTAACTAGCTTCTGAAAAGCCAGAAAAAATATTAATAAATATATTTGTCTTTATTTTGGTTAATTTACATTTGCTCTATAATATTCAAGATAAATCCTACAAAGAAGACAATGCATGCTTCATTTAAATCTACATAATTACTTCCGGGTGAAAAGTTTGTCGGATTCTTGAATAAATCATCTTAGAATAACATTTTAAAATGAAATCAACAAAAAAAACGCTATTATAAATTAATGTTTTTCAAAACCGTATTTTGCCTGGAGTACTACTTCTTGGCAACTGTTTTTGAAGTGAAAACTTCGTTAGCGGCGCTGAGCACTTTTTGGGATGGGGAAAAAATGTTAAATACGCGACAGAGTTTTGTGACGTCAGATGTGAAGGTCACTTTTTGCTGCTAGCCGATTCGACTTCATTCAAAACTGAACGCTATTCGTAAGAGTATAAAGCCGTTAAACACTTTTTGCAATAGCATATTCTGCAAATAAATTTGTAATAATACCAACGCGTCCTTCACCGTTTTGCTATTGAGAAAATTCGAATAGTTCGAATTTGAGCGTTATTCCTAAAGAGATAAAGCTTAGAATAATATTTACCAACGGCAAAAACAAATTGATATTTTGGTCGCCACCGTGCACCGCCATCTGCTGTTCTTGCAAATTCGAATAGTTCAAATTTAGACGTTATTCCTAAAGAGATAAAGCTTTGAAAAATATTTGGCAATGGCAAAAACAAATTGGTATTGTGTTTGCCGCCGCCCGTCGGCGCGCCGGACCTCGGCACCGTTGCGCCGCGGCGGCGCGTTGGGCCCGTCGCACCCAACGCGCCCGCTGGCCGTTAACTTTCAAGATTGACATAGGTACTTAAACATAATTAATCTCACCATGTTCTGCCTGGGTTCTCTATAATACGCGAGCGGTGACACGCGGACAGCTAGTTGACAAATAAAAGGGGTAATGAGTGGAATTAAATCGAAGGACCACATGTGTATTGTGCCAAGGTCTTAAACGGAGGGTAAGAAAACGCACCAGTTTGACTAACAAACAAGGTATGAATTCTAACTGAACTCTATTTCCAGGCCTGGATTCCTTAACAAAAAAATATACCTACCTAATTAAAAAAGCTTTAAGAAACATTGACATTATTAATTTTTTTGCATTTGATATGATTATAATTTTGACTTGCAAATGCTAATTCTTATAATTATTATTATGGTTTTTAACACTCCTCAACAATGTTTTGCACCCCTGCACGCAGGCTGAATGCACTGGACTATAAAATGGTAAGCCATCAGCCGTTATAAGATCAGTTCTTAATTTAGCTGCATAGAAGACTTTCCGTCTCTCATTGTGGTAACACGTATAGCTTGTCCTGAGTATTTTAGGTCCATGAAAGCAACCGTTCACGCGATGTTCCATTTTCTCTGATCATAACAGCGACATCTCCCGCGTAATTAGATAACTAAGCTCTGACACAATATAGGCAGCGATTTAAACAATGAGTAGATAGACATAATAGGTAATTTTTTGACTTTTAATATCATTAATATTATTCATGCTAATTCTAATCTGCATGACGCAGGTTACAGGTTATCCTGTGTTAAAACCTCCTCCTTTGTGGTTATATCTTGATCATACACAAACTACGTGGCCAAGGTAGGTATTGTAAGTATACAAGGTATTCGGTCAGCAACAGAGCACACACGATATTTATGTATCACTAAACCTCCTGAAGTGCTTGCGCTTCTATTATTAATGTCGAAAATGGACGCTGTTCCACCAAGTTTCTTACGACATAAGATCTTAATATCTCGGCGAACTATGTTGTACCTAGATGCGCTGCAAGAATGCACTGTAATATTAAGGCATTCCAAGCTTTTCAATGATGTACGAAAGAATGGTCAATTGGACATGCTATCTTTTACCAAGTGACCGGGAAGTATTCAATTCAATTCAATTCAATTTATTCATTAACAATATACAATTGTGTTTGAAATCAACTTATATTACTTACCTATAAGAATATTACATCAATAACTAATTGGATAGATAAATTTGACAGACACCAGATAAAAGTTATGGCATCAAAGTCGCCTGGTAAACCAATGTTATCGTTGTGGAGAGAACATGTGTGATACCTATAATATTTTTCAATTAAATTACAGTTGCGAGGCTTGGCTTGTTACTCCGTGAGATGAAGTCTTAGTGTATGTGAAAGGCGATAAATATGCTATTTAAATGTTTTAATTGAAGGGTTATATTATACACGAACCTCAAGTAGGTATACTATGAACGAGCGCACGCGACAAATACACGTCGCTTAGGTACCATCAAAAAGTCACTTGTATGTTTGAACCATAAACTTCTTTTGTGTTAGATTTTGTATTGCGAGTAACACAAATTCTGTCATATGGCTAATGTTAATAATGGTATGGACATTTTGCAAATGGAATAAATACTCCCGGAGGTTATTGCCTACATAGAGACATTACATATCATTATCATCATACCAAAATGACCGGTCCTGCTTCCAGAATTTACAATACAATACAAATACTCTTTATTGCACACCTCACACAAACAAAGCAGTTAAAAAGAGAAACAATACAATAACATGTAGGTAGAGGTAGAAAACAGGTGGTCTTATCGCATTTACTTCTTTAGAATCTTTATAATATTTTTGTCTTGTTTATTATCTTATCTGATCTTTATGAATCTTTATTAGTACAACTCACACAATATGAATATCTGCCCTCTCCACAAAATTCGCGATTCCACGCCCGCTTATGGCTTAATCTAGGACATTTTGCATGAGAACGGGTGACGGCGTGTCTGTAGTTTTAGCGGACTAATGAAACCGCACAAAATGCTTACTTGTATGAATAAAACATTCACTTAATGCGCGCAATCTGGACGAGGTGCGGAAAATGAATGCCGGGTAATTTAATTTGTAATTTAAAGATGTTATGCTGTCGCTGTATGGGGGAATGGACTTAGAATGTGCAATTAAATTTAAATAATAAATATTGAAGGAATATATTACACAAACTAGCTTCCTGCCCGCGACTCCGTCCGCGTGGAACTCGTTTATATCGTAGCGTACAAATAGTAGTGGGGCACAGCTTCGACTGCCTCCACGGTCCGCGGCCGGCCGCGCCGGGTTGCGCCTGTGCCGAGCTCCAGGTGGTGGAACAATACAAGTACTTAGGCTTGATCATAGATCAAAAATTCTCATGGCAGCCACACATCAACAGCTTATGCGATAAACTAAGATAAAATTTCAACTTCTTGAAGTTTTTATTGGACAAGGACACTATGTACACAGTTTATTATGCCTTGGTGGACTCCCTATTATCTTATGGATTGGCAAGCTACGGATGCACGTTCAAAACCTACTTAGATAAAATAAAAGCATTACAAATTAGATTTATGAAATGTATGGTTGACAAAAAGACAAAAGCCAAATGTAAAAATAGTACTTATGAGCAACTTTTCCTTGAATAAAAAATCCTGCCAGTTCATGACAGAGTAGTGTTACTGTTGGCCATGGAGCACTTTTCTAATGATGAATTCAAAAATGTAATTAGCAATAATAGGTTAACTAGAAATAGAGAAGCTGATAAGATACTGGTACCTAGTTTCAGGAACTATTATGATCAAAGATGTAGAAAATACCTAGTCCCCAAGATTTACAACAATTTATCCTCAGATATAAAACGAACATGTAAAACTAAACAATCATCCATACTAATATTATAAATGCGAAAGTGTATGTGTGTGTTTGTTTGTCCGTCTTTCACGGCAATACGGAGCGACGAATTGACGTGATTTTTTAAGTGGAGATAGTTGAAGGGATGGAGAGTAACATAGGACAGTTTTTATCCCCGTAATCATCCCCTCAGGGGGTGAAATGGGGGGGTAAAAGTGTGTATGGAGTTGCGATATAAACGAGTTCCACGCGGACGGGGTCGCGGGCAGAAAGAAGCTAGTTTAAATATAAAACAAGCACTGAATTACTATCCAAATTCTAAGATACATTAAATGTGTAATACCTATAGTTAAACACATTCTATAAACTACTTTGTGTTATAAATTACTTACACCTAATACTTACTAACTTACATCCCGTTCACACTGCGTCCGTTTCCGTGTCCGGGAGGCATCCCTCTTTTTCTCGCCTGCGATGTTTCGCCCGAGTGCGAAAGAGACGGATGCCTCCCGGACACGGAAACGGACGCAGTGGGAACGGGGTGTTACATACCTACATAATGTCGCGACTGTCAACATAATATTTGTGCATAAACTTAAGCATCGTCTGCCAACAAACCGCATCGTGGTTTGGCAGAAGAAAATGTTAAAAGAAATAAGTTTACTTCGTGAATAAATAAATTATTAATGTTCATTTCACCCTCTAAGGGGATGATTTCCGGAATAGGAAACTTTTCATAAAGTTTTAATTTTGTAGCTCAGAAAAAGAGTTTCCCCCGTACAATCTGTGCACCCCTATTTAACCCACTTAGGGGTGGGTTTTTCTAAAATCCTGAAATTGCTTTTCTTGTACTGTGATAAGGAGTCCATACACAAAGTTTCACGTCTCTCACTTTAAATTTTACTTTATCTTCATACAAACTTACAACTCCCTTTTTACCACCTTGAGGGTAGATTATTCAAAAATCCCTTCTTAGTGGGTATTTACGTTACATAACCTACCTATTGTGAAAAAATCAGCTTTCTAGGTTTAACGGTTTGGGCTGGGCGTTGATTTAAATGGTATAAATGTAACACTTTTGATTCAACTATATGTGTTTACTATCCTGACATGTAAAATATCGCATTTTATGAATAAATATCTGAATCTGAATCTGAGTCAGTCAGTCAGTCAGGACTTTTACTTTTAAATATATACAGAGTGTTTTTTTTAAATGGCACAGTATGGGGAAATCCGAATCTAAAGGAGATAGAGGAAAAGTGTCCAAGGAGACATTAGGTGTTTTTTCATGTAAACAAATTTGGCTCGTTAAAATTTTTGCTCAAGCGTGAGTTGTTCTTAAAAAAGAAAAAAATCTGAACAGCAGAAGTTGGTCAAATTTAATGAAAACTAATCTTCATACAGTTGGTTTATTACTTGAGTAAATGTTCGATTGTAGTGAGGGCACACGGCACAGCTGATGGAAAGTTTATACATATTTTCCATCAGTACTTAATCATAACAAACTGTAACATAATACCACGACCTCGGCATTCCCACCGGCACATGCGTGGACTTTGTACTATTAACCTTGGTAGCAGTTTCCACTCATAGGAACACAAGGTAATGCACTAGTATATAAGACCTACATTTTCTCTGAATAAAGACAGTTATTACCCGAGTCTCGACTTGTCATTATCTCCTAGAAGTCCTAATACTTCATGGCGATCCTTGCCAGACGGCTGCACCAGGCAGCCACACTCCTCAGCAGACCATAGACGCCGCCGCTACCTAACCAGCTGCACTGCGCCAGGCAACCAGCATCAACCAGCTCCACTGCACTAGTAACCAGAACCAGCATCAACCAGCTCCACTGCACTAGTAACCAGAACCAGCAACAACCAGCACCATGCGAACAAACTAAATCCAACTATGGGAGGACAGTGCACTAAGGAAGACCGTCGAGAAGAAGTAATAATTGCACAGAACGGGGCTTCAAACAACGCCAGCACCAAGCAGGTTGACAGCAACACAATAACAACATACCTGACCACAGCTGTACTAATCATCCTATGCGTAATAATTGTATACGCAATATGGAAAAAAATTCATAAGTGCCTCACGAAGAAAATAGAGCGACAAGCAGTGTCAGCCACGATGCGCAGCATAAAAGCAGCAGAGCAAAACGTCTAAAAACACCAGCAGCCAGCAGCGCGCCACCAGCAGAGCTTCACCAGCGCCAGAGCCGCCGCCGATATCCCACCACCAAGGTCCAACGAGCAACCGCAAGATAACTACAGGTATTATAGCATAAAATACGTAAATTGATATAACAAGTTAACGTACCGCGAAGTATGAGTCAAATTCAACAATTATATGACCAATTAAAAACACTACACGAGGACATACGAAAATTAGGGCCAAAACGCCGAAAAGAGGCGAATGGGCAAAATAAACTCCAACAAGTGAAAAATTTATATGCTCAGTTCGAAGAGTACATAAAGGAATATAGTTCCAAAATAGAAAAGTCAGAAATATCTGTAAAGGACAGTGAGTTAATCCAGTCTTACTTTACAAAAATAGAAGAAATCTATAATAAAATCATATCAACCTACGAGCAAAAAGAAGAGCACAACACAATGGCGTCAAGTGACAGTTTTGACCTAAAAACGGCAGTAGCATTGCTACCGCCGATGGACGGTTCAGAGGCTGTCACTACACGACTTATAGATGCCATCGAGTTATACTCTATGATGATAAAAAGCTCGGACTCAAATTTATTGATAAATTTCGTAACAAAGACCCGATTAACTCAAAGTGCTAAACTTAGGATATCCGGCAACCATACCAGTGTAAGCGATCTAGTTGACGAGATGAAACTCCATCTTCTACCTACCAAATCAGCAACCGCGATACAAACAAAACTGTTAACGACAAAACAGGGGACCAAGACCATCGAACGTTACGGTCAAGAATTAGAGGACTTATTCGTGAACCTCACAGTAACACAAGCCGACGGAAAACCGGAAGCTTACGCGATCTTGAAGTCGCTTAACGAAAAAATGACCATAAATAAATTCGCGGAGGGCCTACGGAATGAAAAACTGAGTACAATAATAGCATCACGACAGTACACCTCGTTAAAAGATGCCATACAGGGTGCGAAGGACCAAGAGGTGTCCACATTTACCGCATCCACTCCGAAGCAACTCATGCATTTCCGGGACAGAAGGAATAGGTACCAGGGACCCAGCAGGGGTCACTATGGAACCAAACCAGTGGGCACATACCCACAGCGCACATACCCACAGCGCACATACCACAGAAGGGATACGTCGAACAAACCACCCTGGGTGCGCACCTATGTGGAAAACACCCGACCGATACGGGCCGGAAATAACAATTACAGGCATACCCACAAGAATACACAACATCGTCAAAAATCAAGACGACATCAAGTGAATACGGCGATAGAGAATACGCAAGAAGACAGTCAGTCGCCATCACCGTTACAATTTTTTCGTGACTAACAACTATATTATGACTTATAGTCATATGAATACGGTGCCGTTTGAAATAAACGACACTACGCACATATGGCTGATAGACACGGGCGCCAGCCTAAGCGCCATATCAAATGACGCGGCATTATTATCTCGCGCACATATGACACCAAAGATGACTCACATCAATGGAATAGGAGGGAAAATTACGTCTCATAATACAATCACTTTAGAATTACAGAATCAAAATCACATATTTCAACATGATTTTCATGTATTCCCAAAATTACCTTTACAAGTTGACGGGATAATTGGACAAGACTTTTTAATTAAATATAAATGTGTCATAAATTACGAGACAAAAACGATCACACTAAGCAGCAATAACGAATTAGTTACGATACCATTAACGTTGAACGATAGCAATAACGTCACCATAAACTCACAACAAACAAAATTACCGGCACGGAGTGAAACAATTATAAAATTACCCACAAATTACACAGGGGATTGCGTTATACTATCAAGTGAAATAGGCGAGGGAATTTTTATAGCCAATTCCGTAACATGCACCAAAAATGGGAAAATATCAGTTAAGATATTAAACACGCGCGACGAAAATGTAATGGTAACTAATCTCACACCAGAATTAAAACCACTAAGTGATTATCAGTGTTTTTCGTTTGAAAACAATAGAAACAACGCGGACAGAGTGAAATTACTATTTTCTTTATTAAACCTCGAAAATTTACACGACGAAGAAAGCAATTCCATTGCCAATATTTGCGCGAAATATGCCGACATTTTTCAATTACCAGGAGACTTGTTAAATACCACAAATCTATATGAACAAAAAATTCAATTAAAACCCAACGTATCACCCGTATATAGCAAACCATACCGTTTACCACAATCACAAAAAACGGAAATAATAAAACAAATACAACAAATGTTGGAAAATGACATCATAGAAGAATCTCAGTCAGAATGGGCAAGCCCGTTACTTCTCGTTCCCAAGAAACCAGACTCCAGTGGAGAAAAGAAATGGAGATTGGTGGTAGATTACAGAAAAGTAAATGACGTAATTGAAAACGACAAATTCCCTTTACCCAATATCACGGAAATCCTAGATTCACTAACCGGTGCTATGTATTTCAGCACATTGGATTTAAACCAGGGTTATTACCAAATTAAACTCGACCCAGAAAGTAGGAAATACACAGCATTTATTGCAGACAAACACTACCAAATGAAGAGACTCCCAATGGGTCTCAAGACGTCACCAAATGCGTTTAGCAGAGCAATGACCATAGCAATGTCAGGCCTAAATTATTCAAAATGTATAGTCTACCTAGATGATATCATTATCATGGGACGAAATTTGCAACAACATAATAAAAATTTAATTGACATCTTTGAGAGATTAAGAAAAGTAAACTTTAAACTAAACCCACAAAAATGTAATTTTTTGCAAAAAGAAATTTTATACCTAGGACATGTAGTTACCCCCGAAGGGATAAAACCCGATCCAAAAAAGATATCCTCAGTTCAAAACTACCCCGTACCGAAAAACTCGGACGAGGTCAGGCGTTTTGTAGCATTTGTAAACTATTATAGAAAATTCATAAAAAAATTCTCCGAAATAGCACAACCGTTGACAAACTTATTAAAGAAAAACATAAAATTTATTTGGTCACAACAATGTGATAAGGCGTTTCAAGCGCTAAAAATAGCCATCAGCCGTCCACCGGTGCTACAATACCCGGACTTCTCAAGTGACAATACGTTCACGATACACACAGACGCCTCGGGCATCGCTATAGGTTCAGTACTATCAAATAAAAACGGTTTACCAGTGGCATACGCCAGCCGACCATTAAATGACGCTGAAAAAAAATACCCAACTTCAGAACAAGAACTACTCTCAATTGTATGGGCAGTAAAGTATTTTCGACCATATTTATATGGACGAACATTTAGAATTATTACCGATCATCGCCCGCTAATATATTTATTTAGCATGAACAATCCGTCAAGTCGCCTCACCAAGTTCCGTTTGTGCCTAGAAGAATACGATTTCACTGTGGAATATTTAAAAGGAAAAGATAATGTAGCTGCAGACGCGTTATCTAGAATTATAATAACCAGTGACGAATTAAAAAACATGACAAAGCAAGTGGTATCAGTCATGACTAGAGCACAAACGAAACGAGTGGAAGAACGAGCGAAGAACAATACATCACAACAAAAGGAAACCAACTACGACTGGCCTGCGCAACCACAAGTAGTGGAACTCTCTAAAAAACCAGAGGATGTACCTCAATTAAGTTTTGACGGACATGACTATTGCAAAATAATGCAACAAGCGGATCATGTCATAAGTGAAAATAATATAATCGTATACTCGCCATCCTTGGCGACATTGTGTGTCGAGCCCAATACTCTATCGCGAACGAAACGAGCTTTCTTCGTGCGAGAATTAGGTGCATTTTGCAACGCACAACAAATCAAAGAAGTATGCATACTACATAATAACTACACCGCATGTATTATTGAGGAGCTAGCTCAACAAATAAAAAAATGCATTATAGGGTCCGGACCCCGATTATGTATCATTAAAGGTGTCACAAGAGTTACAAATAAAGATGACAAACGTGTCATATTAAACGATTATCATTTATTACCCACCAGCGGTCACGCAGGGATTCGAAGAATGACCCATACCATAAAGCGTTCCTACTACTGGCCCGGAATGGATAACGATATTATGGAATTCGTAAAAAAATGCGATAAATGCCAAAAACAGAAATTTCATAAAAACGTAAAACAACCACTATGTATCACTAGTACGGCAACAGCTTCGTTTGATAAGATCTTTTTAGATTTATGCGGACCACTAACTAAAGATATGAATGGATATTGCTATATACTTACGTTACAGTGCGAGCTCACGAAGTACGTAGAGGCATATCCACTTCTAAATAAAGAGACAGACACAGTCGCGAGAGCTTTAGTTGATAATTTTATATTGCGATATGGAATTCCGAGAGAAATCGGAACAGATAGGGGAACTGAATTCATCTCATCAACTATGCGCGAAATATGTAATATTTTAGGTGTAAAACAATTGCAATCAACCGCTTACCACCATGAAAGCCTTGGTTCTTTGGAAAATTCACACAAAGCTCTGGGAGCATTTTTAAGGATACAAACAGACAACCAGGCTCATGAGTGGTCCGATTGGTTACAATATTGGTGTTTTTCTTATAATACGACTATGCATTCAGCAACTAAGTACACACCATATGAATTAGTATTCGGTAAGTTATGTAATATACCAAGTAATATAATTAAGCAAGTAGAACCAATGTATAACTTTGAATCATATCCAATAGAATTTAAGTATAGATTACAAAAATCCCAACAGGATGCTAGAAATAATTTAATTAAGACAAAAATATCAAGAAAATTAGGTTACGATTTAAAAACTAATCCGATTAACTATAAGACAGGAGATTTGATAATAGTTAAAAGGGAAGATCGAAAAAAAATGGACCCAGTATATAAGGGACCATATACTGTAATTGAGGATCAAGGCACAAATGTAAAAATTATAGCCCTAGGAAAAGAACACATTGTGCATAAAAATAGAACAAAACCATACTACGCATAAATAAAACAACACACATAAACAAAAAAAAGAATATAATTTATATCTATAAGTAAACAAAAAAAAAACAAAAAAAAAAAAAATTATATATATATATATATATATATATATATATATATATATATATATTAACACAAGTAAAAGAAAAAAAAAAAAAAAAAAAAAAAAAAAAAAAAACCCACCATATACGGGACATGGCATGTAAACATTCTAAGTAGCAGTAAAATTTTATAAGAAACCATATGTAAACCTTAGACCTAAGCAATTGTAACATATTATTATGTTAAGTCAAAAACATAGTATTCATTGTATTCTACTATTTTTTGACTCAAAAAAAAAACGGAGAAGCTGTAGTGAGGGCACACGGCACAGCTGATGGAAAGTTTATACATATTTTCCATCAGTACTTAATCATAACAAACTGTAACATAATACCACGACCTCGGCATTCCCACCGGCACATGCGTGGACTTTGTACTATTAACCTTGGTAGCAGTTTCCACTCATAGGAACACAAGGTAATGCACTAGTATATAAGACCTACATTTTCTCTGAATAAAGACAGTTATTACCCGAGTCTCGACTTGTCATTATCTCCTAGAAGTCCTAATACTTCACGATGTGGCCGCCGTCTTGTCTTATGCAGGTACGAGCACGCTTCAAGACACTTCTAGTTGCATTTAACAGAGACTTATGGTGAATTGTGTTTAAAGTGTTGTAAACAGCATCTTTTAATTCTTGTACGGAGTTGTATCGGGATTCATAAATTCGACCCTTAAGGTACCCCATAAGAAAAAATACTTACGTTCCAAATTTGAATTCTTTTTTTTATAATTTCAAGACTATCGCGTGCCATGATGTTTACGAAGATTAAAAAAAATGTTCTTCTCTTGAATCATCTGGAGCTCTTATCGATTATCGAAATTTAAAAATGGAATAAGTAATTTTAAATATTTTTTTACACGCCTAGGCACTTGTAACAATAAAAGGCGAATACTGCAATTGTATGAAGATTAGTTTTAATTAAATTTGACCAACTTCTGCTGTTCAGATTTTTTTTTCTCCATACAATGAAATAATCCTTACATGAAACAGAGCCGACCCGCGTCAAAAAAAAAATTGACCAACTTTATAATTTTTTAAGAACAACTCACGCTTGACCAAAAATTTTAACGAGCCAAATTTGTTTACATGAAAAAACACCTAATGTCTCCTTGGACACTTTTCCTCTATCTCCTTTAGATTCGGATTTCCCCATACTGTCCCGTTTAAAAAAAACACTCTGTATAGAAGAAGGCTAAAGCGGGGATATCAGTTCCTAACTGATGACTCATCATTAGATATACTTTGATTAAATGTAGATACGAATAAAAAACTAACATAAAACAAAATAGTGCATTATTTACCTAGGGCGGTAAAACAAAGAATGTCCCAGATCGCAGGTATTTGTTTATGCAAAGGCGATAAATAGGCGATCTGAGGCTTTCTTAATTACCGCCCGTAGTGTGTACACAATTTTACATTTCTCCTTGGCCAGGAAATGGGATTTAACGCACTCTACACGTGCAATTAACATTCCTACTCTTTGGCTAAGGAGAGACGTAAAAAATATTTTAGTCATATCATCAAATGATGATTTTACTAAATTCATTCAAAGAAAGACCGAGGAGTATAACCTGCCCCTCTGCCTAGCGTTCGTGGACTACGAGAAAGCCTTCGATTCGATTGAAACCTGGGCCGTACTACAGTCTCTCCAGCGGTGCCAAGTTGACTATCGCTATATCGAAGTGCTGAAGTGTTTGTATGAGAACGCCACTATGTCAGTTCGACTCCAGGACCAGAACTCGAAGCCTATTCCGCTGCAGCGGGGAGTCAGGCAAGGAGATGTTATTTCTCCAAAACTGTTCACCGCTGCACTGGAGGACGTTTTCAAAACTCTGGACTGGAGAAGGCTAGGCATCAACATCAACGGCGAGTACATCACTCACCTTCGGTTTGCTGACGATATAGTAGTCTTGGCTGAGACCATGGAGGACTTAAGTACGATGCTCGATGACCTCAGTAAAGCTTCCGAGGGAGTTGGTCTAAGAATGAACATGGATAAGACGAAGATCATGTCAAATGCCCATGTAGTACCAACTCCCATTACAATCGGACACTTTACGCTCGAAGTTGTAGACGATTATGTATACCTAGGACAAACTATCCAGTTAGGTAGGTCCAACTTCGAGAAAGAGGTCAATCGTCGAATCCGACTCGGCTGGGCAGCGTTCGGGAAGCTACGGCACATCTTTTCGTCCAATATTCCGCAGTGTCTCAAGACGAGAGTCTTTGACCAGTGTGTGTTGCCAGTGATGACATATGGTACTGAAACGTGGTCGCTTACTATGGGCCTCATAAGAAGGCTCAAAGTCACCCAAAGGGCTATGGAGAGGGCTATGTTGGGAGTTTCTCTGCGGGATCGCATCAGAAATGAGGCTATCCGCAGCAGAACCAAGGTAACAGATATAGCCCTCCGAATCGCTAAACTTAAGTGGCAGTGGGCGGGGCACATAGCACGTAGAACCGATGGCCGTTGGGGCGGAAAGGTTCTCGAGTGGCGACCACGTACCGGAAGGCGCAGCGTGGGTAGGCCCCCCGCAAGGTGGACTGATGACCTGGTAAAGGTTGCTGGAGTTCGCTGGATGCGGGTGGCGCAGGACCGGTCACTTTGGCACTCTTTGGGGGAGGCCTATGTCCAGCAGTGGACGTCTTTCGGCTGATATGATGATGATGATGATATGATTCAAAGAAACAGGTTACATTGCATACTTAGGGCAGTAACACAAACTATGTCGCAGTATTTGACGGGCGAGACAAACGCAAGGGTGATAAATATGCGACCTGAGGTTTTGTTAATTACCGCCCGTGGTGAGTACAACATTTTTCGTCTCCCATGGTAATTGCCAGGTGTGAGGTTAAATTAAAACCCGGAATATTTTCTATCTGGCAGCCTACAAACGCACTCAATTTTCATAAAAGCCCATAAAATTACGTCGTAATTTTGTTAATGAGATTAATTTATTAATCTCACCTTGATTAATTTTTGTAATAAGCAGTTACGCTGCTAACGAAATAATATATTTTTAAATAAAGGAAAAATTGAAAAATTGAATGCTCCGAGCCGGATTCGAACCGGCGACCACAGGCATTCATGGCCCGTCGCTACTAACCAACTGAGCTATCGGAACAATCCGGTTCGGCCACCAAGTCTCTCAATCAGTTCCTTCTACAACGCCTTTAGCGAGGCGTGTACCTTGATTACCGTCTGTTTGTTCCTAGAACCGAAACGACTTGGTCGACTGTTATTTCTTGACAAAATACTACCGTATCTGTGTCAGGATTGGTCGCAGTAGAAGGAAAAATTTACAATTTTCAAAGGATAAATATAAGCAAGAAACAGCTCGGAAATGAGCCGGCAAACAAATTGCAAATAGCTGAAAGCACCGTAATCAATTAGTAGGGTGGGCTAAAACTCCGAATAGAGAAATACTGGATGGGTTAGACGTTGGTATTTGATGTTTGTCAAATGTAACGTTCTCAGTCATCGAATTAAAAGTGTATGTGTCGTGAGAAATATCTAAAATACTACTAATAAATCCACGGTTAAAATCGTGGTGTCATTTAATACGTGAGTACGTTTACCGTGGCCTAGGATTTATTATAAGTGTTCTCAGACATCTATATACCTAGATGATTTTACCTTGTTTAATCGTGTGTGAAGCTACAGGTAGCCTAGTGGTCCAATCATGCGGCTGTCAAGCGGCGGTTGAGGGTTCGGTTCCTGGCTCGTACAGTCGACAACACAGCTAAGTGACCATCGGAAATGACCTTAAGTGCATTGTAATAAGGTTCTAGGTTTTCACGGTATGGTTAGTTAGGTGTGTTGCTGTGTGTACCAATGAGTTTTTCGGAACTTACGTAGTGCAGCAAAAAAAGGCTGCTTAGCTTTGGGTTTGCTGCACCTTGTCGGTCGCACTTTGTCGGGCGGGACTGGCAGGTAGCGCTGTTGTTGTCAGATTTAAATTTCGAACTCAGAGTTTGGGTTGTCAACTGAATCAGATTTCTTCGGTGTCAGTTAAAATTAGCTAGCGACAAGGCGTAAACATCCAAGTCCTCGGAAGAGAATACGCCCTTTTTTCTTGATTAGTTTCTCTCCATCTCCAAGCATGCCTTCCGCGAGGATTGAAGAGGCATTTGTGTGATGTGCTGCAGTACGAACATTCGGCGGATGCCAGAACAGCCGCGGGAAGTTACATGTATCTGGAGATGTTGACGCAATGTGTTTCGCACGCTCGCTTCGACGTGGGTCAAACCAAACTTGTCAGAACGAGTCCCAATTCAATGCGTACCTAGTCAAATACATTCAAGTTTACTGTTGTACCAACTCTGGTACGGAACACTTTTTACATAGATATGGATTGCTACTCAGGGGACTTAAATCCAGAGCATGATCGTGACGTTTTGGAATGTGTCCTGTATGTAAAATATAAGTGTCACATTGGATAAGGAACTTATTGGGATGGGTATTTAAATTAAACTTGAGTAAGATTTCTAATTAAACTTGTTTTATTTCTTAACACACGTTTTATAACATTACGGTAAAAGTTTTGGTTCGCATAGAGAGAGTCGCCACCTTGCGGCCAGACAGGTGAAACAATTAACGTTTACAAAGTAGCTTATAACTAAGAGTGACCGGCGTTTATAGAGACAGATGGTACCTTTTAAATTTATATTCCAATACTCCCACTTAAATTTATAAGACCACATCTATCAGCTTGCACAAAAAAAATACCTGCTAAAAAAAATCAGAACATTATCTGATCTCTGTTACAATTGAACTTACCAACAGGCAAAGCTTTGGTGAGAAAATCTGCCAGCTGAGAGGAACTCTCTACATACTTAATATTAATAATTTTTCCTTCAACTTTTTCTCGAATAAAATTATACCTTATATCTATGTGCTTGCTCCGTTTATGGAAAACGGGATTATGGATCAGTTTGATGGCACTTTGGTTATCAATTTTTAAAGTTACAGATTCTTGTGGCTCGTGTATATCTAACAAAAATTGTTTTAACCACAGTATTTCTTTAGCTGCATCACTGGCAGCCATGAATTCTGACTCTGTTGTCGATAAGGCCACAGTGTTCTGTTTCTTACTTGCCCATGTAACTGGCCCGCCATTCATTAGAAATATATATCCAGTATTCGATTTTCTAGTGTCCACATCACCAGCAAAGTCAGAGTCCGAATATCCAACTAGTTCACTTTCATGCCAATAGCGAATTGACATGTCTTTAGTATTGATTAAATAGCGAATAATTCGCTTTACAGCATTTATATGCGAAGTACTTGGATTACTTACATACCTACTTACAAGATTAACGGCATAAGCAACATCAGGTCTAGATACAGATGACAAAAACAATAAAGCTCCCACTGCCTCTCGATATGGGAAGTCATTAAACATATCATCATCCATGTTTTTTGATAATTGTACATTTGTATCGGCTGGTGTATTACAACCTTTAGCATTTTTCATATTAAATCTATTTATTATGCTCTCTATGTAATGCTTTTGACTGATAGTCACACATCCACATTCTTTATTAATCTCCATACCAACAAAGGAATTGCAATCAAGTATTTTGATATCATAATTATTTTTTAAGTCTTTCAAAATTACAGACAATATATCCTTACTTTTTGACATCAACAATCCATCATCAACATAAATGATTAACAATACTTTGATATTATTAAAATATCCGACAAATACACAGTTGTCAGACTGACAGGGTTTGAACCCATATGTAGTCAGAAAGGAACAAAACTTTTTATTCCAGCACCTAGAACTTTGTTTAAGACCATACAATGATTTGTTCAACTTACATACTTTGGATGACTCCACTTCTACACCCTCTGGCACCTCCATGTAGATCTCCTCGGAGAGCTCACCATACAGGAAGGCGGTCTTCACATCAAACTGTTGAATCTCGAGGTCTTCCTTGGCTGCTATACTCAATAACAGCCTAATGGAATCATACCTGGTAGTTGGTGAGAATGTTTCCTTATAATCCAGGTCTTTTATCTGTGTAAAGCCACGAGCACATAATCTTGCTTTGAATCTTTCTATTTCTCCCTCATTATTTCTTTTTACACAGAACACCCATTTGCAAGTAATAGGCTTCTTCGCAGTTCTATCAATCACAGTCCAGGTGTGATTATTCTCATGTGATTGAAGCTCTTCCTTTATAGCTTCCATCCAGTTATGACCATTCAAGCCACTTACTGCCTCTTCATATGAGTTTGGTATCTCCACTTCAATAAAATTTGCTTCTAAATTTCTATTTAACCGGGGACGAAGTGTCACATTGCTTCGCTGCCCTTCTTCAAGAGTAGGTTGTCCGGGAGGGCGGTATGATTCATCAAAATCATTATTAATACTCTGCATACTGTCATCAGATGACAGTTCTTGAATTAGGTCCGTGTGTGAAGTGTCATTTTGTGGCACAGATAAAACTTCTCGCCCATGCTCATTTTCAAACTCGGTATCACTTATTTTTATCTGTGCATAGTTTTGTCTTCGTTCAGGAACACCATATTCATCAAATTTCACATCTCTTGTTACTGTGATTTTTCTAGTATTAGGATCATACATCCTATAGTTTTCTTGTTCATATCCAACTAGCATCATTTTCATACTTTTCTTATCTAATTTCTTTCTTTTTTCTTTTGGTGTGTGTACATAGCCCACTGAGCCAAAAATCCTAATATGCTTTAGACTAGGTCTATCTCCATGCCAAAGTTCATATGGTGATAAATTGGGTGTCTGGCTGGATGACATTCTATTGAGCAAGTACGCTGCACATTGCACAGCTTCTGCCCACATATTGGTGGGGACATCTTTGGCGTAAAGCATGGATCTGGCACTCTCCATTATCGTACGCAATTCTCTTTCCGCCCGCCCATTTTGTTGGGGCGTGTATGGGGCTGTACACTCATGGTTTATCCCTTTTTCTTCTAAAAACTTCTTAAATTCATGGTTTACATACTCACGTCCATTGTCTGTATGTAAAGTGCGCACATCATGTAAAAACTTGTTCTTCACAATAGCATTATATTTTATGAAGCAGTCAAGTACTTCATTTTTCTGCTTCATGAGGTAAATATGGCGAAAACTTGTAGCTCCATCTTTGAAAAGAACAAAATATCTCATTCCCGACACAGAAAGTTCCTCAATAGGGCCACACACATCGCTGTAAACAATATCACCAGGCTGGGATGGGCCTCTATGAGATTTGTTGAATGGAAGTCTTGCTTGCTTGCCATATTGACACCCTTCACAAACAAAAGTATCACTGCCAGTCAGTTCAACAGGAATAGCACCATTTTTACTCATATTCTGAATTTCTTTAATGTTCACATGACCTAACCTCTCGTGCCACACTTTAATGTCAGATTGCACCACATTACAACTTTCTTGTTTGACAGTCTTTATGTCCAATTCATAGAGATTGTTTTCTTTTAACTGAGCACACATAACCACAACTTTGTCCTTCATTATTAGCGCACTCTGATTATTTTTCATAATCATATAGCCTTTCCTGGTTGCAGCTCCCTCCGAAAATAAATTTCTTCGCAGGTCAGGTACATAAAGTACATCTTTCAGTACACTTTGCTCCCACTGTCCTTCTACTAATTTGTTTATCAATATGGAGCCTTTCCCACGAACTTCAATATCTTGCTTATTTCCTAATTTAACCGTTCTATTTCTGTCTCCACTTTGGTACTCATTCAGTTCACAGAAGATATCCCGCCTGAAAGTCATATGCATTGATGCACCGCTATCAAGGATCCAAACATGTTCTCCATGGTTATAAGAAGAATTATTCTCAGCACTGAATGCTAACATGTCTGGTTGCTCTTGGTTCTTACGAACAGATTTCTTGGGTGCCTTGCAATCTCTTGCAAAATGACCTCTCTTATTACAATTATAACACATAAATCTATGACCTGTGTTGGTGTGACTATTAGTGTTTTCTTTGGCCTTTCCATATTTTATATGACCTTTGCTAGTCACAAGCGCTGTCTCACTAGTTGTATCTTTAACAAGGCTTGCCTCCTCATCAATCAGTCTTGATGTTAAGTTCTGTAGTGTTTGGCTGGCAGTGTCGAGTGACAGCCAAGCTTGTCGAAGAGAACGGTATGATGATGGTAAGGTACTCAATATTTTAGTCATCACTGCGGTGTCACTGATTTGTTCGCCAGATTCACGCAGTTGTTTTGCTAGACTTTCTACCTTTGATACATGTTGTGCCATAGAATCACTAGGACAGTAACTATATTGATAAAATTTCTCATGTACCATCATCTTGTTAAACTCAGACTTGTGTTCATAAATAGCTTCTAACTTATTCATAACTTCTTTCGCTGTTTCGCAATTTTCTATCAGGGAAATCTGATGAAGATCCATTGAAGAGGTTAGAATAAACATGGCCATGCCATCTTGCTTGTTCCACTTAACTAGCTCTTCGCGATTCTCAGGCTTCAAATCATTAATATCTAAGCCCTTCGCTCTCAAAGCACACTTGATTTGAAACTTCCATTGCTTGAAATTTCGTCCGTCGAATTTTTCCACCTTCATCGAGTTTGCGACCTCCATCTTTGAGGTTATGTTCTCGTGAATAACTTCGAAAAAATCTGCTCTTTACTCAATTTACGCAGTGAATTCGCGTACCCTGGTCCCATAACCTATTGGGATGGGTATTTAAATTAAACTTGAGTAAGATTTCTAATTAAACTTGTTTTATTTCTTAACACACGTTTTATAACATTACGGTAAAAGTTTTGGTTCGCATAGAGAGAGTCGCCACCTTGCGGCCAGACAGGTGAAACAATTAACGTTTACAAAGTAGCTTATAACTAAGAGTGACCGGCGTTTATAGAGACAGATGGTACCTTTTAAATTTATATTCCAATGTATGTAAAATATAAGTGTCACATTGGATAAGGAACTTAACTGGAAGAAGCATGTCGATCATAGCTTAACCATTGCTAGTTCTTATTTGTATTAAACTTACGCAACATAACATTCTATACTAACATATACCTACAAGTTAGTTTTTCTTTTAATTTCTTTAGTTCGTTTTCAGAATAATTATTACCTACCTGTATAAAAAGTAAAATCTAAAACGATGTATATAAAAGACATTTAAATATCATGGAGTATTTTAAGTATATTATGTCCTTTAATCACGTATGAGTATCAAATTCGCGGTGCCTGCGGTAGCGGTCAATAGTAAACTTGACAATAACTGACAAATTTAGTATCGACAGCCGCCGCAGGCCGCGCCAGGCTGAGAGAGGCTTTATTCATTTTACATGTTGGTGTTAGGTTTTTACAATAAATGTCTAAAATGTAAAATACTTGCATACAAAAGCCTAAGCTATCGGTGGTCAGGGCGACTGAGACAGAATCCTTTTGACTATCCGCGCAGTGTCCAGGAGTAGCCTTCTGTATCGGAACCAGACATCTAGCAAGTCTATTAGACCATTCACCGTTATTAACATCGCTTTCGTTTAGTTTATTTAACACTACCACACCAAAGATACACATCTTAAAGCGCTGTGGGTTAAAATGATCCGACCAACCAAAAAAACCGTTACCTTTTGCCAGGAAAAGACGCAAAACATGGAATACACCTCAATTGACCAAAAATTGTTATAAACTCAATGGCCAATCTTGTAAATCTAATTCCTTAACTGCTCCGGTGCACAGTAATTAGGCGGGGCTAATTTTACGCATTATTTACAACCCCAGACATTCAGGGGTCAATTATTAACCGCCCTATTTTTAGGGTTCCACACCTTCTTTGAAGGAAGATTATAATTGAAGATTTTTCAGGTTGTGAACATGAAAGACACTTCGAAATTTACTCCAAGAATACTAAAAAGGGATTCGCCCGTCATGATTTAGGTAACAATAAAAAAAATACTAATGTTGTAATTTCAAAAGTAAATTAAAATGATAAAATGAACTTTTTACCTAAACGCAGAATTTCTTTTATTTCTGTAGATTAACAACAATTATTAATATTATTTGTATGTTTTTTTCCGTATCTCGGGACCATGGGGTCCCGGACTTAAGGAAGGCGTGGGGCCGAAGCTAACAGCCCTTTAAGACAAAAATAATCTAAAGCGAGGGATACACAATTACACGTGGCGGATACCATCTCCAACACAACACAAGATGCGCGTGCGTGCATTATTATTATTATTATTTTGCTATGGTTTGGCCGTATGATATGCACATGGTCATATTTGATTCCTAAATTTACATAATACGGGCGTGACGCACTGATAGTCCGATTATATGCAAAACGCTTCAAAATATTTGTCTTGCCTCGTGTTTATAATCACATCGTATCATAAAACTCTGCCGACTTGCCGCGGCGGCATTAATACGAGAGTTGTTGCTGTCCTGGACTTACGAACACGCTGAAGAAGCCCCAAAGTAAAGAGCGATTTGCATCCTTCCCTCTCCTATACGTAAGTGTACCATAAGTGTTGTGTGTGTGTAATGAATGTAGGAAAGTACGTATAATGCGTACATTACACACACTTTCCTACATTCATTTACTCATAAATCGAATTCAACATAAGCCCTTCAAGTGGCAGCCGCCAAATTGAGCATAATCCGTCAGGTGGCGGTCGACGGCCACCCGGCGATGTCAAAAACCCGTCTCGTGGCAAGCGCCGGGGACCTGGCGATAGCATAGTTTCGTATTTATTCAAAAAATGAGCCGCTAAATCTATACCTGGCCTGTTCTTTCTTGCAAGACGCGTTCCTGAATAGATAAGGATGGCGTATAATAACTGCCGCGACAAAACACTTTCATAGAAATCTCGTTAGAAATTCCTCAGAGAAATTTTTGACCGCGCGTGTGTCAGTTTTTGAAAAAGCTCGTATTGTAAAAATATTGTAAGGCGAGAGACAATAAAATATATAAAAGTGTAAATAAATGTATAATACTTGTAGATAAACTCGTATTTTCTACAATTAACTGTTTTATTCCATAGTTATAGTTATTTTATACAAGAAAATGGAAATATCCAAAAAAAATATCAAAGCTAGCCATTTCACATAAATGGAACGGCCTCCGTCATTATATAAAGGTTATAGGCCAGTTTCATAGAATATTGAACCAGAAATAAGGTTTTATAGTATACCAGAAATAAGATTAAATAGCTTAAAATCTTATTTCTGGTTGGATATTCTATAAAAAGTAAAGCCTGCAACACACTGGCGCGGCCTGCGGTAGCAGTTAATAGTAAATTTGACATTAACTGTCTAATTTTTAGTAAGTTTATTCAAGCATGCGCACCTTAATTAATAGCTCATATCCACAGTGTAAGGTGTGGTAAGGTGGTACCACAGAGCTACGGTAGCCTAGTGGTTCAGGCATACGGCTGCCAAGCGGCGGTCGTGGGTTCGAATCCCGGCTCGTACCAATGAGTTTTTCGGAACGTATGTACGGATTGTTTACCGTTAGCTTATCGGTGAAGGAAAACATCGCGAGGAAACGGGTCTAATCCCAACAAGGTCTAGTTTTTCCTCTGGGTTGGAAGGTCAGATGGCAGTCGCTTTCGTAAAACTAGTGCCTATGCCAAATCTTGGGATTAGGTGTCAAAGCGGACCCCGGGCTCCTTTAGGGGCACTACCGGGAATAACGCTAGGAAAATGATCAACAGTGTAAACGCACCATCTGTCACTTAACGTTCTGGAGTGGCAATAATGTCACCCTCTCTTGCGATAACATCGTGTCTGTGTTACTTGACATAATCTTATGAGAGTTTATATATCCCCCGAAGATGAAAAGAAGGAAAGAAAGGTGTTTATCCGTGACAAAAAACAAATTGCAGACACATACCTACCTACACATATACATATTTGTCAAGAAATGATCATAACTCAGTTTGCTGGTTGGCCCTCTGGCCAACACATTATCAGCCCTCGCCAAGCAAAAGGGTCCTGTGCGGCCCCGGCTTCAAATAAGTCAATATAAAAATAAACATAACTCAGCGTAATGCTGGCACAGCCAGCAGAGCGCTGGTCTTCCGTTGTGGCTATTAGCTAAAACACGGCGCAAAGACTGTTTAATTCAACAATCACTACAAAAGTCCTTTAATCATAGCTAGGTCGACAAGAAAGACGCTATTTAAATATAATAATTATCTATATGACCTGTTTACATAATACACCAAACAGGAAAGCCCCGAGCAAATTCGTCTTTAAGAAATCTGTGCGTAATTTCTTTGCTGGCAGATCTGAGTAGACTAAAGGTTACAGGTTTGAAAATTTCGCTTGTAAGTATGTTTGTAGTGTTTATTTATGTATATATTTATTTGTGTACGTATTTATTTTATTTGTGTAAATATGTTGTATATAGGAATACCGTAATGTAATTTTTTTTTGTTGTTTTTTGCACTGCCCCACAATCTTTTCCGCTTTGCCTTAAGGGTTGGCTGGTAGAGAATGCCATATGGCATTAAGTCTGCCTTTTGTACGATAAGTTTTCTTTTGTGCAATAAAGTTTAAATAAATTAATAAAAGTTAATTGTGTAAAGAACCCTCAAGACTCAAACTTTTCGGACTTATCAGTGTTTCTTTACATTTCAATACATTTACTTAGAATTGAAAAATATACAAAAGAATGCTAATTTATCATTTATCATTCTTTTGTATATTTTAGCTATCGCTTTTCAGGTCGGTAAACGACAAGTTATAAGGACAATGCTTATTTCAAATTGCCTATGTTTAATAGGTCAAGAGGAAAATTAATGGAGTTTGTCGAAGGTTTTTAACATTTCCTTATTTTTGTTTGCCTTTTTTTATGAAATCGTATAAACCGTCAAGTGTTTATTGATTTTAATGTTAAAAAAAGATCAGTAAAAGATTTCTTACTTGAAGAACTCGTAGCTTCGGGGCGCTTGCATATACTTACCTCATTATTGTTATGCTGTTGCCCGCGACTTCGTCCGCGACCGCGTAGAACTTGTTACCGTCTTAGAAAAATGATTGCTATTAAATTATTGTAGGCGGAACGTTAATTGCAACTGAAGGGCAACTGAGCGGGCCATGTTGGGAGTTTCTCTGCTTGATCGCATCAGAAATGAGGCCATCCGCAGCAGAACCAAAGTAAACCGATATAGCCCTCCGAATCGCTAAACTTAAGTGGAATTGGGCAGGGCACATAGCACGTAGAACCGATGGCCGTTGGGGCGGAAAGGTTATCGAGTGGCGACCCTACCATGGTGGAGTGCTACCTATAGTCCGAGTGCAGTCCTTGCCTGCGCGGCGCTCGGGGGTATACCGGGGGAGCGCGTGGCGTGCGGGCGCCGGTTTTCGCCTCCCGCTTTGAGTGCTAACTATAGTCCGACCACTTCATTCAGTCCTCGCCTGCGCGGCGCTCGGGGGTATACCGGGGAGCGCGTGGCGTGCGGGCGCCGGTTTTCGCCTCCCGCTTTGAGTGCTAACTATAGTCCGACCGCTTCATTCAGTCCTCGCCTGCGCGGCGCTCGGGGGTATACCGGGGGAGCGCGTGGCGTGCGGGCGCCGGTTTTCGCCTCCCGCTTTGAGTGCTAACTATAGTCCGACCGCTTCATTCAGTCCTCGCCTGCGCGGCGCTCGGGGGTATACCGGGGGAGCGCGTGGCGTGCGGGCGCCGGTTTTCGCCTCCCGCTTTGAGTGCTAACTATAGTCCGACCGCTTCATTCAGTCCTCGCCTGCGCGGCGCTCGGGGGTATACCGGGGGAGCGCGTGGCGTGCGGGCGCCGGTTTTCGCCTCCCGCTTTGAGTGCTAACTATAGTCCGACCGCTTCATTCAGTCCTCGCCTGCGCGGCGCTCGGGGGTATACCGGGGGAGCGCGTGGCGTGCGGGCGCCGGTTTTCGCCTCCCGCTTTGAGTGCTAACTATAGTCCGACCGCTTCATTCAGTCCTCGCCTGCGCGGCGCTCGGGGGTATACCGGGGGAGCGCGTGGCGTGCGGGCGCCGGTTTTCGCCTCCCGCTTTGAGTGCTAACTATAGTCCGACCGCTTCATTCAGTCCTCGCCTACGCGGCGCGCGGGGGGTATAACGGGGGAGCGCGTGGCGTGCGGGTGCCGGTCTTCGCCTCCCGCTTTGAGTGCTAACTATAGTCCGACCGCTTCATTCAGTCCTCGCCTGCGCGGCGCGCGGGGGGTATAACGGGGGAGCGCGTGGCGTGCGGGCGCCAGGCTTCGGCTCCCGCTTTGAGCGCTAACTATAGTCTGACCGCTTCACTCAGTCCTCGCCTACGCGGCGCGCGAGGAATATAACGCAACATACGTAGGAGATCGGAGTGTGGTGTCTCGTTCCTGCGTGTGGCGATTTGGCACGGCCACGAAATTGCGCGAATTGCGGCGCTGCAAGCGTTTTATCTGTTCATTGCGCAGTCGAGACGCGCTACGCACTGTGGTTAGTTGGGATCACACACAATGAATTAGAAAAATATTTCGTGACCCCCCATTCTACGCTGTTCAAAATGCTGACAGCACTTTAACGTTGAAAATGCGAGTATATGCGTCCCCCTTTTAGAGGCATGGCGAACCCCTGGGGGTCGCGACCCATGGTTTGAAAAATACTGATCTAAAGTATAAACGAAAAGTTCTAGTTTCTCTATTGGAAGTCCAGGGGCAGTTACACTCGGAAAAATAGTTTCGACGCCGAAGATAGGTAGCGAGACCTGCAGGTTGATCACGTAACACATTGTATGTACGCGTCAGGTTGATTTAAGGGGCTACCCGAGGTTTTCATCGATTTTTGACAAGTTTTGAATCGTATCTACTACTTTAGCACTACAGATAGAATCATAAATCAAACGGCTATCGGTTCTTCAATCTTTTATCTCCATTTTGACAGACCGGATTTTGAAACAAATTAATACTTAATTTTGTATGATTTTTTTAAACATTGTCTAAAAAAACACTTATTTCGCATCTCTATTGACGTGAAAGATCTAACATATACGAAATCTACAAATTTGGGTTCGTCTATGACGTCTCTAAAAACTGGCAGAGGGTTTTAATTTTAAACCAATTAACACAAAAGTTATGGCCAGAAAACCAGTTTTTTGGCCTAAAATTGTTCAACTTTGATGCCAAATATCTCGAAAATAATGAAGTTTGAAGTAAATATGGGATACTATATTGCTTAAAGCCGTTGTTGTTAATATAATAAGCTACAAAAAACATTAGAAAACTAAGGGATTCAGATCGAAGGTCATTGGCGTATGGGAGCCTCTTAATGTCACTTTTTTTAGGAAAAATGTCAATTAAACTGTCCTAACGCGCGTTCAAAACGTTTCGTGACTACCCCTCTGCTGGTCGATCATAGAACGCATTATACGTGCGTTAGGTAGATCGAACTGTCACTTATTTTATAAGAAAACGACAGTTGAGTTGTCCTAACGCTAAACACGACTAAGGGTTGAAGTGTGTTGTGGGTTAGTTAGTAGCTAGCAACATATTACTGCGATATCACATTTTGTCGATCTTTTATGGTTATTAACCCACATTTATGCTGAAAGTGGCACTGAAACATAAAGGCGTGAATATGCATGAATGTAACAATCCTAATTTTACTTCAAATCTTCAAAATCATCTCTATATCCCTAGTTTAGCCGTCGTTAAAATTATCGAAATCCAGCAAAGGCTTGCCGTTTTATTGACCTAATTGCGATATCGAGCAAGCCTTACGAAGGGGCTGCTTAAATACGGGAAAAGTGAATTTTACATCGCCGCAGGGAGTTCCAGATTGTTCCAGAATATTCCACGTGCACCTTCTTGTAATTCTTGTGGTACATTCCCAAGAGTGTTATTTTGGATTAAGCGTTTCTTAATAACTTAAGGGTCTTAAGGGACTTAAGGGGGGGTTTCTTTGTAACTTTTTACTTTTATGTTTAAAGTGAATTATCAAAGCCTATTGTTTCGAGATTATTCTCGACACACGTTTTATGTTAGCCGCCGTTTTTGATTTAAAATGTGCATACATACATATTACGCCTTTATTGCCAAAAGGGGTAGGCGACATGTGACGTATGTTCCAGTGCCGCTTCTAGGATAAATGTGGGTATAAAAGATCGACAAAATGTGATATCGCAGTGATAGGTTGCTAGCTTATCGCCTACAACACACTTCAACCCTGCTCCCTTGGTTGAATTTCAAGACACCCGCGGGAAAAAAAGGGGTGGTGAAATTCTAAACCGGCGCGTTTTTAATAGTTATTTGTTATGCAAGGCTGCAAAGTTGTTGTTTGGCGCAAGTGATTGTATTGTAAGCCGAGCTAGCGAAGGGTTGTAAGACTTGTAAGGTTTGTTCGCTTCGCTCATGGTTCAAAAGTACAATCCTGAGCTTAGCGAGGCTTTCAAGGCACAAGACGCCAAACAACTTTGCTGCCGAGGGAAACACACAACTTATCACCTCTCCACCGCGAGGAAAATTGTAAATGTAATGAAAGTCATTTTCAATAAAGGTTTGTTTACATCTCATCAAGATCAAAGCATTTTATAATTATTAAATGTAACATAAACATTTTTGCATCTTTAAATATCCACGCTTACCTACATTAAAAAAGTCAAAGTATTTTTGGGTAAGTACTCACAGGTAAACTAAAGCTCAAATACGCATATTAACTTTTTCCGCTAACTTAGCAGGCATTCAAATTCATATTTGTATATCTTCTGCACTAAAATCTGTGAATAACTTCCATTATTTTGATTTAACAGTGGCTTAAGAACAAACCAAAACAAAATATCATATAAGTATACGAGTTTTTTCTTAAATTACTTAACTTGGAAAACGGTGCGTTCCAAAATTGCACGAAGCGAATTTTATGAAAACAAAAACTTCATCTTAAAAATACTTATTTGTATTGTATCCTTAAAAGTCAGTCTAATTATTAATATTTCATATGTAACTAAGAAAGAATAAGTACCTATTATTCATTTAATTTTATCAAAATAATAATAATGAATTATTGGTATAACACCATAAGTTTCTGAACGCAGGATAATGACCTCTCATTCTGTATAGAAAAAAGTTGGATCTCGCGATTGACCGTTACGTTCCAAATTCAAAAACCCTTACCACGCTAGCGGATATAACTGGACTTTTGGGCGGAGATTTTGAGCGATAAAGCAAGCCTTTTCGAGCCGGTGAGGTGAAAATATAGTAAATTTGTGATTCTTTAGCGCCTTTTCTCTTCTCTAGAATCCTTTTTTCACAGATATTGTACTGATGGCATGTAATATTATCCTCATGATTTCGAAATAAAATGTTGCCATGTGGGTTACAATATTATGTTTCACGTAGTTCTTTTATGTACCAAAGCGGCCGCGTGTTTTGGTCAGAAACATAGCAGAAAAAAGTTGAATAGTTAATAATAGTTGGATGTTATGTTATCTTCGCAAACATTTTCAACAAAATATTGATGAAAGAAAATAATAAATTTGATATTTTAATAATTTGTCTTAAATTATAATTGAGTTCCTTACAGTTTGTTTAACATAGGTTGATTTTGATCTTAATAGAACTAATAGAAGTGCAATGTATTTTTTTTATGTTTATTATTTAATGTTCAAAAGGTAAACACTAATAAAACTTTAAATACGTACGTGAGGCGTCAAATACCCCTAAGGGCGTTTTGAACAGACACACTTTTCGCATTTGTAATATTAGTATAGATTGAGAAATAAAAATAAGTAAGTGTTTTATGCTATCTTACTGCTAAATTGAAATAACCTGTTTTACCTACTATCATGCATACAAAATAAGTAAAGCAAATCAAAACCAAACAGTGAAACAACAATTATAAATGTAAGTATTTATTTATTTACTGACAAATACATTTACGTGACATTACAGAAGGCATAACCAATGCGTCACGAAACTAAAAAACAACAAATAATACTATTTAGGCGACGAAACGGGGTGGCCCCGTTACATCGTCATCGCCGGTGTAGGATTCGGCAGATTGCCCCGGAACCGTCGAAACACGACACCCTTCGGCCAGAAGTCAGCACATGCGAAGCAGCAGCGGGACGTGCACCACAAACGAGCTGAAGTGCACATAGTGGCGCGAACGCAGCTGAAACACCCTCAGCGAGAAGCCGGTCTTCTGACGAACGTACTCCACCACATAATCAGCCGTGGCGGTGTAATGCAGGCGCGATACATATAGCGCCTTGCTCGGTGTGGCAACCCGCAGACCGGAACCAACCAGTTCTGCAGTACCACACTGACTCTGAAGTATTAGTGCATCTCAAAAAGATAAGTGTAACACCAGTCTTGCAGCGCAGCGTGGGTAGACCCCGGTAGGCCGCGGGAGTGTGCTGGATGCGGGTAGTGCAGGACCGGTCACTTTGGCACTCTTTGGGGGTGGCCTTTTTACAGCAGTGGAAGTCTTTATCGCGAAACCTGGCCCCGTATCATGGTCGGCCTTATCACACGATAAGTGACAATTTAGAGCGTCCGCCACTGGCTGACACCGTTCGATAGAACGAGACGGACGCTCTATCTTGTCACTTATCGCGTGATAAGGCCGACCATGATACGGGGTCTGAATGTGATTCAAACACTACGACATAGGTACTCCGACGAAGTAATACCATGCCAGACGGATTGAATCAATGCACTGAGAGTGCATCGTGCATATTGTCAAGTCTTTACTGCGGTCGATACACATGTTTCTTACCGTATGTGGTAACATATTAAAATAAATATCTTATTATCATAGATAATAACACTTAATAAAAACATGGTAGGGTCCTTTCGGGTATGTGCGCCACCGGGGAAAGTCCGCCATCATTCAGCCATAAAAAAATCAATATCAGCACTTATCCCGGGGGCGCACTTTTCCCTCTGGCGCACATACCCGAACTGACCTTATGAATAACGTTTTTCTAATGCATTTTTTTCGGTTGTGAAACTGCACAGGTAAATTAACTTAACGCAAAATAATTTATTTTTATTTTTAGTACAAATGGGATTGCGTTTGACCTTCGTCTTGCCTGATGGAAAGTTAAGATCACAATCGCCCATAGAATGTAAACTGTGGCAAATAATTACTAAACGCAAGTACTGTACTAGAACTAGTTTGGTTTCAGGTAACTTTGCTTTGTATACTTTGTATGAAAGTCACACATACGTAGCATGTTCTCACATGGAGTAAAATGTGAACTTAATGTCACTGAGCTGTTTTGAAATAGGAGGCCATTATATTTATCGCATTTCACAATAAACGAGCCACAAAACTGCGTTTCGGTGTTACTCGTTGGGTGCGATCCCACGTAACTACATCGTAATTCGTGACTTGAAATCAAACAAGCGGTTGACTGACGGTGGGAGTTGTTGAAAATGCAGCAGGGGGTACAATAATAAATCGTACCTACATACTCGTAGTAGGTACGTTCGTGGGACAGGGGCAACTGGTGACAACCAGGTAATTCGTTTTCTAAGTTAAGATAAAATTGGTGGGATGTAGTAAGTTTGTCCTTCGCAGGATGTCTGTTCCAATTATGTAACTATAACTACTTATTAATTACACTTTACCTTCCCCTGCTCATCCCGCTTTGTACACAAAATCCTGCTCATATTAAAAATGCGAAAGTTTTGATGTTTGGATGTTTGTTACTGCGAGCGCACGCTCCCCGCCTCCCGGGCCGTGCTGGCCGCGCTGCCACCGCAGCCCGCCGCGCTGGCCGCGCAGGCCGCCGGGCTCCGCCACGTGCTCGCACCGCAGGTACACTACTGTACTCCAGGTGTGGAACAACAAGGTGGCGTGGGAGGGCTGGATCAAGTGCTGCGAGTGCACGCAAAAATGCCTAGACGGATTATGTCGAATTTTGGTATACATATAGTGTATACCCTGGATTAACATATAAATAACTTTCTATCCCGGGAATCATCCCCTAATGGAGCGAAATGGGGGGCGAAAGTTTGTATGGAGCCACGAAATAAACAAGTTCCACGCGGACGAAGTTGCAGGTAGACGCTAGTGTAAAATCTTAATTCAAACTTTTTACATTAAATACACTTTACACGGGTCTTATACGATATTGATTTACCTTAGTGGCGTTCAATTTCGTCTGCGCCCAAAACCTCTCGATGCCAAGAATACGTACCAGCAAAATCTATCACGTTAACACCGCAACTGGAATCAGTGTAAATTAGTTTTCGCACCCGGCAGGCCAAAATGTGGCTTCCTATTCCTGCATATCCTAGCAGATAGTCACTCTAGGATATTTCTCTTTGACGCGGCTGAAGCCGAATTACAAGAAGCGCAAAGTGAATCTTGTGACAACTGGGCATAATCCGGGAGATTTGCATGTCACAGGTTTCGGCTCTGACCCTAGCAATTTGGACACGCTAAGCTTGGATAGGGCAGCCTCGTCACTTTGTTTCATTTGCGGCAATTGTACTTTGAACAGACTCCATCTTGTGATTGCTTGTAGATTTTCTGTCTAGTGGCAGTTATTTCTTGACGCAATAAAAAATATCTAATTCTTATTTTGTAGGTTTCTTACCGAGGAGCGAGGAAGTGCGGAAAATAACATAAGGTCAGCGATAAAACGTTAATGTGTTTTATTAATGAAATAAATAAATCATTGCGGATACAAATCACACAAATCGATCTAGTCCCAAACTAAGAAAAGCTTGTAATATTGGTACTAGACGACGATATACATACTTTTAAAGCTAAATAAAAGACCTCGTTTCTCTATTAATGATAATAATATGTCTCTCTCAATATTCCATTTATTTGAGTAACTCAACAGATAAATATAAATCAGCAATCATGAGTTAATAAATGAACCAGAGGGGAAACACGTAACCACGTAACATTTTGGACGCGCTTCAGGTAGATCCAACTGTCATTTTCCCATATAAAAAGTGACATCTAACTGACGCCCGTAAAATGCGTTACGTGATCGACCAGCAGCTTTCATTTGTATTTCGAGTTGCATTTACCGAAGTAAATATTGTGTAATATTGGGAAAGAATTATGCATTAACTAATAATTCCCTTTATATTAAACTAACACTAACTTAAAGGATGGGCTCAGCCGTGGCATAAAATTCAGCCTATGGTACTCCTGAAGGTTCATTTATGTTGGGAAATAGTTTTAGCTTTTATTTAACTTCCACTGTTTGTATGAATGTAAGTCCTTTAAACTTTGCACACTATTTTTCAGCCACTTGCCGGTATCGTAAAGTAAGCTTTTACTTTTGGTATTCTTATGTAACTTCGGTGACCATGCAATATCGTGTTACAATGGTACTGATCTGATTATGGGACCAAAAGGTGGCCAAAGCAATTTCTAAATTGCACAAGATAAACCTCTATCAGTGCTTAATGGAATCCTTTCAACGAGAAATTAATAACTGTGCAAAAACAGTATATATACTTATAATCGGCACTAGAAGCATGTCGGTAGGTACCAAAAATAGTATTAATAATAATACAATTAAAGTTTATAATCATCTTAAGAATGATATTAAAGATTGTAATGACATCAAAATATTTGACAGAAAACTAAAACAATTTTTCATAATCAGACCATTCTATACCATTAAGGAATATTTTACAAACGCACTAGATTAAGACAAATATGTATCTGTAAAAATAATTATAATGACTACTAATAATGTGTTAATTTAATATGTATTTGCATGTACTATATACTCATTGCAAAAATTTTGAATATGTTTCAAACAGACTTTTTTAGTGGATGAGCAGACTCAGGTATTAATACCTATAATGATAATATATCTTAATTTTGACGATTTTAGGTCAAGACAGATCACAAACAGGTACAATAGAGGTATCACTAAAATTTACATCTTAAATCTAACAAAAAATATTATTGTCCAATACTAAAAAAAGATGACGTTATAACTCGTCTCCTTTTTTGTTTTTTTTTCGTGCCTCGGGTGAAATTGATTCGTATGGCCTAAAGATCAATCGTTCCGATGTTCATGCTTTTAACACCATTTGCAGCTTATTTTGGCGTACCGCTAGGCACTACTACGTATATTCTATTTATTTATTTTATTTATTTATTTAACATAATTACACAGCATTACAGTTAAAAACTAAGTCACTGTGAATTACAAATGATATATACACTGCATATTAATATATGACAGAAGAATTACGTCTATCCATCATCTCACAGTACCTTAAGCATTTACGATACACAATTCCCCAACTACTTCCAAAGACGTCCACATCCGGTGCTGATGCAAGAAGCGAATTAAGGCTCTGTAAAGCTCTGACGAAAGGAGAGTTTTTGCGCGCTACGGTGCGCGCCTCTGGTGGAGCTAGCAGTAGCCGGTTACGCGGACGAAAATTGATCCTCGACAGTGAAGGGACTAGCAGACGCACCGCCTGACCCACCAGCTCAGGGCAATCTGAACCACCTCGCAAAATGAATGAATAAACGATGTATAAATATTGCCTACGTATAAACCTATAACATCACACACAAACTCCATTTCATAAAAGTATTTCATTTTGTTTTTTTAACAGTGAAGCTGCTGTAATCCTGTGCCTGGTACACGTACAAACGCGAACACAGTTAACTGACCATCCTGTATTTATATAGAACCTTATTACAATGCACATAGAGTGCACTGATGGTCAGTTAGCTGTGTTGTCGATAGTATTACGCCTAGATTTTCATTTACCACTCTTTCAAAGTGAATTGGGACTTTTCATCAAGAGAGGAGTTTTAGAGTAAAACAACCGGGCAAAAAGTAATGTAATATTGATATACGTACTTCCACAAAAATAGGATTAACTCAGTGACCACATACACGATTTGCTCAGTCACAAATCTGACTTCAAACCAAATCTCCCATTTTCATAGTAACCCGTGAAAAATGCACTATTCCACTGGTTTAACTAAAAAAAACGTCAAATAGAATGAGTACCTGGGGATTTATCGCGTCAAAGCTACGTGAGCAGACTAGGGAATGCACCCTTTGACATACTAACCTGTGATTATTTTATTACTTATGTAGCGTAGCTAGTTCCTTGAGGATTGATTTAAAAGATTTTCTTGTTTCTTGAATATTTACCTTGAATTCTCTGCTTTAAGTGCTGATGATGAGACATGGCCCTATGGTATACTTATTATTTAATTCAATGTTAGTCAGTCTGCCGCCACTCTGCACTTTAAAGCGTCGTATGATTATCAATCAGCGTAGCCTATGGATATTTGCAAACCGAGAAATGTTGCATGCACGGCTATCATATATCACCCTCCTAGCGTTTCTGGTTGTATCAATAGGTAACGGAGTCTGGTGTCCGCTTTAGCACCTTTTTTTTATATACTACGTCGGTGGCAAATAAGCTTACAAACCATCTGATGTTGGTCAAGTGATCACCGTAGACCCTTGCAACTACAAGGGTGTTACAGGCGCGTTGCCCTTTAAGAATGTATACACTCCTTTTTTGAAAAACTCCATACTGTAGTCCCTCGGGAAAACCTCACCACGCTCATTCCACAACCGGAGCTTTCGAGGTAGGAAATTTCTCTGATACCGTACGGTACGCGACCATTTAGGTTCCAGGGTGTGAAGATGAATGCGCTGCCGACGGCGAGTGGTGCGGTAGTCCATCATTTGACAGAGGCTAGTGCCTTGGTCCGCGCTTTGTTGTACTTTTACTTGGATCAACTAAGAAGGTTTGAAACGCTTTTTGTCGTAATTAATACTGCTCAGAGGTAGTAACAAAAAGCTGAATCGTGTTTTCAAAATATAAGAACACTTAATAATATCCGTAGGGCTCTATCTATTAAACAATGCCTTCCATATTCGTTTAGCCAAAAGCCTGCGAATATAGAAGTAAAATCAGCTCCACTAGGAGAGAAAAGCAAAGCAAACCAATAAATAATAATAATAATAGACATTTATTTCAGGCAAAAAACCCATATCATCATTCATCATCATCAGTAATACACATGTACAAATAAATAGTAAAAAGTGTAAAAATAAAAGTTACAGAAGGAAGAAAAATCATTTTAAAAATAAAAGTATAGATAAAATGTAAAGAGAGAAACGCTTAAAAAAATGAAATAAAAAAAAGCCAAAACCTACTGATTGGATTATTTAAATCTTCACCTATTGTAGCAAAGATCGAGTTCCCAGAGGCACGCAACCTGCTCCAAAACGACGCAACCCGTGTCCTGATGACGGCAAAAAAATCCTGGACACGAGCGAGAAATAATTTACTTTAAAAACAAAGTTTTAACCGACTTCAATTTAGTACTCCGCCAAGCCACGAGAACATTTCCACATTTATTTTCCAATTTACCACGTAAACTGATTTCCGAGAGAAAATGCGTTGATTATTAGAGAAAAAAACCCAATCGCTGTATGTGGCCCGATAATATTTGAGGACTTCCGTCGATTCCACAAGGATCACCTTTGGTACTTCATTAGCTGCTATTTCAACGGAATCTTATCAGAATCTGTGACGTGCTTTTGTACTTTAAGTACATAATTGAGGAATTCCATAAGTCATCTGTGGTCTTCATCATCAGTTCCACTCCACCAAATTTATGATTTCCGGATGTAAATACACGAGATATAATAGAAAATACCAAAATCACTACACGCGTGCCTAATATAATTGAGGAGTTCTCTCAATTCCTCATGGATCCCATCATCCAACTAATTTAAAAAAAAAAGGGAATCATCTGGATGCATAATACTTACAAACAAAAAAAAAAATTCGAATCGGCTCATCAATGACGGAGTTTTGAGGTAACAAACATTGAAAAAAAAAAAAAATTTAACCGAATAGAGAACCTCCTCCTTTTTTTTGAAGTCGGTTGGCATATAATATAGCCACTCGGCGTAGTTTAGTAATATAAATTAACTGAATACTTCCCTCATATACATAGACTATCAAAATGGTTTTGGTACCTGTGATCAAAAACAAATGAACATTGGCAACTCTAACCATAATTAAAGGAAATTCCACTTAAAACGAAATTCTTTAATTAAACTGAGCGAGAGAAATAAAACAGGCGAAAAAAGGTGTCGCTAACGCAGAATTAGAAAAGTTTGAAGTCTACATCTAGAGTTGTACGTTTAATTTGAAAAGGATTAAGGCCTTTTTACAAGTGCGGTGTATAAGATTTTTTTATATATTATGCCTGCAAGAAGAAGAAATTTAGTATACTTTAAATACTGAAAATAGGAAAACTTCCATGCTGTTTTCGGTATTGAAAGGACTCAATTTCCCTCTGTACACAGAGATGGGACCTGAATTATGAGCAACAGTAGTTTTCTTCTTATTTTTCGGTTTCATAGACACTAATAGCCAGAGAGAAATATGACCACGTTGTACTCAGCACCTGTAAAAACAAAAACACAACTCTAATTTGTTTTGTATATCATGCAAATATGTAGCGCAAAAAGATCTTTACGTCACACTTGCAATGCTGAATTCTTATTGGGCGCTTATACAACCAAACTCATTTTTGTTCAGTTGTATAAACTTAAATTTTCAACGGCTAATAATAATTTATTACAAGTAAAGAAAGAAAGAAAGCAAATAATTTATTGCCAAAAAAAACACGATATACATTAACTACAATAAAGGTATAAATAGACACCAAGAATCTTTGTTTTAAGTAGATAACGGGCAAAAGTAGATGAGAACATTATTTATACTAAAACGTATTAAAAAGTTAACGTTGATCAATCTCTACAATACTCTAATTCATGTTATCAATTTGTATGTAGTAACATGTACGTTTACGTATAACGTACCGTTGTAAAAGTGTTCAAAGTCACTTGAGAATATCTCATAGATGTCAAGCAACACGGCTGTTGAGATCTGAAAAAATAAATGTTGACAGTTATCCTCTAACAAGATTGAGTCCTGAATCACACTGGCGCGGCCTGCGGTGGCGGTCAGTAGTAAATTTGACAGCTAATGACAAGTTTACTATTGACCACCGCGGCGTGAGAGACTTACGTAGATAGAGGATTTAACAAATGGCGTCAATGTCCGAAAGGGACTAATAAATTAACTTTACTAAATTGAGTAGCATCAGAAGACGAAGACATTTTTCACCTAATGTCGTTCATAATTTAGTCGTGTTATATTGGTGACGTCAGTTTCAGTACAAAATGTATTTTGACAGGTGGTGATAAATAAGCTGGTGGCAAACAAAAGAAGCCTATACGCGCTGAGGGATAGGAGATTTGACATTGTATCTCGTTCCCACTAAACTTGTGCATACCACATAGTCTATGCTTACATCCTTGTCAGTCCTGTCATCAGCGCTTTAGGTGTCTTGACACCTCAGCATAATGCTGAGCCAGTGTCCGGTTCACTGCCGCAGAGACACACTTTTTTTTCATGTTTTATGTGCTTTTCTTGTTTATTTTATTATTTAATATGTGTGTCATGTGTGTTTGTGAATAAATATATCTTTCTTTCTTTCTTTCTTTCTTTCATGTATGTATGTATGTGAGCCCCTCTTTAAATTCTTCCTCTATGGAGGCTTATAACCAGTATGCACCGTCAATGTTACTATTGATCGCCACCGCAGGCTGCGTCAGCGTGATTCAGGCTTAAAACTCAAAGTATGTCCGTCAATTTAGTTCATACAAAACACATTTTTCTGTTTGCACTTCTAGGTCTTCTAGTATGATGTAGTCATCCAATACCCTAAAGAGTATAAAATTCACGGATTGGAACGACCACGCTGGAAGATGCAAATATATTCAGAAAGTATAAGTTACTACTTACATATCTTACAGTGTGGCTATGAACTCGGGCTTTAAAATTAAGATTCGATTCTGCTCGTCAAACTGAACCACTTTTGTTCTGCAACTTTATAAAATAACTATTATTTCTATCATTAATTAGTGTTTTAACTTTACCTGTACCATGACTGTACTGCAAACACAACATATGTTCTTAAAGTTGTAGTACAAAAGCAGTTGTTTTTTAGAAGCATAATCGATATTTGTATTTAAAACCCTCATCAGATATACCTACATATTTATCGGATATCTAACAAAATGTATTTAAAACTACGTCTGGCGCCAGCTTTACCTAAGAATAATGAAGATAATGATCTTCTGATATCGCACATCGCCGTCATACCATAAGTTATGATAAGCAGAATCCGCGACTCCGGCACTCTAAAACAAAAAGCTATTAAGGGATATTCAGTTCCGCTCGGGGGTTTTAGCGCTAAGCTTGGTATAGACTGTTGAGCGCTACAACGGAATGGTTTTTGAGCGATTTAGGCTTATAATTTTCCACCCAAAACCTAATCGTATTTTAAATTAATTTTCTTATTATCTCGTCAAAAGCTAGAAGCCTGTGTACAAATTTGAGAGTTATGTTTAGGTATAACTGGTTTTTAATTGCAGTTTAACAAACTTTACCGCTCCAGACAGCATCTCAGCGTAGTAGCATAAGTTAAATATGGGTATCACAGAAGCGACGACGCCAACAAAGTTGTTAGCCATCTCTGGGGGGTCACGAGCGATCTGTAAATTACGAAAGGATTTAACTGTCATTACGTTACCGTTACATTATGTATCAGCATAATTAGTTCGAAAAACTGCGGCATGGTAGTGACCAAGTGTTCATTTTTATTTCCACTTTTGAACAGCTAAGAACGTGGATTGTACCTCTCATTTAGAGAGGAGACCTGTGCCCAGCAGTGGGACGTGTATAGGGTAACTAGCTTCTGCCCGCGACTACGTCCGCGTGGAACTCGTTTATATCGTAGCTCCATACAAATTTTCATCCCCTATTTCACCCCCTTCGGGGATGGTTTCCTGGATAAAAAACTATTCTATGTCCTTCCCCGGGATCCAAACTATCTTCATACCAAATTTCATCTCAATCGGTTCAGCGGTATAAGCGTGAAAAGGTAACAGACAGACAGACATATTTACAGACATTATAATATTAGTATGGATTTATTTATACTTAGTCTCACCTTTGCGACGAACCCAAAGAAACAAATCGTGATTGTAGCAAACAGCAAATTGAAGAAAATCATTTTATTGAAAATATCATCCAAAAGCCCAGATAGCCTGCCGAAAAATCAAAAGATGCCATTAATCGTCATCCTCCCAGCGTTATTTGTTACGATGCGTGTAACGGAACGTTACACACCAACCTACTGTTTACTTTTTGGATTAACAGTATTCAAATTTTCAAATTTCAAATCCCTATTCGGCCTATTCCAATTCCACGGCGATTGCGCAGCTTTTTCTGACAGGACAGTTCGATCCAGATTCCTGATCGAGACACTTCTCTTCGCATTATACATTTTAAAATACCGAAATAAGACAGTAATTAGTACAGTCCTATGTTATGTTTAACTGTGCACTAAAGTTTACCTCAAGAGTGTTATCATCTCCTCAGTTCACCCCTATACAAAGGCACAATAGCAACCTATTGTAAGTTACAGTGTTTTAAGTAGTTACCTAATCAAAATCTGTTTATCCAATCGTAGGCTAAGCATTGCCTGTGTTTGTTACAGGTGCCTTTTCTTTCAAATATACTACTGCGCTGGTCTCCGCTATTTCCTGTTACCCTGTTCACCACCTCCTCCCATCACCTGCGGCCCTACAGGCTGACATTATTCTCGGTTCTGCCCTAAACGAGCCCGGGGTCCTCTTGACACCTAATCCAAGATTTAGCATATACACTAGTTTAACAAGAGAATAAGAATTTATTTATTAAGCACACATAACACTGAAAAAAGAAAGTACAATCAAGAAGGTAACCCTATATAATGTACTGCTAAACGGGAGCCTCACTTAGCATGTTGTCACGGGGTTCGTGACGCTGGTTTTCAGCAAGAGCCCCAAAAATAAATAAAACTAGAACTGAACTAAAAAAGCGACTGCCATCTGACCTTCAAACCCAGAGGAAAAACTAGACCTTATGGGATTAGACCGGTTACTTCGCGATGTTTTCCTTTACCGAAAAGCTAACTATCGCGTTCCGAAAAACACGTTGGTACGAGCCGGGATTCGAACCTACCACCGCCGGTGATACATTGAAAATACGGCTTAATATTGGCCCTATATGTAACAAACACAAATCTACATGCACATGAACAATTGTATGAATTACACTACAAAATAATACGGACAACCAAGTGGCACTTCGTGTTGCTGGAAAGGATCAAAGAGATAGAACTTACCTTATCAACTTCTGGTGTCTTTTAATCACGTCTTGAATCCTTGGCCTTTCTTCAACAAGACGTATTTCATTATCTATACCATCTTCATCGTTATCATTACTAAATACAACTTCGTCATATTCACACTCCAAATAAGAATCTCGTTTTATTATAATATTTTTATTACAGATTTTATTATAAGGGGAACGGGTGTCTCCTAGAATTGGTTTTGCATGAAGCATTTCTTCGCGAAGCAACTCAAACTCCGTGGCAAGGTGAGAGCATAATGTGATCATTAAAAACTCGACGCCGAGGTACATGTAAATTAGATGCAGCACTGCAAAATTCAAAGTCAAAACCTTAGTTACCGCATTCATGAAATCTAAAATAACTACATTTATACTTGAATCCCCACTTTGAAAACGCGTCCAGCTTTTTTCATACACAAAATAAGTAGGCATTTTAAACGTAGGTGGGCTTAATTCATGTTTTATGCATAACCTTCGTTGGTGTTCTGAGGTTAATCCTTGTCTAACGAGCGAGCGAAGCGAACGAAGTTCTATGCTTCAGCTTGTGCCGAAAATCGTTCGTATTTCTAGTGTCTGTCCCGCTGTATCGCTGTCTGACTGTTTTCGTCTACAGGTCGCATTTCTCAACCAATAGTCGTGAAATTTTGTGAGCAGGATTGTTGATTATACAGGGCGTATCAAAAATGGAGTGTAAACCGATCAAGGGCATGTTCGGTAGGGTGGGCCGTTAATGTATGAAAAAAAAAAAACATTTGGAATTCCGCGACGCAAGACCTGTCAAAAGTTGCGGCTTGTAATGCTGATCTTAACGATATAATTTGTTTTTAGGAATTTTAATGTCTTGAGCCCTCTACCAGCTCTCAAAAAATCGACTTTTACCGATTTTTTCACTAGTTTTAAGTCGGTTGCTGCTATGACTAATGATGCAAAAGAGAATAATTTTTGATGCTAGGAAATAAATAAAAGTATGTTTTATCAGAAAAACATTACATTTAATTACACTTTTTAAGAAAAAATACAAAAATAAATGCAATAAAACATAACATAATTAGCAGAATTTCGTTAGTTTTGGAGACACCGAAAATCCTTTTTTGAATCAAATTTGGGCATCAGGGTACGAGATTTTAATGTATTCCTAATTAATCCATCCTTTTCAGAGGCTTCAGTCTAGTAATTTGACAGTTCTTTCAACCGCTTGGCAAGGGTATTCGCACGGCGGAAGTACATTCGTTTGTACCATTCTTTGCAGGTTTTCATTGCTATATTGTGAAAGCACTGGTGGAGGAGTTATAAGAATATCTTGCCAGTCTAATAAATCAGTGTAATCTGCAGCTAAAAAGTTAATTTGCGGTGATTAAATTCGGTTCCTTTCATTTGCACCGTGCGGTGAGAGCTGCAGCGCAGCTGTTCGTGATGACAGTCGGTAGCGATCGCATAAGGTCGCAACAGTTGGAAGTGAGACCTGGAGTGTCATTATGAGGATCGGTGTTCGATTCATCAGTGTTCCTTGGGTCCTTTCGCTGAGCTCGACTAGTCGGCTTTGGCGAAGATACATTATTGTCGATTGAACTTTGGGCTTGTTTTTCTTTTCTTAACATCCTATTTTGAATTTTCTGTATCTCTATTTTATCTGTATTGCCAATAATCATTTTTCTCTCACTTCTTTGATCCACTAAAAATGCAATTTCTTTCACGGGTACCTTTCGTTCTTTCGGGCAACTGCATTTTTCTTTAGATTTACAAGAACTTATGTCAAACAAAATAATCAGGCAATAGAACTTAAAATCATCCCAGGTTTGTTCGAATGCTTTATTCTTTTTCGAATTAGGATACCTTATTAGCGAAAGGTATTTGTCAAAATGGAGTTTCGGTAACTGCCTAACACAGTCTTGAGAAACTGTCGGTAGAGAAGCGTTTTCCAAATAAGATGGATTTCATCACTTACCAATTGGAAAATGTCAGAGTGGGAAGGTTGTTACTCATTATGTTTCAACTTTAATTCGTGTCTCTTCAGTAATATAGACTTAATAACTTCACTTATTGTAGGGAGCTGTTTATATATATCTCAGCGAACGTTCCAAACATAGGGCAAACAGTTTCACTCCATCGTGCCCCAGCGAATCCAAATAAAGGGTCGTCACACATTTTTGTATTAAATGTAGCAGTATTGTAAGAATAAAAAATACTAATCAGGTTTAAAAATATTCTCTTCGTACATGAAACCTTATCGAAATACACCCTACAGTACTTCTAGGTTTAAAGACTTAAAGGCAGTGACGCGTCGTTACTAGCGGTTTTAAGGCAAAAATCACGTTAGCACAAGCAGCGATGAAATGTTGTGAACAGGTGTAATCTTGCTGGAATTTTGTTTATTAGTAATAATACCATATAACACCGTAACGACAGTCTAAATATGTTCTAAAAAAATGTTTCTCTATGAAATATATAAATCGAAATTTATATCAAAAAATGTATAAAAAAAAAATTCAAACGTCGGTAGAGGGCTGAATATACTACAAGGGATTTTTTGTATTATTTTTACTGCAATGAGATATTTTTTCTGCAACTTTTGCGGGGTCTTGCGTTCCGAAATTCGGAAAAAAGTTTATACGGCCCACCCTAATGTTCGGTAGCGTATTGCAACTCGAAAAATGCATTTGTTATTTATCTTTTTATTATTTTTGTTTACGTTCAAATAATGTTTTGTATTTACATTAGTCTTTTTTTTGTTGACATTGCTTGTGTATAACATCATAAACGTAAATGCTGTAATCTGCGTGTCAACATACACAAAACATTTGTTTTCATAACACAGCTGTGCGCGCAGCGTTTGAAAATGAAATAAACCCTCCGATCCTTCACCCTCGCGGGGGAAGGCTGTCATATACAAGCAATGTCGACAAAAACAAAGACTGTAATGTAAACAAGAACAAAAATATCAATCAGATTCAGATTCAGAGTCTTTATTAATAAAATTGGGAATTTTACACGTCAAAAAAAAAAAAAGTGGTAAGTACTTATGTTCTATACTTATATACAATGGTTCACATGTCATGGCAAATAGGTACTTACGAGTATTTGGTACGTAAAGATGTCGTTTCGTTATTTTCAATAAGTGTTAATGTAAACAAAAACAATAAAAAAAAAGACTGGGTTGCACTCCGGGAGTGCCGGCAGAAGTGAAAACTTAATAACATTGACAACAGTTTTTCGATCAGGTCACGTGACATCTTACGGTGTTACAAGCTTTATAATAGAAAGCTTTATCTCTTTAGGAATAACGTCCAAATTCTAACTATTCGAATTTGCTCAATGGCAAAACGGTGAAGGACGCTTGGTCAAAATTACAAATTTATTTTCAGAATATGCTATTGCAAAAAGTGTTTAACGGCTTTATACTCTTACGAATAGCGTTCAGTGTTGAATGAAGTCGAATCGGCTAGCAGCAAAATATAAAAGTTTGTGATCTCCTTTACTGTCGCGTATTTAACAATTTTTCCCCATCCCAAAAAGTGCTTAGCGCCGCTAAAGAAGTTATTACTTCAAAAAAAAAACAAAAACCAAATACTTCGAATGCAAAGCGCTACTAAATATGCCCATACTCGGTTCACACCCCATTTTTGATACATCCTGTATAAAATATTTTTGCCGAGCCGCTTTTAGTTTTTTTTTAATAGACAGGCTCGAGTGTTCTACAGCGCACAGAGGCACTAGTTAATACCGAGTTTTGTACACTATTTTGTATATTAACAAATAGTATTGGCTGACACTGGCCCGTTTATTTGTTTCAAACTGTACATAAATAAATACTTACTACTATACGACTCGTAGAAGTATGTCACTAAATAGACCAACCAATTCCGCGTCGTGTCAAACGGCAGCGAGCATATAAAGGGGAACAACAATTTATCCTGCCCCAGCACAAAGGTGCGGAACAGGGTTTCGAATAATGGAACTAGGATGTACTGCCACGTCCCCACGAAGTTCATCCAGTAGAACACTGCAACATCAAATTGTGATCGAATGTATACAGTCAGTCTTGTGACTATTGGAAAATAGGAATAAGTCGATTAACAATCTTTTTTGTTGTTATTTGAGTTGATACCTATACAGGGTGTGGCCTGAAATAGGAGCAAAAAATTAAACGGTAAACTATTGAGCTTGTGAGCAATTATTTCCAGGTGGTTTTAATTGAAAAAAAAAAGCGTTTTTTTTTTCTTTTTTTTCTTTGAAGTAAGTTCAGGTGTATTTTTTACCCTTCTGGGGTGACACAAGTACTTTTTTTTATTTTAAAAACACTAAAAAGATAACAAAAAAAAAATCACATACTTAAATATATTTTAAAAACAAAAATGCAAAAACTATTACGACTCATTACAGTATGATGTTACCTCAAAATCTGCATTGACTGCTGTGCTATGATCTCGTGGTGCCAAGATACATTACTTGAAGGTCATAACTTTAGATCAACATTACTCCGAATAAAAAAAAATAAAAAAAATGGACACAAGGGATTACACAGATACTCTGAGGAAGCGTCCTTTTAAATATTTGCCCCTGTTACAGGCCACACACTGTATGTATATGGGTAGACCGCTTAACTCCGTCCTCGCCTATAAAGAAACTTTTAATACTCGTAAGACGTGGGTGCCGTAGCAGTCCACGGTAGAACTATTTCCACCGAGGACTGCTACTGTGTACACGTGATATTTCGGTGGTGGTGGTGGTGATATTGGCAGTGCGTTTTATAAGCGCGCCATAGACGCGCGTTGTCGCTTTACACGTAATTTGACACAAACGAGCGTCAACGGCACGTTTCAAAAACGCAATCTGCATATGCCCTTATTATGTTGATCGTCATAAACCGACTTCTGAAGGTGGACAGGCAAAACAAAGCAATCATCGACTGGAGGTCAATCCGACTCGAATTTGCATTCCAATATGAGATCAATGTGTTTAGCCTACTCGTTCTGAGACTAACTCAGCACGTGGAACGTAAACAACACGTATTGATTGACCTACTGTCCGTGCACTATACCCAGAGGAAACTTGTCAAGTGACCCTTAAAATGATGACTAATACCGGTTTCGTGTTACCTGGTATAAGGGACGCCTAAGTAATACCTGCGTTACATAAATTCAGCCTCTTTAGCATAACCCCCTTCCGCGCCCGTTGATCTGTTGTTAGGCCAGTACTTCTCCACATTGATCCAAGTTCGTCGATTACTCTTTTGGCGTTTGATAGATTGGAGACAATCACCAATCCTTTCATAGCACCTTGAAAAATATTGCATTGAATATCACTACATAGTATAACACAAAGTCGCTTCCCGCTGTCAGTCCCTATGTATGCTTACTGCTTAGATCTTTAAAACTACGCAACGGATTTTGATGCGGATTTTTTAAATAGATAGGTTCAAGAGGAAGGTTTATATGTATAATATACTCGAAGTACCCGTGCGAAGCCGGGACGGGTCGCTAGTTGTTAATATTATTTAAACACAGTTATTTGTATTACTGACTTTGTAAGACCGCGATAAATGTAAAAACAGGGGGGAAGCCTTCGCTCAGCAGTGGGACTTAAGAGGCTAAATTTAATAATAATTAATATTAGACTAGTGGCTCTGTGACCTGTAAAAACCCTAAGCCCTACCAAGCCTGTCTTTCTTTAAAAAAAATACAAATATTTCTTGATTCTGAATCGACAAAAAAATAATAATATTGAAGTTGCTCACAAAATTTCACGAGAATCGGTTAAGAAATGCGACCTAGGAGAACCGCCGGACATCCGGACATACGAACGAATTTCGACCCAAGCTGAAACAGTGTTTCGTTCGCTTCGCTCGCTCGTTCAATTATTCTGTGACATAGATTGAACACAAGTATACCATTTGAATCTGCAACCATATTGGCTGTCCGGGCAGATTTGACAATTAGGTCCGGCTGCTAAGTAATCAAACTAATATAAACAATTGAAAATAGGTTGCTGTCAATTTTTTTTTTGGCACAAGGTTTTATTGTCAGCAGTACTTTTCTGCATAACGTTGTTTTATTTTATTTTATTTTATTTATTATTAGGAGCTTATGGTGTCAAATTGCAGGGCAAAGGCCTCCCCCCTCCGTTTCCAGGTTTCCCTCTGGCCAATCCTTTAAAAAGGAATCTATCTCGTCCCGCCATCGCCGGCGAGGTCTGCCGCGTCTCCGTTATGAGTTGTCTTGGCTTGAGTTGTTTGCTATTCAGTGGCGGTCTTGGCCCACGGCTCACTCGGCATGCGACAGACATGACCAGCCCAGTCCCACTTCAAGTTAGCCGCTTTCCAAGCTACGTCGATTATTTGCGTCTTAGAGCGCAGCGTGGTGTTCCGGATATCGTTATCAACTAATTATTGGGACAATTCTAACGAACCCAAAAGAGATAACGACGGTTAAGTACTGAATTCGCATGGCCACCTTTTGTCTACATCATCAGATCAGCTCGATGATACCATAATATTGAATGTCATCCGAGCTATATTTATTCCCAAACTTACAGCTCAATCGGTTGAGGTTAAATGGTTCAAAATTCAGTTCCACGATTTGTTCCACACTTATAAACTAACAAATAATCGAATAGATCAAGTTATAATAAACTTGTAAAAAAGAGAGTGGCCATGACATTGGAAATGAAAATGAAAATAGTTTATTTGGTTTAAACATATTACAAAGGCAAAGGTTGGGGAGCCTCATTTTAATCATAACATTACAATCTCAATTTAATTTCTTAACTGATTATGCTTTGAAAATTGTAATGTTTGTATAAATTTAAATTTTATATTGTTTAGTAGATATATTTAAGGACCATTTAAATAGGAAAAACCCTTTTCAAAGGCAAACCATTTATACCGACAGACAGCTGACAAAATTGTGTTAAAGATACTGTTTAGGCCATACACGAGGGAGTTTACCCTCTTTGAAAACACTTTGATATGGATAAACTAGCTGTTGCCCGCGACTTCATCCGCGTAGAACTTGAGAATTTTTTTTAGGTGAAACCTTAATTATCGCTTTCCAAAACAAACTTCTACCATCTTAAGGGATGATTTTCGAGATAAAAACTATCCTAAATCCTTCCAAGGGTCTCCAATTATCTCTATGCCAATGTTCATGTAATTCCGTTCTGGGTTTAGGCGTAAAAGGTTTATATTGCTAAACCTAAATTGAAAAGTCCGTTTTTAAAAATATACATATTTTAAGTATTATCACACGTTTCTAACTACTTAAATTGTGTGTTTTTCATAGCAGTTTTTTAATGTGTACTAAGCTACATTACCTACTGTTTTTTTTTGTCTCAATCCGTTTAGTAGTTTTAATTACGTTAGTCCGGGCTGCCTGTATAGTTTTGAAAGTAAAATTATCACATGCGAAAAGACGTAGAACTTTCCATTGCCATCCGCAGTCCCCATTTAACGGTGTTAGAGAATAAATTATTTTGATTAGCCAAAATTAACTTCTTAAATTAACAAAATGATCCGCAGTTTTAATTTAACATTAGCTTCTTTTCGGTTTGTGAGCATCGCAGTTCTAACCTAACCTACTTTTCTGGTAGCTGTTCGGTTCTGTAAGGGTCGCAGTTCTTACTTAACCTAACCTACTTTTCTGCGAGCAGTAGGATTATGTATCCTGAATTAATGACTTACCAAATAGTATACATATATGTCTGACCGAAGAATTCAATAACTTCAAAAAGTACTTGTTACCCATACTTTCAACCCCTTTTAACCTCCAACCTTAGAGGAAGAATATAAAAAATGCAGTAATTGGTTTTCTTGTCCTTGACCGAAGTTACAGTTCCCGTATTTTAAAATTGTCTTGCTCCCCGTATAAATTTCCAACTCCGTTTAGTCCCTTTAGGGGTTAATCTCGTTTAACACCCAGTATTTTTTTCCAGTCTTCAAAGAAACAGTCTAAAACCGAAGTTACAAATCTCTTACTTTTAAAATGTATAGCTAATCATACAGGCTTATGACCCCTGAAGGGATTAATTTCAAAAAACACTGAAATCAGTTTTCTAGTTTTTAAACAAACAGTCAAAAACCAATGTTGCAAATTTCTTACTTTAAAAATGTCTTGCTCTCTATACAAACTTCGAGCCCCCTTTTAACCCTCTTAGGAGATAAATAAAAAAACACTGAAATATATTTTGCAGTCTTTTAGCATGCAGGCTACATAAGTTACAAATCTCTTACTTTAAAATTTTCTTGCTCTCCGTACAAACTTTTCACCCCTTTTTAATCCCCTTAGGGGTGAACTTTTCCAAAACCCTTCTTTTATTGTATTCAAATAAGTAATATGTCTACAAAGTTTCAAGTTTCTAGCTCAAAAGAAAAAGTTTCCCTCATACAAACTTTGCACCCCTATTTAACCCCCTTAGGGATAGAATTGTCTAAGACGCCGACAGCCCTTTTTTTGTATTCTAATAAGTAATCTGTTTACGAAGTTTCAAGTTTCTAGCTCAAAAAATAGGTAAAGTTCCCTCCATACAATTTTTGCACCCCTATTTAACCCCACTAGGGGTGGAGTTTTCTAAAACGCAGAAAGTACTTTTTGTATTCTAATAAGTTATCTTTCTACAAAGTTTTAAATCTAGTTCAAAAAATAATGTTTTTCCTAATACAAACATTGCACCCCTATTTAACCCTTTTAGGGGTGGAATTTTCTAAAACGCTGAAATTACTTTTTTGTATCTTAATAAGTAATCTTTCTACAAAGTATCAAGTCTCTAGTTCAAAAATAATGTTTCCCTATTTAACCCCCCCTAGGGGTGGAATTTCCAAAAATCCCGTCTTATCCCTTGCCTACGTCATAAAAGGAAGTTCTGGTGTAAATTTCAAGTTTCTAGTCCCAGTAGTTTCGGCTGTGCGTTGATGAGTGAGTGAGTCAGTCAGTCAGGACATATAGGCATTTATATGTATAGAATAAACAATAAAACGACAGAAGCAACACGCATCTCTCATGTATCAAAACAATCTACTGTGTGTATGTACTTTAATATGCCAGTTCTGTCTGGTCGCCACAATACATCACTCATAAATACAGCATTGAACACTTGCAAGACAAATTCATTAAATGTCTTAACTTTCGTGCAAGGCAAAGTTCTCAAACTTACGAAGATAGTTGCTTGTTTTATAAGCTTTTCCCACTCCGATATGATGTTTCTCCACGACGTTCTAAACGGTCATCTGGACTGCATGCCACTGCTAGCTGAACTTCTAAATAAATAAAGGGTTATTGCAAAAGAAAACTGACTTTGTGGGTATACTAGGAAATGAGAAATGTGGGTAGTTCTAGTTCGAGATAATAAAGCAGTCTGAACTCGGTAACGGGCGTTTATGTATCTTTCCTGACATGGCGCAGCCGGAAAATAAGTTTTGAGCCATTAAATACGTGATTATACTATTTGTTTAGTATTATCGTAAGTTAGCGAGTGATTTACAATGGAGTCAGTGCTTAGACCGCCAGCGCCGTTTTGTTTTGAGAATGATTTGACGAGTGTAACAACGGGCAATCTTAGCAGGCAGTGGGCAAAATGGAGGAAGTCATTTGAAACATATTCGAAAGCATGTGAATTGGGCAAAAAGACTGAAGATGTGCAAATTAGTATAATACTGCATGTTATTGGAGAACAGTGCCGAGAAGTCTATGAGCAATTTACGGGCACATTTGCAACTACAAAAGCGTTATTAGATAAATTTGATGCATATTTTTTGCCTACGAAAAATTTAACAATCGAACGCCATAGATTTTTTATGCGTAATCAGAATGACGGGGAATCGACCGAACAATACACTTTTGAGTTAAAACGGTTATCTAAAACATGTGAATTTGGGAATTTAAACGATGACCTCGTCAAGGATCGGTTGATATGTGGCATTGCGGAGGACGCCTTGAGAGAACGGCTGTTACGGGAGAGTGACCTGACGTTAACAAAAGCAATGGATATCTGTAGAATAGCAGAGATGTCGCGGGTTCAAGCGAACCACATCAAGCAGGAAAAGGAATATGACCGTCATGTTCACCAGGTTGCCGAGCAAAGTAGTGATGAAAGAGACTGTGAGATACACTGGATGCGACAGAAGGTACCACCGTCGCCAGGACACCGCGGCCCGCCCGCTGCGTGCCGATGTCGAGAGCGCGCCTCCGGCCGACCGACCGCGCGCACCGCGTCACCCGCGCCGGCTCCCCCGGCGCCGCGCGGCATCGGCGCGTCCGCATCATCCCGCCGGAATGTGCAACCACGCAGGAAAGATGGAAGAAAATGCGACTATTGTGGTATCGTGCATGATAGATTTAAGTGTCCGGCATATGGTCAACGATGCGCTCGGTGCAATAAGGCGAATCATTTTGCGAGAATGTGCCGAGTTTATACGGTGCAGGAGAACTCCACTGATCAGGTGAGTCTAAATAACGATAGAATTGTAAAAAACAGTTGGAATGTAGATATCTTGATTGGGAACGTTCCGATATCGTTCAAACTGGATACTGGAGCTGATGTAAACGTTCTTCCTCGAAGGTTCATGTCACAAATAGGAATTAAAGACGTTGACTTAGTCCATACGCGAGTTAAGTTAACAGGCTATTCGGGAGATCAGATTGAGGTAGTGGGCAAGGCAATACTAAAAGTAACATGCAAAGAAAGTGCGTACGTTCTTAAGTTTATCGTCGCTAATGTTGACTCACCGCCGATATTAGGTAGGACCGCGTGTGAGGAGCTGAATCTCATTAAACGAGTCATGAGTTTAGACTCGTCGGTGCATACCAACAGTGCGGATATATTAACTGATTATGAGGATGTATTTCTAGGCATGGGGTGTCTACCAGGTGAGTACCAAATAAGATTACGGCCGGACGTGCGCCCGGTCGTGCATGCTCCGCGTAAGCTACCGATAGCGTTACGCGATAGTGTCAAAAATAAACTTGATGAGATGTTGCAGCAGGGTGTCGTGGCTAAAGTCGAAGGGCCCACCGACTGGGTCAATAGTATGACAGTCGTAAAAAAGGCAAATGGTGACCTTCGCATTTGCTTAGATCCACGTGACCTTAACAAAGCCATTCGTAGGGAGCATTTCAAGTTACCGATCCTAGATGAAATCACAGCTAATCTCGCTGGTGCTAAATACTTTAGCACGTTAGATGCGAAACATTCGTTCTGGCAGGTGAAATTAAGTGACGACTCGACATATCTATGTACTTTTAATTCAGTATTTGGCAGGTACAAGTTCTTGAGAATGCCATTCGGGATTTCGTCGGCGTCAGAAATCTTTCACAAGAGGCTATATGAGCAATTTGATGACCTTGAGGGGGTCATCCTATTTATAGATGATCTACTCGTATACGGCGAGACGAAACAGGAACACGATAGGCGTTTGCATCAAGTCCTTGAAAGGTGTAGGCAGATCAATATTAAACTTAATAAGCAAAAATGTAAAATAGGTCTATCCGAATTGAAATACCTAGGGCATATTATATCAGAACACGGAATTTTACCAGATAGTTCGCATACGCTGGCGATAAGAAATATGCCAAGACCGCAGAATGTGAAAGACATGGAGAGATTTTTAGGTCTTGTAACATATGTAGGCAGTTTCATTCCTAACCTCTCAGAAAAAACTAATTTACTTCGGGAGTTGTTAAAGAAAAATATAGCCTGGCATTGGGAAGATGGTCATGAACGCTGTTTTAATGAACTAAAGCGATGTCTGATCAGCCCACCGGTACTTCAGTACTATAGCTTAGAAAAACCCGTCACACTGTCGGTGGATTCGTCAAAAAATGGTCTCGGTGCGTGCTTGATGCAAGACAACATGCCGGTGTGCTATGCGTCACGATCGCTGACAAAGGCAGAACAGGCATACGCACAAATCGAAAAGGAACTTTTAGCTTGTGTTTACGCATGTGAGAAATTTTATACTTACATTTATGGGCGCGGGGATGTAAAAATTGAAACAGACCATAAGCCCTTAATTAGCATTATAAATAAGCCTATAGCAAGTGCACCGGCTCGGTTGCAAAGAATGTTGTTGAGGTTACAACCTTACACATTCACGTTAGTGTATAAGCCCGGGAAGTATCTATACGTAGCCGATACATTGTCACGCGCCGTTGCGTCAGATGGCGCGAGCGAGGCGCCCGGTGAGCCTCGAGATCACTTGGACGCGCAAGCGCAAGTTTGTGCGGTAGCGGTCAGCAACCCTTTAAGCGATTCTCATTTTTTAAAATTACAGAAATGTTATAGCACGGATAGCGAAATGAAAATGCTAAAAAAGTACATTAAAACAGGATGGCCGACACATAAAGGCCAAATAAATGAACTAATTAGGCCGTATTGGGATTGTCGGGACGAATTAACTCTCGCCTATGACATGGCATGGAAAGGCAATCAAATAATAATACCGAAGTGCATGCGTCGAGAGATGTTACAGAAAATACATTTAGGCCATCTAGGAGTAGAAAAGTGTAAACTGAGAGCTAGGGAAATAATGTACTGGCCAAACATGAACTCTCAACTCAACGACATGATTTCCCACTGTCAAACTTGCCTTACGCACAGGAAAGACAATAGTAAACAACCCCTTATCCCGCATCGCGTACCGTCACGGCCGTGGTCAAAAGTAGGTGTCGACATTTTTCATTACAGTGGAAAATCTTATCTTTGTGTGATTGATTATTTCAGCAAATACGTTGAAGTTGTAGAATTACAATCTTTAACATCACAGCATGTTATCAATCAATTAAAAAATATATTTTGCAGGGAAGGAATTCCTGATATTGTGTTTTCGGATAATGGTCCGGAATTTTCCTCGAATTTATTCCATACTTTCAGTAAAGAATGGGTTTTTCAGCATCAGACGTCATCACCAAGATTTGCTCAATCTAATGGACAAGTGGAAAGGGCAATTCAAACTATAAAATCTATACTGCGTAAAACCTCAGACGATTTTTCGGACTTTAGACTAGCACTGCTTGGCTATTTAAATACACCAATTAGTGACAAATTACCATCTCCAGCGGAAATCTTAAAAAACAGGAAATTACGCAGTGCCCTGCCTTGTCTACCGGAACTATTGTTACCTAAAGTTGTAGATAATGATGCAATAAGATTAGAACTTCAAAATCGTCAAATGAAGCAAAAAATATATTTTGACAGAGGAAGCAAAAACCTAAAACCACTAGAACCCGGTTCACTTATCAAAGTGCGTATTAATGGTAAGTGGAGTAACGGTAAGGTCGTAGGGGTCGTAAACCCAAGGTCGTATTCGATCAGACTTCAGACCGGGAGAGTAGTTCGTCGGAACCGCCGACAACTTATGTTAGACTCGCCGCGGCGTCGCGACGTTCCCGTCGACCTGTTTCCGTATGATATAATACCAGCAGGGCGAGTGCACAGCTCCAGTACCTCGCGCACTCCTGAACGTTCCCGCCAGGTACCGCAGTCCACTAACCACTATGTTTCTCGATTTGGCAGGACAGTGAGGCCTCCTGATCGGTGGGGATATTCAGCGCCTGGTGTACCACAGTTCACCTAACCTGTATGTACGAGTAGCAATTTATATTGTATTTGAGAATAAAAAAAAAAAAAAAAAAAAAAAAAACCTATAAAAGTATCAAACAAGTATTTCTTATATATATATGCATGCTATTACGAAATTAACAAAACATTTGTAATGTAAGTTACTTTTACTTATCTACATTGATTGTAGGTACGTTTACCTACTAGTGTAAAATATCTCTAAACTTCCTAATAATGAATATAATTGAATGTTTTAATTAATATAAATATGTAACACCACAGCATGCGGGTGAAATACGTATCTAATTATGCAGTAATCATTAAGTTATTATACACAATCATACAATTATGTGAAGCATAATTGATGAAACCATTATGTACTTACATTTAATAAAAAGAACCCAAGTTATAAAATATATTACTAAAAATAAATAAATATGTATATAATTAGAATGAAGAAGGAAGATAAGCGTGTTATCTGCATTATAATTAAGCATTGCATTTTGTAAGAGAAGGGTTGTGGGTATACTAGGAAATGAGAAATGTGGGTAGTTCTAGTTCGAGATAATAAAGCAGTCTGAACTCGGTAACGGGCGTTTATGTATCTTTCCTGACAGACTTGGCAATGGTACTTTTCTTCGCTGATATTCACTGTTTGATTTTAATTTTCCGCACACGGCAGCAAAGTTATTTACGTCACTCCGGGCGGTAAGTGAGATTTACCGCCCACGGGCGCAGCGGCAAATCTCCCTTCACACCCAGGTAAGCCGATATGACAACTTGAAAACGACATTCTGCAAAGATTCTAATAGTGGCCTATGTGCCTAATATAGAAACAAATTGCGCACGGTGTGGTAGTGCCCCGTCTAACCGAAGATTTTAATAATTTTTTCAAACCACATGCTCGACAATGCCGAATTATAGGTCATGTAAACCCTACCGAAAGCAAGACATTAAATCCCTTGGTATTAGCCGGGTTATAATGTTGTACTGAATTTCATTATAACCCGCTGGTTAATAATATGATTTCACTTTTCATAATTCTTATTACTATATGCATAAAGTTTAATTTTGCTAAACACAATTTGTCCTAGGCCATGGCCTACTTGATTTGACAAAATAAATGAAGTTTGCCTCCGTGTGAACCCCGGTCCGGAGGAGCGCGGTGTTCGAAATTCGAATTTCGAATCTAGGACCAAGGCTTGTGCTTTCGAATTTGGAACGTCGCGCGCCTTCATTTGTTCACGCGTGACGAACAAATCGAGTTCTTGTAGGTGCCTATAGAAGATTTAATTTCAAAAATAATATTGAAAATGTCGAGTGATGAAAGTGTTTTGACTCCTGAGTTTATCAAATTAGATGCCATAGGCATTGTCAACAATCTGCTGCCAGAGAAGTCAAAGGAAAAATACCTAAAAGCCTACAACGATTTTGACAAATGGAAAGCTGTAAAAGGCGTAAAGTCTGTGTCTGAATCAGTGCTTCTGGTCTATTTTGAATATTTATCTACTGAGCCTGTTTTTTTGTCTCGCATAAGGTGTGAAAAGTAGAGTATACACCTCGGGGATAAGACTGTTTTAGTCTTGGGCGGTTGAACCCCTCACTGCACTCAGGACTCAGTCTTAATTCCCTCGCTTCGCTCAGGAATTAACTTATAACTCCCTCGCTACGCTCAGGAGTTAAATTATGAGTCCTTCGTTACGTTCGGGATTCAATTCGCTCCCGTGACATAAAACAGTGCTTTATCCCCTTAGTGTATAATCTACTATAGGTCGAAGGATGGCTGTAGTGTAATATTGTTTTGCTGTTATTGTGCTGTTATTGTGTTGTTATTGGCCGGGGTTGTTTGTCATCACTTTCAAAGTAAACAAAATACTAAACCTTCACCGAGTATTGATTCATGAATACAGATTGACCTATACTCTGTTTTTTTTAGCATTAGAGAGACCTTTGCAGAACGAGATATAAGGTTTTTTATCGGGCACATTCTGCGGATCGAACAGTGAATACGAGTTAATAAATATCACGTATTTATTATCATGTTTTATTAATACATACATTACTCAGTGTTGTGAACAGATAAGAAACATAATATTAGTTAATTTATATTCTAAGATGAAAAGATAAGAATTTAAACAAATTGCGTTTGCAATTTTTCATGGAAAGGTTGTACATTAAAAAACCTAAAGAGGCAGAGTTCTCACACAATGGTCTATTTTTAAACGTCACTGTCACTATCTGTCAACTATCACTCATGTGGGTTTTTCATTCGAGTTCATATTGTTGTCGGTTGAGTCGGTTGTGATTTCTATTTATTTTATTTCTATTGCCGCCATCTTGCTTATAAACACTTATAACTTACAGTTTTGCCAACAAATTAGTAATAAATGTGAAAACTATGCGTTCAGCTATCGGTAAATATCAAATGATATGTACTCGTATGTACATAAGTTCCAAGAAATTCAGTGGTATCGGTCGAAATCGAAGAAGGAAAGTTTACGACCACTGCTTCTTTGTTTACCCGTTTGACAGATAATTCTAATCTTAAAAAAAATATAGTATAGTCGAGTCTTGAATTAACTGTCGCTGACAGTTTTTTGAGAATATGAGCTTGGATTTTCAGTTTAAGCATATACTCATAAAAATCTCACACTCTTTGGAGCCTAATGGCCAGCAGTGGACGACTTTTGGCTGATATGACAATGATGATGATGATATTCCCATAAAATACAGACAAAATGTGTCATCGCAGCGATAGGCCATCGCCCACAACACACTTCAACCCTTGGTCCCTTGTCGACTTTTACGACACCCACGGAAAGAAAGGGGGTGGGAAATTCTAACCCTATACGGGGAACAATTATTATTATAAATACGATCATCGCAAATAAAATTATTTCGTATTTCCAAATCAGGATCGTCAAAGTACAATTCATTATAAAATATAAATAATGAACTTCCATAAATCAATTTATAATACATCAAACAAACAAAAGCAGATGAGCTATCAATAGCAGAAATAAATAAAATTAAGTAAATGTCAGTTCCATAAACCCCTTTGTAGAATAAAATGTTTTTGAGCTTGCGGCCAAATGCATCGTCAGACGTTTCAGATTTTATGTCAGCGGGTAGGTGGATGTTTATAAAAAGTTGGGTCATTCGAAATAAAAATGTTTTCAGCCGCCCTGCGCGACGAGCTGTTTTCCAGGTGTTTGCATTTGCTCAAATATTGCCAATTTGTTTCTCATAAGCATGATTACTTCATGCAAGTACAATGAATAGTGGCTTCGCTACGCTGCGAAGTGAAAACATTTCTGCACGAGTCTACGTGTGACTACAACGATCGTGCGCACTGCCTGTTTCTGTGTTATCAGTACTCCATTGGCATACGTAGATTTTCCCCAAATAAGAGTACCGTAAGACATGATTTAGTGAAAATGTGCAAACTAAACCTACTGCAACATGTCGTCCGAGATTTTGTTTAATCTTCGCAGCGCAAACACACACCACACAACCTTTTACACAAATTGTCAATCTAAGGCTTTCAATTCAAATAAGAGTCGAAGGAAAATCCTAGGAAACGACACTCGTTACACACTGGCATTGGACAGCTCGTTACACAAGATGGTATCGTAGCAACAGCTCGACCTGAAAACACCACGATAAACAGCGCCCATTTACCGAAAACCAATGCTTCAAATGCCGGCACACTTCGTTTATGTTTTCGCCGAGTCGTTCAAATGTTGGCGCGCTGACTATGACATTTGTATCAACCGCGAATAATACGGTGAGGCCAGGGGTGCTGTTCGACAGAATATCATTTACATAAATAAACGATAAGGTGTTTCCTAGGACAGAACCTTGAGGAACGAGCTACATCAATAAAACCAGTGTCAGGGGTCCAATTGGCTGTTATTTACTTTTTCGGTCGATTTTTTCCAGAAATACTTTTAGTTCTTAATTATTTGTAATACTACCATCGTTATTCATAATTATTATTTTTCCGAAAATTTCGACTTATAATGGTTCACATAATTAATGTTGTTTTGAATATTTTTTTATGAATAAAGCTATCTTGTAGAGAGGTATTGGAACTCATATCATTAATAGTTATATTGAATGGAGCGTATATCGGAACGGGTGATTAAATTTTTTAATTCGCATTCTTCATGGCTTGTTCTTTATTCATACAAAATTTAATAATAGCTACTATGTTGCTAAAAAACCGTTATGATAAAAAAGTATATAAACATAAATAGTATATAGTAACTGAGATACTCATGTTGGATGACACTATGAATATATTCGGAGTTACTATAGTTATTAAGAGTCCGCAGTAAGCTCTATTCTCCATACAAACGTTACGCTCTCATTTTAAAATTACGTGTTGGATTGTAACGAAACTTTGCATGTCTAATGACATGAGGTATATCCAGGTCCGTAATTAGTTTATGTAGCTTCAGATACCATAAAAGAATACACCGAATTCAAGTTTTTCATACAAAACTTGTTTTTGCTTTATTTAGTTTGTTTCATAAACTGGAACCATATAAACTAATTACAGACATAAATATACCTCAAGTCATTGTATATGCAAAGTTTCGTCACAATCCAACACGTAGTGTAGTTTTAAAATGAGAACGAAACTCCGTTTGTATGGGAAGGTGAAATTCGGCCGAGCTTTCTGCGAACTCTTAACCACAAATAATTATGAGTAGTGATCATTATGATATTCAATTGTATGAGATTTTTTTTCAGAATTCCAATAATCTTAGCAATTTTATATGAACTTTAGCGTAGTCCCGTGTCAGATTGTAGTATCGTGCCATTAAATGATAATTTACCTATCTACTTACTTTTATTGGTTGAATATAGTATTTATTTATTTATTTATTTATTGTGTATTTGCGATATAGATATTGCATATGATAGTGTGTATTATATTTTATATTGTATATTTATATATGTATTGGCATGTTTTTATTTGTCTAGGATTAATACATATTAGGTTTTGTTTTCATTTTCTCTGTCTTTTTGTACACGGTATAAGTTTGCCTATCTCGTTCTACCTACCTTCCTCTCAATTGCTCAAAGGTTAGCTGGAAGAGATCCCTTATAGGGATAAGTTCGCTTTTGTACTTTGATCTATTGTGTGACACGTATATTCTTTAACCTGTTATTGTGTACAATAAAGTGCTTACATACATACATACATACATACTTTGGATTGGATAGGAATATGGTAAATAATTAATGGGTGTTATGTCGGATTCCGTCCACCGGTTCCGGTTCATTCCACTAACAATAGTACGCGTATTGGTTGTCTTTAAGTCATTACCCGGGTCATTTACCTCAGATGCATCATTAAATGAAAAGATTTAATAGAATTGATACGGTTGGCACAATGGATATACGAGTAGGTCTATAGTTATTAACAACAATATTGCTATTAAATTTTTTAACAAATTAAGCGACGAAATAAAACAATGTAGTGACATAAGAAGCTTTGACAAGAAATTAAAGAAATATTTTATAGATAGACCCTATTATACAATCAATGAATTTTTTGCCAATGCACTTGACTGATTTAATTGTAATGACTATTTATTTTATTTTATTATTTTTAATGTATAATGTATTGTACCTAAAAGTATGTTAAATCCAAGTCACGGAACCGAAATGTACCTAAAAGATGTTAAATCCTGAGTTACGACAGCAAAAATATAACTACTTCAAACGCTAAATTAATGTATTTACCTACAGAATATAAATAATTAAAATTAACTTGAATTTGGCCAATAGATCGTCTAGTGTCTACGTTGTGTTCCGAGCAACCTAAATTCTTTTATGTGTAGCAAATTAGACTTTGACTCTTCCCTACCTACTCAACCCTACGTTCATCCTACTGCATCCTAGTTCAAAATGTTAATTATGTAATAAATAAAATTTGTTTTTGGCTAATAAACCCCAACCAGATCCTACCGTGGCCGGTTAACGTAATGGTAGCTTTATCAATAATTTCTCAACATGTAATATCCTCTTAAATCAAAGCCTTTGTTACTTTATATACCAAAACATTGCCTCAATTTATAATCATACCATCAAATCAGATAACAGACCAACCTAGCTAGCTAATTGTTTATTATTATTATTGTATGGAAGATTCTCTTTCATCCATACTATGCTACCATTTCCGCCTGGATGTGGGTCTGGCCATCTAGCTAATTAAATATCCATTTTATTATATTTTGTTTCTAATAGGTAATCCTAACATGTTTAATAAATTTACCTGTGCTTCGTACCTAATTTCTGATGAGAAGAAGCACTCAACAAACTCATCAGACCTAACAGTTGAATATTATTTACTTCAAGGAAAATTATGTATTAAGGCTTTATTCCTCCCTTTACATAAAGACTAATGTATACATTAAATTCCTATAAACCTGCTATAGTGAAGATATTTGTAATACTGAGGTTTACCGTCCATTAAATATGAAATATTGAACCTGAAGTTTATCCTAAGTAATGAGTATATTCCACTCATGATAATTCGATACCTTAGTATTAGACATAATGGACTGCTCCGCTTGCCATTAGCCTAGAATCATTTCATCTTTCTGAAACAATTCTGATATCCTAATCATAACTGGAAGTATAACACCTTGATGACAATAAGCAATATGACGATTACACCTTTAATATTTCATATGTAATAAAATACGGAACCCAATACTACTGATCCACACACAATAACTAATTCCTATTCAGTTACTCATAAATTGCAATTAAACCTTCAAATAAATGTTATTTAATTTGTAAACCTTCATTCTAACTATCCATCCCTAAGAATAGTATTCCTAATACCCTATGACGGTGTTTGACTCTATACCTAAGCCTACCTACCACTAAATCCTATACTACTACTGTATGCAAAACTCCCATCATTACTTTTATTTACGTTATAAGATGTGTATGTTCTAAGCTAGCTAGGGATCTAAGCTGTAAATCGTTCGGAAGGCTAATCCGAGAATGCAACCTAGAGCCTGTGTAATGTACATTTCACAACGTGTCCGTGGACTTAAGGGTTCTGTGAAATGCACGCCCTATTTTATAACATATAAATATATATCCAATAAAAGACCAAGCCTTAAGCACACACAAGACCTCAACGAGTGGATAACAATCCTAGCGATCGACTTATGGGAAATGGCGATCTTCTCGCTTCAGCCTGTGGCCAACCTTAAGACGAGTAAGAGGCCCATCAAAGATAGGCTACACCATCTGTGCAAATAAAAAAGATGGTGCCAGGCTTCTCTCAAACCTGGCCTACTACTAACAGGATCCCGAAGTATACTTCCTTGCCACCGTTAGGGGAAATGCACTTCGTTAAGTTGACCATGCAACTAAGACTTTGATCTGGTTCGAAATAATAATAAAATCATCTAAAATAAACTCAAAATCGAACAGAAAGTGAAATAGTTCATTACTACGCAACATAATTGCACAATACTGAACCTTAGAATAAACTCAGATTTTAATAAGTAGCGGAATAGTTCAATACTATGCAAAGCAATCGCACAATATTGAACCTTCCCGCCACCACAATAATGTATTACGAATGTTTACGTTATGAATTTAGGCTCGACCCAGAATCAATGACAATCCGAGAGTTCGCTAGAGAAAGAATGAATACGTCTACTCGGTGCGCCGGTCTTATATACACTAAAAAGTTCTGAATCGCTTGAAATGCATTATCCACATGATTCGCTCGATGTGCTTGACGTAAACGAAATAATACCTTACCAGCATTAACTTAAGGTTTGTTTTCAATCGTGCCGCGTACGTATTTATTCCCTATTGGAACCAACTTTACTCATTACGCAGTGTTTGCGCCAGCTCCGTAGCGGCAACACGTACTTGGTTTACTAAGAAATATGAAAATATTACGTTTTGTTACGTACGAACGTCGATTTAACTATGTACTATTATATTCTATTCAGGTGCCCATATAATTTCGATTCATACCAAATGATGATGACGTTCAATGTATTAATTCTTATTATATTATATTATTCCTTCATTTAGCATTCATTAAAGACCATAATAGCGCCATAGGCATAGTTCTAGTTACATTCGCCCCTTCGAGGATTAGACGAGTAAGTAATTACATGTAATTCTCGGAGAATCCTCGAACTACTATTCTATAAAACAATATTTCCTAGATTTGTTAGCATAGCCCCCCATTTTAAACGTGTGTGTGTTGTGTGTTTAACCAATACTCGTTGATTGTTAGTGACTTGGTATAAAACTTAGTTCTTTGAACATTCAATAATGATCCATGAAAATCTTCTACCCAATTCTTTCCCATTTGCCCGGAGTACAGGTTGTGAGGCTGTAGAACCTATCGTTCCGAGTTTGCAGTATCAAACTGAATCTTTGGACCTGGCTGGGCATCCTCCAATTCGATCCACATTGCTCGGACATGGATGATCTTACAAAAACTCTCCACGCAAAGCAGAAAAAAACCTTTATGTAAGCATTGAGATGTTCATTTCTCACTAATTAAAATTCGAACCAAATCTCGATACGTCATCACTTTTTTCAATCAAGTTTTCTTGGAGTATGTCACATTATTGAATCAGATATTTGATTTCAGACTCTTTTCCACCCCAATATATAAAATGTCCATTTATAAATCTAGTTAACCTGACATTTATCACCTCAATGCCCCTTCATCGCCATTCATCATTAAATACTATTCCAATCATAAAATAAAATGACTATCAGAACATTAAAGTTCAAAATGCGATTAACTATGATAATTATTCATAATTATCTAAAAAAATATAATATTCTAGAGAAAGAACCTAAACTTGTATGCCAATATTATTGTACCACAACTCCTCTGTTATGATGAACATGTCATCACTAGGATGAAAAGGAGCCTTACTTTAACAATTAAATCACTGTTATCTCCAAAGATAACCTCTCACCATCGACCAAGGAACTTATGAAAATATTAGAAATAAAGTATCAACTTAAAAATAAATCATTTTGAAGTAATATGTACTTATACAATTTTCAAAAATGAATGTACATTGACAAATCATTTTTGATACAATTTGATGTCAAATATCCTTCTTCAAAAATGTGGTGTGTATACCCATTTAGTCTCAGCGTCTGTGTAGTATGTAGTCAGTAAAAACTCACATGGAACGGGCTAATCGTAACACGATTCTTAACCTACGGATAAGATTTTACTGACTAATGTGTAATTTTGATTCCCCCAAATACCAACGAATCCAGGTTGATTACCATCTAACATTTGCCTATTTGCAACAACCCATTTTCACAGAACTTCCCTCAAATCTACACACCCTTTTCTCACATCACCTTACTTTGATCATCTCTGAGTAAGTCATACACTCAAGCACTAACATCACTTCCTCATCCGTTTGTTCACTCGATTATTACAGATAGCCAAAGTTCCAGATATGTAATCAATGCAACAATACATACTATCACCGATGTCTAAAAATATTTTTTATTTTTTTATAATTATTATTAATTTTTTTTTACCCTTTTCCTTCAATGAATGCCAAATAAAGCAACAAACTTAAATTCCATATTTTATATGCTCACATAAAAAGCCCTGTTTCAGTAAAATAGTATCTATTCATAACATCCGATTTCAATAATCAGAAAACAAAATTAATAGATATTAATAAACTATGTTTCCTTTTTTTTAGATGCATTTAAACTGGAACACTGTATGAATCCAATTTCTATTCATTATTCATCCTAACTTCACTGTGATTAATAAATGACCTATAAATTTCAAATAAATATTTAGTGTTAAAACCACCTCAACGGGTAATGAATTATATATTCTTAACTTCTAAGTTTCATTCATTATCTTTAGATTTATAATATACAGTAGTTTTTCATATTATATTTAATTTCTATTTATAATTTATACTTTAGCCAAATTCACCGGTGATTTTTTATCAAACTTGTATCGTTACCAATAAAATTTTCAATCATCTACCCTGATTAAAAGATACATAAAACTAGACTGACATTTAAATAGAATGCTTTATGCTTACCAAAAAAAATCATATTTGCCACCCCCTTAAATGCACCATAACTTATTTTATGTGTTACTTTTACTTTAAACTTTAGTAGAATAGGTACACTATTGGTTCAAATTTAAGAAATAATGTCTGTACTTGTGATAAAGAACATACAAGCGCCTTATAACAAACAAGACTAATAATATACACAAAACTAGAGTTTCCACTCCACATCCTATTAATATACCTTGGAATTATTGTGAAACCTACATAATATTCCTGGCTGAAGTCACCTATACTTTCATTATTATTTCGTTGAAAACGCATCATACACTTTTTTTCTAATTCTAATCCAAAATAATACCAGAATTAAAATGCAAAATAAAGTTTTTCTGCAAGTTTTAAGGTAAAACGACCTCTCTTGAGGTTTTGACATTGACACTCCCACTCGACTTTTGGGACACAACGCCACGTTCGGAAATCTTTATCTTCTTTTTTTTTTTATTCACAGTTATTTATGATGTTGATGACTTTTCAATATTAAAGCTCAATAATAATAATCTTTCTTACAAATGTTTTATCTCATCTTGTAAACATGAATGTTCAACTGTTTATCTGAAAAATCCCTTAGTTGATGACTTGTGTTGCCATCTATGAAAATAACACTACATTCCGTGTAAGCTACCAGCTACCTATAGATGTATAATAATAGTATCTGTTTGTTGAAACCATAGATAATTGTTTATAAATCCCTCGGAATAATTATGATGAATCATTATTTATGATGGTTAAAAATCTTTGTTACAATTTTAGATATATATATATATTTATTATGAATACTTTTATTAACAAACGTTTGAAAAAAACAATTTAGTGCGGTAATGAGGTAAACAGATCATGTGATCCTACCCCAACTTGTCAGTACAACATGTGGAAGTCATAATTGGGTGTAGCGCACAGATGCAACAATCCGACCACATGTGCATGCAATTTCTCAGTACAACTCGTTTGACAGTCGGATCAGCAGCGCAACACGCCTCCAGACAATAGCAATTAGTCATCTTCTGGCAAATTGGGGCCGAAAAATCATGACATGCATACATACACCCCCTTATTGATACTCTGCCAGACACCGCATAGTCTGCCATTGCTTAAACAGTCCGAAATCATGCGTTGTACTGCATGCAGTCTGACACGTTCGAGCGTTTGGACGCGACTTATCTGCTAAGTATTAGATTGTCTGTGGTTTTGTTTACATTACTACTGGTTATTTGATCAGTTTTTTTCGTAATGATCAAGTGCGTTTCTAAAATGTCTGTCTTGAGAAAGGTTAATTAATGAATTAATTTCTAAATATATGGGACTACAACAATCCACAACGATTCTAAGTTTTTGGAATAAAAGCTCCATGCACAAGTGAACCAAATATTACGTGATATGGATTTCACACGGAAACAAACTGTTTTAAAAATGAAGTACTTCAGAAAGAAAGCGTCTAAACTACAATTAGGTAAGTAAGTCCTTGATCTATATTTATATTTCATCATGGTCTTTTAGTATTTTATTTCTGCGCGTAGCTTGACTACACCCTCGCTCTTTGAAATTCTCAAGTACTTTCAAACTCAAGTATGTTACTAATTTTTAGCATAAATTTAGACAAAGCATTGACCCACGTTCACATACCATAAACATATCATACATACAAACATGTATCAAACAATTCTGAGCTTTAGCTTACATGGTATTTATTTCTAGCCATAGAATGTTCCTACTCTTTTTTTATTGAAATTTATGCGACTCCTTATTATCATAGCAGTGCCATAACGTACTATGAACGTACCTAAGATTATAGTCCAAAAGAGTCCTTGTCGAAAATAGCTTTGTTGGTTATGATTTATGTTCAAAAAGTAATTCTAAACTATGACATAACTTTTTCGTTTCCTAATCCTATGTTTGACTATCTTACTACTTGAAATAATGACAAAGTAATTTATTGCAGGTAATATTATACCTGATGTGCTTTTAAAACAATTTGTACAATCCATTCAACAACTAAATGTTCTTTTTTTTATATGCTTTTATCATATCCCTCTTTCTTGTGATTTCAGAAAATCAAAGATGTTGATGCCCTATCAAATGATGAGTTTACATAAAAGCTGATTATCCTATCAGTAATGAACACTCGAGAAACTTTGTTTCACTCCGATGATTTCAGTGATGACTAACCTCTTTTCCTATATCAATGTATGGATGATTCTAAATGTAAGTACAGCAAGTATATAGCTATACTAGATCTATTCGTTTTATATATCTTTAGTCTCTCTATACAAAATTAATTGAGCTTGTTTGATATCTGTCACCGGAGTCAAAAATATTTTTATTTTATTTTACATTATTTTGATTCTTTCCATATGCATGGAAATATGTTGTATTGATTCTTATACAGGTATACAATTTAAGCAATTTTCAGAATATTTTTAGTAAGCAGTTATTTTTTAAGATTTACCCCGACCTACAGATTGATTAACTTGAAATTGTAAATTCTTTTACTTTAAATGGTACTCAAATGTTATTCCTTTATTTCTATGTATTTATATATTGTGAATACAATTTTGCCATAAAGGAAAATAAATTATATTAATTTTGGTATAAACATCCCCTACCAGCCCTAATAAGGCCTGTTACAGCAACAGTAGCGAGTCTTTATATTTAATAGAAAACACTTTATTTTATTTTAATTATTTAATATATTTTTTCTTTACCCTGTGAATGTCATTTATGTATTGTTTTATTACCAGTCCTAGCTAGCTAAATTGAATGTTATTGTATGAGCTTTCCTCATACATACTTACTTACAAACTTTGCTACTGTTTACTTCTGGATGGGGATTGGCCTCTAGCTACATAATTATACCATTTTTTTTTCTTTATTGTTAAAAAAAAATTAAATATAATCTTACAAAATCACTCCTTTTCATATGAACATACATATTTTTTTTGTACAACCCACTACTTACACCTTAACTATACATTGTTTTAAACTTAAATCTAATTTTTAATTTTTATCGATTTCAGTAATAAATGTTCCCGATTAACATTCTGCGCTTCACTTCGCTGCCAACTTATGTAATCTTTAATTGTAAGTATATAAAATTTACTTTCATCAATTGTAAAGCACTTATCTACAATCGTAATAGGAACCTAATGTTAAGTCTCAACTCTACTATACTAAGGTACATGTAGGTATTTACAGGTATATACCATCTAATGATAATAATTTTACGTATAATTTTTAAACATTCTTTAAATAGTGTATTCATAGGTGATCAACTTCTATTTAAACTTTAATATTTTAATTATCTTAATGTAAGAATAGTTCTTATTATCTAATATTCATATCAAATGTTCCCCGAATCAGCTTTATCAATTAGTCATTTTTATAATACCTAGACAAGTGTATAGTATTAAACTTTCCCCGAACTTTGTTTGTGTAAGGATCTACCAAAACATACGCATTCTGATAGAGAACGGCTGCAATAACATACGGTCCCTCATAAAGCGCTTCAAACTTTTTCGTAATTTTTTGCTGAGCATTTGATTTGTTTACCTTTCTAATTTTAACCCAGTCCCCTATTTGATACTGAATCAATCTAAACTTTTGATTGAATTTTGCTTGTCGGTTTTCAGCCGCCTTTTTCAAGTTTTCCCTTGCCTTTTCTCTAATGTCTGCTATATTCCTCGTCATATGTTGTATTACTTCCTTATCAAATGTTAATTCAGTAGGTTGGCCATACATTATTTCACAAGGTGTAAATCCGGTACTATCGTGGAAAGTATTATTATACAAACGTTCTATTTTTGGTAATATTTCCACCCAACTTACATGTCGTTTTTCACAATAAATTCTGAACAATATTCCGAGAATTCGGTTAAATCTCTCACAAATATTTGGCCTAGGGTTTCGAACTGTAGTATACATTGGTTTTACCCCCTTATCCTTCATAAACTCCCTCCATTGACTGCTTATGAACTGTGAACCATTGTCAGTAAGTATCGCTTTTGGATGAATAATTTTGACAAAGTTACGCATTTTTCCTATTACAGATGACGCTGATGCTTTACGTAATGCATACACCTTAATGAATTTGCTGAAGGAATCCTGAACTACAAGAATGTAAGTCATCCCAAAGCGCCCTGATGGTAAAGGTCCATAAAGATCTGCCATAACTAAATCTCCAATGTCTTTTGTTACTATTGATTGACATGGTCCTACATGTTTTATGTTATCACTTTTGGCCATCTGACATACGTGACATGATCTGACAAATTTTCTCACTTCTCGAGTAATTCCTTTCCAGTAAAATCGGTCCTTGATGTACTTAATCACTTTATACGCCCCCTGGTGTCCCATTTCTAAGTGTACCTGGTTTATTACGTCATTTACTAATATATTGGGTAAATATATAACCCTTTTTTGAGTGTCATGGGGAGTAAAATATAATACTCCATTTTCCAATGAACATTTTTGAGTGATCCTTCCTATCCTATCTGAGCAATCGTTATTCTCTAATCTTTGCAATAATTCGTCTATTTCCAAATCATTTCTTTGTAATTCTTTAATTTTTTTCAATTTGTTGATTAAATCCTTGTTTGGTTTCGTTTCAGTATACAAAATTTCAGGTAATCGTACTTTGTCCTCCTGTAACAAGTCTGTTTGAGGCGGATACCTAGACAGTATATCTGCGCCTATATTTTCTTTCCCCTTAATGTGCTCGACCTTATACTGAAACTGTTCCAGATAATGAACCCAACGAATAACCCTTGCATTGTACAATTTCCAGTTCTTTACAAATGTTAAAGCTTTGTGATCTGTTTGAATTATCACTTTTGATCCACGTAAATACGTTTCAAACTTTTCCAAACACTGAATTATAGCGTAAAATTCCTTTTCTGTGACTGTATAATTCAACTGAGCCCCTTTCAGAGACTTGCTATGAAATCCCAGGATCCTCATATTTCCATCTTTATCTAATTGATATAATACGCCTGCTAATCCTATTCCGGAGCAATCTGTCTGTAAATAGTACGGTTTTCTAAAATCAGGATGGTGTAATTGAATCACGTTTATGAAACTTTCTTTTATTTTTTCAAAAGCTTCCTGTTCCTTTATCCCCCAACGCCATGAAACATTATTTTTTAATAACTCACACAGAGGTTGTATGTATTCATTATAACTCGGTATGAATCGCCGGTAAAAATTGCATAATCCTAAAAACGCTCTTAGTTGTTTGATTTTTTTTGGAACCGGAAAATCCTGTATGGCTTTAATTTTTTCCGGGTCTGTTTTTATTCCGTCTGTAGATATTATATATCCGAGCATTTTTACTTCCTTGCACATAAACTTGCATTTTTCTAAATTACATGTTAAACCAGCCTTTTCCAATTTCCCCAGTACTATATTGATGTGTTCTAAATGCTGTTCAAGTGATCCAGTGGTTATAATTTCTAAGTCATCCAGGTAATTTACGCAAAATTCGCGTACGTCATGTCCTAATATCTTATCCATGCTTCTACAGAAACTGCCCACAGATGTCTTAAGTCCTTGTGGCAATACGTTGTAAACATATGATTTGCCGTTAAAACTAAAACCGGTATATTTTTTGCTATCTTGTGATATTGATATTTGAAAATAGGCATTGTTTAGATCGATAACGCTGATAAAATTCGCGCCATGAAAGGAATTCAAAACGTCCAATTGTGAAGCTGGCTTCTCTGTTTCCGCGATCATGTATTTATTTATTTCCCTCGCATCCAATAAGATTCTAATTGTCCCATCCTTTTTCAAAGTAAACGTTAGTGGACTGCAATATTCCGTTTGAGATCTACTAATTATACCCTGTGATTCTAATTCTAACAGTTTATGTTCAACCTTTTCCCTGTATGCATATGGTATCGGATATGACTTTTTTACGATTGGTGTATGTTTTTCCATTTTAATGATGTGCTCATAACAATTTGCTCGCCCCAATTTTGAATCGAACAAATTCTTGTATGTAGCCAATAGTGACTCTAATAATTGCTTTTCGTTCTCTTGTAAAGATATTCCTGTCTTGTAAGAAGAGTTTGCCTTAGATTCTTGCATTTTTTCAACACAGCGTTGATTTCCCAATTCTATTTCCTCCTCTCGCTTATGAAACGGTACCCAAACCTGGATGTCTCTATGCTGAATGTTTACCCCGCTTTCATTTTTCTTTAGTTTTATTAAAACTTCGTGTTCTTTAAGCCAATCAAACCCTAGTATTAATGGAAAGCTTAAGTTGGGAATAACTACGAAATTTACATCCATCATTATATTGTTTATACCTACAGGTAATAAAATCATTTGCTTTATATCTTTACTTTTATGTCCCGACGCTGATTTGATTTGAAATGGTTTTATTGGAATTACGGGTGTTTCAGGGTATTTTTGCCGTAACTCCTCCCACAATTCAAGAGAAATGCACGTTATATCGCTCCCAGTGTCCAATAAGGCAACAATATCATAATCTCGTACTCGAATGATTATCTCTGATTTAAATGAGGTTTGTTCTACATTCTCATTTACTTCTTCAAATACCGAAGTTACTAATTGATCTCCTAATAAATGAGCTTGCTCCCCTTTTAACTTTAAAGTGTTAACCACATCGGTAAGACCTAGTACAGTCACCTTTTCTAATCTACTATACCCTAATCCCTCGCCTAGCTTTCCACTAGTCACTTTTATATCTAATGGAAACCGCAATCCCTTATCATTAATTCCTAATAATTGACCTGGCACCCAATTCATTAAATTCATCATCCTTAAAACTTTGCCCCTATTGTCAAAAGCTGATCCGGGGTCCATCTGGATAGCCTGAACTAGTTTTCCGCCTCTTCATCTTGAATTATCGTTGTTACGTTTCCTTGACCATACGCCTCCGGACGTCGCCAATTTCCATATTGAGTCTGTTTTTTCGTTTTATCAGGTTTTGCTGAATTGGTGCTGTTGGATTGCTTGAATTCCTGTTTGTTCACCTCGTCCATTGACCTGAGGAACTCGGCGGTCTCCAATATTGTTTTCGACTTAGAGGTAATAAAACTCTGCTGTACATATCGTGGAAAATGCCGAATAATGTCAGAGATCAGCTGTTCTTCGGACATGGAATAACTGAGCATTTTAGTCTGGCCTACTATTTTTATAAAATAATTTGCCATCAAAGGTTCCTTAATCCTTTCCCAAGTGCCATGTACAATACTGCGCCTTAACTCATTTTGCTCGTAACTGCCCCAATATGATTTCAAAAAGTCCGATTTGAAGTCAGCTACGCTATTCCATCTGTCTTTATATACCCGAGCCCAATCTCTAGCTGCTCCTTCTAGACACTCAATTGCTGTCTCAAGCTCGTGTCCGTCTGTTGCCACTTTCATTAGATATATGTCTAAGTCCTCCAAGAAGGTCACCGGGTGTGTCGGCGTTTTACCAAACTTTGGTCGGTCCACGTTAACATTTTTTTATGTTGTAGATAACGGTCCTTTTCTCTTCTACATTCGGTTGTACTACTTCCGGGTTTGGTTGGGTGACGACGGCCTCACTTCTATTGTTCGTACTGGTGACTTGTTCCTGCTCGCCTCCTGCGCCTCCAAGCACTGGTTGTAATTCGCCTCTCAACTGCCCTAAAGCCGCAGTCATCTTTTGTTCTGTTCGTTTTAGCAGATTGTAAAATAATCCTTTTCCAGTATTTTGCTTTTTTGTCACTCTCCTAGCTGGCTTCCTGCGACGTTCTGTATTTTCAGCCCGTTCAGCCTCTTTCAATTTTGCCGTCGCGATACTCCTCCTTGTTGGTCTAACCATCTTGATCTCGTTTGTAACCACCTTCTATTGTATACAAAATTTGTGAACATATATGTAAACACAAACGTCTACACATATGCGCACTAAACAGAATAAACGCCCTCACGCCCCCTATAGTTTTAGACTCAAGACCCTTCGTTCATAAAATTGAAAATGACGCCGTATGCATCACACATTCACATACTTTTGTATATATTTTTTCAGATGAAGATATAGCTCTACGGCAGAGCAACGAGAACCCGCGTAATGCAACGTTAATGCAAACAAACACACGATCCGGCCTGCAAAAACTTGCCACCGCAGCCCACGAACGCGTGAAACTCCAGAGAACCCTATATAACTATTATTTGCATTAACTATTCGCTGTAATTACAAAGGTGTATCAATAAATCATACTATTTGTTGCGTTCAAGTTACTAGTAGGAAGAGTCAAAATCCAAATATGCACACATTTCCATTCCACGCCAGCAAAATGTAGCCCAAGAAAGGCTACTCCTGGTCTTCGCAAAAGTAACAAAAGCTACTTTGTGACCAAACATTATGTAAATCCTGGTCACGGCACCAAAATGTACCTAAAAGTATGTTAAATCCAAGTCACGGAACCGAAATGTACCTAAAAGATGTTAAATCCTGAGTTACGACAGCAAAAATATAACTACTTCAAACGCTAAATTAATGTATTTACCTACAGAATATAAATAATTAAAATTAACTTGAATTTGGCCAATAGATCGTCTAGTGTCTACGTTGTGTTCCGAGCAACCTAAATTCTTTTATGTGTAGCAAATTAGACTTTGACTCTTCCCTACCTACTCAACCCTACGTTCATCCTACTGCATCCTAGTTCAAAATGTTAATTATGTAATAAATAAAATTTGTTTTTGGCTAATAAACCCCAACCAGATCCTACCGTGGCCGGTTAACGTAATGGTAGCTTTATCAATAATTTCTCAACATGTAATATCCTCTTAAATCAAAGCCTTTGTTACTTTATATACCAAAACATTGCCTCAATTTATAATCATACCATCAAATCAGATAACAGACCAACCTAGCTAGCTAATTGTTTATTATTATTATTGTATGGAAGATTCTCTTTCATCCATACTATGCTACCATTTCCGCCTGGATGTGGGTCTGGCCATCTAGCTAATTAAATATCCATTTTATTATATTTTGTTTCTAATAGGTAATCCTAACATGTTTAATAAATTTACCTGTGCTTCGTACCTAATTTCTGATGAGAAGAAGCACTCAACAAACTCATCAGACCTAACAGTTGAATATTATTTACTTCAAGGAAAATTATGTATTAAGGCTTTATTCCTCCCTTTACATAAAGACTAATGTATACATTAAATTCCTATAAACCTGCTATAGTGAAGATATTTGTAATACTGAGGTTTACCGTCCATTAAATATGAAATATTGAACCTGAAGTTTATCCTAAGTAATGAGTATATTCCACTCATGATAATTCGATACCTTAGTATTAGACATAATGGACTGCTCCGCTTGCCATTAGCCTAGAATCATTTCATCTTTCTGAAACAATTCTGATATCCTAATCATAACTGGAAGTATAACACCTTGATGACAATAAGCAATATGACGATTACACCTTTAATATTTCATATGTAATAAAATACGGAACCCAATACTACTGATCCACACACAATAACTAATTCCTATTCAGTTACTCATAAATTGCAATTAAACCTTCAAATAAATGTTATTTAATTTGTAAACCTTCATTCTAACTATCCATCCCTAAGAATAGTATTCCTAATACCCTATGACGGTGTTTGACTCTATACCTAAGCCTACCTACCACTAAATCCTATACTACTACTGTATGCAAAACTCCCATCATTACTTTTATTTACGTTATAAGATGTGTATGTTCTAAGCTAGCTAGGGATCTAAGCTGTAAATCGTTCGGAAGGCTAATCCGAGAATGCAACCTAGAGCCTGTGTAATGTACATTTCACAACGTGTCCGTGGACTTAAGGGTTCTGTGAAATGCACGCCCTATTTTATAACATATAAATATATATCCAATAAAAGACCAAGCCTTAAGCACACACAAGACCTCAACGAGTGGATAACAATCCTAGCGATCGACTTATGGGAAATGGCGATCTTCTCGCTTCAGCCTGTGGCCAACCTTAAGACGAGTAAGAGGCCCATCAAAGATAGGCTACACCATCTGTGCAAATAAAAAAGATGGTGCCAGGCTTCTCTCAAACCTGGCCTACTACTAACAGGATCCCGAAGTATACTTCCTTGCCACCGTTAGGGGAAATGCACTTCGTTAAGTTGACCATGCAACTAAGACTTTGATCTGGTTCGAAATAATAATAAAATCATCTAAAATAAACTCAAAATCGAACAGAAAGTGAAATAGTTCATTACTACGCAACATAATTGCACAATACTGAACCTTAGAATAAACTCAGATTTTAATAAGTAGCGGAATAGTTCAATACTATGCAAAGCAATCGCACAATATTGAACCTTCCCGCCACCACAATAATGTATTACGAATGTTTACGTTATGAATTTAGGCTCGACCCAGAATCAATGACAATCCGAGAGTTCGCTAGAGAAAGAATGAATACGTCTACTCGGTGCGCCGGTCTTATATACACTAAAAAGTTCTGAATCGCTTGAAATGCATTATCCACATGATTCGCTCGATGTGCTTGACGTAAACGAAATAATACCTTACCAGCATTAACTTAAGGTTTGTTTTCAATCGTGCCGCGTACGTATTTATTCCCTATTGGAACCAACTTTACTCATTACGCAGTGTTTGCGCCAGCTCCGTAGCGGCAACACGTACTTGGTTTACTAAGAAATATGAAAATATTACGTTTTGTTACGTACGAACGTCGATTTAACTATGTACTATTATATTCTATTCAGGTGCCCATATAATTTCGATTCATACCAAATGATGATGACGTTCAATGTATTAATTCTTATTATATTATATTATTCCTTCATTTAGCATTCATTAAAGACCATAATAGCGCCATAGGCATAGTTCTAGTTACAGTATCTTACTTTGCTATTTATAACGACATTTGTGAATAATTTACCTGACTTTCTTATTATTATTTCTACCACTGTAACTTGTAAATTGTGCTATATTCCTGTATTTGCATGTACTTGTACGTTAAGCAAATAAACATCTGAATCTGAATCTGAATCGCATTTGTTACCTTTACCTTTGCACTCTGTTCATACACGCGTATTTTAACAAAATATGTCAGGATATGTTCCAACACAGAACATTTCATAAACTAGTTCTAGAAAGAATGGGCCAAACAGAGAAAATAATATTTGAGTATATGTCATACGCATCAACAGTTTTCCTCGCCTTTTACTGGCATGTCATAATGACTGATATTTTGACAACGTTTTATTTAATTTCACATGTTCGATTGTTAGTTTGTCAGTTTGTTAGTGAGGGACAAATCTTGGAACTGAATTTGGAACCGGTTGAGCTAAACCGATTGAACTGGAATTTTGGGTATAAGTAAAGTTTGTGTAGTGTATGCGGTCTCTCGCCAGCAAACTACACTCAGAGGCAATGAAAACGGGTCACTTCCCATGGATTACTTTACAAAGTGACCCGTTTTCATTGCCTCTGAGTGTAATTCCCAATGTGAACTATGAAGGTACGCTACCTCAGAGGCAATGAAAACGGGTCACTTGCACGGGTGCCGTTATACAGAAAAGTACAGTTAATGATTATAAACCAAAACCAGAATAGCTATTTATGAAACAGAAGCGATAGAAATCCAAGAGATGTCTCCCTTTGTCTGGTAATGAAATAAAATTGAGGCTCTGTACCGATTTTGTGAACAGTCGAGGAAATTGAATGTTTAGCACTTTTGGACCTTAACGTCATTCTAATAGAGTTGACATGTGCCAAACATTCAATTTCCTCGACCGTACATATAAACTTGCTGCCCGCGCGGCTCAGTTAAATATAGCAAAGAAGGCATACCTGCGGTGTAAAACATAGCCAGTGTTCATCAAGAAAGGTCATTGAAGGTGAATGCGAATGATGAAGCGCTCATAGCCTAGCGGCAACTGCGAGTCGGAAACGTTAACGCAGGTTAAGCAAAGATGGCAGCGGTCAGTCTTTGGATGGGTGACCGCCTGCTGTTTGAGTGGTCAATATAAATGAGCGCTTCCGTGCTTTGGAAGGCACGCTAAGCAGTTGATCCCGGCTGCTATGACAGTAGTCGTTAAGCCGAGTTAGAGGCCTTAGGGCGGCTTAAGGACTTCTAACAGTCAAGTTGCCCACTCACTTGACAAAGGGGGGACAACTGTCACTCGCGGCCGCAGGAGCTATCTACCCACGCACAACCCTGCACGTGTCCCCTGAGTGGTACTAAAGAGTGACAAACTTTAAAAGGCTAAAATAGTGTATGCCATACGATTAAATACATTAAAGGTGAAATCAGATAAGCTATCCCGGAGATTATATTAATTAAAAAGCTACAATTACAGACTTTTTACATTTTAGAATATTAGTGTTAATGTTTTCTAGTTCTCGTTGTAACTAAAAGATTGTCTGGAAAAAATACCGCCTGTTGTTTCGAGACATTTAAGTTATATGTACTGTAATAGTTTCATACACTTATTGAAGTGGGCAACAAAAAAATGAAATGTTTTGTATCATTGTAAAGTTGAGAGAGCCTATCGTTTTAATGTCAGAATGTCAAACACGGGATTTGGTGTTCACAGTATACCTATACCAATGTACCTTGACCCTTCATTTGCAATTTTCCATAGATACGTAAGGGATCTTTCTATATTGGTTTATACTCGGCTCCTTTGTATTCTGGCGAACATGTCTCAAAGGATATTAGTCGGACACCTGAGTGCAAGCCAAATTAATTCGGTAAAGGATTGCAGCGAATACTAGTCACGTGCAGAGAGTTAGCTAGAATTAATATCTGTAGGATAGGTTTCATTATTAGTAAGCAGTTTCCTAATGAAGACAAAATGAAATAGTGTTGTTGGGACAGGATACAACTGAAAGGAAAGTATTAAATACCTAGTATTTCAATTTGGCACCGCCATGCATTCTCGAAGAAAGGGTATTGACAGACAGACGGACAATCGGTGATGAGTGAGTGAGTATAAGCGTTCTTGTTTTCTGAGGTACGAAATTCTAGCAGCAATACTTACAGTATCTTTATAATGTAAAAGTTCTACGTTCTACGACTACAAACTTACCTTGCGTAGCCACTATAAAAATAGGCAATAGATTGGCCAACTCGTAAAACCCCAATTCTCCTGTGAAAACCTTTTTGAAACTTATTACCAATGAAAAATAAAACGTGACATAGAAAACGACCAATAATAGAGATCTCAATTTGTCCCGCACACTTTTAGTTTCATTGTATATCGAAATATTGGACTTTGCCAACAAATCAAAACATATTGAGAAAGGTTTAGAAAAGTCAGGAGCGAATTTCTCTAAATGTTCCATAGTGTAAGAAAACAAGTTTGTTACTAAAATGTTGATGCAATGGCGGCTCGGGGCCGTAGTATAAGTCTTTTATACTTTACAATGAAGGCCACATAAAATATACATTATTCAGTATATTGAGTCATCATACGGAATATTACAGTTTTCCACATACGTATTCCCTGTGCAGTAACTGCAAGTACAGTCGGAGTCGTAAGTAGCTTAACCGTCTTAATACCTGGTCGCTTTCATCCGCTTGAGAACTTCGTATGGCAGTTTAAACAAGACGTTAAAGCGCCACGGTACAAAGGTGTTCAGCCCCCTGTGAGTTCGATCATATTGAATAACTTGTGATACTTAAAGCTTCGTAACACAATATATTTTTGCGAACTTAGTTCAAGGTTTTACCCGCGACTCCGTCCGCGTATTCACATACTTATGTAGGCTTGTGACCTAAGATTTATTTACGATGACATTCGAATCAGTTTTTGGAGAGGAACGAATATTTGTGCGGGAACAACTACAATTAAAGAACATAAATACCTAAAAATTTTAGTTATAGACAGATTCCACTGGCGGCAGCAACGACGTAAATGTATGACGTCACACGGCTATTTGTACTAATCATCATCATCGTCCTAGCGTTATTCCCGGTTGTGCCCTAAAGGCGCCCGAGGTCCGCTTTGACATCTAATCCCAAGATTTGGCATAGCACTAGTTTTACGAAAGCGACTGCCATCTGACCATCCAACCTACAGGGAAAACTAGACCTTACATTTAGAACCTGTACTAATCGTTGTATGAAAAATCAAGAAAATTGCTGTTTCGGTCGTGAAATGCTGCGTTTAGGCCCATACTCGTAGTTGTTGTCATTACATATTTGTTTCTATAAAAGCGTAGGAATTCTATAAGTAGGTAGCTTTAAATTTGCTCCTGGGCAATAAAAAAAAAACATATTTTTCTAAACTTTGAAGGTCCTTATCTTTTTATGATATGAATTATATTTTGTAATGTGTACTTTATTATAATAATTTAATATTTTACAATCCATTTAGCAACTCGACGTTATCAATTTAAAAAAGACGCAACTACCCTATATACACAAAATCTATAACAGCAAATATGTTATTGAATTTCTCACAGGTGAAACTTTGACTCCTACAAAGGGGTGAACTTTAAGGTATGATCTCTGGGATGATAACGCGCGTAGCTTAGTAGTGAATAAGTTTATGCTCTAAAAACGATTGATCTCGAGGTTTCTATAGAAATAACAAAACGATTCAAACGAATGTAAATCAAATATTCAAGGAATAGATTTTAATTGTTTTATTTGGTTTGATTTAAGATCAAATGTAAATTCTAAACTATTATACAGGGTGAAAGCTAAGTCGTAAACAGATTTTTTTGTTTCTATCGCAGTATTTTAAGGCAAACTCAATGCATTAACACTAGAAGCAAACAATTAAACTTTATTGATCAAACTGTTAAATAGCAAAACACCAATCCACTGGTCACTACTCTATTCGACAAAACTTGGTCTGTAGCTTAAAGTGACAGTTTAACGTAGCAATAAGGGTGACCATGAGACTAGGTTACTATTTTTTTTTTTTTATTAACGAAGTAAGAAACAACGTTTACACATTTTTGCCTGTTGTCACGACCACATGTTTAAACTTAAGTTAAACAGTAAGAAACAGATATTTCTGTACACGACTTAGGATTCACCCTGTATAGACCGCTCGAAAATCGAAATAGTTATTTTCTGCATGAAGTCTCATACACCTTAACTTCATGCAGAAAATAAAATAAAAGGTTAGAGTGAAATTATTTATAAGTAAGTCAATTCAAATGATTCGTGATTCCTAGAGCATTATAAATTATAACAATAGAATTTTGCAAATAAACGAAGGACCTCTATTATAGAGAATTCCTTTATTATTTGAATTGGATTTTTCTGCCGCATAACTAAGATGATACCTTATTAATTTGTTTAGTTTGTTAACCATTCACTTTTATCGGTCCTTAATCTGCAAATTTTAAATTATTATTGTGTAAGATTATTACCTATTATTTTATTGTTAAATTACCATTTGACGTGTAAATGTGCCCTTGTGGCCTATTTGCAGAATAAATAATTGATTTGATTTGATTTAAAGTGTAGTACTATACGGCTTTCAGTATTCTCATAGGGTAATGACAATGTTAATCCCATAACAACACTTCTAAACCGGTTTTACACGGAACCTTAAAGAATACTACTACTAAATACTAACATTTTATTCTGAAACAAGTAACAAGCTATGCAGCAATGTGCTATAATTTTGCGAGTAAGTTTTTTCTTTGAAGTCCATAATATAAAATAATATATATTTACCCTTTCCATAGTTTGTGTGACATATTTAATTGTATATATTTACGGGTTGTGTGTTTACTGGTAGAAGCAACGTTAGGCTAGTGGTTCAGGCATGCGGCTGTCAAGCGGCGGTCGTGGGTTCGAATCCAGCTCCTACCTAATAATGTACGGATTATTTTACCGTTAGCTTTTCGGTAAAGGAATACATCATGAGGTAGGTAACCGGTTTAATCCCAATAAGGACTAGTTTTCCCTCTACACGGCAATTTTTCTCGCACTATCCAGTATCCGTCTCTTTCTTATTCGAACACTTAGAACAAGAGATGAAGTGCGAGAAAAATCGAGACTATGTCGCGGCCGTCGCATGATAGACGTGCAGGATCGGAAGGTCAGATGGCAGTTGCTTACGTAAAGCTAGTGCCTATGCCAAATCATAGGATTAGATGTCAAAGCGGACCCCGGGCTCCTGTAGGGCACAACCGGGAATAAAGCTAGGCGCATGATGTGAGTTTACTGGTAAAATGTTGATGTAAAAAAACGACAAAAAAAGTTAAAGACAAAATAAAAATAGAATTAATAGAATATTTAAACTAAACGACGATGCACATACTCTAGTTTGTCGTGGGCTTAGATGATCCGAATCCTGGCACTGTAAAATTTTGTGTGATAATATTTATTCACCGTGATGTAACCATCGTGTAACCATCCTTATTTTTCCCAAGTCTTGGGCATGTTCTATGTAATTAATTGACATAATAGTAACAATAGGACGGATCTATTTCTGAATAAGTATTTTATACGGTATTTTACAACACCCAAAAAAAATTTTTTTTTATACAACGACGGCGGCAAACAAGCGTACCTACGGCCCGCCTGATCGTAAGCGAACACCGCAGAACAGATAAAAGAATACAAGTACAGATACCCAATCTCATAGAGCGAAAGCGTGCCGTCCTAAAGTAGGCAATTCTGTATACAATTTTAGTCCCGTAGCTACACCAGTAGATGCAGTATCCGAGCTACCACGGCTATGACGCTGTCAGCCTTTAGTAATACATTGAGATATCACCAGATGGCGTTGACTTCCCGGGCAACAAATAAAGTATTTTTGATTTTTTCGATATAAAAGTAGTATTTTAGAGACAATATTACACATCACACAAAAATATACATAACCAAATGCTTAGAGCCACGATTACTGGTTCAAATGTTTCGCTCGGTACCTGTGTCGCCATCTATGAGTTCTTTTTAGTATCAATTATACGTTGTTCTACTTGGGAGGCCATGACCGCAGCCTATAGACGCATGCCCAAAGGAGTAACATGGGCGTGGGCATGGGAGTAGCATTAAGTAACTACAAAGTTAAGAGCAATACCAAGCTACAACTTATTTTTGTAATTTAGAATACGTTCTAATCACCTCAGAAAACGGTGACAATAGGCAATATGTATGCACTTGAAACAGATGAGGGTAATATTATTTTTTTGGGTACTATTTTGAATCCTCATTACGTCTCTATCAATATTTCCTAATTTTATTTCTTTTTCGATGTGAAAATAATTATTGAAAAGTGCAAAAAAAATGTGGGATATTCAAAGCGGTTGAAACGTTGAAACGGAGCGTCAGTTGAGTGTGACGTCAAAGTCTATGCGTCTGCCACTGTCAAAAGCGAAGCGCTTGTTGTGTTCGTAACGACTGTGACTTTCTGAAATTGTATTTATTATCATTGTTCAATATCAAATCGTTACACTTATTCTGTGAGATAAAACTTTGTGACAAAAGGATTGACAGCGGTTAATGTGAAGGCGCAATCCGATAATTTATCAAAAATTGATGCATTCACGATGACCACATACTTGGCGTCAAATCCGGATTTCGCGTCTGCTGAAATTAAAGGAGTAAAAGCTGCAAGGTAATTACGTATAAAATATTACGCTTATTTGATCTTCCTTGCCTTTTATGGATTAGTCTCTCTAGAAGGCGAGAGAACATAACATAACCTAAAAAATAAACAGTTGACTTGTTTATGTTTTAGTTATAATATTGTGATGCATTTGAATGGCATTATTATGCAGAATGTAATAAAACATTTAGCAATATAATTATTACTCTATTCATTTAGCAATATATATTGTAGATTGAGAACATTCACGATGTTATATAGAATAGACATATTATTTTCACATTTCACACGACTTTCTTCTTATGTCCGCACCTCTCGGGACGAGGAAAAACAGTTTATCGGGTGAATTCCGCATTGTATTTTTACACATTGGCACTATATGCAATATTTATAAATAGGTTTTTTGTCTTATTCCATGGTGATTGCAAAAACTAAGCAAAATCAACTGAACAAGAATTCAACAATTTGTAGGTTAGTTGTCATAGACTTTGACGTCACGCGCCAAGCGAGCCATAATGGCGGGCGTTTAAAACGCCTGAAAAAGTTTGAAATTTATAAAAAAATATATATACTACATTTTACATTTTTGGTACTGAATATTATTTAACAGTAATAAAACTATATAAGCTATCATAAAAAATGAAAAAATAAATGAGTGCATATTCCCTATTATTGTACAAATTAGACTCTGTTTATTATACCAGCGAGCGAAGCGAACGAAGTCTACTTTTCAACTTAGGCCAAAATTCTTTCATATCTCCGGTTGTTCTTCTTCTACAGCTCGCATTGCTCAACCGATTCTCGTGAAATTTTGTCAGCAGGTTAGATACTTACCCTTTATTCGTTGATTATTTTTTTGGAAATTTAAAAAGAAAACGAAACCAAATCCTTACAGCAGAGCTCTCACACCCACTCAATATATTTATTAGGTTTTTGAAATAGATTCTGAATAAGTACATGGAATAGTACATACTCTAGGTCGATTTGTGTAAGATTGTCCCCTAATATATATATTAAAAAAAAAAAAAAAAAAAAAAAAAAGTACATGGAGTCGCTCTTAGCGTAGCCGCCTGTATTAAGGGGCTACCCGAGGTTTTCATCGATTTTTGTCAAGTTTTGAATCGTATCTCCTACTTTTGCACTACAGATAGAATCAAAAATCAAACAGCTATCGGTTCAATCAATTATCCGCGCGCCGGGGCGCCGCCGTCGACGCGGCCCCCCGGCGCGCGACGAGTAACGTGACGTCACACACTGTTTGCGTTTTCTCTCTCTAAAAAGCAATATTAAAACGGTTGCTTCGTAATTCTATGAGATATCTGAATGGGATTTTCGTCACTAGTCATACTTTTATGCCTTCTTTCTTTTGGAGTAATAATTATTTTATGAGGCCCATAGTAAGCGACCACGTTTCAGTACCATATGTCATCACTGGCAACACACACTGGTCAAAGACTCTCGTCTTGAGACACTGCGGAATATTGGACGAAAAGATGTGCCGTAGCTTCCCGAACGCTGCCCAGCCGAGTCGGATTCGACGATTGACCTCTTTCTAGAAGGCTCAAAGTCACCCAAAGGGCTATGGAGAGGGCTATGTTGGGAGTTTCTCTGCGGGATCGCATCAGAAATGAGGCTATCCGCAGTAGAACCAAGTAACAGATATAGCCCTCCGAATCGCTAAACTTAAGTGGCAGTGGGCGGGGCACATAGCACGTAGAACCGATGGCCGTTGGGGCGGAAAGGTTCTCGAGTGGCGACCACGTACCGGAAGGCGCGGCGTGGGTAGGCCCCCCGCAAGGTGGACTGATGACCTGGTAAAGGTTGCTGGAGTCCGCTGGATGCGGGTGGCGCAGGACCGGTCACTTTGGCACTCTTTGGGGGAGGCCTATGTCCAGCAGTGGACGTCTTTCGGCTGATATGATGATGATGATGAATAATTATTTTCGAGTCTACACCCCTATTATTTAAATAGATTTTTGTTCTCTGTGAGTGTTCTTTTTTGGTGAGCAATAAATAAATGTTTGTATCGTATTGTAATGAAGACCGATGCAAGCACTTATAATCAAGTATAGGTAGAAAAACTTAAGTACAGCTCTTGCATGTATATAGGGATGACGTGTTATAGTAGGCATTTGTTTTATTTGTGTTAGACAATTCAAATATGTAATGTCTATTCGAATATACAAGCCAACATACAAGCATAACACCACAACACACAAGAACGGCTTTTTTTAAGTTTTTAACCTATGCGACCTAGTACTGAAGTTGTAGAACGTTGGAAGAGATACGTAGAAACGTTATATGATGGAGAGGGATTAGATGAGACAGATATAGAAAAAGAAGAAGAGGTTGAAGCAAATGCTTTAGGTCCATGCATAATTAGAGAAGAATTTAATAATGCTCTACAACACCTACAAACGGGAAAAGCTCCTGGCAGTGATGGGATCTTTATAGAGTTCATCAAATATGCACGTTGTAGTATACTTATAGATGAAATTTATGATATTGTAACTCAGATGTATAATACTGGCATTTTACCTACAGATTTTTTTTTATTTCTAAAACAGTTACTATACCTAAGAAAGCAAACACTTTAAAATGTGAAGAACACAGAACTCTTAGCTTAATATCACAGGCAAGCAAGATTTTACTTAAAATAGTGCAAAACAGAATAAGACCAGTAACTGAAGAATGTCTTAGCCAGGACCAATACGGTTTCCGTAAAAATAGGGGGACTAGAGAAGCCGTATTAGCTTTGAGAATGGAACTTGGACTGGATACTCACATTGCGTTCATAGATTTAGAAAAGGCGGTTGACAATGTAAATTGGAAAAACATGATGATAATCCTAAAAGAAGCAGGAATAGATTACAGAGACAGAAGAATAATATACGAACTTTATAGAAATCAGGAGACCATCATTGCAATAGGAGATACGACTAGGAAAGCACGAATCCAACAAGGAGTCAGACAAGGCTGTCCACTTTCACCGCTTATTTTTAATATTTTCATCGAATGTGCTATTAAGAGATTAGTAGAATCAGGAAAAGGGGGGGTTACCTTTAATGGGACTAAAATTCAATTTATTCGCTTTGCCGATGATATTGCAGCACTAGCACAAACATCACAAGATCTACAAGACTTAATTATTGATATGGATACTATCTTCAACAGCTCCGGACTTAAAATTAATATCAATAAAACCAAAATACTAGTCACTTCTAAAGCAACATCACAACATAGACCGATCACATTAGGAAATAGTAAAATAGAGCAAGTCACCAAATTTAAATACTTAGGCAGTCTTATTACCAACGACTCCAGGTGTACACAAGAAATTATAACGCGAATAGCTATGGCCAAAAGAGCATTCAACGCCAAAAAGTGTCTACTAAATGCCAGGATATCGGGCCACATAAGGAAAAGACTTATAAAAGTGTACATCTGGAGTATAGCACTGTACGGTAGCGAAACGTGGACAATGACGCAAAGGGATAGGGAACGTCTGGAGGCCTTTGAAATGTGGTGCTGGCGACGAATGGAAAGGATAAGCTGGACTGAAAAGAAATCTAACGAGGAGGTGCTGAACATAGTAAAGGAAAAGAGGGCTTTGCTGAAATGTGTCGAGAATAGAAGAGGAAAGATGTTGGGGCACCTGTTACGACACGACGATTTCATAAAGACTATAGTAGAAGGGAAAATCGAGGGGAAACGGAAGAGAGGGAGACCGCGAAGAACGTTTATGGACCAAGTGAAGGAGAAAGTAAACGTCATGTCGTACCAGGCTGTTAAAGAGAAGGCTCTGGAGAGGGAATCGTGGAAGTTGCTCCACCGACAAGAGCATAGCTCTTAAATTCAAGAAGAAGCGACCTAGTACAGTAACGTCCAATTGGCCCAGTTAATAAAGTGACAGCTTGTATGGAAAAATATAAATTTTGGAAATAATTTATAATTGCTGTTTTTTTTTCAGTTACATATTAGCAATTAGTTACCTAGGTACAAAATCGAAAAAAAAAACAGTCATCAAAAAATTGATAGCTTAACTAGCTTTTGAAAAGTCAGAACCATTATTAAGAAATGTTTTTATCCTTATTCAATGTTAAAGGATACAAATAAAATAACTTATGAATTCACATTTTTTTCTACAATATTCAAGATAAAAAACAGACAATCATGCATGCTTTATTTAAGTCTATATAATAATTTCCGGGTGGAAAGTTTGTTGGATTCTTGAATAAGGCATCCTAGAATAACGTTTTAAAATGAAATAAACAAAAAATAAAGCTACTATAAATTAATGTTTTTTAAAAACATATTTTTCCTGCAGGTCGATCACGTAACGCATTAAGTACGTAGGTACGTTAGGTAGATCTAACTGTCAATTATTTTTTTATATGAAAAAATGACATTTGGATTTACCTAACGCGCATTCGAAACGTTACATGATTACCTCTCTGGAGTACAATAACATTTTACGGTTTCAAACTAACGCGGGAATAGGATTGAAAACTTATTTTTAGACTTGACCGTACTAACAACGGCGACACGGAATACGTGCAACAGTGACCTTTATGTGACATCGAACGTGTCATGTATGTCGCAATTAGGTCTGCGAATGACAGCATGTGACCGAGCTAGAAGCAACCTAATTCCAAGCAGGATTGGACGTAACGTTATTGTCACATGGTTGGTACGACGCTTCGCATCGCAATCTTACAGTGTTAGGGTGGAAATCCACCAGAATAGTGATGATGACTAAGATTTTTTTATTATGTCATTTCTAACCAGTTTTTGGAGAGGAACAAATGTTTGTATAGGAGCAACTACAATTAAAGAACGTAAATACCCAAAAAATTGTGACAAAGATTGACCTTGCTGGCGGCAGCGCAAAACGCTTCTTACTGATAGACACAACTGACTAATCGTTGGATGGAAAAGTACAAATGAGTATCAGGTTGATGGTTGTTTCGGTCGCGAAAAACTGTGTTTAAGTACATAGTTGTCGTACAAATTTGTTTCTATGAAAGCGTAAGGATTCTACTGGTAGCTTTAAATTTATTCTTAGACAATAAAAAAAATGCATATTTTTTTTAAACTTTCAAGGTTCATATCTTTTTATAATTTTAATTATATTTTATTATTTAAGTATACTTTATTACGATAATTTGATGGTTTACTTTCCCTTTAGCATCACTACGTTATTAATTTGAACATGAGGCATCATGCCTATTATGCCAGTAGCGAAACTGTCACGGTGTGACAGCGTTCACCAGAGATGTGTAAAGAAATGGAGCGGAGCGAGCATTGGTTGCGAGCTTTGAAATGTGTGCGTTTAGTAAGTAAAAAACACCACGCCACAGAGCCTATATCCACCAGTAACAGATAGGAAAATAAAATATACCCATTGGTGCTTTTAGGGTTCGGTCCCTCGACAGGAAAAAACGGAACTCATATGATCACCTTGTTGTCCATCGGTCCGTTTGTCAAGACCCTTTATCTCGGAACGGCGTGGAGGTCCGATCGATATCGAGTTAAAATTAAAACCATAATATACTCAGGTTTACAGTATCTTGAAGCTGTGAAAAAATCAAACGTCTAAGTTAACGTAAAAAAAATCTGGAGTTTATGCCGCAAAATAGTTATTTACGATACAAGTGCCGAAAATAGGAAATTCGCAACGAGTGGTGATAAATTAAAACACGACCGTAGGAAGTGTTTTAATTTATCACCGCTCGTTGCGAATTACCTATTCGCACGTGTATCGTACAACGTTTTACTGTACATATGGCTCTTTAAAGTTTCGACATATGCACGAAAAGTGCTCTTTCCGCACTAGTGCGGGAAAGTAGCACCATATGTACTGTAAACGTATATTTCGACACTCAACAAACTATGAAAGGCAAGTATCGTCTTATACTACAAGTAACGGGAAAAAGCTGAAACTATACATTTGTAATCAAGTACGGAACCCTCGGTGGGCGAGTCCGACTCGCACTTGTCTGGTTTTTTTTTCTTCGCTCACCGCCATTCACCCAGTTACAGAATAGGGGGGCTGTCCTAAGTCAGTACTGGAAAGCTGTTGGTCGATTGCGTAACGTTTATACATAAGTTAGGTAGCTCAAAAAAAAAAATTGTATTGGTAGGTGACAGTAGAGTTGTCATAACACTTTCTCTGCCAGGACCCCTCCTAGTGGGTGCCTACGCTGTCGGCGCTTTCCGCTACATAAGGGGAAAACCACGCGATCGGCTACGAGCCATTCCTTCTTCGCTTATTCGAAAAGTTACTTAATCACTCTGGTCTAAATTGACAGACATTCAGATTTACTCTTTGAGTAATAAATAAATAATAAATAAATATTAGGGGACAATCTTACACAAATCGACCTAGTCCCATAGTAAGCTCAATAAGGCTTGTGTTATGGGTACTACACGACGATATATTTAATAGATAGAAATACTTAAATACATAGAAAACATCCATGACTCAGAAACAAATATTCATGCTCATCACACAAATATTTGCCCTTACCGGGATTCGAACCCAGGACCTTCAGCTTCGTAGGCAGCGTCACTACCCACTAGGCTAAAAGGTCGTCGAGTAATGATTGCAAGGATGCACCGAGGACATGTGTAAGAACGAGTGCGCATTACATTGATATCGTGTTGACTTGTGAAGTGTTGAAGCAGATTGTTCTCCTGGCGGTTATGCAATAGGGATGATGACTAAGATTTTTTTGTGACGTCATTCGAACCAGTTTTTGGACAGGAACAAATGTTTGTATGGGAGCAACCACAATAAAAGAACATAAATACCTAAAAAAATGAGATAAAGATTGACCTCACTTGCGGCAGCGCAAAAAGCTTCATACTGTGTGTCTATACAATTGTGACGTCACATTTGTATATTTGTACTAATCGTAGTATGGAAAATCAGGTAAATTGTTGTTTCGGTCGCGAAATACTGCGTTTAAGTACATAGTTGTTATACAATTTTGTTTCTAGAAAAGCGTAAGGATTCTATTGGTAGCTTTTAATTTACGCTTGGACAATAAAAAAAAATGCATATTTTTTCTAAACTTTCAAGGTTCATAACTTTTTATGATTTTAATTATATTTTATAATTTATAATTTATTACGATAATTTAATGGTTTACTATCCATTTAGCATTACTATGTTATCAATTTGAACATGAGGCATCATGCCTATTGTGATTGTACAATGTGTTCTTCTGAGTATTTTCCTGTTTCACTTTTGTGCTTCATGATCATGACATAAATGATCTGCACTGAGTCGAAACTACCTAAACTCATTACATTCTACTGACGAAGATAAAATGGCTGAGGAACTCAGTAAAACAGTTTCTCAATAAACACCGCATCAAAATTAAATGAAACTTAGGGAAAAGATTGTTCAAAGATAATGTATTGGCTTAAAGCAAAAGTACAAATTTCAGTTTTAAGAGCTGTCTCTTTAAAGGATCTGAGGCACTGTCTTCTGTTAATTTCTATTGTTTTATCTTAAATATAGACTGTTTGTATAAAAATATGAGCAGTTTAATAAACGTAGCCAGATAAACGCTACAAGTTGATTATTACCTAGTAATTTTGTTTTTTTTTAATAAAATGTATCTTCGTTTTGAACAAACGCATGCCACTTGCACAATTTAATGGAAAGAATTTGTATTTCCTATTATTTCAGATTATTTATCTGACCGGACGCGCGGATATGTTCGTGGACACGTTCATTTGTTTTATTGTATGCCCATCTCAAAGCACTACAGTGCTGTTTAATCATTTTTGAAATCGGATTAGCTGTCCGGAATGTTATCCCCAAAATGCACAAACTTTACCTCCGTATCGTATTGGTAGATGTTGGTACAGATATATTTTCCCAAACGATACTGGGTCCAATTTTGCACCGAACACTAACTCGAGGTTACACACAAGGCATTTGCTTAAGGAATTTCGTAGCTAATTAGGTAAGTTTAGAAGCATCTTGTAGGCTATTGTTTAACCTACGTGTAAGTTGCGTAAGAAATGCCTGAGCCATACATAAACGCGGGTTAAGGATGATTCACAACATAAGTACCGTACAGTTGCCCTCAGATATATCGGAGCAGCCAAAGTGCTCACAAATATCTGAACACGTCTCTAATGCCTCGACAATAATAGACGTGCTTAGATATTTGTGAGCACTTTGGCCGCTCCGATATATCTGATGGCGACTGTACGCGCCACTTAAAGCCGAACCAAAAAACCAATAACAAATGTATTTAATAATACTATTGAAATCTGATTCCATTAAATGGACGGGTTTCGCTGAAAGTTTTAATTTAATTGAGAAAAGTTATTTACAATTTATTTACAAAATGTCCACCAATTTTTAGGGTGCCTCCCCTACACCTAAAGCGGGGGTGTATTTTTTTTTCTCGTTAAACCCATGGTGTGGGGTATTGTTGGATAGCTCGTTCAAAAATATTATGGGTTTCCTAAAACCATTTTTCAACGGAAAAGGCATAAGTAGTTACCGAGTAATAGTCGATGAACTTTATGTGTACTTGGAAAGGCCAATGGTACAAATTCGGCCGACGCAACCGCACCGCACGTCGATGTAACTAAGACAAGCAACTACGGAACCCTACACTGCGCGTGGCCCGACACGCACTTGGCTGGTTTTCATGACATGGTTTGGCGATGCGGACCAATGCTCGACTAACAAAGTGGTTCGTGTCTCGGCTCATTCATTCATTCAGTCGGTCGGCACATAACTCGAAAAGCATGTTAAAGGAGCGGCCACACTGGTGCGTAACGCTGCGTATACGCGTTGACGTGTCGAGTGCGTCACGTATTCTTCATACATTTTGCTGCGTTTACGGTGCGTTAGCGTATTTTGAGCAGCGGTGTGGTCGCTCCTTAATGCTTACCTATAATAATAGTAATTTAGCCAATAAAAAATACGAGTAAGTACAGGACTTATGTGAAGGCTTTCTTGAAAATCTCACCAAAAGCCGCTCACAGACTGTCGCGGTCTGGCCGCGGCGGTCAATAGTAAACTTGTCGGTAGCTGTCAAATTGACTGTTGACCGTCCGCATCAGGCCGTGCTAGTGGTGATTCTGGCCTTACTCGTTCCAAAACCATGGTACAAATACAAATATCTTTATTTTGCTTTAAATGTGGCTCATAACAGTTGTTTAAAGAATAGGTATCAGGTTTTACACAATTTACCAGCATCAGAGGCTCTAGTATAAGTTTTACTGATACAAAACTTTACGATCACGTTTGCGTATTAAGGTACCCTCAATTTGTATGGGATTTGACAGCTAAACGCAAACGCGGTCGTAACGTTTCGTTTTGGTAAAACCTATACTAGAGCCTCTGGCATGCAAAATATACCTAAACCTAGAGTAGAGTGCCATGTAACGACGAAATTTAATATTACAATTGAATACCATGCTTTGCCAAATTTAAATTATACCATTAAATATTTCATAATCATGTCAGTGGATGTGAGAAAATATTAAATTAAATAAAAATTAAAACTAACCCTAGGTAGTTCCGTAGTGTACTCTCACTTTATAATAGTCTACGTTAAACCTCGCTAAGAAGATTTGTTCATACTAGCGACAAAAGAAGTTTTCAAAACAGTGTCTTTAGAGCGCATTGTACCAACGTATAATTACAGACCGATAAACGTTAAATTTGGCGCCGGCAGCTTTATTCCAATGAAACTTCAAACTTTCCATACATTCAGGTGTTAAGGTACACGCTCACGATTACAGGCGGTTTGGTGCAACCCATGCTTAGTCTAGGAGATTATTTAAGGCCAATAACTAACTAACTTCTTGAGTATTAAAAAAAAAACTGAACGTTAGTCACTTATTTATGACATATTTTTAAGGTCAATTTTACATGAACTGAAGAATGCTGCTACTGCTATTTTTGATAATTAGGGCTCCCTTTTACCAACCGACTTTGAATTAACTTATTTTTAATTTATAAAAAAAAATAAGTTTTTTTTTTTTTTTTAATAAATACTTAAATTAAAAAAACATAGGACAATTAAAAGTATACCGTGAGTCCGTGACATTATTAATTTTCATAAACTAAAATACTCAAATACCAATTTTTCAATAAAACACGCAGTTAAGATCTCTTGACACTCATGACTCACAAGTGACCCAATTCGTTAAAAACCACGTAAAAATACCTATCTTAATCCGAACGTAGACTTAACCCTCATATTTTCCGGAAAGAATGAAGACCATCCAACAGTTAGGCGAATATTGATTCAGACCAGCCAGCCACGGAAGACACTCATTTTCCACTGTTGTCTGTTGTTTTTACGAATTTTTAAACATAAAGCGGCAGGGGAGAGGTTAAGTTATGCTGGCCGTCATTGTAATATTGCAGAAAGAAAATAAAACAAAAGGACAACTACGCGAGGGAAAGGTGCGTTCTCAATGTGAGCGGCACTGATGTTTTTATAAATTGTTATTCAATAAATTCGCAATTTAGAAATTGGAATTCAGAAACTGAGAATGAATACTATACTCGTAATATACACTCGTCTGTAACAGATGCAAAACAATTAAACGGTGGATTATTATGCAAATCAATAATAATTTCCATAGGTATGTTTTAACTGAAAAATTAAATTATGTTTCTGTAAAAGCATGCATGGGTTCTTTTACTGAAGGTGGTTCGGCGACCATACAAAACGTTATTTGACTTTCGCAGGCTAACGGCGTAATATTTTAAGAAACTTATGTAACACACTTTCATAAATTGGCTTTCCATTTGCGCGACATTTCTTATTTCCTAGAATAAACTTGTATAAACTAGAATAATTTGAGAAATTAGTTTAATGTTAAGTGATACTTTGGGAAAACGATTATTCTCAAATTATTCTAGTTTATACAAGTTTGCACTAGGAAATAAGAAATGTCGCGCAAATGGAAAGCCAATTTATGAAAGATTGTTAAGTAAGTACATTAGTTTCTTTAAATATCACGTCGTTAGCCTGTGAATGTCAAATTACATATGATTTGTATGGTCGTCGAACCACCTTTTTAAGTGGAATGCTATCGATGTCTGGTAAAAAAAACCAGCCATGTGCGTGTCGGGCCATGCGACTAGTTCCCTGTCTGTATTTGTTACATCGACACACGCCAAGTAAATGGCGTGGTTGCGTCGGCCGAATTTGTACGAAAGTTGGCCTTTTAAAATACATTTTAAGTTGGTCGACTATTTTTCGGTAATTAGTAAGGTCTACTTAGCCGTGATAGTTTTCCTTTTAAATTCCTTATATGTAATACTGCTACGATTTTTTTCACATTCCCAGTAGTAGCCGTTTAGCCAGCAGGGGGTGGGGACACACGACTCTAACAAAAATTTGGGCATTAAAGCCCAATATCACACAAATGGACCACTGAATTGAAAACTGGTTTTTAAAAACTTATAATATTTTTGAACGAGCTATCCAATGATACCCCACAACATGGGTTTAACGAGAAAAAAAATATACTTCCAAACTTTAGGAGTAGGGGAGGTACCTTAAAAAAAATTACATTTTATTTTACCGTTTTGTCGGCGTGATTGATTTATAGACACATGTCGAATTACAGCTTTCTAGTAGTAAGGGTCACTGAGCTAAGTCACAGACAGACAGACGGACATGGCGAAACTATAAAGTTCCGTTTTTGCCATTTTGGCTCCGGAACCCTAAAACCCTGGATAAATTATGAGTAGCAAAACTCTATAATTATGTACAAACAAGGATATAAAGTGCTCAGTACTCTTCGAAGATATTTACTGACTGACATGCTACGAACTAATCGTTATATCAACTACATACTTTTAGGGATCAAAACTCAGAATCAGAATCAGAATCAAACAGTTTTCGTGTCACGCTAATACAAGACAAAGACAAAAGAAAAAGTGAATCAGTGCCGTGTTACGAAATCGGCTCAACTCAGCATGATGCTGGCTTCGCAGCCAGTGCTGCCGCTGGTCCTATATTATGTTTTTTTTTTTCAAATTCAATAACTTTGAAACGCTCGGACTGTTATAACTGCGGGTATTGTATCAGAATCAGAATCAGAATCAGAAGTTTTTATTTGTCAGAATACAGTTATAAAAGGTTTTACAGTATAAAATGTCCTTGTATTCAACATGCAAGCATGTGTACAAATACTTAATAAATTACGCTAGAATACAATATTGATAGATGTCACTGAATTAAAAATAATGATAATAATAAGATACAATCAGTCAGTAAGATGTCAGTAGATTTTTATAATTTAGATATTCCCTTACACTGTAAAAACATTTATCCATCAGCCATTTCGTCAATTTATGTCTAAATATGTTCCCCGATAATGTTTTTAAATCATTTGGTAAATTATTAAAAATAGTTATAGTTGTATTAAATACATTTCTTTTGTATATGTCCTTGTGACTGCGAGGTTTGTACAGAAGGGACATAAGATGTGGTCTTGTTCGTCTCTCTTTGACTTCACTCCGTAATTTGAAGTATTCGGGATGTTCTTTGACAAACATACATATATCCCGTATGTACAAACATGGCAGAGGCAAAATGTTTAGTTTTTTAAATAGAGGGACACAACTATCATTCACCTAGGCATTACACATCACCCTGATACATTTTTTTTGAATTATAAAGATTCTATCAGACTCTACAGAGTTACCCCACAAAATCAAGCCATAACAGAGAACCGAGGACACATAGCCATGATAAGCCGTTAGTGCAGCTTCCAAAGAAACCGTCTCTCTTAATCTTTTGAGGGCAATCACAAGTCAGTGGAGTCAATCTTTTTTTTTATCCTGGCACAGACCAGATCCCCTACATACTCTACTGACCGATATCAGTCACTTCAAGTCCTGCGATGATGTCGTGTTAGAATGGGGTGTGGCTCACGTAGCCGATCTTATTTACAAAGACCCGAGTACGCAACGGGCAACCTGGGCACAACATTCAATAGGGATGCTGACTAAGATTTTTTATGATGTCATTCGAACCCGTTTTTGGAGAGGAATAAATGTTAGTATGGGAGCAATTACAATTAAAGAACATAAATACCCAAAAAATCGAGACAAAGATTGACGTCGCTGGCGGCAGCGCAAAACGCTTAATACTGATAGACACACAGGTATGACGTCACAACTGACATTTGTACTAATCGTTGTATGGAAAATCAGTAAATTGTTGTTTCGGTCGCGAAATATTGCGTTTAAGTACATAGTTGTAATACAATTTTGTTTCTATAAAAGCGTAAGGATTCTAATTGGTAGCTTTAAATTTACTCTTGGACAATAAAAAAAATGCATATTTTTTCTAAACTTTTAAGTTTTATTATCTTTTTATGATGTTAATTATATTTTATAATTTGTACTTTATAACGATAATTTCATAGTTTACTTTCTATTTAGCATCACTACGTTATCAATTTGAACATGAGGCCTATTGCCTATTGTAGCTCACCACCTCAGATGGTCGGGCTCTCTGCTCGTCCCGTTTTTCATCAATTTCCAGACATCGACAGGATTCAAGTCTGTATGTTTTAATTTATACTATATAATTACTTATAGGAATCATCATCATCGTCACTAATAATTAATTATTATTACTCAATATTACGAAGAAAAAAAATACACATTCCTTATTTATCAGAATATTATCTCCTGTAATTAAAACTAGTTGATTTTATAATTTGAACATGTTGAGGTATTCAAAGTAGATTGATAAATAGACCAGCCATAACATAACACTGACACAATGCAGCCACCACAGGTTATTTCATTTGTTTTCTTATAATTATTATTCTTGTTGATTTTAGCTAAAATAAATTCGACCAATGTTTATGAATTTGATTATATTGATGATATTTTAGTCACGTTATTCTAAACGCTGAAAGTGTTTTACTTGCACCACACCTTAGCTGCATTGTAGCGATGTATTCAAATGAAATCCGTGACTCCGTACCACACATCTCTTTTTTTTGCATGCATCGAGGCAAAAATGGAGGATTAAACTCTAGGTATCTTACGGAACGCGAGCTTTGTTTTAAGACATCTTTTGTTTTTATTCTTTGGATCGGAAACATAGATTAACTCGATATTTGAATATTTTTACTTGTATACTAACGCAGTACTTACTCTGCAGATGATGTGTTCCTCCTCAAAATAATTTATGATTTCTATTATTTTAACTTTTTTTTCTTTGTAATTTTGTGTGAAAATGACGAATATGAGGGCGTATTTGTCATTTTCACAGAAAATAACAAAATATTTTTTTTTTCATACACGCGTGCTAGCCGTCTTTAATTTATTCTTAATTTCGAATTGAAAGCATGAGTAGTTCCTGAGATATTTAAAGTAGTGACAGACGGATGGATGGATGGACGGAACCCTAAAAACTTGCGATGCGAGCAATTTAGGGTTATAATTATACTAATAATAAAAAGGTAATTTCGTCAAAAGGTGCCTGAGGACGATCCTTCGCATTTTCTGGCCAAAGACCATAAGAAATGAGGACCTATGGCGTATTATGTAGGCAGCTAACCATTGGTATGGAGATCTCGATGCGCAAATTGACATAGATACGTTTCGAAGGGGGGAAACTAAATAATGCAAGCATCGCTTTTCAGTGGAAGCCGCTTGGTGGAAGGCGAAATTGCGGACTTCATGTGCACACAAGGCGGCAAACCGCCTATCAAAAACTCACCATCAGTTAGTTGCCTCTTTTTAAAGGTAAATATACAAAAAGTATATTTTAAATTTGCAAAAATCTTGTTGATCTACCTATTTAATTAAAACTTCCCACTATGACTGACAGCGTAGTAGGCTTCAATAGTTAGTTAATTTTAATAATAATATAACACACCCAATATATTATGCGGTTGTGCTTACAGTATGTGATTTCTTTTTGATCTTGTATGTATATTGCAATATAGTTTTAGTGATTATGATCTCAATCTCTTATAAATATATCTATCTTATGTTACTAAAAATTATGTTTGCAGCATATTGGAGCAGCGTTCTCTTAGTAGGGTATCCACGGAAGACCAGCGTCAAAGTACTCGCAAGGTATCTTGACATAAAGCTGATCTCAATGACTATTTAAATTTCTCACAATTGTTACTTCTCTTATGTATCAGCCAAGAATTAAAACGTCATCAATAAACTTATTTTCTTTCTTTCTTTCTTTGAAACACTTGAAAGTGAGTTGCGAGCAAGTAGACATACCTAGCTGAAGCGAGGCCAGGGACGTCGCCGAGGACAGAACGGCGTGGCACGAGCTTATCAAGGCCCTATGTACAGTCGAGGAAATTGAATGTTTAGCACTTTTGGACCTTAACGTCATTCTAATAGAGTTGACATGTGCCAAACATTCAATTTCCTCGACCGTACCTCTGAGGTGCCCTAGGACAAGAACAACAACAAAAACAATCGCAGGAGTCCTCTCCAAAATGGATCTATCAATTAAAAAAAACTCTTTCATCGGTTCATTGCATAAAGCTTTGGGATTCACATAGGCTTAATTTTATTTATCTCTAGTTGTTTTTGATGCGTGGGCAGTTACCATCCAGTGATTTGTGTATGTAGGTAATAGATATGTTTTTTTAATGTTTGTAACGAATAAATAATTTAAAAGTTCTTTTATTTGAAAACATACTAAACCAGGCATGTTTGTGTGATGTCGTAATAAACACAATTATCATCATAATGTTTAGGTATCTATACTTTAAACATTGCGGATAATAAACACAATATTAATCAGTGGCACAGCCTAATTGCAAACATTGAAATGGTAATTACCATCGCTTCGAATAAAACTTTTCCTTTGTACTGATACATATAGTTTAATAATGCATTTTAAGCCGTACAGGTAGCTCATAAATGAGTTTTGTGTATTAAAGAAGGATAGGTTTTGCAATTAGACATTCGGAAATTACGTAAAATATTCTTGATACAAAACAATTTTAATTTGAATACAAAAAAATCTATTCATACTTATACGTGAGTTTCAAAATAAATAATAAATATTAGGGGACAATCTTACACAAATCGACCTAGTCCCAAACTAAGCTTAGCTTTGTACTATGGGTACTAGACGACGATAAACATACTTATATAGAGTAACTAGCTAATGCCCGCGGCTGCGCCCGTGTGGTTATAGGAAAATGTAACATATTGAATTTTCCCGTGGGAATTTGATGTTTTCCCGCTGGAAAAAGTAGCCTATGTCACTCTCCAGCTTCTAAACTATCTCCATACAAAAAATCAGATCCATACGACGCTCCGTTGCGACGTGAAAGAAGGACAAACATACAAACACACACACTTTCGCATTTATAATATTAGTAAGGATAAATACTTAAATACATAGAAAACATCCATGAGTCAGGACCAAATATTCGTTCTCATCACACAAATAAATACTTTTACCGGGATTCGAACCCGGGACCTCTGGCTTTGTAGGCAGGGTCAGTAACAACTAGGCTATTATATTCTTGATACAAAACAATTTTAGTTTTAATACAAAAAAATCTATTCATACTTATGTTTATGTGAGTCCCCAAATAAATAATAAATATTAGGGGACAATCTTACACAAATCGACCTAGTCCCAAACTAAGCTAAGCTTGTACTATGGGTACTAGACGACGATAAACATACTTATATAGATTAATAAATACTTAAATACATAGAAAACATCCATGAGCAGGAAGAAATATTCGCTCTCATCACACAAATAAATGACTTTACCGGGATTCGAACCCGGGACCGCTGGCTTCGTAGGCAGGGTCACTACTAACTAGGCTAAAGCAGTCGTCAAAGTCAAATAAATACAAACTTAATTGTACAATATATATTTGACAGAAACTTGGGTAATCTTTGATAGAATTAATTAAATGCTTCTAAGCATACACTTTTTAAATTTAAGTACCAGTAATAATATATGCGTATTCATGCCTTATATTTGGGTGCACAAACACATAACATTTCAAGCCCTCTCAAAATCAGCCAGCATGTTGAGATGCCAAAGTGATTTCGTAATATAAACCTTTGGTTTTCATTCAGCAGCTCGTATTCAAAGTTGATTTAATTCGATATTCAACTTGTAAATAATTAGTAAACTGTGTTCTGTTGTAAATTAATTTGATAGTTATTTGATTAAAATGAAGTCTGATACGTATTTTAACTATAATTGACAGTAGTCGTTTTGAATATTAACATCTGAGAGTATATATTTCTACGGAGGAGCAAAATTAAAAACTGGTCTCAAAATGGCTGACAGTTTATCATTAACCACTTCTTAATTTTGGCGGGTAATGGTTTATTTTCCGAATTTGTTCGAAAATTGGCCTTTTCAAGTACATTTATTAAGTTGGTTCACTATTAGGTACTCGTTAACTAGTTATGCCTAATTATCCATGGTAGTTTTCGAAGTAAATTCATTATATTTACTTCTGCCATGTTTTTTTTTTCATATACCCAGTAGTAACCATTTAACCGGCAGAGGGCCGTACACATGACTCTAATAAAAATTAGGGCTTTAAAGCCCAAAGCATTCCTGAATTGAAAAATGGTTCGTAAAGACCCATCTTATTTTTAAACAAGCTATTAGGATACCTTACACCATGGGTTTACCTAGAAACATACATTAAATCCCCACTATAATATAAGTAGGAGGTGGCCAGTATATTTTTTCTGGTAGTATTTCTACTACCAAAAAAAATATACCTTACGGGCTACTGAGCTAAGCCGAAGACGGACGAACTGACGGACGTCTGTCCGTCGTGGACGTGGCGAAACGAATAAATAAGGGTTCCTTGTTGACTACGGAACCGTAAAAAGTGGAACTATGACAAGCACAACGAATGATATTTCCCTTTCTGCCACTCTTATTGAGATTTGTATACCATCTCGCTCGATCTTTGTATTATTATTACCGTAGCTTGTCTTGAGTAATTATAGGTTCACGGTTAACATGGATTTTACCGTGATTTTACCAATTGAACTTTTTATCATTTTTTCAATGAATAATTTTTTCATGTTTTTCTTACATTCATAAACATCACTCAGAGCATTTGATCGTGTTTTGTTTTCAACTGCGCAATCGTTTAGCTTTTCGAACGCGCGGAAATGTTAACTGGAACTTTTCGAAGGTGAACATGACTGACAGTCGATTGTGCTGTCACGCGTTCGAAAAGTTAAGCCTGAAATACACACGCGCGGCCTGCGGTGGCGTCAATCATTGACATTAATTTGCAAGTTTACTATTGACTGCCATAGTGATTAAGGGCTTAGGCGATTACCCTGAAAGGCTAAGTTTAGCTTTATCTGTGCTCTATATTTATAGTCTGTATAGATATTAACTTTGCACCATATATTTATTTATTTATTGACAAATACATTAACGTGACATTACAGTAAAAACCAACGAAACTAAAAACAACAAATAATACTATTTAGGCGACGAAACGCCGTGGCCCCGTTGCATCGTCATCTCCGGTGTAGGATTCGGCAGGTTGCCCCGGAACCGTCGAAACACGACACCCTTCGGCCAGAAGTCAGCACATGCGATGGTCTCCTGCAGAGGCCGCGCACGCGCACCACAAACGAGCTGAAGTGCACATAGTGGCGCGAACGCAGCTGGAACACCCTCAGCGAGAAGCCGGTCTTCTGACGAACGTACTCCACCACGTCATCAGCCGTGGCGGTGTAATGCAGGCGCGATAAATATAGCTAACAAACCGAATTATAATATAATATATTATATGATATATATAACTAAAACAAGAAAATAAAACTAAACTAAATTATAACAAAGTAAAAATGCATATTATAAAAAGAACACACCGTCGAGGAGATCCTCTTGTGGCATTGTCCCCATGACGCTCTAGCTGCGTTACCTCTCTGTATCGCGAGGGCGATTCTTTGAGAGAGGTAAGCGCCGGCCCTGGGGTCGCCTGAGGTACTGATGAGATATTTATTTTATTTTATATTATATATATATATATACATATACAGGATGTTAACGGGTTCATGATCCGGAATGACAAAAAGCGAATAAGATGATCATACTGAACAACCTTTCCCATGGGACCAACCACGAAATCGCAAAAAAAAAGAGCCAATTAAGAGTTAACTGTGAGTTAACTGCGATTTAATTGAGAGTTAATGTATGGAATACCTGGTTTTTTTTTGCGATTTCGTGGTTGGTCCCATGGGAAAGGTTGTTCAGTATGATCATCTTATTCGCTTTTTGTCATTCCGGATCATGACCCCGTTAACATCCAGCGGCGCTACCACGAACTTCGAAAGTCGAAGTTCGGGTATTTCCATCTCTATCGCACTCCATTACTCGAGTGACAGGGATGCATGTATTACGAACTTCGACTTTCGAAGTTCGTGGTAGCGCCGCTGTATATACGAGGGGTCTTCAAAAAGTTCTGAGAATCAGCATAAAAAATTAAAGCTTGGTATCCTATATTTTTTTATCATTATTACACTTTTTTTATTGTATTAATATATTTATGATTATAATTTTGTTTTGCCGACAATTGTTTCATCGATTGTATGTTTCGCAGAATTATTTTCATCTCATCGAAAACCATTTTTTTCAGAATCAGTAAACTTTTCAGCAATTTTTGTACAAACCTAACCTAACGTAATGTTTTACAGAATGACTTTTTAGCAATACCTAAAAAGTTAACGGTTTCTGAGTAACAGAAATTCAATGACACGAAAATTCTGCGACAACATGCTTTTGATGAAACGTTTAACGGTGACATAAGGGGATACTATTATTTGCCACCTACGTTCACCCTTTTTAAAGTAATTAAAATATATATATTGGTGGCCTGAAAAGCCTACCGTGAAATTTGGTAGGCGAGCTGTGCTTTATAAACATGAGTACACGAGTTATATATTTAAATTTCATGGCATCAAAATGTATATTTTTTTTTAATTATACGTCAAGCAAATTAATAAAATCAGGGGAAATAATTGGTGTAGTTTTGTGAATTGGTACAGGTTATACCTTGTCGTGTCCAGATGAACATACTAAAAGTCCTCGAGGGTGGGTGGTGTGCTGAGGGTGTAGGGGGGTTGAAGGTACCTTTTTTCAGATTTTTACTCATATCTCGAATATCTGTACGAATAGTATTATAATTATTTCGGACAAAAGTTTCTACATAAAATTTCCTACAAAATATTTATTTTTACTCAACGATTAATACTTTAGGAACTACGGGTGTTACAGTAAAATAAATGAAAATGAAAAATGTATGTACTCAATCATTCATTGGACATAATGGTTATATAGGGGGCATTAAAATAATATAAGGTATCACATCATGTAATTCTGTTGGGCGCAGCAAATAAGAAGGTTTGTTCGTTTATCCTATTCCCCACTAACATTATAAATGCGAAAGTTTGGATGTTTGTATGTTTGCATGTTTGTTACTCAATCACGCTCAAACGGCCCTACCGATTTTGATGTTTTTTTCCACGAAGATGGTTTATAGCCTGGATTAAAATATAGGATAGTTTTAAACCCGGGTCCATGCAGACAAAGTCGCGGGCGGAAGCTAGTTGTACATAAATTATTGCAAAATGAAAAAAGACAAAAATAAATATTTATTTATTTAAATCAGGCAACAAGCCATATTACAAATGGTAAACTCTTACTTGCCAGAATTCATTTGCCCGAATTTTATCTGCCATACTAGTCAAAGGCCATAATTTTGTTTACCAGCATTTCATGTGTCATATCGGTTATTTACCATAATACTCATTAGACAGAATGGTTATTTTCCATAATATCATATGCCATAATTTCATTTACCATAAACTTAATAATAATGATAATAATCCATAATGGTCATATGCTAAACTGATTTGTCATACCTTTCAAAAGCGATATTACATGTAAAATAAAAATTTGATTACAGGGGTTTTACTAAATAAGGGCAGCCAGAAAGAGGGGGGCTCGGGGGGCTTAGCCCCCTCGCAATAAAAACAACAAACAACCGTAACAATTGTATTATAAGTAGGTTAGGTTAGGGTTCACTTGTGTCCCTCAGAGCGGAAATAGGCACCCCGCGAAGCGGGGCGACGTCGACACGCTGGCCGTTAGGTTAAGGTTAGGTTATAGATAACTGTGTATGCCGACTTAACTTTTAATAATAATCCTTGTAATAATTTGTATGTGAGGGTTGATTATACATTGATTTATTATTCTTGCTGCCGTCGCTCGGTCCAATTCTACTCTAAAGCAGGTCCGTGTAGGTACGTCGACGAGCAAAGCGACCCTACAGTGCCAGAACCGAAAATTCACAACATTCTAACGGCTCGCAGAAAAAAATATTGCATTAAAGATTATGGCAAGGAAAGTTTGTGGCATATGAATGATTCTGGCATACAACATTATGGAAAATAGCAATATGTCAAATGAATATTATGAAAAACGAAACATTCGGGCAAATGAAATTCGGGCAGGCGAAGTTCGCGCAAATGATTATTATAGTATATGAATGTCGGGCAAACAATAGACAACCCTGACACGACAATATATGTATTTATATCTTAAATTGTGAACAGTTTTGACAGTTCACAATTTTTCAAGAGTTTATAATATCGCATGTAAGATTATAAACTTATAATCTTACATTCGATTTTATAAACTCGCAAAATTGTGAACTGTATGTAAATATGTATGTCTGTCAGTTGACAGTGTTCTAACGGTGACATTATTATACATATTAAATCTAACAACCATATATGAATTTGTAGGGGTCCTGCCGTTTCGGAAAAATATTTTTTGTCAAATTTCACTTCCCACAAAACTTATGGCAGTAGTTTAATTTCCCAAACGAACAAATAGCACATTATTGTTTCGCAAATTGTTCATTTGGTCAAAATATCATCTGGCATCATTTTGCTTTGTCAAATGTTATTAAGACAAAAGTTTATTTTGCAAACACTTTGTTTGGGCTAATATTGTTTTCCACACAAAACATTTGCTCAAATTTTAATTTCGCACACTTCACATAGCATAGCTTTAACAAATATTTTATTTTTACTACAAACTAAAATGAAAAGACAAACAAATGCAAAACATAACATACTTTAATTTATATTTTATCAATACACATTTTGATATAAGAAAAGTTTCATAAACCGTGTTTTTTTAATTTAATAACGGCCATCTTTCATCAACGGCAAAAATAGACAGAATAATTTGAGAAATAAAATTATAAGTAGGTTAGGTTAGGGTTCACTTGTGTCCCTTAGAGCGGAAATAGGCACCCCGCCAAGCGGGGTGACGTCAACACGCTGGCGGTTAGGTTAGGTTATAATCATTGCCAATTCTCCTTTTTGAGACCACCCTCAACATTGTACTTCTTTTTATTTTTTTTCAGTTTTAAGCAGTTTGTATGTAATGTTGTGGTTGTGTTTTTCAAATAAATCTTTCTTTCTTTCTTTCTTTCTTTCTTTCAATATATTCGGTATGAACTACACAATTAGGATATAAATCGTATGCCATGCAATAATTTGGAAAACGAATGTTACGCCAAATAATATGTTTGACTAAATGAAACTTGACTATATAAAACTTTGCCAAACAATAATTTGCGAAGTAATATTTTGCCATAGGAGATAATGCCAAGTGATAAAATGCGAAACAATAATTTGACTAGTGATTTTTTGCCAAATGAATATTTGGGAAAAATTTATTGGGAAGTGATACTTTGGGAAATGATTTTTGCCCATACAATAGAGAACCGAATTTGTAGTTATCCTTTGTTTTATTAAATCATTTTTTTATCACAGCTTTAAATGAATAGAAACCTGTGTATTTTATATTTAATTGTGACTTGATACACATAATCTTGAAAAAAAAAGGGTCTTGACAGTCGGATGGAGAACCAAGTTATAGGATAACAAGGATGGTATTTTTTACTATTTGACGTATGGAACCCTTATTTTCTAAAGATTTGGACTTCGTGCATGAATTCCGAATAACACAGAAAACCTTTAAGAATTTTAAGATGCCCTTTTACTCAAAAACTCCCTTAGCTCCGAAACGGTCACACATTCTCTTGTTTTGGGTCCTTGGCTGATTCGAGGCGAAAGTGATTAATCTTCGTTCTCTTACGCGCCAGTTAAGAGGGACAGTGACAAAAAACCTTCATCAATGGGACTGCTATAGCATCTGCGACGATGTCTCTGACATGTTTTTTTGAAATGACATGTCGAGCAATTAGCAAATATTTTTTTGTGCTAAAAGCGTTCATGTTAATTCTAAGGAGTAAGGACAACAATGTTATTAATAATACCACGTTCGAGCGAGATGGTAGGTGATGGTGGTGTGACGGAAAGGGAAATGTAATTATTTGTGTTGGCATAGATCACTTTGTTGTCCGTCTGTCTGTCTGTCAAGCCCATTTTTCTCAGGAACACGTAAAGGTATCAAACTGAAATTTATATCAAATCTCAGGTCTATTGTCCCTTAAAGCTGTGAAAAAATCAAACTCAAAAGCTAACGCAATCAAAAGATACAGTCGTTTATGCTGCAAATTTTAGAGTTTTTCGTCACTAGCAAAACCTACGGGTACTTCCCGTGAACTCAGAAACTTGAAATTTGACACGAAGCAACGTCATATAGCACAGACAAAGGAAAAATTAAGAAAAGTAGACATTTTTAGTAAAAAAATAAAAAAAATATGTTTATGTTTTTTCAACTTAAAACATTTTTCCTCGTAAACGTGTAGACGTATTAAATTGAAATTCATGTCAAATACTCAGGGATATAGAGCCTTTAAGATATAGCAAAACCAAACTTTTATCTCAACGCAATCAAAAGAAATAGCAATTTTATTTGAAACTACTGAGCACTCGCAAGAAACTCAAAACCAAAAGGGTACTTCCCGTTAACACAGAAACTTGAAACTTGGCACGAAAAATCTTCATATAGCACAGACAAAGGAAAAATTACGAAAGTAGACATTTTTAGTAAAATAAAACAAAAAAATATTTTTTTAAAGTTTAAACTTAATACCTTTTTCCTCGTAAAAGCTATGTATTAAATTGAAATTCATGTCAAATACTCAGAGCTAGGTCCTTTAAGATGTATCAAAACCAAATTTTAATGTCAACGCAATGCTCCAAAAATCAAAATCCTAATCCCCAGCACTGTGACAGCAATAAATATGCCAATGGCAAATTTTTTATCTACTTTTTGTTTTTAATGTGTACGGTAAATATAAATATTTTATTGAAGCTGCATCTAGGTAGTGTGAGTAGGTACATGTATTATCTCACTTTGTATTTATGTTTATTTCTCTTTCGCCTGTCCTAATACTCCCAATAATGTAGGTAGTTTATTTATTACATTTGTATGACGTTTCCGTGAGTCACCGACGGTGCTGGCTGAAAATCAGCGCTGCAGGTGTCTGACACCTCAGCATAATGCTGAGCCAGTGTCCGGTTCACTGCCGCAGGGACACACTAAATTTGTTTCATGTTTTATCTGTTTTTTGTTTATTTTATTGTTTAATATGTGTGTCCTGTGTGTTTGTAAATAAATGTATCTTTCTTTCTTTTTTCTTTCTTTCAATCAAAAGAAATAGCAATTTTAGTTGCATATTTTGAAACTGAGTACTCGCAAGAAACTCAAAATCTAAAGGGTACTTCCCGTCAGCACATAAACTTGAAACTTGGCACGAAGAAACTTCATATAGCACAGACAAAGGAAAAATTACGAAAAGTAGACATTTTTAGTAAAATCATACATTTTTTTTTTTTAATTTTAAACTTACTACCTTTTTCCTCGTAAACGCGTAGAGGTTTTAATTTGAGATTCATATCAAATAATCAGGTCTATTATACCTTTCAGCTGTAGCAAAACGAAACTTTTATGTCCATGCAATCATAAGAAATAGCAATATAAGTCGCATAATTTAAAACTCAGTAGGTGAATTCAAGGGTATCAAAACCTAAAGGTACTTCCCGTGAACTCAGTATTATTTTATATCAACGCAATAAAAAGAAACAGCAATTTAAGTAATCCGCTTAAGAAGGTGTGCAGAGTAGATGGTCCAGCTATATCTAATGCAAATCCATGTTGGGGATCTATCGCTTATGTACGTCGCAATCTAACGGATGCCTTGTACAAGATATTTTTTTAAATAACCTAGGTACTGCAAACGGCCATTGTGAATGCTTGCATTTTGAAATGTTTGATGTCAGAGTGATAACTGTATTACGTCACCACAAGGTCAATGTGGTACTATTCATACCTTTTTCAGTCACCATTTACAGATCTGGTTTAAATTTTTCAAATTTAAGGCGAAACAAGTCGAATGAAGCTACATACGCGACACTAAAATAACACTAGGCGGCGCAACATTATCGTCATTTTCCCCAGTGACACACACTACTACATTTCACGCACACCATATCACTTTACAGCGGCAGGTCACTAACCTTGGTTTTTTTTTCTTTGGTGACATTATAAATTGAAATCAGTCGCCGACCTCCATAGAGCAAGCAAAATCGTCAAAACATCTTATTGAAAAATGACAGAAACTTGTTGACAGTTTCGTATTCTGAGTAGTTTCTTAGGGTACATTTTGGTATATAAAATATGTGCTATTGATAAGTCAATGTCAAGTCAATTTATAACTAGGTATATCGCATTCAAAATTTGTATAACCAGCGTAAGCGGGCACCAAAACGCTGGTAAACAATTCGCGACGGAAGCTCACGTTAGACTAGGCATGCAAGTATGGTACGGAACCCTCGTGCACGAGTCCGGCTCGCACTTGACCAAGGGGCAAGCAGAGTATAAAGCAGCACATTATGTCTGATCTAGTGAATTCCTTAGCTTGAGACTGTATGTTTTATACCACAAGAATGTTATTTTATGTGTAATTACGTCATACAATTGCATCATCAAATATAAAAATAATTAATATCTATTATTTTATTTTTATAGGCATGTAAATGCACATTTATATGCCATGGAATACGTTGCTAATTTAGCTGCATTTATATATTACAAATATTCTTCTTCTTCATTTGACTCTCAAACTCTTACTCAGGTCTGCCAGGCGCCCGCTAGGCGGGTTGCTGGCAGACCTGGACACCGTCGGCGCTTTCCGCTACATACGGGGGAAACCCACGGGATCCGCTGAAACAACGACTCGTGTCGTAATGAGCGTAGCGCGTAGCGATTCTTGCTAGTGAATCAGTTAAAAACATGGAATTGAAGTGTAGTTATTAGGTGTCTTGAAGAACTGTATCCAATCGGGTGACTTTATATTTCGTCTTGAATTGATCACAATAACACAATTTGCCTCATGCTTGCAGATTCCGAGTTGATATTATAAATATTCTGACAATGTATTTCCACAATATTCAATTCGTTCGCACTGCTGATTTTTGAGGAAGAAAACACGACAATTTCATTGGACGGCTTCATTATTACGGCGGGATCGCAATATATTATCATAATCGCCTTGGTTTGTACAACGATACGATGTTCCTTGTAGTAATATGAGTATTATTTTATTTATTCAAATGCACTTGCAAAATCAATAGTGTCTAAGACAACATAAATGACAAATGTCAAACCTACCTTTATGTCAGATGTTATGACAAATACACACACGTACACCCACGTACACCGTATAAGACAATATGCCCTGTGTGATAAAAAAATATTCCACATACTAATTAAACGTATTCGAACTTTTTTGATTAAGAACGGGCTCTAAGAGGAAAAATATGAAAAATCTGGTTATAATGGCAGGGTTTGAAAGTAATATTGGGTATTGTAGTAGCACAAATGACAGAAAATCTATTGTGAACGTTTAACTATTCACATAACACCCTATGAATTTTCCCTAAAAACGTATTATTTTTAGATTGCTGGTATTAAATTACCGAATTATACAATTGTCAAAACGAAAAAATCTGCCTACTAAAATTGAAAGGAAGTGACTAATGCGTGTCCGATTTGTGCGTGATTTTGTATTTATGTGCTTAATTCTACTGATTTATGTATATTAAAAATAAAAAGAGCCCACTTGCTTGTCACATATATAATAAGGAACAAAAGGATACAAAAATAAATACTAAAAATTTAATAGCAAAAAAATGGTTCAGGTTTTTAGTCTACTCGGGCTACCAAAAAACGCAAAATCAGAGCTAACTTTGCCATCCTAACCTACCGAGGCAAATGAATCAAATCGTGTTATGGGCCTCATATAATTGTAGCAAACATCTTCAAATATCATTTAAAGAAGAAACTGTCACATTTTATGTAGTTTTCGCGTAATAAAGTAGGAAATTCGAAGCCCAATTTTTCATCTTTGTGATAATTTCCTCAAGAGGCCTCACCTTAACAGTTAATTAGTATTTTTGAACCGGATTGATAAAAAGATAGTGACTAAAAACTTTGTGAATAAACAACTTTGATAAAATAAGTTTTACCAGGCTGCTGCAAATCTAGTGTACGTATTTCAGTTATATTATGAATAAATGATGTGGTAATATATATATATATATTTTGGATTACTAAATTGGTAAAGTGACCCTGTTTAAATTTATGCTCACCCTGCTTTCCACATTGTAATGTTACGGATTTCATTTTCCTTTAGTAATAAACATACTACAACTTTTGCTTGTTATAGGTTTGTACGGAACCCTCGGTGCGCGAGTCCGACTCGCACTTGGCCGGTTTTTTTACTATCAATAAAGTATGAGTATCGATACAATTCAATAAACTTATAATACATAACACAACACCTTACGAACTTATTGGAACAAGTTATATGAATAAAAAGTTAATCACTCTGACTGTAATTATTATTCGCAATGTAAAGCAATTTAAACTAAAATAAATGTAATTGATCGTTCACTTCTCGATATACATCTGCAGTTTGTTAAAACTGTTCTCATAAAAGTGTCAAAGTAAATAACAGTAATAAATCACTTTCGTTTAAGGTTGTCTTGGCTTTTGACGCAGAGAGAAGAACCTCTTCGTTTTCATAGCTAGTCAGTAATTGTTAGTTTTTCGTCTTTTAACAATTCATGAAAATTATAATATACCGAGGGAAGAGGTCTGAGCATGTACTCAACTTTAAAATATTGAATTGAAATTATTTCCTTTTTTATTAATTCGTACTACCGACAACACATCTAACTGACCATCCGTGCACTTTATGTGCATTGTAATAAGGTTCTATATAAATACAGGATGGTCAGTTAACTGCGTTGCGTTTGTATACTTACAATACAGTCAAGTACAAAAATATGAATTGATAACAACCACTCATAAATAAGTACCAAAACCTTAATCTGCTGACATTAGACTTATGGGACATATTTATGAGTAAGTTGTATGCACTCATATTTTTACACTTGACCAATACAATAAAAATACTCTTTTCTCAAACATGCTCGGAAATGTACGCGTTAATATCACGAAATGAAGACGTGAAGTTTCTTGTTTATGGCTCCCTACATTACTTCTTGGCCTTACGCCAAGAAGTAATGTATGAAAACCCTAAGTAAAACCATTATTGTCCGCTACTCTAACTTTTTAAATTTGCTTACTAATATTAAACTGACACAAGAAAATTTACATACTGCCAACCACCACTAGACACTGTAAGCATACTTGCTTCATAGAAAAAATAAAAATAATCTATGGTACTATACTTTATGTGCGGTTAAACATGGTGCTCGAACGGCTTGTTCAAGTGGCATGTTTAAAAAATAAAAAAGGCGCAAATTACCTATTATTTAATTAATTACCTTGTATTTATTTTAATTTTAATATTTCCTCACATTGTTTGAGAAAAGTACTATACAATCCTCGGCCGGAACAGGGATTGCTGGACTCGTTGTATTCGGCCTCGTCTACGACTCGGCCGTCTACCCCAATCTCGTCCAGCAATCCCTTACTTCACGGCCTCTGCAGTAATCTACTATTATTGCACACCTCACACAGATAAAGCAGTTAGCTCACACAGCAACAGACGATCTTATCGCTAAAGAGCTTCCATACAACCTTTGGGTAGTGGCAAAAATAATAGTAAAACTCAGTAACCTGATGTGGTTCGATTGGAATGGAGCGCGCGCATAGCTCGCCCATTAGAGTGATGCCAAGGCTGCAGTGAACAAGTCTTTCAAGAGGACACAGAGACGGCGCTAGTCTTAGCAGGAATGTAATTGAAAAGTATACAACTTCCGTCACTGTCCTCGTAGCTCAGTTAGTAGAGCAGTCTAGCGTTAATAGAAAGGGCGCAGGTTCGAATCCTGTCGGGGGCTACAGACGAAGATGGTTTATATTTCCATTATATTCTTTCTCTCTGTATAACATGGTTTAAATAGTAGGTGGTGCAAGATACGAATGCTAATTTACTTTCAAATGCATGATCAAGCCTAATGACAAAAGGTGTAAGAAAGAGCGCGTGTGATAAATACCACACCAAATTGAATTCAATACGATTTGTAAAATACAACAGGACTCGCCCTCTTTGTAATAAAATTGTATTTATTTGTAACAATAGTTTATGGGTATAAACAAAGCCTAAGTCCTTGCAAGAAGCCTTTTCGAATTCTATTACAGGTGATAGTTATAGAAGATGGATCGTTTCGGGGCTCCAATCATTCAATCATTTCTTTGACATTTTCGGTTAGCTAGCTGCAAATATTTCGGTGTATTTTTATAAGCAACATAATTACTTTAAGTAGGTATGTGACTGATTTAATCGGGCGTTACTTTGCGGAAGTCCATGGTATGTTACGAGAACAGTTAAATACTCCTGTATTATTCCGCTAGAGAAAAGTGCTGGTCTATCAGCGATGATGAGATGCACCCATTTGCGTTCTTCCAGCACGTTTTTTTAGCGGAAAAGCAAAGGAATATAGTGCTCGTATCATAGGAACATAATGTTTTTAGGGTTCCGTACCGAAACGGTAAAAACGGGAGCCCTATTGCTAAGGCTCCGCTGTCCGTCTGTACGTCCGTCTGTCTGTCCGTATGTCACCAGGCTGTATCTCATGAAACGTGATAGTCCCGCCGGACCACCTGTACCATTGGGAAGTACCATTGATGGTACAAATGGCACTGATTTATCCCACTAGTACCAGAAAAAAAATACAAGTGTGACACTCGGCGTTACTTCCATAACTAAAAAACCGTACCCGTCGATTGTTTGTTTTATTAGTTCGAAAAATGCAACAAAACCATAACCGCATAATTACGTATTTGTGGATAAAAATAATTAAATAAAAAATGTAAGACTACTGTCGTAACTTTTCTAAATCGTCCCGCTTTTCAATTACTTTAAGAAAGGCAAAAAGTGTAGTGGGCCGTTTTTTAAAACTGCCGTTGTACTGGGCATTCCAGCCTTCGCAAATATTTGTAGTGCGGTGTCTTTTTGCAAAGCAACACCATGTATTGCTTTTTGGCATCCAGAACGTTTTGAAATATTTGATGAATCGTTTTATTTTTGAGTTATCCGATATTATTTCATTTTGAACATAGTTCCATCCCTCATCTATTTTACATGCGGGTAGCAGTGGCAATGTATTGCAGGGGCCCACAATCTTTTTTGAGTAGGTGTCTGTCAGCCTTAATTTCTTTGCTTTCCTCCGCAACTTCTCACGGAAGTGGTAATAACAACCGTGATGATTAATTTTTGGAAATGTTGCCTTTATTGCACCTATTGCCGCCTGTTCAAAGTCTGTGACAAAATTACTAGGTGTCCATTCTGGAATTTGTTTCTTAACCAGTTCTAACATAATACTGTAACTTGTTTTCTTTTTGTCCGTCAGAAGTGCATATATAACTGGTACCACTTTATTGGCATCCTCACTGCTCCCAATGTCACAAAAAATTACATAGAGCTGTAAAAAGGGCTTAGGGCATTTCTTAAATGTTCCATCACATAAGTAAACTGTTCCTGTTTTCATAGCATTTCGACCATCTTCAGTGCAAAAAATCATGATGCGTGTTTTGTTATCCTTATAATCGGCGAGTATTAAATGTTCATAATCAGGTGGTATCACAACATCTTCCGCGGCAGTAAATGCCATTTTGGCTACTCCTACCCTCTTGCGTCGCCTTCTATACATCACTGACTTCACATTTGAATATGATGGTAAATCTTGTACTAAATGTAAACCTTTGTCTTTACAAGACAACACTGCCGATTTATATACAGCAGGAATTGTTTCCTCCATAGGAGCAGTTTCAAAAGTATTTGTGATTATTGTATTTATCTCTGATTTGTTTACGTCAGGTATACAGAATGCAGAATGTTCTTTATACTTCATCACTTGATCTTGATCCTAGATTTAAAAAATAAATAAATAAGTATAGTGTAGCAGCATAGTATTAATAAAATTATACCATTTGCTAAGTAAGGTCCCCTTAACATTTCGACGCTTAAGAATCAATACTGTCTAACTAACATTTTTGACGTTTTTTACTTTTTAATGCAGTTAGGTGCAGAAAAAAATAACGAATAGCATGCCATAATTCCTGTAAAATTGTATTTTTGTTAGTTAGACGGTATTGATTCTTAAGCGTCGGTTTGCATGATACATCACGACTCCCAGACGTTACTCGAATACTCGAAACCAAATTTAATGTGATAAATATAACTTATAATTTGTACAATGGTACTTATGGGATAAATCAGTGCCATTTGTACCATCAATGGTACTAGTGGGATAAATCAGTGCCATTTGTACCATCAATGGTACTTCCCAATGGTACAGGTGGTCCGGCGGGGTGATAGTTAGACAATTGAAATTTTCACAGATAATGTATTTCTGTTGCAGCTATAACAAAAAATATTACAAAAAAATAGAATAAAATAATTATTTAAGGGGGCTCCCATACAACAAACGTGTTTTTTTCGCAGTTTTTATAGATAATGGTACCGTTCGTGCGCGCGTCCGATTCGCACTTTGCCGGTTTTTTCTAATTTATGGACGATGGACTTCGACAGCTTTGAAGTAACCGTGTATTTTGCTGGCTTAAAAAAAAACATAAGAAAGAAACATGAAATGTTTTATTAAGCAGAAACGTCCGCTAACGAAATTCCAAATTTCGATCATAGTGGAAAATTAACGGATTCCAGATTCAGGGTTCCAATCCAGCTCGTGGCGTGAAATAAGAAAGAAAATCGCCGGGAAAAAACAAGAATAACCAGGCTGTTCTGTCTTCACAGCGCCACTTTAACAAGTAAGACGAGACAAAAAGGGACATTTTTGATAATCTATCATAACAGCTAAGTGTCTTTCAAAGGCGCCATGACGCGGATAATGACACTAGAGCAACCCTGTCAAGTTTGAGCATTATACGTGTCAAGGGCGTCTTAATAGGTCTGACGCCTTAAGAAGCCATTTGCCACGTTCGGTGAGGTACATTTAAGACTGGTATTTTTTTTTTCACGGCTTATCTTCAATTAATATACATATATAAACACAGGGCTCTGTTCACAAAAGGGGTAGGCATCGCATGTGAATTATGACTTCCGTCTTTAGCTATTGTAGGTTTAAGAGTTGGATCGGGATTGGATCACATGCATTAGGGATCCAGGCTCTTATCGATGCTGTAATTTCCGACTTATAATATAGAGTATACTCCGATAGGCGTGGCGTGTAGACTCAAAATATATTATTCTTTTAAAAAAAAGAAGGCAAAAAAATATACCTAATAACAAAAATCCCATTCTAATATCTCAAAAAATTACGAAGCTAAAACCGTTTTAATGTTGCTTGTTAGAGAGAGAAAACGCTAGTAGATCACGAAGTTACGATTCTCGAGCGGCATGGTAAATGACAATCGTTTCATATGAAGGTGCGTTTTGCGGAAAAGGGACAGAACATACCCCCTCTTTAAACTTTGGAGACTTACAAACCATTTTTCTTTAGTGATTAGTTTGCGAGATATTGGGCTCTACCCTAATTTTTGTTCCCCCCCGCCCCTGCCGGCTAAATGGCTACCACTGGGGATGAAAAAAAAATCGTGATAGTAGTACATATATAATGAAATTAAAAGGAAAACTATCACGGACAAGTAGGCATAAGTAGTTACCGAGTAATAGTTGACCAACTTAATGTGTACTTGGAAAGGCCAATTTTCGTACAAAGTCGGCTGACGCAACCGCACCGCACGTCGTTATAATAACTAAGACAGACAGGCATCTATGGAAGCCTACACTGCGCGTGGCCCGACACCCACTTGGCCGATTTTTATTGTAGTATATTAGGGCTCAGCTTCGGAATAACTCACCGGTAAAAAAAATATTACCACCATTTTTTCTGCCTCATGATACAATACAGCCATCGTAACTCCGTTTGAGCTCTTCGAATTTCCTTTTTTTTATTTAGTCTTTATTGCGCAAAAGAAAAACTCTTATAGTACATAACAAAAGGCGAGCTTAATGATAAAGCATTCCCCACTGAACAGCAGCAGTTCGTTAACTGAACTGAACTGTTCTGATTGATAATATTTCTGTTTAATAACGTACCAATGCACGGTCCAGTAATTAAGTAATTTAACTTTCCACTACAGCTATAATCAATAATCGCATAGTGAAGTCGAAATGAACACAATAAATGAAATCAAACGGGTCATGCCATCGGATTGGAAATATTGGAATAATAATAGGAACATTTTGTAAAACGGGTTTCAGTACATTTGTTTAAATACTCGTGTTGTTTAATTACTCGAAGCGGTCATAGCCTAGCGGCGCTTGCGAGTCGGAAACGATGACGCAGGTTAAGCAAAGATGGCAGCGGTCAGTCTTTCGATGGGTGACCGCCTGATGTTTGAGTGGTTAATAATATAAATGAGCGTTTCCGTGATTTGCAGCTGCTGTCTATGAGACTAGTCGTTAAGCCGAGTTAGAGGCCTTCAGGCGGCTTAAGAACTTCTAACAATCGAGCTGCCCACTCACTTACCAAACTGGCAACTGTTACTCGTGTCCGCAGGAGCTACCTACCACAGCCCTTCACGTGTCACCCGGGTGGTACTAAAGAGTGACAAACTGTAAAGGCCAAAATAATACATGCCATACGATTAAATAACTACTCGTTGACTTTCGCGGAACAAAAATATTTGGGTAACTATTACGGAATGTCATCTCACTCATATTTGGAGCAGCCTTGGCAAGTACGTCCAACATACATAAAACTGCAGCCGTGATAACATGTTGTTGTTATAGCTTTATTAAAGTGGAGATATTATTTCATTTAAGTGGTGTTTTGGCCCTGTTAGTGAGGCACCAGTCCCTCTATTCCGTAACTTGTTTTAAGCTCACCTCAACGCTCATCATATCATCATCATATCAACCGAAAGACGTCCACTGCTGGACATAGGCCTCCCCCAAAGAGTGCCAAAGTGACCGATCCAGCGGACTCCAGCAACCTTTACCAGGTCATCAGTCCACCTTGTGGGGTCGCGCCTTCCGGTACGTGGTCGCCACTCGAGAACCTTTCCGCCCCAACGGCTATCGGTTCTACGTGCTATGTGCCCAACGCTCACTCACAAATATATCTTGACACCGCGATGCGTAGTAACTAAGCGTAGGTACAGGTCTAGTTTCGTAACGTGTGACCGGCGGGTAGAACAGATTTAGCGCGTAGCGAATAACAGCCCTGGCCCCGTATCATGGTCGGCCTTATCACGCGATAAGTGAAGAGATAGAGCGTCCGTCACTGGCTGACACCGTTCGATAGAACGAGACTGACGCTCTATCTTTTCACTTATCGCGTGATAAGGCCGACCATGACACGGGGCCCGAGCTCCGACGACGCACTGTGTCGAGAGTGAGAGACAGACATGAGACTCCAGCAGATCGATCACGTAACGCATTAGACGCGGTTGATCTAAATGTCACTTATTGTACCGGAAAATGACATTCGAAACATTACGTGATCAACCCTCAGAGCAAACGCAGAGCGTTTGAGCTCCGGAGCGTTATTCGGAATGCGCTAATGCGCCTCACTGTCACGCCTAAAGTAACTAGACCTCTACAGGTCGATCACGTAACGCATAAAAAAAAAAAGGTTTCAGAATAGCCTCCTCCAGCGATGGGTCTCACATAGGGACAGCTGCTGGTGGAGTCGCGGAAGTGTGCGCGAGCGTTCCTGTGGCTCCGCCAAAACAAAAAGTAGCTCGCAGAGCACCGTGGGGATCTAGACGGTAGTCCGGGCGGTTCCCGGGAGTCCGTCATACCGTTCTGGTTCCCCAACCAGACCGGATGCGTAAACGCAACTAAAAACAAAAAAAAAAAAAGGTTACAGAATAGCGGGGCAGCTTAAGACAGGGAACTCTCAAATTGGTAACAAGTCGACAACGCTTAATTTGTAAAATTTGTATATGACCCCGTAAAACTGTAAGAGCCGTTAGCTTTAAATCTTTCACAAAAGATTATAAACTGACGGTTAAGTTAGGTTAGTTTATAATCTTACGCAACAAAATACTTATAAACTGACAAATGTTCACAATTTTTACGGTGACACATTCATATATACTTATAGACTATAGTTAGGGAGCTGGCGAGCAAAGTTTCGATATGATCAGCACACAAGGCAGACGTTATTAATAGTGATATTTATGCCCTAAGAAACATCAAGGACCTTGTCTGCCACCATGGTGGCGCTGCGTTGTAAATTTACAGCGTTTCAAAAAGGTTAAAAAAAAAGGTGTGCTATATTATGCGCACACGTCTGCTTCTGGGGCTGATGATCACAGTCATCCTGGAAACACTAAGAATCGAAAAGGCAGACATCCAGGGCTCGAACTTTAGTAGTATTCAATTTTTTTTTATGATTAAAAAAACTGTATATGAAGCAATGAGAAGAACCACGGAAAAATAACATGTTGCCTCTGCGTTGTCTATTGACAGTGCTTCAAAAATGTAAAAAAAAAGGTGTGCTATATTATGCGCACACGTCTGCCTCTTGGACTGATGTTTGAATTCCTTATGAAAACCCAGAAAATCGATGAGGCAGACGTTCAGGCCTTACAACTCCATCCCATTATAATGCAGAGTTCTGAATGTCTGCCTCTTCGATTTTCTTCCTTTCCAAGATGATTGTGACCATGAACTCCAGAGGCATACATGTGTAAATGATTTAATACCCCGATTTTTTTAAGCTACTTCATACCGCTGTAACGCGAAAACGCAGCGACATAGGACCTTAATTGATTGGACCAAATCAATTCGTAATGATTTAAACTGCAGTCCACCTCGACGTGAAACGTGTGCAAATCATATACCGAAATGCTCGCCAGCTCCCTGTTACTAGTATTTCAAAAATATCGTCAAACAAATATATATAGCTAAAGCGTACAAATAGACAGGCAACTTAGTTGAGCGTTCAAAGCGAGTGAGTATTGTTCATTGGAAGAGTTCTCGAAGCTTTTCTAGTTGCAACCAAAGCGAGCACTGCACGTGCACACAGCCTTTCACTACCTATTTGAGAGCATTTTGTTTTCTTTACCTAAAGGGTTGTGAGAGGTTATATAAAGTACATTTTAAGACTTTCGTAAATAAGTATTTTTTTTAATTCATGCTAGAGTACCCCTTTTTATAAAAGTGTTCCACGTTTAGTTAACCTAGTTTCAAAATTGCATGTGCAGAAAAGGTAATGACATTCCTTAATATTATATTATGCGTTCCGAGGTTCCAAATTACACACTAAACTTGTCAGTGTATCTTTAAATCACAGATAACCTCTTATAGATAGAGCCTCTAGCCTATATGCTCTAGCAATGATAGCCCCCCGCTTCCCCTCGCCATGTTGTCAGTTACGACCAGGTACGCGATCTAGACGTGCGTCAAACAAGCAACAAATTAAAATTGTGTTGCGCTACAAAAACGAGTTATTGCTGTGTGAAGTGGTGTGGGAAAATTCCCGAGCGTCTTATTTCACAACCGGCGGAATAACATTTCACAGGTAAGTTAAATTTATCATATAATTGTAAATTTAATTCTGTCACGCGGAGTTCATTTTACACTGGTTCATAAGAAGTAGTGAAGTATGCGTGTCCCTTTTCATCAAATGGAAATAGCAATATACTGTTCCTTTCTCACGAAAGCACGCACAGCAGCACACTCTAGTGATGAGTGATGCTTTCGAATTGTACCGATTCAGATTAATTTATGGAAACAATACGTTAATTAATTTATCCGCACTTTCGTGTACTACTTTAATACGAAAATTCACCAAAGATTATATTTATATCCTTGTCATTGCATTGTCAAAATTCTTTTGTAAGAAATCATAGATAATGACATGTATACGATGTACTAAAGGTTTAAACTGCACCAAGAAGGCAGCGTGGCGGACTGCAACCGTCTCACAAGAGGTAGGTGTAATGAGGTAGAGAGAGACGAGAGACGTAGTAAATTACTATCTCGCTCTATTTTATCTTTCAGAGCTAATGAATGGAATATATTATTTTAGTACCTACAGCACTTCTATCATGAGACGGCCACGACATACTCTCGATTTTTCTGCGCTCTATTCTGACGCTCTATCCTGTCATTTATCGTGTGATAAGGACGTCCATGCTACAGGGTCAGCCCAGGCCATCACGCGATAAGAGACAAGATAGAGCGTCCGTCTCGTTCCATCGAATGGTGTCAGCCAGTGACGGACGCTCTATCTTGTCACTTATCGCGTGATAAGGCTGACCATGATACGGGGTCTGCACGTCTATCGGCCGCGAGTTGTGACATACTCTCAATTTTTCTCATACTATACCTCTTGTTCTAAGTGTTCTAATATGAAAGAGACCACGGAGTTTTTTCTGTTCTGTTAAAGAGACCTATAGTGCGAGAAAAATCGAGAGAGCTCGCGCGACGTCGCATGATAGCCGTGCTGGAAGTTTTTTGTTGGTTTAGGAGTAGATATTATGTAGTTTTATTTTATTCATTGGGTAATTTAGAGTATTGTTAAATAATATGTAGTGTCGAAGTTACCTATTGCTATGTAGTATCCTTTCATATACCTAAAGTAGAATTAAATTAAATTTAATAATTAATACATAGGTAGTATATTCTAGGAGGTGGTTAGTGATGGAATACGAACGGGACGAAGGCTTCTTGTCCGACATAAACACGATAATGCAGTAAATGTTGTAAAATGCCTAGAAATAACTATTTTATATGACTACTCGATGTGATTAACATACTTTTTTATGTTACGTGGTGATCAAAATATTCGATGAACGCAACATGATAATAATATACCTAACAGTGACAGCCGTTCAAAAATTTAAACCATGTTAACAGGTACCTACGCCATGTAAAATATTCTACTAACAATTAATTGCGGCACCGCTAAAAACCGTTCACCACCAACGCGTCCCATCACTACGCTTCTGGCGCCGTGATGTGACAAAGCGCGCTACTTTCGAAACAGCCAATCGCAGCGCCGTTACCGACCTCCCCGCAACCCTCACCTACCGCCAACTGTGGTGACTTTTGCATCGAACTAAATCGCTTATAGGCTCTATCTATAGGAGGTTATCTGTGTTTTAAATGCACACAGTTTTTAGTCACCTTTTAGGGCTTTTATCTAGAACGATTTTTCACGCTCTCTAGAACAAATCCGAGACTTGAACACACGATTTTTATTGATGTGGCATTTTAGGGTTAACGATTGAGGAGGAAGAGGTAGGGCAAAGCAGAATGTTATTTCGATCATAATAATCAATTGATACTTAAAGAGCTTGCAGAATATTGATCATTTCGTATTTTAGAGCTTTCATCATTATCATTCTATCATAATATTTATAACTATTTAGTAGCTCTGTGAGCTGTAGAAATCGCGAGCCAGTATTTTTTTGTAAAAGTTTTTTTTTTCAAAAAACTGAATTTACATAACCCTTCAGCTGTGGTCATCCCTCTGTGGGCTTCATATTTTTCCTGCAGGTTGGTGGAGCCCCCCTCGGAGGGGCGCATTGGCTGTGCTTACTTTCTTATAAATAAAACCGCCATTCGTGTATTGATCTCGTTTTAATCCATTGAAACGTATAGCCAATGAAGCGAGACAGCTAACAAGCGACAATTTCAATGGCCATTGGAGGAAAATGTAGAATTTGATCGGTAGTCTAAAACTGCCACTGGCGCGTTAACCACGGTCGAGTTTCGCGAGTGAGTTTTAATGGTTTTAGTGTGAATTTTCGTTGCCAGAAGGAGATATCTTGGAGAAATGTAAATAATCCTTCGTTTTCTGTTAAAAAAATATAGTTTTTAGTTGATTAACGATAATAAACTTGTGGCTAACACAACATACCTACTCATGGTCAAAATTTGCGTAGAGGTTTTTTAGCGCTTTTCTACTAATTTAGAATTACTAACAGCTATTAATATTACCGCTATTTATCGTAAATTTATTTAAAATGTAGGAAATGGACTAACAATCGCCCGAAAGTAGATAAATAGATCGAAATTGGTAACGGTCATAAAAGAGCCCTCAGAGGGATGGTAACCGTCAAGGAACTTCCCTCCGAGGGATGCTCACATGAGACCTCGTGACGTCACTTACTCAGCGCACCAGCGCGATTTCATAATATGGATACGCCATGGATTGATTGTCTTGCAACGTTCGTAATTCGTATCTATTAACGGAAAAGTTGGATCTTGTGTTGTGCTCGCGATTTGTTGCTATTGTCTAGCTTTATGTCGGTGAACTAACATTAGATAAATACTTAGTGCTTGTGTATGTGCCAAATGTGCTCATCAATATTAATATTAATAAATATTCAGGTGTGTCTTTAGTGCTCGTTCGGACTCTTCGGACTAATCAAGTGAGTGATTGGCGCTTTCGATTGTAACGAATACGATGGTTCATGTGCTATCATAGTTTCAATAAGTGTTAACTGAGCTGTGTGCTGTGTTATTTAGGTGCTTGTTCAATCTACGAAGAACCATCGTAAGTAAGAACTAATTTCTACACAAACGAGAGACCACTCAGAAATCACCACTATTCCTTAAGTTCATCAGGTTGTACCGCTACTACAAATTCATGGTGTGGGTAAGGGTATATCCATACTAAGCAAACCATTTTTTTTCGTAATGGTCTTGATTTTCATTGTTTTAATGTTCATGTTTTACGTGTTTTTTGTTTAACTGGTATTAATGTTGTAATTTTAATTGAAAGGATATTTGATCAAGATGCTTCCAACCAAATTTGTTTGGTTTTAAGCCCATGGTTGCTGTGATAATTGCAGTCGTTTGGAAGAGGTTAATTTGTGTCAAAGTAGACATACTTTTTTCATTTTACTCTCACATAAAACCTGCTGCACCTACAATAAAAAAAGCTTCGGTTACACCTAGTTGATGGCCCAAATGTATTGTTTAGGCATGAATTTGATTACATACAGTATAAAACACTTCAGATATAAACATGTAAATCGAAGCCCACACGAGCAAATTCTGAGTGTAGGCATTATATTGGTAGAATATTTCAAATGGTCTTGTGTAAAAAAAATACTCATGAGCCTCCCATTTTATGTTTTTCGAATAAGTATAACACTAATTTCTTCAAATTAAGCCCATTAAACACCCCAAATATCCAATTTATTATATTTAAAATGACCAAAATATGTCGTAAACTTCTGTGACCTGGTGACGAGGTCAGCTAGATAGCCTTAATACGACTTTAATGTAACGATGATATATCGTTGCAGTTAGATAATTTAATATAGATCGAGTTTCGTCCAAAATCCTGGCTGTGATTATGTAAAAAACTAAAGAAAATTTAATTTTACCAAAACACTTCACCCCACAAACCTTGGAGGTGGAGCGTCCCTCAGAGGGTGCCACAGACGTGGGTAAGCGGCCATGTTTTTCGCCACAGCTGAAGGGATAATAAACTACAAAATTATAGAACCTGCTCACACAATTTCACGTGAATCGGTAGAGAAATGCGACCTGATGTAGTTAATAACAGCTGGACAGTACGCCGGACATACGATTTTTGTTTTGCCCCAGTTGTAATGCGAAACTTTGTCCGCCTCGCTCGCTCGTTTAATAAAAGCATATCTCATGTTGGTGGAGGAATCGACATTCTGTTTGCCTCTGTGCCAATGTCTATTCGATACTGGGTTACATTAAAGTGTTTCTATTTTTTTGACGACCGGTTAGCCTAGTGGGTAGTGACGCTGCCTACGAAGCTGAAGGTCCTGTGTTTGAATCCCGGTAAGGGCAAATATTTGTGATGACCATGATTATTTTTATCTGAGTCATGGATGTTTTCTATGTATTTAAGTATTTCTCTCTATTAAATATATCTTCATCTAGTACCCATAACACAAGCCTTATTGAGCTTACAATGGGACTGGGTCGATTTGTGTAAGATTGTCCCTTATTATTTATTAATTTATTATTTTATTTGTTTATTTATTTTCAATAACCGCATCAAAGTATACTCGTACCTAATGGACGCTTTTATACGCCCGTTTGGTCAAACGTCTTACAGCAACCCACCTCCTCGGCCTTTTGCCAATACTGACCTCGTATCATGGCCGGCCTTATCACGCGATAAGTGACAAGATAGGAGCGTCGTCTCGTTCTATCGAACGGTGTCAGCCAGTGACGGACGCCCTATCTGTCACTTATCGTGTGAAAAGGCCGACCATGATCCGATACAGCAGCTGTTTTGTACCTAGGGAATGCCTATTTGATGGCGAATTTGACTTGCCATGTCACAGAGTCTATTAGGGTAATGTACTAGTACATTTTACTGAGAGGTCCGTCCAATAGTCTTACCTAGCTAACCATACCATATTGAATTGGAAACGATTTGGCATTATAGCGCGTATGAATTTGGTTTCAAATTGTAATGCGATCGGTAGTGGCTAAAGACTGTAATAATGACATCTTCATCTGTTTTAATGTAGAAAAAACCCATAGAGAAGCTATACGCGTACCACTGTTAGAGAAGGGAAGGCTCCTGAAAACCTGTTTCAAAATAACTCACGGCTTACTATATAACCTACTTAATTGTGGCGGGTAATGTTCGCCGCAAACTCATATTACATAGTTTGCTGCCAGCAACAATAACTAAAACCCCCGACATTTTCATTTAAAAGTCCAATATCTCAAAAACGGCTTTTTAGCGTGTGTTCATGAACACTCGGGATCACATCAGCTTTCGAATAAAAACACCGCATTCAAATCGGTCCATCCGTTTGGGAGCTACGATACCACAGACTAATACACATATACACAGACACGTTCAACTAATAACACCTCTCTCTTAGCGTCGGGGTTTAAAAACAACATATCAAGATGTATCCTTCTCTGTCACACATATTGAGATTTGTATACGACCATCTCGCTTGGGAGTGGTATTATTATTACCGTGGTGAAAGTGGTTAGTCTAAGGTCTTCATTTCAAGGCATCAGTAAATGGGATACTGAGCCACCAGCAGTGAGCTACACCTTTGGTCTTGACGTTATTTTCCATCTAGTGATATTAGGGCCAATCTAAATGGCAGTATCGCAATAACCCAATCGCGTAACTTTTCAAACAACTGAAAAAAAGAAACTTTTAGATATCCCTAAAGAAAACTACAAAAAGCAACGCAATCGACTAGCTAGTCAGTTAGTCATAAAAAAGCGCTAAATATTTCGTTGCAAAATTGTATGACCTTTGGATGATTAACTCTGCTTTGGTATAATAATATGACCTCGGTCAGTATTAGCGTTTGAAAGTCAACCATACAATGACCTGAAAGTCAATTTACCAAACAATATGGGATAACTAAATAATGTCGTGGAATTTTCATAAAGTTATTACGCATTGTATGCTTACAATAAGGTATTTATTGAAAAGGTTTAATGCCATTGCTCCCTACGGGAACATTTAATAAACGAGCCCTAATGAGTTTTTGAGAGATTTCAAAATTGAAGTGTATTCACGTTTTGCCCAGAAAACGAATAAAGTTTTTTAGTTCAGCATAAAAATGCTCCCATTTTAAAAATAAGAAGTACACACCGTGTTTTGTCTAAATATTTATGTTCTATTTGCAATACAAATTGACGTAGAAGTATGACGTCACCATTTTCTATTTGTACTAATCGTTGTATGGAAAAGCGAGTAAATTGCCGTGTTGATCGTGAAATACTGCGTTTAATAATTAATTACTTTTTTATTATAGTCGAAGGATCCTATTTGGCAGTATTCAATTTACTCTTAAGAAGATAAGAGGAAGATATGTTTATTTTTCTTAACTTTCAATTTCCACATAATATTTTTATGGTTTTGATTTTATTTTGTTACTTACAAGTTATTGTAATAAATTGATGGTTTACTATCCATAAAGCAATATAACCACGTTAACAATTTCAACATGAGGAAACTACCCTACTGTTAAAAAACCGTTAACTTTCCCAATCCCTTCACCCAGTTTTGTTTACTTTTGTTGGGTTTATGGAGAATTTGAACGGCCAAAATGTATCCCTTTAAAGTCAAAACACTAAACGTATCTTCCTTAGGAACAAAGTATGCAAAATAGATCGTCAACATTAACTATAGCACGGGTCCCTTCCAAATAATTTAAGCTTAACATTAAATTCACTTTGTTCCCGCGCAGCGTAGCACCTTTATGTAGGAGCTACGCGCTACGGGCGTTTTGGTACAGTTATGAGTCGGAGACTGCGCGCGTTTCAGTACCCCGCGAGCCTCCCAGTGAGACGGCCGTGCTTAGTGTGACGTGACCTATAAAGCCTACAAGCGCTTTGCGCGGCAAATGTGATTTAAAAAAATAAACGGTGAGTGCGGTGTTGTTTTTTTTAATTGGTGTTTCTGTGGAGGAGTTGAGCGTTCCTATTGTCGTAAGCTTTTGAGGATTTTCTTTTTAGATGACTACGGTTGTTTCGTTTTGTTTGTAACAAAGCAACATAAAGGCTTATTAGCGCATCGTGATAGCTTGGAAGTTTTGTGGTGAAAAAGCCTATTTATATTTTAAGTGTGTTTTTGTTAAGGAAAAATATCCGTCGTTTTTTATAGGAGTTTAGCGGCGATGACGGTCGACATTTCTGAATGTTTTGAAGAGGGAAAATAATAGGTTAAGAAGCTAATAGGGGATGAAACAGGATAAAATTGCAATAAAGCAATATTTATTTACAGCTGTAAAATTGTTTGGTTTGTTCAAACATGCTTTTAATGCCTTTGTCATTACCACTGAATTTCATGCCGATTTTTTCTCAAGTTACTATTCACTTTAGACACAAATGCTTATATCGGTACAATTTGGTTGAAACATAATTTTAATAAAATTATACGGAATGCGAATCTTTTTTTTGTATTACTCAGGACACTTATAAAATACATAAATAGTTGATTTTTTTGCAGTCTAACAAGTAGTTCCATAATACGTACGGGTTTAAAAATGCACCATTTATCATAATATAGCATTTTTGCCGGCCAAAGAAAATTATTTAATTGTGGTATCAATTTAATACTTAATCCTTGTTTTGAATGATATATCATGTTTTGCAAAGAAACCTGGATTTTAGAAGCGATTTTATTTACCTAGATTTTTAATCAATTTACGTTGCGTCTTCGACGTCGCATTCCTTTTATTTATACTTTTGCACGTTATAATAAACGTTCAAAAAATCAATCAGTCCATACATACTATTATTCGACTACGATAAGTTTAGAAATAAGATGGGATGGGAAGCTGTCAATTCATACACACTTTGACGCAATTATTTCAAAACTGTGTCTTTAATTCCCACACTGATCGCAGTCGCGCAATAGTTAGGAACGGTAGGTACATGTACGAGTATGGTGGCGATAAGCGCAGTCATTATTTCTACCTTTGCCCGGTGAGAGTCAGAGTCAGAGAGCTGACTCTAGCTGAGTCAAATATTCTCCAATTTAGGCAGTTTATAGGCCCTATGTCGATAACATACTACCGGTTCAGAATAAAAACCAAGAAGGACCGGTGTTATAAACTCGGCAAGATACTTGAGGTGTTCATTAATATATGTTTGCATGTAGCTTTTTTCTGAAGAATGGTTTTAGAAAGTGGTTTACGTGCAGAAAGGAGGCTCACTCCGCAAATTTAAAAAGGAACATTTAATAACAAAAGCAGCTTGAATAATTCTACATCCTCAGAGATAAGCATCGCTTTCACATTTTCTTGGAAAGCAATTTCATTTGAAAGACGAATGCAAAAGGAACGATACTTAAGGTATCTTTTTTTCGCGTCTTCAGGGATAAGTTTCCTGCATTTCCCACGAGGTCTTCGTATTTTTCTTCGTAAAACTACCTTTTATCCTTTCTGAGGTTCGTTTTATACGCGTGTCGAAATGTACAACAACTTTCTGAACAGTGTTTTATCTTTAAGATGAGGAAATATAATTCTTAAACACTCAGTCTGCATGATGCAATATCGTGGCATGACGCTACAATAAGTTTTCACTACATAAATTCCTAATGCAAACTACTCGTAAGGAATATAATTCGCTCCCTTCATTCATCATATGTATCTTCATTCATCATCTGTATCTTCATTCATCTGTATTTCCTGAGAACTATGATCTAGTTGTCTTCAAAAGAAGGGTGAATAGGCTATTTACTCAACCAGTGAGCTTCATCTTAGGCTGTCGAGGCTTATTATTAGGTGAGACTAGGGTGAATCACTCACTAGACAGTCTTTAAAAAAAAAAAAACACAAGAATATTCTTCTTGAAGATCGTAATCACTCTTGGATTTAGTAGCTCTGAAGGTTTGTCTCCATCAGTTTCGATCCATGTTTGCCCGTGCCGCTTGATTTACTATAACCTCATCTAATCATGTAGTTAGTGAGCGTCTTGGGGCCCTGTTACTTTTTTCTTTGCCGCCCAGGAATGATTTTCCAAACTATGAATACCGTTTCTGGCAGACAGTGCATTAACGTGTTTTGTTTGATACCGAGCTAGGAATGAATCGACACATTTATGCGTTTGTCCAGGATATCCTGAGCATTTGCCTCTAACACCACATGTTGAATGCATTTATTTTTAGTCTCTCTTTGGCCATCAGTATGGTACTTGTTTCTACGGCATGAATTACCAAACGTAGGAAAGGGCAAAGCTTTTACTAGACGTGTTTTATAGTAGAAACTTATGCTTCTACTTTTTTAAATGACTGACTATCATTATATTTAGCTAATGACGTACAGATAATTATTTTCAATGGATTAAGGTACGCTCACACCGGTGCTCAAAATACGCTAACGCACCGTAAACGCAGCAAAATGCATGAAGAATACGTGACGCATTCGACACGTCAGCGCGTATACGCAGCGTTACGCACCGGTGTGGTTGCTCCCTTATGGTGTAGCTTGGCCAATGGAGTCGAGCAGTTAAAAATTTATTTTATTGATAATTTACGGGCTAAAGATGTATGTGCCATAATGTAAATTATGTTCCGGTCAATACATACAAATCATAAGCCGCAACGGTGCTTTGCGTACGTGTTTATATTCACAGCCTAATTAAGGCCACAACTTTGAATACAAGTAAGACTGAAAAACCACTCAAAAAAATACCTGTTTATTGACATTAGATAATGTCACAAAGACCGATAAATAGTAATAAAGATGAGGCAAATTATGTCTTAAAAGAAGTCAAGCCAGAGAATTTAAGATTCTGTAACCGTCTTGCCTCCGATGTCTTCATTACTTCTGAATTGATCTAGGTTCGACTTCAGTCTCACCTAAATCATTTATATTATAAGTACCCTAGACTATGTTTTATTTTATGGGGGACAGAGATCCCGTTAAGTGTCTTCATGTTACTTTCTCACTTAAGTAAGTTTTAAGTTTCTTTAATAATAAATACGTTATTTGCAGACTAGTTAATAATAAAACCCGTATATTGCTTAATGTTTTGCACTATCCTCAGAAATTTTGCACAGTCCCGATTTGGCTAGCCAGATTATGAAATACAGCCTGATAAAATGCCAGATGCAAAATTAAAGGCGATAAGCATAGTGTATTATATAATCGTACAGAAATTTGAGTATTGCTAATCGTGCATGCAAATAAACATATGCAAATAAATACTAAAGTAAACATAAAAATAAAAAATAAATTTTGAAGATGACAATGACAGTTGAGTAGTTGACATGTCTGATTGAAAAGTTACGCATTTATCTTGATAGGGAATGAAGATTCAGACACAACACAAGACAAAGAAAGACAAATCACTTTCTTGTTTCCGTTTTCCCAAATCTGATAAAATATCTGCGACCCTAAGTAAAAGCGATACCCTAGGGAAGTCTCCATCAGCCGTTAATTCAACCGGAAATCGCGGCCTTGGATTGACACACGATGAATAACGTAGACACGTTTATACACGTAGGTATCCAGTTTCTCCTCATGGCAGGTAATTTTGTACCTTAATCACCTCTGCCGCCGTGGAAACGTACGTTCGTAACAAAATTCTATATGACTGACATTCTAAAATTGTAATTTAACAACGTTCTATGTTACTGCTGTTGCGGCTTTTGAAAAGCAATGACCACGTGTATTTTGAAACAGTTTGTTTCGATCTTATAAAATTTATTTATTTCTCGTATGGCAAATCAGTGTATTTAGAACCGTTAGATTTATAATGTCATAAGCCTAAAAAAAACACACGAAAATATTCAGATTTAAACTTAATCTGAAATGTGTGTGAAACCTGTGCATTTAACTGACAAGATGTTTAACACTATCTGTCAAGTGAACATCGTAGTTTGTGACAAACGTCAATGATTGGCGGGAAAACTGTTAGTAATCAATTAGCTTAAGAAACACTGGACATTGACATTTAATTATCTAAGTGAAGTGGCCATTGACTCATGACAGTGAATAGGTTTCATAAAATAATCAAAAAGGACTTGATCGGTAATCACGGATTGTTGACTATCTCATTAACAGGGTGTTTTTACGCGGTAACGTTATTTCCCTAATTATCTCCAAAAAGTGATATATACACTTTTTAATATTTAGTCTACTCCTAGAGACGAGTTCTATCAGCTCTAAAATTATTGGTACCTAATTTGTTAGCACCTTATGAACGATTTATTTTATGAAACATATTACACATGACGTAAGACTCGAAACTATATAAGCACTTGCTTTGGCAGTCGGCGAGTGTATCTGAAATATCCTATTATTTTTAAAAGGTAACCGTGGCCTTGTGAGCTTTAGAACTCGCAGTCTCAATTTTTATATGCTGAGAACTAAATTAACAGAAACAAAAATCGATATCGATTCTGCTCAGAAAATATCACGAGAATTGAGAAATGCGACCTGTAGACGATAAATGTCAGACGGCCAGCTACACGAAATAATTTGGTGCTGAGCTGAAACGTAGAACTTCATTCGCTTAGCTCGCTCGTTCAACTTTTCACAAAATCTCATATTTAGCAGTTAAGCCATGCCATGATTACAACATTCGTTCAACACAAGACCACATTGAGTAAGGAAACTAATCTGAAATCTTTTCAGTTACCTATAGAAATATCTGGTCGTAAATTCTTTTAGACAACCGTTTAAATATCTATTGTTTTCGCTTCGACCGGATTCATTAGCGAAGGGCTCTCTTCAACTTGTATTGAATTGGAATCGGTTTGGTATTTATCATTCTCGTTAGTTTTGGGTCGTGTGGAAGCGAGCGCACGCGATTTCCAATCCAAGACAAAATCCATTCCGATTCAATAGTTGGAGTTGAATAGACACTAAGGTATTTCGCCAAATGACTCGATTCAACGGGACTTAAAGTCCAGAGATTTCTGCTGGCTTTCATATTTAAATATAGCCGCCTTTTTTCAGTTTTTCTAGAGCGAAGCTAGGTTGTAAGTTTGAATCAAATTTAAACTCGCAATTTAATTCTGTCTGCATTTTACCTTTGAAGATAAATATTTTGTTTGAAGCAATAAACGGTCTGGTATAGTTACATTTTTATCTTGAGGTACTGGGATAAGTAAAAGACGTAGACTGTACAATTATTTAAGGTTCATATCAAGTAGGTAGCGGTCAACTAGACCGCACGTATGTGGTTGTGTCTTAGGAGCAGAACGTGGCTAGTGTAAAGCCAGCATCACACTGGCGCATCCTGGCCGCGGCGGACAATACTAAACTTGTTATTAGCTGTCAAATTTACTATTGACCGCCACCGCAGGCCGCTCCAGTCTGTGAGAGGCCTAAGGTTGTTTTGGTTGATTGACAATGTGAATGTCAGCTGTCAAGCACGTGCTGTGTTTACTCTTTTAACCATTTTTAGATTTAAATCTACAAAAGCGAGTGTCTTTAGCGTCAGACGAATTATGGAATCACATTCTGAAAATCAATGATATATTTTAGGGGTTAAGGTTTTCAGTGATATAAACTCATGAATTCATTAATGCACGTTCATTACATCGGGCAGTCAATAAGATATGTGATAGAAGTGTGTGTATGAGTTTTGTGTGTGTAGGTCGATATGTATGTAATAATTATACAAACTGGTACTAAGACAATACTAGACTATAGAAATTTTAAAAGCATAAAAAATCTACACTATTTATTATGAGATTTAAAAACATACTTCCCTAGTGATAATACCTTGTAAATATTTTTATTTTAGTAGCTATCTAACTTACATTGCTATTGACATACTTTTGATACACACACACATTGTTATCGATTTAAATACCCAATATTTGATTTTTCCCTAGTAACAATTCGAAAAATCTGTACATAACTTCGACGTACACTCAGGGGTATTAATATACGTACATTCATAAGGATATACTTACATATCTGTACTTTATTACCTTTTTTACGTATATGAATACCCATGACTGCACCATTTGTGGTAACTATATCTTTAGTATTTGTTGTCTGTTTATAACTTTGTGGAAGGTTGGACTAACAGGCGATATTCCATTTAAGTGATTGCGTAGATTTTATTTAACAAAGCAAACATAATATTTGAAGATTAAGTTACAAACATCCAGTTTCTGCAGTTATTCAAATATTTGTACAACTTTGTTTCATATTTTGCACTTGACGCACAGCAAAATTTGGCAATTTGCCAGTAAAATCTCCGTTTTTAGTGTTCCGTAACAAAACTGATCCAACGGAACACTGTTTTACCTAGAAATCCTTATAGATATGGTCTCTTTGACTAGCTCATTTTTTTAATGTTTCACAAAAATATGTATAAATAAATAAATAAAACATTTAATTCAGGCAACAAAGGCCCATAGTTACAAATACCTTACAGACTAACATACATACAATATAAAATTAATAAACTAATTATTATTTAGGCGACGAAACAGTGTGGCTCCGTTGCGTCGTCAAGGTGTAGAGTTCGGTAGGTTGAAGACAGTAGGTACTCGATAATGATAATTGTGCATTACACGCCAAATACCACACGTGAACCACAACCACCCTGCCAAGAGTTCCCGACTTAGAAGAAGAACATTGCAACTGACAGGAGCTGATGGAGACAGTTCCTCCGTAGACCTTTTTGTGTCGAAGGATGGGATTGAGTTGGACTTTCGTCAACCTGATCTAAACTTAAGGCGCCGTAGGTTCAGCGAAGTTGAGCGAACAGTTTTTGAAACAATATAATGCGTCTGTTTATAATAATATGGTTTCAATAAAATACGAATAGTAATCTTGAGGCTTTTCTGCAGTGAGTTCAGGGATTCGAAACATGACTAAGCAATTATCGCTCGATAGAAAAAAAATCACCAACATCAGTCTAAATAAATACACTTAAAATATTCGTAACAAATTATGCATAAAAGATAAAAATCTTCTAAAAATCGGCAATATTATGTTTGAGAGAACTCAGTAATTACTTTTTTATTTATTTAAACGGCCAAAAAAATTAAATTAAAAAACATGATATCCGCGCTGCCTTGCACGTACTTCCATCTCGCTCACGCTTATGCTCAGTGAGAGGGAGATAAGACCATGAACCTACGGCGCCTTAACGCAAGGCCTAAGATGGATCACGCACACCCAGAAAATGCCTGTTCACTGCCTGTGACGCTGAAAGAGAATTCCCAATTGAGGCAGTGCCAATAAAAAGGATCCATTAAATTGTAAGGTGCGGCACGGAGGGAATTCGGAAGTTGAAACCCATATCTGACGACCTCTGTAGCCTAGTTGGTAGTGACCCTGCCTACGAAGCTAGATGTCCCGGGTTCGAATCCCGGTAAGGGCGTTTATTTGTGTGACGAGCACGAATTTTGTTCTTGAGTCATGGACTTTTCTATGTATTTTAGTTTTCTTTATATTTATTTATCTATATAAGTATGTACATATATCGTCGTCTAGTACAGTCGACAACACAGCTAAGTGACCATCGGAAATCTAATCTGACCTTAATTGCATTGTAATAAGGTTCTAGGTTTTCACGGTATGGTTAGTTAGGTGTGTTGTCGTGTGTACCTATAGCAAGTTCTGTAAGTTTGTCCGTAAAAATAATATATATTATTATGTGATGCCTAGTAGTCGAATAAAGAAAAGTCAATAAGGGGACCAGCTGGTCGATTACGTAATGCATTGTTGCATTGTTAAGAGCGTCAGGCAGATCTAAATGTCGTCACTTTTTGCATGGAAAAATGACGGTTGAATTATCCTAACGCTCGTTCGAAAAGTTACGTGGTTATCCCGTCTGGTTATGGAGCTCCAAAATGCCGTGTGACGACTCGAGCACCGAGGTGTCCGTTTTTGACGATTATAAAAATACCTACATGTGTGACATGTGTAAATTAAAAAAAAAAACAATAAGCCTTGTTCAACCATTTCAAATTTCAGATGGCAATGTTAGTAGTTTTTGAGGTATAACAAGAGTGAGTGTAACGGACAGAGTATCCTTGTTTTACTATTTAAGTAGGGAACCCTAAAAATATCTGAGACCCACCTGACATCTCTTGAATAAATAAAATAAATTAATTTATATTAGGGGGCAATCCTACACAACTCGAACTAGTCCCAAACTAAGCAAAGCTTGTACTATGGGTACTAGACGACGATAAACATACTTATATAGATAAATACATACTCAAATACATATAAAACATCCATGACTCAGAAACAAATATTCGTGCTCATCACACAAATAAATGCCCTTACCGGGATTCGAACCCAGGACCTCTTGCTTCGTAGGCAGGGTCACTACCAACTAGGCTAAAGCGGTCGTCAAAATAAAGTGAGGTTATTCCTATTCGAAGCGAAACAACGCTACGCCGTACCGCGTAGCAGCAATTTCCGCTTTGTAGCGGAAACTGCTCATGGGGAAACGGGCCCTGTTATTACCTATGTATTGAATCTTTATTGCATATATTAAAAACTTGTAGCTCAGTGAGCTGTAGAACAAATGAGCTTGTCGTTTTTTTGTAAAAGTGACTCAATATAACGAAACTGTTCATAAAATTTCACAAGAATCTGTTGAGAAATACGACCTGTCGAGAAGCTCAAGCTGAAGCATAGATCTTCGTTCGCTTTGCTCTCTCGTTCGAAAAGAACATTTGGTGGACTTAATACCTTCATGCACTCTCTACCAGTCAACTATTGGGCTAAACAGAAACTATATTCATTTATTAGATGTGTCCTGTTTAGTAATATTTGAGAGATTGATGTGTTAGTATGCTCTTCTTGATGAATTCCTGCACTACCTGTTTAAAATTCTAGTTTAAGTGTTTCCTGCTGCACAAAGGTTGTCTGGAAGAGATCGCTTTAAAGCGATAAGACCGCCTGTTGTTACCATTTTTTATTAAGCAAATTTTTTTGTAAGATGTTTCTCTCTTGTAGTGGTGCAATAAAGAGTATTTATTATTATTATTATTATATTAGGTGAGTCATTGGTCTTGCATGGGTTAGTTACCTGTAGAGCACCGCTATAGCAGTATATTTAGTTACTAGAAGGAAGAAGATGGTTTGAAACCATAAAAAACCGGCCAAGTGCGAGTCGGACTCGCGCACGAAGGGTTCCGTACCATTATCTATAAAAACAGTAAAAAAAATTGTTGTATGGGAGGCCCCCTTAAATATTTATTTTATTTTGTTTTTAGTATTTGTTGTTATAGCGGCAACAGAAATACATAATCTGTGAAAATTTCAACTGTCTAGCTATCGCGGTTCTTAAGATACAGCCTGGCGACAGACAAAACGGCAAAAAAAAACACGTTTGGTGTATGGGAGCCTACCTTTAATACTTTTTTTTGTTTTTAGTATTTGTTGTTATAGCGGCAACAGAAATACATAATCTATGAAAATTTCAACTGTCTAGCTATCGCGGTTCTTGAGATACAGCCTGGTGACAGACAGACAGACGGACAGCGAAGTCTTAGAAATAGGGTCCCGCTGTTACCCTTTGGGTACGGAACCCTAAAAAGCTAGAGATTCTACGTAGAATACATTTCACAACGATCTTGTCCTATATAGGACATCGTAATTGGTCACATGAGAGAACAACAAAGAATACATTGACTTGCATGAAGCATATTAATTCTAATACTAAAACGGCGGAATTTCCAAAAATATCTAAACAGCTCGACGCAGAATTCCTATTGTGCGAAGACACACACATTATGTGTAAATTGTATTGTATTTGTACTCCCTTTCTCTCTGTGTGTCTTTTGCGTAGTGAATAAATGTCTTCTTTCTTTTCTTTCTTTCTTTTATTGCAGCAAAACTTTTCAGATATTTTTTGCGGTGCTAAATACAATGTGTATTGCTTATACTTGATCAAACGAAATGTGCGGATACTAGACAAAAAAATATCGATAAAAAAAATAAAAATTATAGGCTAAAAAAAAAAGAAAAAAAAGCCTACCAAAAAAAAAAAAAAAGCCAAAAAAGTGCAAGTCTTTGCACTTTTTTGTTTTTTTTTTTTTTTTTTCAAGCAATACACATTGTATACTACACAAAAGTAAATAGGGCCCAAGTATGGTGATCGATAGGTGAAAATTAAATAAAACACTAATATATATATTTTCCAGCTGTTAGACTTGCACACCAGCATGAAAGAGGATGAATTTCGAAGGATATTGTCTGTCCAATAATTAGAAAAAATGTAAGTGGCCCTTATTTTATTGTGACCAAATATTTATATCATTTATACAAAGATCAAAGATCGAAGAAAATAGAAACGCTTTTACTAATGGAACATACCGGGTACTTCTGGTTTATTGGATGTACAAACAAGCAGGTTATTAGTGGATTTTGCAATAAAGGTATTAAAATATTGTTCAATTTAATTGTGGTGCATAAAGACATGCTCTAAGAAGTACAGAAAAAACAGCAGCCCACAACGGACGCATGCAACGCCTAAGCTCTCTCTCTAACTTGTGTAAAAAAAAACAATTGTGAATGCAGTGGCCGTTAAACCCTGCTGGGTTTTGTCCGCTGCCTAGCCGTGTATTGAGAAATAATTGCATATAATAAACAAATAAAAAAAAAACAAAAGGGAAATCTAGAGTGTAAAAGCTATTAATCAATCAGCTAAGTTTAAATCAGCTCTGTTTATAATTCCATCAGGTAAGAGAGACAATCGCTGGTCAGTTGTTCACAAAAAATGCGTTTATTTTAGCAGATTATTCTTTCTAGTGTTATCTGAATGATGTTATTAATAAGGCTATTTTGACGTAATTGGTTGTATAGCTGTTGATTCTCATGAAAGCATAAACATAGCTTAAGCATAAACATAGCTTAACTTTCGGGTAATTGATTGAATCAGGTGTTACTTTGCGGAAGTCGATGATGAGTTTTGAGAACAATATTCCTTTGCTCTGCCACTAAAAAACAGTGCTGGACTATTAGGTGTTTTTTTAGCGGAATAGCAAAGAAATATTGTTCTCGTAACTTAACAATTCGACACGATCTAAATCACTTAAAAGACACCTGAAACATTAACCGCCCAAATATCCCCGGCATTAAAAAAAGTACTAATTGACTTCGCAGCATTGTACAAAAAACAGTTGGCTAAGTGATGACCATTCATCCATTCGTTCACGTAACCCAGCATTGTTCCCTTTCCATTCGCCCATTTGCCTCAACTATTCGGCTGGCTATTGGACGTGAAAAACTCGAACAAATTCCAGGGCCCTGTTACTCTAACTCGAAAGGTCGTATGTCAAAACGAGTCTTATAATGACTTTGGACCTTTTGGTTCTAACTGGTAACACAGGCGGAACAATTTTGTTAAGAGTGGCCGAGTTTCGTTACATTGTTATGAGTTATGTGTAATGTGATTGGGGATAGCTTTTGAGCTTTGTTCCCGTGGTCAAAGAATATTTTAATTGCAAGTAGAATCGACACGTGTGTTGGCATAATCAAAGATGTGCCAAGACTGGATCTTGCAGAGATTGAATGACTAAAAAAACTTTTGATCCGTAGTTCAACCTTTGTATTTCTTCATCATATTTTCTCCTCCAATGTGTTATAAAAAAAAAAGTTTTATGACACAGTAACATAATGATACCCCATCTTGTTAACTACGACGGTGGCAAAGATTTAATAACCTTCTTACCTGCTCTTAAACCCAAACGATGGTCAAACATTGGCATGGTCAAAGTATAGATACCTAATTAGGTTTTAGTGTTTTTAAGAATACAATACACCCAGCACTCTTTTTCTATTACTTTTTCGCAAAGATGTTCTCACTTAAATCCTTAAACTTATGCGGATATTGAAGATAGCCACTTTCTGTGTTACTTCAAGCTTAGTTTTGATTTATTGCTACTTTTCCTGAAAGTTAAATGCTTACGTAGTATGGTGATAACATTCGTATAAAAGTTCACGTATTTTTGTGCTGTTTTACTGATGTGTGGTTTGCAGAAATTGTTTATTTCGTGAAATTATCTTAAGTAGGTAGTATTATTTATGACGTAGCGGAATGTATTGTAATGTCGTAGGGAATAATAATATGGGCCGAGGGTCAGCTACAAAAGGCGGTACTTTTGGAAGCTTGGGCCCCGCGCCAATTAGTAGGTAGTATTATTTATGAGGTAGCGGAATGTATTGTAATTCCGTAGGGAATAATAATATGAGCCGAGGGTCAGCTACAAAAGGCGGTACTTTTGGACACGGTGCGGATAGTCAGAGGGTTCCTCTCTGCGAACCTTACAACAACCGCCGGTAGCTTGGGCCCCGCGCCGATTAGTAGGGAGTATTATTTATGAGGTAGCGGAATGTATTGTAATGCCGTAGGGAATAATAATATGAGCCGAGGGTCAGCTACAAAAGGCGGTACTTTTGGACACGGTGCGGATAGTCAGAGGGTTCCTCTCTGCGACCCTTACCACCACCGCCGGTAGCTTGGGCCCCGCGCCGATTAGTAGGGAGTATTATTTATGAGGTAGCGGAATGTATTGTAATGTCGCAGGGAATAATAATATGGGCCGAGGGTCAGCTACAAAAGGCGGTACTTTTGGACACGGTGCGGATAGTCAGAGGGTTCCTCTCTGCAAACCTTACCACCACCGCCGGTAGCTTGGGCCCCGCGCCGATTAGTAGATAGTATTATTTATGAGGTAGCGGAATGTATTGTAATGCCGTACGAAATAATAATACGGGCCGAGGGTCAGCTACAAAAGGCGGTACTTTTGGACACGGTGCGGATAGTCAGAGGGTTCCTCTCTGCAAACCTTACCACCACCGCCGGTAGCTTGGGCCCCGCGCCGATTACTAGATAGTATTATTTATGAGGTCGCGGAATGTATTGTAATGCCGTACGAAATAATAATACGGGCCGAGGGTCAGCTACAAAAGGCAGTACTTTTGGACACGGTGCGGATAGTCAGAGGGTTCCTCTCTGCAAACCTTACCACCACCGCCGGTAGCTTGGGCCCCGCGCCGATTAGTAGATAGTATTATTTATGAGGTAGCGGAATGTATTGTAATGCCGTACGAAATAATAATACGGGCCGAGGGTCAGCTACAAAAGGCAGTACTTTTGGACACGGTGCGGATAGTCAGAGGGTTCCTCTCTGCGACCCTTACCACCACCGCCGGTAGCTTGGGCCCCGCGCCGATTAGTAGGTAGTATTATTTATGAGGTAGCGGAATGTATTGTAATGCCGTAGGAAATAATAATACGGGCCGAGGGTCAGCTACAAAAGGCAGTACTTTTGGACACGGTGCGGATAGTCAGAGGGTACCTCTCTGCGACCCTTACCACCACCGCCGGAAGCTTGGGCCCCGCGCCGATTAGTAGGTAGTATTATTTATGAGGTAGGGGAATGTATTGTAATGCCGCAGGGAATAATAATATGGGCCGAGGGTCAGCTACAGAAGGCGGTACTTTTGGGCACGGTGCGGATAGTCAGAGGGTTCCACTCTGCAAACCTTACAACAACCGCCGGTAGCTTGGGCCCCGCGCCGATTAGTAGGGAGTATTATTTATGAGGTAGCGGAATGTATTGTAATGCCGTAGGGAATAATAATATGAGCCGAGGGTCAGCTACAAAAGGCGGTACTTTTGGACACGGTGCGGATAGTCAGAGGGTTCCCCTCTACGACCCTTACCACCACCGAAATGAACCACCTTAAATTTAAGACGAATAAAGAGTCACAAATGTCATAATAATAATAACAGTAAAATTATGATTGCACGGACTGTTTATCCACCAACTTGGTAGTAGGCGGACATAACAATAAAAATAATTGTATTTTCTTAAACATGCAATGAAATATTGACGTTGTGTTCTTCATAATGGGCTTCGGAAGTGTCACGTTTCGGGCGGAGCGAGACGAGAGATCCGTAATAGCATTTCATACAAAATTGGAGGCCTAGGCCTGCAAGATGGTCTTTTTTAATTTCCATTCCACAATTTGTGGCACAGGATCACGGTTTTCAGCCATGAAAATTTAAGTCTGATTTCTTGGAGTTTTTTTTATCTATTTCATTGCATGTTTGAGAAAAGCACTGTACAAACCTCGGCGTGAAAAGGGGTTGCCAGCCTCATAACTATCCGACCTCGCTACGCTCGGCCGTCTATATGTACTCGGCCGGCAACCCCTTACTTCCCGGCTTCTGTTGTAGTAATGTACTATTATTTCATTAATGCACCATTCTATTTAAATATGTATAAAAAGTACACCTTTCACATAGAGCTTGTCTGTAAGTACATGTAAATGAACACGGTTGTGTAAGCGAGGCGGTGTGGCCACACGACACAGAAGTGCCCAAGGGAAATTTGGAGTCGTAACTCACGGCCGCACTAGACACGATTAAAGGCAGTTACGCGGTAAAATCAAATAAGTAATGGCCGTAACGCTAGTTTCAAACTTGGACACACGTCTTAGGCGGCCCTTACACCTGTAAGTCACTTACGTAAGTTCAGTACAAATATAGCTTACAGACGACTTACGTGAGCAGTATTTGTACTGAACTTACGTAAGAACTTACAAGTGTACAACAGGCCTTAGACCACACAGTCTAGTTATGAAGTTACTAGCTTTTTCCCGTGACTTTGTCTACGGGTAGTCGTTAAATGCCTTAGAGCTTAATGGTGCGCTTGCACAACTAAGCTTTAAGACTTCCCACTTATTTAATTATTCGTATGGCGTCAGCGAGTCTAAATGTTTATAAATTAATATCTAAATTCTTCACCCATTGGGCTTCGTTTCCACTTAACGATAATAAGTCCAGATGAGATCCAGGATTATCGTCATTTTATAAACAACGTTTCATAAATGATCATTTTATAAACAACGATTCACAAACTCATTTCAGAAACATATCATTCCCCAAAATGCTCACACTGTAAGTAATGATTCATGTAGCAAATGTTACACTTTAGAAACATATTGAATGATAAATTGTCATTTTATAAATAATCATTTGCCACATGAATCGTTTATAAAATAAGTCATGTTACAAAACTTCGATTGATAAATGAATGTTTCATAAAATTAAATATCTGTCATATCACGGTATCTAGGAGGAATGGCCAAGAAACATTCCTGTAGTAAATTCATAAAAAGTATAGTTTTATTTTAAAAACTGCCGAGGCACGCTCGCTTCGCTCGCTCGGTTCGTGCGCTGAAGGGTCGCTGTTCTTCCCACTCCTCGCTCGTCGTCGTACTTATACCGGCCTGCCTTAAGTAGAAAAGGTAGGTTGTATGGTATAGGTATGTCAGAACATTGGACCTAAAAGTTGTTTTATGTTGATACTACCTAATGTTACAGGTGTCATAATTATTAGCTATCTACTTACTTGCTAAACACTTTTAGACTTATCCGTATGCTCATTCAGAATTATACGATACCTGTATACAATTATACAATTATATTGTATTTTAAAACTTTATCAACACGATAAAAGGTTTATTAAATAAGGTATTCATCGAATTGCCTTTTAAAAACGTTATTTTACCATACGTTACTTTACCCATTGTCATGATGAATAAATGAGTATGATTTGATGACATGATGTTTTTTCAAATAAATAATTGGTTAAATGAACTAATTGTAAAACAATATTTAATGAAAAAAATAATTTGTTAATTGTTAACTTGTTATTTTGCCAAACGTTTTTTTTTCTCGTTAAACCCATGATGTGATGTGTGTGTGTGATGTGTTTCTCAAAACCATTTTTCAAATCAGTGATTCCTTTGCGAGATATTGGGCTTTAAAGCTAGTTAGAGTCCTGTGTTCCCCCCCTGCCGGCTAAATGGCTAATACTGGTTGGATGGGATGTGAAAAAATTCGTGATTATTTAGTAGGTAAATATAATGAATTTAAAAGGAAAACTATCACGGACAAGTAGGCATCAGTAGTTACCGAGTAATAGTCGACCAACTTAATGTGTACTTGGAAAGGCCAATTTTCGTACAAAGTCGTAACCTTACACTGCGCGTGGCCCGACACGCACTTGGCCGGTTTTTTATGAAACGATTGGATACCGGATCTCCAGTGTACGAAAGTATTTGGGCATTATTCAGCAGTTATTTTATACCTTTTGTGTTTAAGCATTAGCCTAAGGATATCGTCACTACATGAGGTGATTGTGGCATTAAACAGAATTTGTAACTAAGAATGCAGCTTATTGCAAGATTTCTAATCTGTATATCTTAGGACTCCTAGGTTTTAAACTAAAGGGCTGTTACATAATTAGGAAGTCTATTTCAGCGAAGTTGAGTTGTTGTACTTTTTTCAGACGGAGGTATTATATCGATCACATAATGGCTATCGAATATTTATTTGTTTGAATGGGTAACAATGATGGCTCTTTTTCAACTACCGGCCTAAAAATGATTATTTCTCAAACATGCTCGGAAATGTACGCGTTAATATCACGAAATGAAGACGTGAAGTTTCTTGTTTATGGCTCCCTACATTACTTCTTGGCCTTACGCCAAGAAGTAATGTATGAAAACCCTAAGTAAAACCATTATTGTCCGCTACTCTAACTTTTTAAATTTGCTTACTAATATTAAACTGACAAAGGAAAATTTACATACTGCCAACCACCACGAGACACTGTAAGCATACTTGCTTCATAGAAAAAATTAAAATAATCTATGGTACTATACTTTATGTGCGGTTAAACATGGTGCTCGAACGGCTTGTTCAAATGGCATGTTTAAACAGGAACAGGGATTGCTGGACTCGTTGTATTCGGCCTCGTCTACGACTCGGCCGTCTACCCCAATCTCGTCCAGCAATCCCTTACTTCACGGCCTCTGCAGTAATCTACTATTTTTCCTCTCGTGATCTATAAGAATAACTCACTTTCTGTCTCGGTGCCAAAAGAGACAACTGTGTTAGCTGTATGTGTATTGGTCTTAGATAAATGGTTATAGTTAGTACTACTTTTCACATAAAAATACCTATGGTGAACGTAACTGCAGCAACAAGCTACAATGCAAATAATTATGATAAACCCAAAAAAAAAACAAATCATGCAGTTTTAGCAACTATGCAAACAATATTTTAGCAACGCCTTTTGTCCAAATGAAGCCATCAATCATTTAAAGGGAATCCATCAAATAATATACGACTGAAAAATCACCAGTTTTTAGAATAATGATGTAATTGAGCTACGCGTACTTGAAACCAATACCTCCATATTAAGTACTTCCTAATGAGGTAAAATTATCAATAAGTAGCAGGACACGAACTCCTATTGAAATAAAGATACTTGAGCAGGAAAACACCTCAAACTCAAATCTGACAGGTTTAGAAATTGATATTTTGACTAAAACCGCAGATTGTTAATCATTAACAACAATTATTGATGCATTAAAAATCTGCGGTTTTAGTCAAAATATCAATATACTTACACATAATTATATACTGAACATGAAATTCGTTAATTTCATTCCATTTAACTATATGATAGATAAATAACTGTATTGGTCAATGTATATTCCTAAATTAAAAATAACTGGCGACCTGCCTATTACGAAGCTAGAGGTCCCATGTTCGGATCCGGGTAAGGGAATGTATTTGTGTGATGGGCACGAATATTTACTCCTCACACATGAATGTTTATATTTAAAGATATTATTTTTATTATATTACATTGCTGTTTGTCTGAGTGTGTACATTCCGCTTCAAGTTACAGAAACGTGGCATCCTACCGCAGTTATTGGGTTATTTTTAGAGCTCTTTGAAACTGTAAGATTTCCCATCTCGAGATGGAATATACTATATAATACGTGGGCAGTGGGCGGCGGACGGTAAAAAACACACACGTTTGAATATACAGTTTATAACAGCACAATATTATTTTAAAATATGCAGATCACACAGTACATACGAGTAATTATTGACACTTGATAAAAACATAAAGAGCGCAAATAAAGTAGTATACTCGTAAAACAAACTCGCCTCCCGTTGTCTGTCACTTTGTATGCTTAGATCTTTAAAACTACGCAACGGATTTTGATGCGGTTTTTTTTAATAGATAGAGTGATTTAAGAGGGAGGTTTATGTGTACTACCCTACCTACCTAATATAGTACCCGTTCGAAGCCGGGGCGGGTCGCTAGTAATTAATAAAATCAACAACAGTTTTAACACGAGAAGAGACAAAAATCAATAGAACAAAACAAAAGACGCCCACTGGCAGCGGCGGCGGCGCCGGCCTGCCTGCCAGCGCGCGTACACCGCAGAGGTCGGTGAGCGCGTCGTCTGCAACTGCTTAAGAAGTGAAAAAAGAATGTGCTACCTAAAAGGCCTCGTCTCAGCAATGCAATTTTAACGTTTACGTTAAACAACATACGAGTCCAATTAAATTATACAACACAGCATTAAGCATTTGCTAAACTAGTTGCTAACTTACCCGTTTAAGTCAAACACGCGTTAAACGCTATCCAGTATAACTAATACGCTTTTGGCTACCATCAAACCTCAAGGGGCTAGCCTGTGTAATTACGAAAGGTAATTCCTCCTTTATAGCTTCTAAGAGAGATACTACCTTTTGATGCAGATCTGAAATACCTCGCATGTTTAAAACAGAAAGGTCATTTCTCCCCTCAAGTTTCTTAGAGAGATTTAACGTTTTGACAGTGAGTGACCGTCTTGGAATCAAATTACTGGCGTAATTCAAGCACGTGCATACTGAATACACAAATTGCGTTACCTCCACATCTGGAACTGGTTTGCAAACACGAGTTAGGTGTTCGCTTTGTTTTTGGATTTGCCTAAGTTAATGTTAATGTACATTGCACGTAGAACCGATGGCCGTTGGGGCGGGAAGGTTCTCGAGTGGCGACTACGTACCATAAGGCGCGGCGTGGGCAGGCCTTCCACAAGGTGGACTGATGACCTGATAAAGGTCGCGAAGGTCCGCTAGACGCGGGTGGCGCAGGACCGGCCTTTTTTCATAGCCACCACATTGAATTCAAATTCAAATCATTTATTCGTGATTCATTACTCAATACAAAACAAACACACATGAAAAAAATAAAAAACGGCCTAAAACGCGTCACGAAATGGGCCCAGCATAGTACTCTATATCACACTACATTACACCCCATAAGACGATTTCCCCAAAAAAAATAAACAGCTATCCGTTTTATTTACCCTATTACCCGGAAATATAAACGACACACGGGAAAAATCACTAACCACACAGCGGAAAATAAAAAACCCATAAAAGTCGTTGGGAAGGTCATTCCCGACAGCATTTATGGCATCGGCCAAGCCTCTTAACTTATAACTGTGTCCACAGAGATCTTCAAGGTCATTTGGTTTCCCTAGTGCGACAAAAACGTAGGATGGAATTATTATTTACAAACGAGCCTACGTTTTTGTGAAAGACATGGTTTCTGCAGTAGTAATTCGATTTTCTATACAATTCGGTAAACAGAGGCTTATGTTTTACGCGTAACAGTAATAAAACTAGTTGGAGCCAAATTAGTTATCTTTTAGTGACAGTTTGGGTCGTCACTGACATTATAAAGCATACTATGTGGTAGTAATCCGATATTCAATGATTTGACATTGGATTTTTACCAACATAATTAATTATATAGAGTATCGAGACTAACCAATCGGTTTATTGATGCTATTTCAATTTATTTACTACATTTTTGTTTAAGTTTATCAATAAAAAAAATGCACTGACTGTGCGCGCGCCGCCCGCTTCACGGCCCGTGAACCACGCACCAACAGGGCGAGAAAAACTCCCAAAGAGTTCGAAACTTTTCACTCGTAGTGACTTTTAATATGTAAGTGTAACGTACCTATATTAGTAGTATAACTTTATAACTACATTGAGATTGAGATATTGTGGTTAAGTTTGCCCTATAAAAACGCTATTCGTAGCGCATACTGTTGTATTCCAACCTTTGATTTGGCAGGGTCCAGTTGGCTATATGAACTCTTTGGACGTCTTTAAAAAAAAATACCAGGTTGCACTCCGGGAGTGCCGGTAGAAGTAAAAACTGACGGAGGGCACCGCGAGCGGCCGCGCTACACAGCTCCCCCCGCCCCCTCCCCCGGCCCGCCCACGCCGCCAAGCCCCGTACGTCTTACATCAAACAGTCCCCCCCCCCCCCCCCGCCCCCAAGCCTCGTCCCGAATCTCTCTGAGAGAGACTCTCTCCATCCTACGGTCACGTGACCTCCTACGCATCTGACGTCACAAAAATCTGTCGCGAGTTTAACAATGTTTCCCCATCCCAAAAAGTGCTCAGCGCCGCTAATGAAGTTTTCACTTCAAAAAGGCTGTCGATCTGTCCTGATAGTCACCGAGCTGAGGTTTCTTGAACGTTTGCGATAAAGGCCATTAGTTTACGAGTATAACTTGAATTCTTCTTCTTCTGCCTAGCGTAGTTAAAAACTTGGATTAAAAAAAAAATGCCGAAAATTGGGATTACACAGGTGTCAAAAATCATCCCCAAAGTGTAGAAATTGGGTATGGAAACTGATACATAAGATAACGCAGACGAAGTCGCGGGAAAATAATAGTAAATGAATACATGAGAAATTAGCCAAGCGGGTAGGTACCAGACGTTACTTACGTCAGGCACGATACGGTATAATTATGTCTATGTTAACTCGACTCCTTACGGATTTAATGTTACCAACAATTATGATGCTTTACATAATGTAATAGTATCTTTCTTCTCTGATCTGTATATTTATTTCGAAAATATTTCAGGAGGGTCTTCTAATTAATCGGTTATATATTTAGCTGCTGACCTCGTCTGTAAAATCAAAAACTTCAAATTTTACCTCTCTTTCTCTTGATCAGTTGATCTGAAATTTTGTTGACGCCCTAAGTTCTGATAACAATATAATTGTATATATTCGGTATCGTTGCATATCTAACATGTCTTCCGCCACGAAATAGAAATAGAAAATTGTTTATTGAGATAAAGCACGCATTACAGAACAAAAAAAAAGTGGAACTACTTACTTATAATTATGAACATGAAGACAAACCAAGAGAAATGGTAGGTTAATGGTAGCGGTGGTGAATGGTGATAATAAATGGTAGATTACCACGTATTTTTTACAACCCACCTAATACAGTATCAAATAGCTTGACTTAGTACAAAGCATGATATCATGCCGGGCCCTCGGAATCGCTAACTTAGGTAACACGTGCCAGTGGGCGGGGCTCATTGCACACAGAACCAATGGCCATTGGGGCGGAAAGGTTCTCCAGTGGCGACCACGTATCTGGAGGCGCAAAGTGGGTAGCCCACCCACATACCCACAAGGTGGACTGATGACCTTTAGGTCGCGGGAGTTTTTCACTTTGGCACTCTCAGGGGGATGACTATGTCCTGCAAAGGGAGTCTTTTGGCCGCTATGATGATGATGATGACGATGATGTTGTTGTATTTTTTGTTGTAGGTTAACAACTAAGTGTTCAATAGCAAAAAAAAGCATTCACTTTAATTAATGTTATATTTTCAAGGTCTAAATACTCGTATATATTACCGAAGGTGCAGTCCTAGAAAATGTATATTTTACGAAGGTAATTTATTTGACTACCTTCCAATCGCGGATATCCCTTCTAGCGTTGCCATTCACAACTAGTTTCACCTGACCTCACCGCTCACCCCCAGTACAACACATCTTGACTCCAAGTTTCGTTATATCAACGCGCATTCGGAGGTCTGACTTAGGCCTTTCTCACATGGGATGACGGCAACGCAACTTAAACTGGTTGGCAATAAGTGTCGCCAACTGCGATGCAACTCAAACTCCCACACGGCACGACTCAACTTGTGACGATCAGTTTCAAGACGTTCACCGGGGCAGATGTCTTGGTCAAACCGATGGAGTCAAGTGATTATGAAGAAATGAAGACATATATTTTTATTTATACTACCGGCAAGGCAAACTAGTTTCTTGTGGGTTTTCCATGTGAAAAACGCTTTACTGGTATAACTGAAGCTCGTAAGGCGACGCTTTGTGAATAACCGCCCGAGTTCAAGGGTTGATGTTGGATACCCGATGCGAAAACAGGAATATGTAAACGGGCCGGATACCAAATTGATCGTAATGTTATATCCTGTCGGTGCCTATTTCTTACTCCATTTTCCTTAGATACAATATAAATACAATTATATGGGATCCGTTGTTTGCGAGAACGCGATAAATGCGGGAACTAAAATTGTTTGTTGAGTTGAGCACTGCTTTGACACTGCTCTACGATAGATTTCACTAATGTGACCGAAAGAGTTTTAGGTCTGAACGTGGAGGGATGGAAAATACGAGGGAGGCTGAGGAGACGGATGGCTGTGTGAGAGACGATATAAAGAGGAAGGAATTAAGTGACGAGATGACGAGTGACAGGGAAGAAAAATACATGCTGCGCCCACCCCAAGTAAATGCGATCAGGGAAAGAAAATAAAATGATGACATGTTACTAAAGTCATTTGAAATTCACAAGAATGAAAGAAGAATCAAGATAGAGAGATAATGGCATTAGATATTTTTTTATTTCCATAAATCTATGGCTACTATTGACATGTTTGTTTTATTGTTTTTCATAAATTTATTCTTAAAAGAGATTAAACCTTCAAAAACCTAAAAAAAAATGTCAGATTTTCCGCTGTGTTCAAACATCCAGAAAACAATTTTAAAGATAAAGATAAAGATAATTTATTTGTCCAAACATGAGTAAATGTACATACAGCTGTCATTGTTAAAATAATGTCCTTACTAGATTATTTAAAAAAAAACCGGCCAAGTGCGAGTCGGACTCGCGCATGGAGGGTTCCGTACCATTATCTATAAAAACGGCAAAAAAAACACGTTTGTTGTATGGGAGCCCCGCTTTAATATTTATTTTATTTTGTTTTTAGTATTTGTTGTTATAGCGGCAACAGAAATACATCATCTGTGAGAACTGTCTAGCTATCGCGGTTCTTGAGGTACAGCCTGGTGACAGACAGACAGACGGGCAGCGAAGTCTTAGTAATAGGGTCCCGTTTTTACCCTTTCGGTACGGAACCCTAAAAATGGAAAACATAGGAACACGGCCAAAGCCTTTCTTTGATTTTTAATTAAAAATATAGTTAAATAGTTCCAGTTTTGGAGAAGAAATCAGGGGACTACGAAACGTTTATTTTATGTTCTTTTAATAGGTATTTTCAGTCCAAGCTGCAGTTGTATCTATCGCGCTCTGCGGGGAGGGGCTTGAGGTTGGCGCGACAGCAAAACATTTAACAAATACCTATTTCTCAACTATTTCGATTTTTTTTTTTCGTCTTAACGGTCCAAACGTTTTACACCTTCTTCTTCTTATTCGTGTCGAGGTTCCTCAAATAAGAGATGCCCAAACACCTAATAGCGATGATGACTAAGATTTTTTTGTGACGTCATTCGAACCAGTTTTTGGAGAGGAACAAGTGTTTGTATGGGAGCAACTACAATTAAAAAACATAAATACCTAAAAATTTGAGACAAAGATTGACCTCGCTGGCGGCAGTGCAAGACGCTTCATACTGTGTGTTTATACAAGTATGACGTCACATTTGTACATTTGTACTAATCGTATTATGGAAAATCAGGTAAATTGTTGTTTCGTTCGCGAAATACTGCGTTTAAGTACATAGTTGTCATACAATTTTGATTCTAGAAAAGTGTATGGATTCTATTGCTAGCTTTTAATTTACTCTTGGACAATAAAAAAAATGCATATTTTTTCTAAACTTTCAAGGTTCATATCTTTTTATGATTTGAATTATATTTTATAATTTATACTTTATTACGATAATTTGATGGTTTACTATCCATTTAGCATCACTACGTTATCAATTTGAACATGAGGCATCATGCCTATTGTTCCACCTCTTAGGTTATATTATAAATGAACAATGAAAGTGTCAAAAATTGCACCAGTGTCGAGAACTGGGACATTTACGATACAAAGTTGAGTGCTATTATATTGTTTGTTAGTATATATTGTTGTGTACATACGATAACATTAGACAGTTGTTTCTTCAGCCCATATGGAGTATTATTATAAACTAAGAGCAAGTTTATGGGCATCGTAAGAGCGAAAACGTGTTTCACTGAGTGAATAAGCCTCAGTGCGGTACAGCTGGGATGCCAATCTGACTAGACCTTAAGCATTCTCCTAAATATGATATCAAGAGACGCGCCGCGACACCTCAGTAAACACAATTGATACGGCGTAGAAGTTCTTAAGTAAAATATAATGAGCCGCGCATTGCGAGTGCTCACGATTAAGGACCACGCATTGGTTCGAAACATGTCGAGCGATATTCGACCTCAAAGATGTGAGTGACCCGTTTCTTTATATTATCATGTGTCTGCGACTCACGGGAGTTGCCTATATAAAAGTGTTTAAGTAGTTGATCGAGAGGCTATTAATTGTTGCTTAATCCGCGCGCCTTATTATAAAACTAGCTTCCACCCGCGACTTCGTCTGCGTGGACCTGAGATAAAAACTATTCTATATATTAATCCAGGCTTTAAATTATCTCCGTGCAAAATTTCATTTAAATCGGTTAAGCCGTTTAAGCGTAATTGAGTAAAAAACATCTAAATATCCAAACATCCAAACTTGCGCATTTATAATAATAGTAGGGTATTATACATATTCCCAATAGAGGTAGGCAGAGCACATGAAAATTATGTTATATATCATAATATATTAAAGGTCTTGCTATACTCGTTCTGACTTGACAGCTCGGCGCTCGTGAAAGTAAGCATATTGAATATAGGAAAATCAAATTTCGAGCCACAAAGAGCTTCTGCTCGGATCAATTACACGAGTAAGTAATAGAAGCTAATAATATATTTAGACACCATCTGGAAACAAACCTATTTTAACGTTTGCCTGTATTTAACCGAGTTTGAAATGCTTTGTATTTGGCTAGACTGAAATGATATTTGGCTATGTGTATAATTAGTATCAACACTTCGATCAATATAACATTAGAATTATAATGGACACATTTTGTAAAGGGCTCAAAAGGCACACAAGATTTGAATTGTAAAGAAGATTGTTTTTTAAGATTCTAAGGACGTTTTGTACTTACGTGTACAGTATACGTCAAAGAGATGTTTACATTTTTCACCTTATTACAACGGGATAAGGTGCAAAAGTGTAAATTTATCTTCGTAGCCAACTGTACGTCCTCGTTTTTAGAATGTATCCAATCTTTTTAATGTAAACAAGCAAAGCTTCGTGAGTTACACCGTAGCCCGTAGCATGTTACTCATTCAGTTCCAATTTCGTAGCACTTCTACGCTCGTAGCTGATAATAAGTGCAAAGCTTTGCCCAGCATCTAAGCCTAGCGTGCAAAGAGGCAATGCAGCCAGCATCCTAGGGACCATGCCTCAAGGGGGTGAACGGGTGGGGTATCTTATATTTAGTTTATAAGTCTAGTTCGTAGTTCTTTTTTAATATCGGAATATTTTTTTTATATATTACGTCTTAACAATATATCGTACTCTGTGAACAAGGAACCCTTATAGTTTCGCCATGTCCGTCCGTCTGTCTGTCTGTCTGTCCGTCTTCGGCTTAGCTCAGTAAGCCTTTCAACTAGAAAACTGCAATTCGGCGTGGGTATATAAACCAATCACGCCGACAAAGCAGTAAAATAAAATCCTGAAAAAAAAAATATTTTAGGGTACCTGCCTATGTAAATTGGTCATGTATTTTTTTTTCTCGTTAAACCTATAGTGTGGGCTATCGTTGGATAGCTTACTCAAAAATCTTATGGGTTTTCTACAACTATTTTTCAATTAAGTTATGCGTTTGCGAGATAATGGGATTTAAAGCCCTAATTTTTGTTCGAGTCATGTGTGACGTGAAAAAATTCGTGGTAGTAGTACATATAATGAATTTAAAATGAAAACTGTCACAGTTAAGTAGACATAACTAGTTATTACACCACATAATAACACTCAACAACTTTTGAGATTAGCCAAAATTATTCACTGCAGACACCGTCGGGGTTAATATGTTAATCATAGCATTACACAAAATAATAATACATATCATTTTCATAAATTACGGCTAAGGGCAGGATGTGGAGGCCATTCATTGTAACGGTGACACACCTCTTTCCCCTCTATATATATATGGAATATACAGGCTATTTCTGGGTATTAGGGTATAATTGAGCATTGAGGAGTCTAATATTACTTTATTTTAATCTATTTTATACTAGAATCCGCCCGCGACTTCGTCTGCATGGAACTGGAATAAAAATAATTCTTTATTTTAGTCTATCTTTGTGCAAAATTTCATCCAAATCGGTTTAGCCGTTTAATATCCAAACATCCAAACTTTCGGATTTATAATATTAGTAGGATTACGAGAAAACATCTGTCAGTTCAAACTCACGTTGAATTTTTATGAGTTTCTGTCATTGTAAATTAACTTATGGTCTGCCATGTTTCGGTACGGACTTTTCGATGGTGAAATTTATATCGAACAAATGAACTTGTTTCGAATACTAATTTACTTTGAAGACAAAAATGTTTAACCAACTTCAAGTCTGTATCCATATCTGAAGAGTCTCGTTGGTCTCTCGAGGATCCCATCATCAGATCCTAACCTGACGACTATGGAACCACCTGATACCCTTTCAAACATCATTTTTTAAACCAGTCCAGGCATCTCCGAGTGATGGGGGAACATAAAATAAAATATTCTGACGAATTGAGAGCATTTCCCTGTGTTAAAGTCGGTAAAAAAGTCTATTCTATTTATGAAATAAGGGAAAATGGTACTGTGAACTTTTCATACGTACATTTTTGGACAAGCTTGCTTATTTGCAAAAGATTTCACATTATTGTTGTGTGTTTGGTGTTCTAAGTCAATCACCTTTTTAGATTCCTGCGAATAAAAAGATATTTGTGCTTAAATATTTTATTACAATATTTAAAATGCTGAAATAACGTTATTTTTTATTTGCGGTAATAAGAAGATGTGTATAATTAAATATCACAGTAATAAAATAAAACTGCTTTGTTACAAAGCCCAACCCTACAAAAACAATTGTATGGAAAGTTCTTGCCGACGTATACACGTGCGTTGTAGAACTTTGACCCTTGCTCCCAGAAACACCCTGTACGTTTGGTAACTACGCGAGTTCCAAGAAATATCGCTTTTGTATAGTTACTAACGCGAGCACGTCTTTAACTCATAAATAAGAGAATTGAATGCATAAACAATTTTGTTTTATGCTCGAGTTTTTTGTAACATGAATAAGATTAGCCTTTTGAATCGAATTTTTGTTTGTGAGTGTGGTAATGCTTTTAAACATTATGCCCTCTTACAAGTAAACAAGCATTTTACTGTTTCTTTTATTTTGTACAAGAAAATGTGTACATTGTTATAGAAACGTTAGTGAAAGAGGGTATTTTGTTATTCGTTAATTTCAGGAGGCTATTTCATAATTAAATAGAGCTCATACTTTTTGTACTTTTGTTAGGTTTCTCATGTCATCAGATTATATTTTTATAATGAACTAGCTTGTGCCCGCGACTCCGTCCGCGTGGAAATCGTTTATATCGCAGCTCTATATAAACTTCAACCCCCCATTTCATCCCCTTAGGGGGTGATTTCCAGGATGAAAACTATCCTATGTCCTTCCCCGGGATTCAAACTATCTCCATACCAAATTTCATCGCAATCGGTTTAGCGGTTTAAGCGTGAAGAGGTAACGGACAGACAGACAGACACACTTTCGCATTTATAATATTAGTATGGATGGATGGATTGGTCACATAGCACATACGCTTGAGTTTGCCCGCATTAAATAAAGTTTAACTGACTTAACAGCACCGCATGTAATTATATATGTATGTATGTAAATACTTTATTGTACACAAGACACAGGTAAAAATACAGACAAAAAATTTTTTAATTCGGTACAAAGGCGAACTTATCCCTGTAAGGGATCTCTTCCAGTTAACCTTTGAGCAATTATCTCGTCACTGCAGACTTAGAAATAAAATAAAAACACGTAATTATGGAGCGTATGTGAATCAAAATTGCAAAAAAATTGCTCAATAAGAATCAATACTAAACCATCCAATAATGGAACTAACTATAAATAATGTCCAGTTATTACATGTAATGTTGGCATTATTCCTGTCTCGCAAGATTAGCGTGCATAATCCACGCACAAGTATACATAAAAAAATGTCAGCATAGCAGTATTTATGCTGCGGAGGTTTAGGTCATAAATAAAAGAAAGTACAACTTAAGAATATTTTGTTTCTGTTTGAAAATTCTAGAACAGTGCACTTAATTTAAGTGCACTTTACTTAAACTGTTCGGTCAGAGGAATACTTAACGGATGTATTTTACGTTATGTCGCTGTTTTTTAAAAGATATCAGCAAAATATATTTATCATGGAATTTCTAACGATATGAATTTTATATAGAAATCTATATAAAATACTGCCCAGTTCGATTGAGTTTGAATGCTGTTGCTGTGATTGAGACACAGACAGGACTTGGTTCTTTTTTTCTGTCTTTGTGAATGTTGAGCTTTATATCTTGTTGGTGTGTCAAATAACTAAATACACTCTAAGAAAGTATTTTGAGTAAAAATAATCTAGCTTGCATAATTATTTTGTAATTTACTTATTCAATTCAATTCTTTATTTCGGACGTTAATATCCACTTATATTTTATACATGGTGTAACATAAATGGGGTGTAAACCGATCAAGGGCATAATAGGTATCGTGTTCTGATAAGAAAAAACTAAGTTTTTTTTTTGACGTGATTTTATTTACATTCGTATTGAGCAGGTCGCCCCAGTCGGCCAACGCTCCATACATAATTATATACAATATTAAAAGAATACTGACTTATTTTGTTTTGTTTCTCAAATATTTTTTTTTAATATGGACAATAATGGCCTTAAACGACATACATCACAATAATACTTAAACTATATAGACAATAACGGTATAGTTTAGTTTACAACACTTGTACTATGGATGTAAAATAGTAACTCTTTTTTAAAGATTCAAAGATTCAAAGATAAAATTTCGGATTATTATTTCTTTAAGTCCGAATCTCACTATTATTTCTTTAAGTCCGAAACTCCATAAAAATGTTTTGCACGCCTGCACGTAGGCTGAATGCACTGGACGATTATGTTGTATTTTTAAGAACTATGTAACTGCATTCCGAGCAAAATAAAAATCTTTGAATCTTTGAAATCTTTGAACCTCGTGGGGGCCTAGCTACGCTGCGCCATCCGGTACGTGGTCAAATCTCGAGAACCTTTCCGCCCCAACGGCCATCGTTCTACGTGCAATGTGCCCAGCCCATTGCCACTTAAGCTATTTGGAGGGCTATATCGGTTACCTTGGTTTTGCTGCGGTAGCCTCATTTCTGATGCGATTGCGCAGAGAAACTCCCAGCATAGCCCTCTCCATTGCTCTTTGGGTGACTTTGAGCCTTCTTATGGGGAACCGTCTACGTTTCCGTGTCATACGTCATCACACAGTGAGGTAGTGGCAACACACACTGGTCAAAGACTCTCGTCTTGAGACATTGCGAAGTATTGGACGAAAAGATGTGCCGTAGGTTCCCGAATGCTGCCCAGCCGAGTCGGACTCTTACTCAAAGTTGGACCTATCTAACTTGAAAGTCTGAAGAAGTCTTGAAAGTGTCCGATTGACATGACCTTTGTCTTATCCATGTTCATCCTTAGACCAACTCGCTCGGAGGCTTTACTAAGGTCATCGAGCATAGTACTCAAGTCCTCCATGGTCTCAGCCAAGACTACTATATCATCAGCAAACCAAAGGTAATTAATGTACTCAACGTTGATGTCTAGCCTTCTCCAGTCTAGAGTCTTGAAAACGTCCTCCATTGCAGCGGTGTACAGTTTTGGGGAAATAATATTCACTTGCCTAACAGGCCGCTGTAGCGGAATACGTTTCAAGCTCCGATCCTGGAGTCGGACTGACATAGTGACGTTCTCGTACAAACACTTCAGTACTTCGATATAGCGGCAGTCTACTTTTCACCGCTGGAGAGACTGTAGTACAGCTCAGGTTTCGATCGAATCGAAAGCTTTCTCCACGAAGGCTAAGCAGAGAGGCAAGTTTTACTTTCCAGTCTTCTGTATAACCTGGCGGAGCATATGAATGTGGTCAACGGTACTAAAACCTCTTCAAAAACCGGCTTTTTCGGGAGGCTGGAAGTCACTAAGCCTGCGTGCGAGGCGATTCGTAATGACTTGAAATTAGCTTGTAAGCATGGCTCAGAAGTGAGATGGGTCGGTAATTCTTCAGCAGGGTTTTGTTCCCCTTTTTGAAGAACAGCACCCCTTACCTCTGTTCCACGCCTTTGACGTTCTCCCTTCCAGTAGGACGGTCTCGAACAACTTCTGAAGGGTCGTAAGGATCGGTTTTCTACCCGCCGTCATGAGTTTGGCTGTAATTCCGTCTTCACCGGGTGCCCTGCTGTTATTAAGCTGTTTCAGAGCCATTTTAATCTCATACAGGCTGATGTCCGGGATGTCGTCGGTAAACTGTCGGGTTGGTCTAGCTAGGGTCTTCCGCCAGACCAACTTCGGGTCTGCGAGTTGACGTGTATACGATATGTATGACGTGTAAAAACGCACTCACTCAAAAGCTCAGGGTTGGAGAAAACGACTCTCCAGTCCTCAGTTTTTTACCTTGCGAGCTGGCTCTGCCCAATAGACTCGATCGAATCTCGTGCGAACACATTAGAGCCCTTATTTCGCTCGATGGCCTCTTCAATACGGTTCGTAGTGAATTGGCGCAGATCGCGGGCTTGGAGATCTGTTTATTTAGCTGCCGGTATAAAGTCGCATCGTTTGAAGACTGCAGAATCATTTCACTCCTTTCCTTCATGAGCTTCTGAGTGGAGCTAGAGAGCCTTTTAGTTCTGATGGCCCGCTGGGCCTCGAAGAACATAGACCCAGTGGCACGGACAGGTTCCACAAAACCTAGGCAATCGAAACGGTTTTGGAATTCCAGCCTGGAACTGTGACCCGGAGAGCTTTCAGCTGGAACTTCCAGCTGAAAGCTCTCGGGGTCACCCAAAGGGCAATGGAGAGGTCTATGCTGGGAGTTTCTCTGCGCGATCGCATCAGAAATGAGGCTACCCGCAGCAAAACCAAAGCAGATTTCGGATATTTTTTCCAGTTCGCGTGTTCATTTCTATAACCAAAGTATAATATAGTCAACTGAATGAGTTACTGAATCTTTCACACAAATTCAGCCACGAAAGAGAGGCAGGACAAACCCTTAAATAGTGTCCATCATAAAAATATAATTATTATTGTTATTATACCACTTTTTATATTAAAATCTGGCTGTGACAGACGGACAGCCTCCGAGTGATCGCATAAGACGCACACGAGTAATTGAAGTCCCCATGTACATGGAGCATGTAGTAGCTATGTATCTTATACTTATATTTTTTGATATTACAAAATAAATAAATATTGGAGGTTAATCTTACACAAATCGAACTAGGCCCATAGTTAAGCTCAATAAGGCTTGTGTTGTATATTATTATTTTAATTGATATAAATACAACCGAGCAAATACCTTTTTTGCAATACATGTAACATTTTAATAAGTTTATCATCGTGCTGCTTATCTATTTATAGTGGCTTTTCTCGTTTTGAATCAAGAAACTAAATGCATATTTATGATGAACATAGTCCAAATTCGTATAGTATACCAATAATGCAGTAAATCTTATGTAGTATAGGGGCTTATTTTGCTTACATGAACAAGCCAACTTTCATTATTTTCGTGAATACTCGTTTATTTGTGGTTAAGTCAAAACATCGGTTCTTACTGTTTAACGGAAAGTGTCCCATCCATGAATAATCCTATATTGCAAAAAAAAATCGCTAGTGTTCCACTGAGCTATTTCGCGTAATGCCGCTGTTGTACAAACAAATTGATGTGTTTTAACGAATTATTTGGGGATGTGCCGGTAGTCAACAAAAAAACGTGGTGACGGCGTCGATCGCTATGGCTCATCTGGCCTACGGACGGTCTTCCAGATAAAATGACGTCGACACCCCACCAATGGCATAACGGCACAATGCTGCCACGGTGGCAATTTTTTGAATTAGAACACGGGAGTCTTAGTCACGATAAACTTTACCGTGTTCTGCGTCGAGTCTTATACTTAGTAGCAAAACGGATTATTTCGCGATACCGACTTGTTTTAGATAAGCGTCGATATGTAAAAAAAAATCGCTTAATTTTTTTTTTCTTACTTTTTGCTTATCATAACACGATGCCTGGTTAGATTCAGATTCAGATTCATTTTTATTGCTTCTTGAAATTTTACATTATATTTTACAAATTTTCTTTGTATATAAATAAAATGAATTCACAGAAAGCTCGTCAGGTACATACAATAAATTTGTTACAATAATTTCTTAATAGCAATAATAAATAACAAGGGCACACAGAAATACCAATTTAAAACAATATTGATCGTAGTTATGTCAAAAATATAATGAAATGTCAGAACCAGAAAAATAAAAAATGTACGTAGGGTCTCCTAGCATAATGTAGGGATGTCAAAACATATCAATCTCATGTCAAATAAATGAATAAAATGACATATATGTCAAAACGTACAATAATATAAAAACGGAAATTACAGCAATAATATTAAAAATAATTTGTCTCTAGGGCGTCCTAGATTATAATAAAGTCGAAGAAAAACAAAATAATAAAAAAATAAAATAAAAAATAGTAATATCGTCTAATATTGTTTTTGTTGGGTGAATTCCTTTACTGAATACAGCGACTTTGACGATAAAAAGTCTTTCAATCGGTGTCCAAAACCATCATCCGTTGATTCATTTCTGAGACTGGCGGGTAGTCTTTCGTAAAAAGCGGGGCCTATTACGCGCGGTGACTTGTTGACGTTATGCCCTTGATCGGATCACACCCATTTATGTTACACCATGTACTGCTTGACGTAACTGCACGGTTAGCACAAGACGGCGCCCGAGCTATCTCGAGCCCTCTCACACTATCCGTCTCTTTCTAAGTTTTCTAATAAGAGAGAGACGGATAGTGCGAGTGAGCTCGAGAGAGCTCGGGCGCCATCTTGTGCTAACCGTGCTGTTGACCGAAGAGCTGGCGGCTTTCTCAGGCAACGCAACAGCATAGCAATTCAGCGTGGAAATGCCGCCGGCATCCTCGGTACCATGCCTCGAGGGCTTTTAAGATTTAGTTTAGTTGATGTGAGCTGTCATCTTGTATAATATATACTTTAGAAAATAAATAATACATATTATTACAGCTACCCTTATTTGAATTGAGATCATTCCGAATAATATTTTTTAATAAGTAACAATGTAAAGTTAGCTTTGCTGTGTTGGAAGCTGAGGGATGCTAGCTAAGGGATAGTAACTCCGGAGAGCTAATGACCGAACCCTTTGAGTGATAGTTGAACACTGCTTTATTGTTTCCACCGATACCTATAAAAGATTGCGACATGGCAATGCAAGCCATGCAAATATTAATAGGTAAGTAATTAGGTATTTTACTTGTTGCGTCAGCTCGTACATCTTGCCAACCCGAAAAGAAGGAAATGGTAGCTTTATAATGGCTAAAATAACAGTAAAGCTTAAGCTAAGTTATAGTAGGTAAACATTTGTTATTTAGTAATTCATGTAGAAACAATATTAGCTGAAGAAATGAATGCTTATAAATTTCACTTAGCGGTCCATAGTTATGTATAATATTAGCGGTTATTCTAGTAAGGTAAACGTTTTAAAATGTCAAAGGAAAACTAATTGTCCCCGGTGGGCTCGATTATTTCACTAAAAGAATCACACGGTATGGGAATAGACACTGAACGAGGAGGCTTAGGAGGCGCCGCGCCTCTATTTGCACTTAAAATGCCCATGCTCACTGATTTACGTAATTCAATACACTCGCGTGGTACGTGTTGCTGGTCGCGGTGCGTACGCGCGTCGTTTGCAGCCGCGCTGCCGCGCGCTGAGCTCACCGGGCCCTCCCGCCCGGGAGACGCTGCTAGCTGCATGCTCCGTCGTTTTCTGGCTCGAAGACAGGCTGCTATAATTCCCATTACCACCAGTACGGCAAGCATGCCGTAAATAATGGAAAACTGATGAACATCGTGTATGCTGAGGTCGGATTCTGATTGCTGTTTCAGGTTGTTCATCTCGTCCATTACCTGACGATATGTTTGCTCGTGGTTTTCTATCTTAAAGTCGTAGCTGGTTCCAGAAGTCTTTATTACGCTGTTCAAAATAGATACCTCTGGGGCTTCGACAGAAGGCTGAATATTTACTTTTCGTAAAAAGCTGTTGTGAGAGTGAATAGTGAATGTATCACCCCTATATGTACAACCCTGACCTATTTCCAAAAGGCCAGTGCCTGATAAGGTACTCATAGTTACATCAGCTGGGCAATAAGAGCGAATATTGCATTCATCGCAACACGAATAAAGCCAAGAGTTCGGTCGGTGTAACTTGATCCATCTATTTACACAAGTTGAATGCTCATAAATACAAGGTGATGTAGATTTGCCTGTATTTATTAAAGTGATATTGCACAATGTTTGCTGCAAGTTTAAGTCATAAGTTGGTTTATCTAGGCTACATAGTAGTTTTTCTTCTGATACATGAAGACAAGCTTGCATATCATAATCTGATAAGAATATAACTGCGTCTTTGCGTAAGTTAAATGCTAAGTAAGGGTAGGTAGGTATGGTAAGGTAGGAATATCCATTTTTGTTCTGCGGAACGCTAATTATTTTGTCGAGCTCGTAGATTTCATTGCTTACTAGTGGGACTCTTATTTCAATTATAAGATAATTTTTAAACACTTTATTGAATACTTTTAGTAGCTTGTATAAGTCCCGTATATTTCCGGTCTCAGATGGTGCTTTTAGATCGCCCTGTAGCTGGCCAGATATAAAGTTGATTTTTTCTTCAAGTTGCTCGCTAGTTATTAAGTGTGTATCGATGCGACCGTGACTGATGTCGGTCACAGTGTCTATGAGTGTCGTTTGCATACGTCTGAGACTCTGGAGGATGATATTCGCTGCTAATGCTGATGACGTAATGTAGAGCCCGTCGTTGACGTCAGACCGTAATTTATTTATGTCTGTTGTTATATTATGGAGATGCTCATTGATAAGTGAAAATTGTTTGTTCATTATTTGCTCATTGCGTTGTATGATGTTTAATTCTGCTTCAACCACTGTAGTTTGGTTTTTGATAAGACTTTTAAGATGATTTTCGTTGTAGGAAATTTTCTCAATGTCTTTAGCATATTGCTGGGCAAATTTGTCGTCTAATACGCCAAATAAGTAGTGAGCTACATTTCCGATACCATTTATTAAACCTCGTTTCTGTCGCTTGTTATTGGAGCTTTGTAGTAATCGGTTGTAGTGCTCAATTTCCGTTAGCTCGTGTGTTAGCTGGTTAGTTATTTGCTGGAATTGAGTGCTAGATTTCATAGTCAAGCCTTTTAGATTTCTCACGTATGTATCCATGTCAGTGATTGCTTGCCAGTAGCCAGTGAGATTGTAGTATACTACTAGCTTCCACTCGTCTCGAATATATTGTAAGTTCGATACCTTGTCAAAGTATAGTGATTTGGAATCATCGAGAGCTGTGGTACTGAAATGAGGTACCTTTTGCTGTGTAGTTGGATATACCAACATTGAAAATAGTAAGAGAGCTAAGGTGAAAAAGTTTTTGAAAGGTTTACGCTTATTTCCACGTGCTCGTACATTCGAGTTTGCAGGTAGTGGAGTTTGCTGATTATTATGCTGATGAGCTGAGAGATCGTCTTCTTTTTTAGCTGTTTCAATCGGTAACAGTATAAGCTTTGTTACTGGTCGCTTGAAATTGTTAGCTTCGGTTTTGACAGATACAACCCTAACGTATCCATCGCTTCCAGGGTGCAGGTCTACCACTCTGCCGAGCTCCCACTTTCCTGGAGGTAAGTTGTCGTCTTTTATGAGTACAATGTCGTTAAGCTGAAGGTTTTTTGTGGGTGTTCTCCATTTGGAACGAGTTTGAAGATGCTGAAGATAATCTGACGACCATAGCTTCCAAAAGTGCTTGTTCATGCTTTGTACAAGTTGCCAACGTGCTCGTAAGTTGAAGTCATCTGGGTCGGTCTGAGGTCGTGATAGTAAAGAGTCTCCAATCAAGAAATGTCCTGGGGTCAAGTAAGCATCCTCAGGATTCTCTGTCAGAGGAAACAAAGGACGAGAGTTTAGACACGCTTCGATCTGCTGCAGCAGTGTAGTAAACTCCTCGTAAGTAAGCTTTTGCTCACCTAAGACTCGTTTCAGATGTCGTTTGAAGCTTTTCACGGCGGCTTCCCATAAGCCGCCCGCACTGGGCCACGCTGGAGCATTGAAAGACCACTCGATGTTCATTTCGCTTAGATGCTTAAAGTAGTTTTGATTGATAGTGCTTGAAATTTCCTTGTATTCACTGTCCAATGCTCGTTTAGCTCCGATAAAGTTAGTACCGCAGTCGCTGTACATTCGGCGGGGCGTCCCTCTCCGCGCACAGAAACGGCGAAAAGCTGCTAAAAATGCTGGAGTGCTGAGGTCAGACACCAGTTCTGGGTGCACGGCCTTAGTCGCTAGGCAGACGAACACAGCCACATAGCCTTTGTTTGTTTTGACTCCCCTGCCCTTGCTCGCTTTTAGCTCTACGTACCCGGTAAAATCTACGCCAGTGTGCGTGAATGGACGTGAAGGTGTCACTCTGGCTCGTGGTAAGTCGGCCATGAATTGATGCTGCTTTTCAGTGCTGAAACGACGGCATTTTACGCATTTGCGAAGCTGTTTTTTAACTGTTCTCATGCCGCTTAAAATCCAATACTTTTCACGTAAATAAGATAGTGTTAGCCGCGGTCCACCGTGTAAGGTTGTAATATGAGCTTGGTCAATTATTAATTCGGTAAAACGGCTGTGACTTGACAAGATCGTTGGATGTTTAGCTGAGCTGCTAACTGTGGACTGACCGAGGCGACCACCCACTCTCAAAATCCCGTTTTCATCAAAAAAGGGAGAGATATTCGCTAAAGGGCTGCTAAAACCAACATATCCCTTTTCTTTTAATTTTTCCAAGTCCTTTTCAAAATCATTCGCTTGCTCGTTTTTGAAAATGAAGTTATAAGCTTTGTTTATTTCTGTAGTGGACAGGACTGTATCATGTTCCGTGTGTTTGTGACGTAACGCTGCTGCGAAACGTGATACCCATGCCACTACTTTTACTGTTCGAGTGATAGAGCTGTTGCTTGTTAATAATTCATTTATGAATGAATAGCTAGGTTGATGTAAAGCTGAGTTCACGTTCACACAGACCTTTTTAGTTTCAATGGTCGGCGGATCATAAGTTCTGTTTTTGATGTTGCTTGGTTCAAAGGTAGCTAGCGATTCCGGTCCGTTCCACCAAAGTGTATTATTGAGAAGCTTTGTTATGGGTAGTCCTCTGGTGGCACAGTCAGCTGCATTTTCTTCAGACCGGACGTGGTTCCAATTCGATGCTGGTATGATATCGGTTATTTGCTGAACTCGATTCGCGACGAATTGCTTCCAACGAGCTAAGTCGCCATGAAGCCAACCCAAGACTACTGTAGAGTCCGTCCATGCGTATATGTCATATTCAGTAGCTGTCAAAGAAGCTTTTATGATTTGTATAAGCTGAGCTAGAAGTAAAGCTCCACACAGTTCAAGTCGCGGAAGTGAAACTTTCTTCTTTAGTGGCGCTAGTTTCGTTTTAGCTGCGACGAGTCGCCTCGTGCACTCGCCCTTATCGTTGGTTGCTACTAAGTACACGGCGCAGGCATAAGATTTTTGCGATGCGTCGCTGTATCCGTGTAATTCAAATTGTTTTTGTGTGTCACCTAAGTATCTAGGTATGTTGAATTGACTTACATTTTGAAGGTCATTTCGTAGCTGGACCCATTCCTTCTGGATTTCTTCCGGAATAGGGTCATCCCATCCTTCACAGGAATTCCATGTATTTTGGAAGAGAAGCTTAGCTCGAACCGTCAGGGGTGAGAGCCATCCCAACGGATCAAATATCTTTGATATTTCTGATAGTAGCTGCTCGATTTTGTTCGTAAATATAAATGAATCGGACGAGGGTGTCCATGTTAGACCGAGTGTTTTACGAGACTCTGAACATTTAAAGTCGAAAGGCTTATCAAGCTGATCTGTAGATAAATCTTGTAGTAGTTCTGGATGATTAGCTGACCATTTTCGTAAATTCATTCCTGCTCCTCTCATTATTTTGATTAGCTGTTGCTGCAGTTCTTTTGTAGCTTCGATAGTGTTTTCACCACTAAGTAAATCATCCATATAAAAATTATTTTCTAACGCTGCTGCTGCAAGAGGGTATTTTGAAGCATCGTCTTTAGCTAGCTGTCGCAGGGTTCTCATAGCCAAATACGCAGCTGGTTTTGTGCCATAACTTATTGTGGTAAGTAAGTATTCCTGGATTGGCTCTCGAGGGGAATCCCTCCAGAGAATACCCTGTAGATGCTGATCGCTTTCTCTGATTAAAATCTGACGAAACATTTTTTCTATATCCGCAGTAACTACATATTTATATTGACGCCAGTTTAAAATCAAAGTAGGTAGGTCATGCTGCAAGTTCGGACCACATTCCATGACGTCATTGAGGCTGAGCCCTGAGCTGGTTTTAGCTGAAGCGTTGAATACTACCCGGAGGCTGGAAGTAGAAGATTCAGGTCGGACCACTCCATGGTGCGGCAGATGGTATGAAATGTGGTCACCCTGGTTAGCTGGACGCATATGACCTAGTTCTAGATATTCGTGAATGAATTGTTTATAGCTGTTAGAATAAGATTCGTTTTTTACCATCTTGCTCTCTAATTGTAAAAATTGTGCTGTCGCTTTTGCTTTGGAAGCTCCTAAACTTTTTTCATAGTTAGGCTTCATTGGTAGGGCTACCTCGTACCTACCGTTGTCAAGTCGCTTGGTAGTAGCTGTGTAATGCTCTTCACAATACTGTTCTTCCGTAGTAAGGTCGCTCGATATGCTAGGTATTTCCTCCATCTCCCAATATTTAGCTATTTCGTCAAGATTATTAACGACAACGCTGCAGTTAAATGTTTTTACATTTCCCGACAAAATCCAGCCAAGCTTAGTTTGTTGAGCTATGGGCGCGTTATGTGACCCTTTTACTAGACCACTCATAATCACGTCCGAGTAAACGCAAGCATCAAGCAAAATATCAACTGATTTAGATAAGTTGTATTCTGGATCAGCTAGGTTCATGTGCTGGATGTGAGGCCACGATTTCTTAGTGAATGAAACATTGGGAAGATCACCAATAACTCGAGGAATAATGCATGCTGCAGTGTTGAAACTGTAATCATCGTAGATAGATTTACATTCAAGTGATATAAGCTGTTTGCTGTGCTTAGGGACGACACCGACGCCGGATACCGATGCGCTAAATTTACGGCGTGGCAACCCTAGTAGTTGTGCTGCGTTCTCCGATACTAAAGTTATCTGAGAGCCTTGATCGAGTAATGCTCGTAGTGTGACGTAATTACCGTCAATCGCTTTTATTTTTAACAAAACTGTCGCTAATAAAACTTCTTCATCGTCAGCCGCAACGTGACTTGCTGTGTAAGGCTTGTTGCTAGGTTGCTTATTTGATGGTAGCGCATTAGTCATTAAAGGTGAGTTTTGCTCAGCTGTAGGTACTGTCGTAGTGCGGTGCAGTGTCCCGTTACATGCGTCGTGCAAAATCGTATGATGTTCGCAATTGCATTCTTTGCACCTTTTTGTTGAATTGCATTTATTACTTGCATGTTTAAATAAACAATTTTTACAAAGTTGAAGTTTCGCAACTGACCTCAATTTGGCATCCGGTGACATGTTGATGAACTTTTGGCATCGGTATAGCTCGTGATCAAAATTACATAGAGGGCACTTACACGTGGATGTAGAAGCGGCTTGATACCTCGATGTATGCTTGCTATTATAGTAGCTCGGCTTGTAGTTAGGCTTAGCTTGATAAATTGAAGCTGGCTTAGCTGTAGATTCTCTCTCTCTCTTGTGAGTAGGCTCTAGTGCTATAAACTTACTCTCGAGAAAATTCATTAGCTCAGATAAAAGAGGTAATTCTCTTGGAGACTTACGCGATTCTTTATAGGCGTTGTAGGTATCGCTGTCTAGCTTTTTGGTCAGTTTTATCACACACGTTTTACAGTCACGTTTTATCTCGAAAGATGTTTGCTTGCTGATGCTGGGTTGATTCAGGAAAGTCTCGATTTGAGTCGTAAAGAGTACTTGAGGATTATTATAACGATGCGTCAATATTTCCCAAGCAATATCATAATTTTCAGCTGAGATATTTAAATGTTGAATTAATCGCTCCGCTTCTCCCTTGACCTTACCCTTGAGATGCTGCATTTTTTGAGCTTTTGATAGGAAGTTATTATTATGAATAGATTCAGAGAATAAATCGTAGAACGTAGGCCAGTAGGTATACTTGCCTGAAAAAGTGGGTATTTCAAGTAAAGGAGTAGCTTGCTGGATGTGAGAAGTAGCAGATAGCTTTTGGTTTAGCGCTTTCTTACTTTTCTTATATGACTCTTCCTGTTTCGTAAATTCATCTAGGTAAACTTCATCCTCACCTTCAAGAATGTTGTCTATTTCTAGATGTAGCTTGTCGATGGCGTTCCATCTAGATTGGATGCTACGGAGCTCGTCTTCTAACTCCCATTTCTCGCTGATCTCGCTGACTTTGATGCTAGATATTAGTCGCTTGAAAGCTCGAAAGTTAGTCCGCTGTAGGGACAAAAGTTCATCTACCTTGTTTGGACCAGTCCCGGAGTTAGTACCTTTACCCGAACCTGACCCTACTAAAGGTTTTTCTTTCTGATATGGCTCATAATCTGCTATTTTCGCTCGAGTGTCAGTATAATATTTGAGAGTACAAGTGTAAATATTTTCTTGAAAGTAACGCTGCGATTTAACAAGTACAGTAGTAAGTGTTTTATCGTTAAGTTCGAACTCTCCCCAGAGTTTATCTAAAGCGTCTAACCTTAACTTCAGATACTCCGAGGTTTTTCGATGAGCTGAGTCTTTGTCAAAATTAGCGCCGATGCGCTGAAGCTCGCTGACGATCGCTGCTTGACGGCCGAAGAGTTCTTCGTATTCCGACATGGTAGCTAGTTATTCAAGTAATATGAACGATCTTACTTGGATGCTGCTGCTTGCAAGTCTCTCGACTCACGGTGTTGCTGATGCTAAGAGTTGATGCTGGTGCTGCTGTGTGAGTCCCTGACCCACGGCTGCTCGTATGCTTATGCTCGAGGTGCTTCACGTTTATCTACCGCTATATCGCTCGCTAGGTAGAGACACGTGTAACTATATATTCTCAGTATAACTGGGTCGATGAACGTATGCCGAACCGACGGATTTTTTTTTTTTACACTCCCGAAAGGTCCCGCTTGTACGGTAGCTCGAAGGACCAATGTAAAGTTAGCTTTGCTGTGTTGGAAGCTGAGGGATGCTAGCTAAGGGATAGTAACTCCGGAGAGCTAATGACCGAACCCTTTGAGTGATAGTTGAACACTGCTTTATTGTTTCCACCGATACCTATAAAAGATTGCGACATGGCAATGCAAGCCATGCAAATATTAATAGGTAAGTAATTAGGTATTTTACTTGTGCGAGTTGAACGTATTTATATGTGCGTCAGCTCGTACAAACAACCTTAATTAAATTATTTAAAATATCAACACGCATTTACATAATGTCTGCGAATGGAACTAGGTCAAAGCTTTCTACTTCCGAGATGCGAGTCAGTGATTCCTTCGAGGAAGGTTATACAGTTGGCGGAATAAAATTAATAAAGACTAAAAGAAAAAAGAAAACAAGACGGAATAAATGGTAAAAATAGGAAGCTTTATTTATCACAACTGTGGGTAATCGTATGTTAATTAGTTGGGTCATACTGAGTACTGAGTTTTCGCCGAATGTTAATGTGGCAGAAACCTTACTTAACCAATTCGTTGCGTCTTCCACTTTCGAAAACTTTCGGCTGTGGCGACGAACAATTATTTCATGACACGACAGGCCAGATAATATGATGGCACGCCTATCGTGTCATACGCCATGTGTACAAAAATATGTACTTTTTTGATTTTTTCACTGATTTAGACTTGATTGAGTTCAGTTGACATCAAACCAAAAAACCAAGGAAGCGAAAGGATTAAAACGTTGTTTAGAATTATTAGTAGTGTTTAAAATACGTGTTTTACTTGAAATGGATGGTAAGTGACTTTAAAAGTTCAGATGTTACAAACATTTTCTACCAAGTATAATTTTTATGTATGTATAGTGGGCTAACGGACTGGGTAAACATTTTACAGTGCGACACGATTTAAAACTATGCATTCACTATTTTCATGATTTCTCCTTGAATTATTCATTCGAGTCACTAACAATAGTTAGTTTTCATTTTTTTTTCCTTTCGTGTTTTAGATGAAACGATTCCAAAATATTTCACTTCTTCTTGTGTTCTTTTTTATTTTTCACTTCTTATGTGAAAAATAATAAAATGATGTATTTTTACCCTATACCGTAGCTTGTACATTTGCGGAGTAACAAATTCTTGGTGTTTTTATTTTATATCCACCATATTGTATTTATAAATAAAATATAGTAGTTTATACGTTCAAAAATCACCCTTATTTATTCATTCCATAAACTTTTTTCATTGTACCCCTCATACCCGTCTATTTTTTATAATTTACGTCTCGAGGTAACGCTTGTTCGGCTAGTTCTACGTGACGAACAATAATAATTTTGTTCGGGGTCAACCCTTGTGACACTCCCCTCGTGTCATACGCCACACGTTAAAAACATTGATGACACGCCTGTCGTGCCATCCGCACCGAATCAGTGTCGTAAAAATAATGCAACTTGAAAAGGTTGTTAACAACTGATTTTGAAAAATTCAAACAATATCCAGAATATTCCAGAAACGAAGGCTACAAGCTTGTTCTACGTGACAAACAATAATAATTTTGGTCGGGGTGAACCCGTTTTAATCGATTTTAAAATGACACTCCTCTCAAGTCATACGCCACACGTTAAAAACTTTGATGACACGCCTGTCGTGCCATCCGCACTGAATGAGTTAATAGAATTTTTAAAATTCCGAAAATGTGTTTGTCCGAGTTTTGCATAATATTGTTATGGCCGATTATATTTACGCATAATTTTGTTTAGCATAATTTTATTCGGCATATTATCGATTGCCCGATACTTACTAAGTATACTTAAAACGGGATGCGATATGGTGCGGGGTGGAATATAGTAGATTAGGTTAGGGCAGGTAGAAGGAGGGGGGCTAGAGGGGCGAAGCCCCCCGCAGTAAAAAAATAAAAAATTACCGTAACAATGGTATATAAGATGCGTGGACATGATTTGGAACATCAACATTATGAACAAATAATATTCGGACTATTGAAATTCGGCGTAATCGAACTATTCGAATCTCGATTCTGCCAAAACAGTTTATGCGCAAAGTCAATTATGGCTACATAGATTATGCCAAATAGAATTCTTACTTAAAAAAATATGCCAAAACAGGGGGAACCTCGGTTCTGCGCCACCCGCATCCAGCGGACTCCCGCGACCTTTACCAGGTTATCAGTCCACCTCGTGGGCGCGGTATACCCATGCTGCTATTTCTGGTACGTGGTAGCCACTTGAGAACCTTTCCGACCCAGCGGCTACTGGTCCTACGTGCAATGTGTCTCGCCCTTTGCCACATTTCTATACACTGTACATTAAACATATTTTATATAAGATGAGATGCCGTACATGCACACTCTGAGTCCAACCAAAAAATCGAACAGTCCTTATGGGCAACTAGCAAATTACGATTTATTTGTAGTTGTGGGATGGCCTGTGGCATCACTCTAAGAAAAGTTGAAAAGGATGTGGCTCTCCAATGGCCTGTGATTGATACTGTTTGTATAATATTGTGTAAAGACAGTTATTTGCACATTATATATATATATATTTATAGTGTGTATAATATTGTGGTTTTATTTGTACTTGCTTGTAGTATATGTATTGATATTAATTTTCTGTAGCGTAAAGGTAAATACGTCTGAACCTGTGTTAGTTTGTCTATCTTTATGTCCACTCAATTACTCAAAGGTTCACTGGAAGAGATCCCTTACAGTGATAGATTCGCCTTTGTACCGATTTAACCTATTTCGTCTGAATTTTTAACTGTATCTGGTGTACGATAAAGTATGTACATACATATAGGTACATTACATACATACGAATACAGGGCCATCAACGATAAATGAGGCGCTAATTCTATAGAAACTTGTCAAACTTTCCATACATGCAGATTTTAAAGAACACCGTTTACACGGTTTCGTGCATCCCACCCTTACTTTGGTTGTCTACAGGAAATAAGCCAACTTAAATCTCTGTATGGCCCTGATAAGTTTCTTGTTTCAAATAAAATCCCTATTTACAACGTAGCCAACATATAAAATGTTGCCTAAGCTTAAAGTTCGACTCGTTCCTCAGTATTTCTTAAACGCGCCCGGGGCGAGGGAACCGTCAAAAGTTAGCTGATTGTTTATACTAGAGGACTAGGGCTGTCGGTGAAAGTAAAAATACTGTTAGTTTCTTTTTAAGTCGACATAATCATAATCATAATCATAACTTATTGCATCCATGGTAGTACAATACAAAGGTCTTACATATAATTTTAGGATTCACATGGACCCTGATAGGGCACAGCAATATTAGGTAGTCTATAATCTATTTGAATTAATAATAAATACATAAATGTTAGCGCGGGTTACCAGTACAATACATTAATCAAAAGTCAAATTGACATATCTTGTCAATTTGAAATTCCATTTGCTACAAAACAGAATCACTTTGTATAAACAAAATATTATGTTTACTAAATATTTGGAATATTTCGACTGTCACATTACCGCTGGTTTAATGTCCGAGGGGACGATTTAGATTGGTAGGATTAGCTAATAAATTCTAGTGATAGAATTATTTCATTGTAATATTTCGAATAATATTAATAGATGCCTTATGACTCATGACCTATACTACTACGAGTACTACTGTTTATAGCGCATTTCGCGTTTAAAGATTAGGTAGCACGTAAGTAGAAGCGTTTGTGAGCTGAGTTACATCTGTCACCAATCCAGTTTAGATCAATTCGTGACGCACGTTTTGCATTTTAATTTGTTTTTCTTGCTCACTCTACAACATTGATTTTGAAAGGGAGTGCGCAACAAGCAAGAGCATAATCACTACAAAATGTTACTTAAATTAGGTTGCGTAATGTTTGTATCGAATTGACTTAATTGCGTAACTTTTCAAACGCGTGTAAGGACATAAAAACGCGAAAATATCCTTCACAAAGCAGACATGTAACTAATTACTTGTAGTGCCAGAATATCTGTGTCATGTGTATGTTGTTAATGTCAACTAAAATGGACTAATATAGCTTTTGCTGTTGTGACATCCCTAGCATTCTTGGTCGCTTGACGTTCCTTAAAATGTGTGGCGGGGTCGTTTTGTTGTTACATATTGGAGGGTTGTTATTTGAGGTTGATCTTTAGTTTATCTTTCCTTGTAACAGAGGGTATGGATTAAGACATTAACTGCCGACAACGCAATCATTAACTCTACTGATATATATCTAAATAGAACGCATCCCACAGACAGTAAGTAGTCGAGTTTAATCCTACTAATATTATCAATGTGACAGTTTGGATGTTCGGATCTTTGTTACTCAATCACGCTTAAACCGCTCAACCGATCTGGATACAGTTTTGCAAGAAGATGGTTCATAGCCTGGAAAAATATAGGGTAGTTCGTCGACGCAACGCACAATTTTGTATCAGAACGTTCACAAGACGCCGGTAATGTGGGGGTGGGAGGGGGGGGGGGGGGCTTATATCCCAGGTCCACGCAGACGGAGTCGCGGGCGGAAGCTAGTTAACTATAATTAACAATATTATCGAGTATAATGCTAATAATTACACGGTGTAATTCATGTATGAACTATTCGGGAGTTCTTCTTCAGGATAAGTGTTTTCGCGGCGGTGTCGCTTGAATCGCTTGACTTGGCAGTGACTTAATACAGTAAGACCGTGTAAATTATTAGCATTATTTCACCAAGTCTCACAAAAGATATAATTTGATTATCGAGTATATCGAATTATATTATGTATTTTCTCAATTAACCCATTTTTGAATAGATTGGTGCATTATCCTTTTTCTACGTAAGTATTTCAACTGGTGTAAGAAAAGTAATGTGATCAAATGCAACATAATCGAACTAACTAAGACTGGGAATTGGGCAACAAGTAACCTCCATGTTTTTTGCCAATTACATAAAAATCTTAGGAAAAGCGTAACTCAAAACTGACACGGTTGGTATTGAAACTAATTGTTTTAACTCGTTCACGTGCACAACGTCAATAGACGTCGCGACATAAGGCTTAACTGCAACTTAATTGAAGTACCTCACGTGTCATGATTGTATGTACCCATCTCTGAGGTTTACGCTCGACGCTAGTTTGTTTCTATGTAGTTCACGCCCCTAGGCATTGAATGCGTTAATATACTCAGAGCGGTACAGTCAACGACACAGTTCATGTTTAAAAAAGTGCACATTATTTCATTGTAATATGGCGAAGCTTTCTAGCTACATACTCACTCCATACCCATACCCATGTCCTGTGCTGTCAACTTACAGCGGTCGGGGTAGGCAGGGATTTTGTAATATTGGCTAATGATAATATAGTGTAAGGTTTAGCCTAATGATGTATTTACGATATGTTTTTAACTAAATTATGTTTTCCTGACGAGATGTAGAATGGTTTTTTAGTAGTTGGAAACTGATGTAATTTGAGATGGGCTAATTTAAATCGATTATCGTTAAATAGATGACTGGGGAGGCTATCCGCAGCAGAACCAAGGTAACCGATATCCGAATCGCTAAAGTGACAGTGGGCGGGGCACATAGCACGTAGAACCGATGGCCGTTGGGGCGGAAAGGTTCTCGAGTGGCGACTGTGTACCGGAAGGCGCAGCGTGGGTAGGCCCGACAAGGTGGACTGATGGCCTGGTAAAAGTTGCGGGAGTCCGCTAGATGCGGGTTGCGCAGGACCGCGGTCACTTTGGCACTCTTTGGGGGAGGACTCTGTCCAGCAGTAGACGTCTTTCGGCTGATATGATGATGACGATCGTTAAATACAAAGGTGATTGATGGCGATTTCATTACATTTTCCGGATTGGATTTTTCCGGTATGAGTTCAATTAATATCTGTGAGTATTGCTCACACACCCTTTGCCTAAGATGCAAATGAGGAAAATATGGGTCCTAAAGCAAAACGATTATTGTATTGCCAATATTTTGCATTTAGCTTTTGGATAGAAAAAGGCTTGAACCACATATGAAAACTGTATTTGGCGTCTCTTAAATAAAGACATTTTCGAGTTATTTCATTGATAAGTAGCCAGTAAATGGTATTTTTCTGGGAATCAACAGTTTAATGGTTATTTGCAGTTACTCCAGCGTTCCGACGAGTTATTTGATTAGGAGCGAGCAAACATTTACTACTTCACCTTAAAAATTCTCACTTCTTTTTGAGCCTCTACTAATTTAGATTCACCCGAGACTCGGAGGTTTTCATTTATTTTTTTGATTCCACGGAGGTCAATATTTACCCCAAAAAGCTTTCGTTTTGGGCTCAACGAATCAATTAGGTTAAGCAAACGCTTGGGTTGAAAAAAAGTGTTTTGGCCACCATTTGTTAGGTAAAGCACGCTACGTAACTGGAGGTTAATCTGATTTGACGTTTCATATGATATAGACTGAAACAGTTTCATTTGACCGTCGGCGCTAACGCGTGAGCATGGTTACCTATCATAATCTCGAAAATTCTAATTCCGAATATTAAAATCCCGAAAACGTTTCCCTTTTTATTAGTTGGCCGAAATTTTGTTTGCCCGAAATTCTATTTCCCATATTATTATTTTCCTAATTCTCAGTTAGTTGCAATTTTATTTCGCTTATGATTCGAATAGACACTTATTAAAATTCCGAAGGATCATTTGCCAACTAGGTTTTGGCGCTGAAAAGTATTAAGTCCGAAATATTATCATCCCGCTATATCAAAAGATCTAAATTGTAGCATGTAACCTAACCTAACCGCCAGCGTGTCGACGTCACCCCGCTTCGCGGGGTGCCTATTTCCGCTCTAAGGGGCACAATCTGACCCTAACCTAACTTACAAATACCATTGTAACGATCATTTGTTGTTTTTTCACTACCCTTTCTCGGCTTTTTAAGAACTCGTGCAGCACGCTAGTTGCTTAAATGTTTTGACCTAATCTAAGCCCCTTTTCTATCAATTGTTTAATTTGTAAGGTCACAGTTTTAAATCTAACTTAACCCACTTATTAGCAAAAGTTTATTTTCGCATCGTGCATCAATTTTAAAGTGCACTGCTGTAGGGTTTTTAGCATATCTGAATGTTTTTTTAATCGTGGCGGTAAAATTAAATTAGGGAAAATGAGATTTAGATTTTACGTAGCATGGGAATTATGAAAAGGTGGTTAACGAATCGGTTATCAAATAATAAAGTTGGCAATAGTTCTACTGGTTATTGAATTTCGGGAAAACGATAATGTGCGAAAACAAACCAGCGACATTTCAAAAGTATGTTAAACAAAGTATATTAATTATAAGAATTCGGTTAACCGTTTTCGGACAAGTGAAAATCGGGCAAGTGTTTTTCTAAATTTCGATAGGTTACCCGTGAGCATACCTTCCTTTATCAGCACTGAGGTTACTCTTGAACACTTCTAGAAAGATCAACCATCACACATAAGCAATTGGTATGTCGATGCTGCACGGCTATCACAAGACGGCGCGTGAGCTCTCTCGATTTTTCTCGCACTATACCTCTCTTTCTAAGTGTTCTAATAAGATAGAGATGCCTGCTTTATATTATACTAGCCGCTCGCGACTCCATCCGCGTGGAATTCATCTCCATACACTCAGGGGATGATTTCCGGAATAAAAACTATCCTGTGTCCTTTCTTGGGCCAAATAACAAATTTCATCTAAATAGGTTCAGCGGTTTAAACTTGAAGTGGTAACAGACAGACAGACGGACACTTTGGCATTTAAGTATAATATTAGTATGGATTACCATCCGTAAAATCCATTCAAAACGCATGTGAAATATTTTTTTTATTCGAATATAAGTGTCCGGTGATCACACTACGCGTGGCCCAACACGCAATTGGCCGGTTTTGGAATACTAGCGTGAGTTTACGTATGTATTAATATGTTCTACGTATTCGTTCCGCCACTTTAGACCGGCGCGTACGCAAGAGCGCTACATTGATGCCATGTTTGGTTTCATTTACTGCGAATACCATATACTCACTGTCTTTTTAGGGTTCCGTAGTCAACAAGGAACTCTTATAGTTTCGCCATGTCCGTCTGTTCGTCTGCGGCTTAGCTCAGCGAACCTTACTACTAGAAAGCAGTAATTCGGCATGGCTACTCGTATATACATTAACGTGTGTTAATGTATATTTGTTTTTTTTATGTATTAATATTGTTTTTTTGTTGTATTAATATTATTGTCCAGATTTCCAGCTGTTCTCGCCCACAGGTCGCTTTGTCTTCGTATGTCCGCTTGTCCAAATTTCCAGCTGTTCTCGCCCACAAGTCGCTTTGTCTTCGTATGTCCGTTTGTCCAGATTTCCAGCTGTTCTCGCCCACAGGTCGCTTTGTCTTCGTATGTCCGCTTGTCCAGATTTCCAGCTGTTCTCGCCCACAAGTCGCTTTGTCTTCGTATGTCCGTTTGTCCAGATTTCCAGCTGTTCTCGCCCACAGGTTGCTTTGTCTTCGTTTGTCCGTTTGTTCAGATTTCCAGCTGTTCTCGCCCACAGGTTGCTTTGTCTTCGTATGTCCGTTTGTCCAGATTTCCAGCTGTTCTCGCCCACAGGTTGCTTTGTCTTCGTATGTCCGCTTGTCCAGATTTCCAGCTGTTCTCGCCCACAGGTCCCTTTTTTTCGTATGTCCACTTGTCCAGATTTCCTGCTGTTCTCGCCAACAGGTCGCTTTCTCTTCGTATGTCCGCTTGTAGAGATTTCCAGCTGTTCTCGCCCACAGGTCGCTTTGTCTTCGTTTGTCCGCTTGTCCAGATTTCCAGCTATTCTCGCTCACAGGTCGCTTTGTCTTCGTATGTCCGCTTGTCCAGATTTCTAGCTGTTCTCGCCCACAGGTCGCTTTTCTCAACACGTTTAATTTTGTGAGCAGCTTCGTTAATTATATAGAATATTTTTGTCAAGTCAGTTTTATGAAAAAAACACTGACATCTCGAAAGCTTACGAGGATACAATTATATTAACATCCAAATACCCAAACATACAAACTTTCATGTTAATCATATTAGTAAGAAAAATAATTCATTTAAAAAAAAAGCAAAAACATCTACTTACTTCCTTAAAATGCTAATTTGTAATTGTATTGATTTGGTTCTTTATTATCACTTCAAGTAAATTTGCTCCTGTTTAGTTTACTGAAAAAAGTACTAGTTTAGTTTACTGAACTAAGACGAAGAGATAGAGAGTAAAGACAATTAATAAAAACAAACATATTAAAACTTAACCTTCCGAACGTCGCCTGCGCCCTCCTATCGTCATATCCCTTGCACACACATGCGGTCCAAGCGAAGACTAGGATAAACGGTCTACCTATAGTTCAAAGAGTACTTTTGCACATCGAATATCTCAATAAGACAAATCAATAGTGACGTTGTCCATTTTCATTAAATAAATGTGGCCATTTCACAATTAATTACTATTTTAACGTGAAACTAATTTAATCAATGATGACGTTTTCACTTAAAATTCATATCGTTCTATCACAAATTGTTATTAAAATGAAGAGAGAGATCCTTTTCTACTACGTCAATTTCTGTAGTTAGATTAACTATACATTTCCCAAAACTCGGCGTTCCCGGTAAAAAAGGTAATTGTTAAATTGACGGGAAACCTGGTCGACCGATATTAATACCGAAATTAATAAAGAGGTTCCGCCTCCACATTTTTGGAGTTTACATAAATTTTCCTCAAGGGCAAAATTAATTAGTACTTTATACCGGCTTTAGACTTTTTTAGGGTACTGCAGCCACGAGTATCAACGCTATGCTTCTAATAATACAAATGTGAAGGTTTGTATGTTTGTATTTACATTTGGATGTTTGTGATTCAGCCACGAAAAACCCATCAAACGGATTTCGATAAAATCCACCATTAACGTCAAGTAACAGAACAGTGGCCCCGTGTGGTGTCGGGTTAGAATTTTATCACCCTATATTCCCATGGCTGTCGTAAAAGTCGACTTAGGGAGCAGGGTTGAAGTGTGATGTGTGCAATGGGCTAGCAACCGGGTCTCTAATGCTTTTGAATACAAATCATGACAATACCTACCAACTAATGGGCTATCTGCAAAAAGGCACATTTTCGTGTAGTCTGCCGGGTCAAAGAACATCGTCCCGATAACGATATATTTATTTAAGGATCACCAACAGATAATACATCAATATGCTAAAAAACTAACCTAGTACAAAAATCCTTGTAAGATGCTTAGCCACTTACAGGTGACCACAGCTCACACACGTGTTTTACTAAAAACAAAGAGCAATGTTACAAAAATAAAACAAAAAATGATATAAAACAATAATAATAAACAGAATGGTATATACCTTCATAGTGAATAATGCACAGTGCGCAGTAGGTAGGACACATTCGACACAACCATGATAAACCAATCTAAAGTAAACTAATACAAGATGAAGACGAGAGATGTCGACAAAAGTGGGTCGGCACAATCACCTTCCAGACTCCAGTGAAGTTAGATGAGAGATGATAGTTTTCCTGATTTTTGTTTCTGAGTCATTGAATATGTCCGGAATGCCATTGTATAACCGCACCATCCTTGAAATTGGCGAGTTATTGCCCTGCCTTGTCTTCCTAAAGCGCTGTTTATAAAGCTTATACGTGCCTTTCCTTGGCAATCTGTTCGGTATGGTGAAATTAACTGCCTCTAACAGATCGGGACAACGTAAACCTCTACCATTAACCAACTTATATAGAAACATTAAGTCAAGTATTTTTCTCCTGTTACTTAGACTTAAAAGGTTGAAAAATTATAAACGCTCTCGAGTTGACTTTAGTACCCGGGGTAATCGGGGAGGGAATAGCTTAAAATTGCTAGGAATCGCCTCTGCACCCGCTCAATTCGATTATTGTGGACTTCGTAAAGAGGAGACCAGACTGAGACTGTGTGCAATATTCAAGGTTACTTCTAACACGTTAACAAGGGTTTTAAATAGAAGATATAGCTGTAGATAGGATCCCCATCATCAGGATCTTTCGCTCCTATCGGCATAATAGGGATGATGACTAAGAATTTTTTATGATGTCATTCGAACCAGTCTTTGGAGAGAAACAAATGTTTGTATGAGAGCTACTACAAATTAAAGAACAAAAATACCCAAAAATTTGAGACAAAGATTGACCTCGCTGGCGGCAGCACAAAACGCTTCATACTAATAGACACACAGGTATGACGTCACAACTGACATTGTACTAACCGTTGTATGGAAGATCAGGTAAATTGTTGTTTCGGTCACGAAATACTGCGTTAAGTACATAGTTGTCATACAATTTTGTTTCTATAAATTGCTTTAAATTTACTCAAGCACAATAAAAATTATGCATATTTTTTCTAAACTTTCCAGGTTCTTATCTTTTTATGATTTTAATTATAATTTATACTTTATTACGATAATTTGATTGTTTACTATCCATTTAGCATCACTACGTTATCAATTTGAACATGAGGCATCATGCCTATTGTCTCACTGAGCAACAGCTGATCAAGGAAAGTAACCGCGATGGTATATGGCTTGCGGTCCCGGTCGGTGACTTGGAGGTTTTTAATACAAACTTTGAACTCATCGAGTGTCAGAAGCACAATCTCCTGCATCTGCTCCATTTGAATAACACAGTCTGTGATTTGACCAATGATGTAATATTAAAAAGAGGTAGAAATAACGTTGTCTATATGAAATTCCGTGTTTAAAAATGGCCACCAAATCTGACAGCTTAGACATCCATTGACGACGCGACATTGAGGCAAAGGTCATACAATTGGCCGAGTTTTAGTGTGCCACTTTTGGAGTGCTTATAACCTATCTACGTCTTTTTTATATTAAGTATATCATTGGATTTGACAGTGACTTGTGAACTCTGGAAATGGAAATAAGCCATACGATGTTCTATTTTAGAAAAACGAGTATTGCCTTTATTTCGCTTGAGGTTATGTTCTAGGTTATTAGTACTCGCTTTTACCCTTTTCATTTTAATTTAATTGTTGTAATTTTTAATCCTTTGTAACATATTTCACTATTGTCATCAGTCAACATGCCATTTGACTATTGGAAAATGACGCGTATATAAACGTCAAGTTTAATGTTCAATGGTGCAAACAGATTATTAAAGCGCAACGCGACCCGATGAAACGCGACGCATGTTGAGTCGTATCAAATTGTATTCTTTCCTATAACCAGAATCACACTATGAACATGCGCATGGCGTCGCGTCGGATGTTCATAGTGTGATTCTGGTCATAGGAAATAATACAATTTGATTCGACTCAACACGTGTCGCGTTTGCGGGTCGCGTCGCGTTTTAATAATGTGTTTGCACCATAAATCTCGTTACAAGCCTGCAAGAAGCCTGCATGTCCGGCGACTAACGTGATCGTATTGCCCAAGTATTTGTGTTGCATCTCTCTCCTTACTATAGAAAACCCAGAGATACATAACCATATTTCCACAAGTAAGAATACAAGTAATAAGTGAGCTAAGTTGTGGCTCTTAAATTCCCCAACAACCCCTTCAAAAGAAGCATAAATGTACCTTTGTAAATTATTTTTGTACATAATACAGAACACGGCAACAAAATTATTTTTTTACGTGAAGGTAACATAATGTACAAAGGCCAGCTTAATGAACGATTTCTTCCAGCTCACCTTAAAATAAAAACTAACCTTGACACACCACAGAGCAGAATAACAGCTATTATACCTATCGTTATGTTATGGGAAAAAAATGAACAAGGATAACCGTCTCCAATGTGGTTTCAAAGTCGAATAGGGTGTAGCTTTTTTCGCATGCTTGTGTCGCCGTGTGCAGTGGTTATATTCTCTTTGGCCGTGTGTTTATTATGTTCTTGTAAAGCCATTTGCTTGTAAGGTGATGCAACAATAAGCCGAATATTTTAAGTGTAGGGATGTTGACCTGATCTTATTAAGACGCTGTCAATACCAAAATGCCCTTAAGGATTCGGGATACGGCGCACACTGTCGATTTGTATCGGAGTAAACGAGAGCAATTGTTACTGGTTGGCCAGGTCTTAGAAGATAATAAAAAATAAATATTTAAATAAAAAAAAGTGTAGATTATTTGTGAAATATGACATAATATGACTCGTTAACGGTTTAGGTATGAATATTTTGACTTCATGCATTTATTTGCAAACCCTTACGTCAAAAAAATAAAGATGTTTAATGATGATTTTAAGACCAATCTTTGCAATTATTTTCTATCGAGCCGATTTCGTCCAATTATGTATCGAGTCAGTCCACGGTCTTTGAAATATGATGAATATTAACATTTTTTTTTTTGATGTGCTTCTTCTCCTTCTCGTGTCGATGGTTTCAGACTGTGCGGGACCAGAAGGTGGCGACGCTTATCGCCCTGTCTGTTGCGTCGTTGTCGTTGTGTTGTGTTGTGTTTTGATGTGCTAGAACAAATAGTTTTTCTTAAAAAACTGCTTAAATAACATCAATTTCAACAAAATTAGGTCTTGTCAGCCTCTTAAGATTTTTTTTATACGATGTCGGTAGCAAACAAACTTACGGTCACCGTAGCCTATGCACGCTGTAGCGAATGCATACACTCCTTTCTTGAAGAACCCCATACGGTAGCCCGTCGGGAAAACCTCGGCATTGCATAACCGGAGCGTTCGACGGAGGACTCTGAAACCATGCCGTACGCGACTATTTAGGATTCTAGGGTGTGAGGATGAATGCCCTGACGAAGGCGAGTGGAGCAATCGTAAAAGGCAGCGGTGGGTATCATGGCGAACAGTTCTTCGGTGCACAACCCTTTATACTCGTACATGCGATAGAACACGCACAAGGGTAGGGAAAGCTATTATTATTTGACGTATTTATTAACCTCATCTGACGGTCGAATAAAAATCAAAGTCAAAGAGTATAATAAGTATATTTATGTAAAGAGTGGCAACACCAAGAAATTACTGGTCCCACAGCCGCCTGGCAGCGAGTGGATAGAACTACTCTGACGCACGCATGCGTGCAGCGTGCACGCTTCACATACACACTAACGCACACATACATATTCATGCACCACGCACACACGTATACAAAAATTGTATTCTCTGTTTTGACTTTCAAGCCTACAATGCGACTATCAAAGTTAGGAAGAAAACGTTTCTAAAACATGATATATATCACATTTTAGTTACCTAAGACGCTTCCCTTCATACTTTGCCAGTCACATTGTAGGTTTCAAAATAATCACACAACTATTAAATGGATCTGAAAAGTGAAACATGCAACATTCATAAAAGTATTTATTCAACTTAACAAATAACAAATTATGTAACAAGAACTTATCAAAGCACAACCTTTTTAACAAAAAACACGAGACAAGGACGAGATTTAGCTTCAAAACTTTAGATTAAATCTCCTGGACCAGATTTAACAAATCCACGTACAGCCGATCTACACTGCATATTACTCAACCTCAAACTATTAACTGCACACATAATACCTAGATATTATTTTTATAAATAGATACTGTGGCTAAAACTATTCTTGATTTTATTTAAATATGATTTAAATGTGTTTTCATTCAATGTTTTTATAGACAATACATTGACATTTATTTACTGACTGACACGTAGGTATGTATACTTCATCTAAAACCACAAAGGCCGAACAACAAACACAATTCCATATTAATGAGATATTTGTTCATGTTCAGTTAAATAAAATGGATACTTAATAAATTCTATCTCAAAACATAAAAATATATTTTATTTCATTTCAAAATCTTAAAATTTATTGTCGTGGGTCTATTGTACTGACATCTATTTCCATTTTCTGTCAACAACATTAAATACAGCGATCCGCTTCGCCAGAGATGTCACTACTTTCCATACAATAAATCGGCGTGTCGCCTCTTTTCTAAGTTTCCAGCCCCTGATCAAAGTCTCGCAAAGCTTGACGTTCTAGGCCCTTTGACACGGCATTTCAGTGTCACGCAACTAGAAACAAAAAGCAGAATGACATCCATTTGCTCAAATTCAGCATCAAATCTGACAAGTGACAAGTGTTCCATCTGTACTTCTATTATGGCGGACTAACGGCGGACACATGCTATATCTTACTTCCGTACTTTTCCCTTCTGACATTCTGTCAAGACTTGTCATGTCGTCAAGGCATCACACGCAACGTAAACGTAGGTACGTTAAAATAGTAGATTTGAATATGGTATCAACGGTTTAATGGTGTAATGGCTAATGAGTTGACATGTGATAGCGTGAAAGACGCCTCTAAGAGGAAATACCTACTTGTTCTTTAAATAAACAGAATACCTATTGTTAAAATTGGATTTCCGGAGCCGCCTCCACATTAAGGTATGACTTGACTTAGAACATCAACATTTGACAGATCGGCGGAATACTACCATGATATTACTTACCAACATATCACATAATCACCACTTATATGACGATATGTCGTAAAGAACCTGAGTCGCTACTACACATTTATAGATTTACTTAATAGCAAATTTAAATTAAAGGAAAAATCGAAAAATGTAATGCTCCGAGCCGAGCTCCCCCGATTCCCCGATTCCGGCTCGGAGCATTAAATAAAAAAAAAATCCTTTAAATGTCGTTTTTCGTTAGCAGCGTTACTGCTTAAGTGCTTAATACAAAATTAATTTAGTATGGTGTCGCATCGTTCCTGACGATTTCTCAATATAATCGGAGACGTTGGTGCCATTAAGGAAGCCTAAGTCTTCTGGTAGATGTCGCTACACGCCTCGTTAAGGCGTTTGTAAGAAGGAACTGATTGAAAGATTTAGTGGCCGAGACAGATTGTTCCAACAGCTCAGTTGGTTAGTAGCGACGAAATCAGAACCGGGATTTCCCGGCTTTTCCTTAACTTTCGGGACAATCCTTCAATACTAATCGATACTTCAAGAATTAATAAAAACATATAACAATATATTTTACGAGATAAAACTAATCAGTTAGTTATATTTTAATAAAAAGAGCACATTGCGATCAATACACAGCTTTAGTCATACTTTTAACCATCACTATTCTCCATTGGCACTCCACTATTTATTTATTTAAGCAAAACATAAATTTTAGTTTTATAATGTAGTCATAAATGTGTGTGTGCCCTTAATTATTAACTCATCAAAATCAACATACTCGTAATGTAAATTACTAAGTATTATCATCAAGGATAGGACAAACGCCCGTCATTTTGAAAACTTAACCCTGTTCTGTACAGTAGAGACTTCCGTATAGTGAGTGCGCGACCGCTGCTAAGTACGGGCGTGTGCGTGTGATGTGCACTCCAAGAGCGTTTGAAAATGTCGTCGTCACGAACGGTTAAGTGCGCGAATTGCAATATTGTAATATGTGAACTGTTAGCGTATGTTCAAAATAAATCGGGTGTGATGGACAACGAAAGTATGTTAAGGATCTGTTTATCTGCCTTTAACGAAAAGGAGATAAGTGAGGCGAAAAAAATGCTTTTTGAATCTATGAGTGGTAAAACAAAAAAAAATATTTCGAGACGACTGGAGGGAAAAACGCTTAGGGAGCTAGAGGACATCATGCTGGTGTTCAATGAAGTGGACCGTGAGCTGCTGCCAATTTTTGTAGCAAGAGATTTGAATAAGCTACCAGCAGTTACTTTTGATTTTTTGGATGCATCCTCATTATTAAAAGACATAGTGAGGTTGAAACAAGAAGTACAGGATATAAAAAATACATATGCGACTAATAAGCAGGTAGAAGAACTAGAAAACAAATGGCACCAGGATAAGTATGCATCTTTTGTGAACGGGCAGGTGAACGTTAACAAAAGAAGAGGTGCATGCGTTTTAAATAGCGGGCCGATGGGTTTCTTATCGCCGTGCGGTGGGTCAATGAACGGGCTGCAGGCTAATGACCGCTGTGAGTCGTCGACCTTGAAATCGCAAGCCGAGGCGTCCGCGCAGATCATCTGGCCGCAGCGAGATTCGCCCGCTCGTTCGCGCGGGAGTAAGGAACTAGTGTTATCTCCCTCACACGAGTCAAATAGACAGAATGCAGTGATACCGGGCGCTACAGCTGATTATACGTCACAACAAGGTTAAGGTTTAAGATCATTTAATCTCATAAAGAATTTTACAATTCACTTACATGAGATAAACACATAATTAAAAACAAAAAATTGTTCTGAGTGCACAAAGACACTAAAACTATTAAGTAAAAAAGGGTACTTGCACATAACATAATGATCGAGTGCCGCTCGCACTGCACGCAGCGAGCGACAACAACAGCTAAAACAAGTAGTGCACGGCTGGAAAGAAGTTATCTTATATCTCCGTGCAACAAGGTTGCATGGAGCGCGCGCAGTCAGCCGTCACTAGTGGTAATAAAGTTGAAAGTTCTTTGATGCAGCGGGCGGTCAATGTTGTTAACGAGCCAAGGCAGGAGGTAAACACATTAGCTAGCGGCACGGCTGGAAAGAAGTTATCTTTTGCGGATATGGTACTAAATGGGGATGCCTGGAAACAACCGAATAAGGATGAGGAATGGAAGGATGTGCAACATGGAAGACAAAAGTATAAAAAATATAAGTTTATCGGAAATAAAGGTAAAGCCGGGATGAGCTCAAACATGAAATTTAAGGCCGCAGAGGCCAAAGTGCCATTGTTTATCTATAATGTGCATAAAGATGTGTCGGAGAATGACATACGGGATTATTTATTGCAAAAAACCGGTGAAAATGTATCCTTGGTAAAAATAAAAATGAGAAAACAGAGGGCCTATCACTCGTATAAATTGTTTGTTGCGTCGGATAAACTAAATATGTTCATGGATGACGCACTGTGGCCAGAGGGAGTTTATTACAGGCGTTTCGTCTCTCTGAGGGATCGGCAAGAGGAGGCGCTAAAGGCAAGTGGTGAGAATGGAAATATTACAACAAGCGAACAAAATGGCTGACACACAAATTAGTCGATTAATAAGTTTCAACTGTAAATGCCTGAAGAGGTCGATAGAAGGAGTTAGGGAGCTGTGTGAGGAAGGAGATATTGTTGCTTTGCAGGAGACCTGGCTGTTGCCGCATGACTTGCCGCTTCTCGGGACAATACATGAGGACTTCGCGTATACGGGATCATCTGCAGTCGACACAGGGGCCGGTATACTCAGGGGGCGGCCACACGGGGGCGTCGGGTTGCTATGGAGAAAGTCTGCGTTTTCGGAAGTCACAGTAGTGGAGTGTAAAAATGTGCGGTTAGCGGCAATAAAGGTAAAAGTGCGGGAGTCATCTCTCTTGGTGTTTAGCGTATATATGCCGGTAAATGATCCTAAAAATGTGCCGCTGTTCACTGAATGCTTAGGGGAAATTAGTGCGATCAGCGCGGATAACACGGACATTGAGGCGATATACGTCTTGGGGGACTTTAATGCACACCCAAATGAACTTTTTTATAATGAATTGAGGCAGTTCTGTGAAGCGCAGGTGTGGAGTTGCGTGGACTTGGAAATGCTAGGCTCTGACTCGGGGACATTTACATTTACGAGTGAAGCGCATGGATGCCACAGGTGGTTGGACCACTGTGTTGTCACGGAGGCAGCGCGACAAACTGTCTGCAACGTTAGGGTAAAATATGACGCGTATTGGTCCGACCACCTGCCGCTCATAGTTGAATGTAAACTAAATAAGTTACAGATTAAATGTAGTACTGGCAGGGTACGTAACGAGGGGGTAATATGGGGTGAGAGGCAACCTTCGCAAATAGAATTGTACCAAACGCTGTGTAATGATAGGTTGAGAATGCTGGACTTTCCGGCTGTACTAACGTCGTGTGCTGATAAATTATGTATGGAGCGCAATCACTCAGTAATTCTAGATAGAATGTGTGATGATATAATTGACACCTTGACTGAGGCGGCGAGAAAGTCTAGCAGGAGAGGGCACGTCAAGCGGAATACTGTAGCGGGATGGAACAAGTACGTCGCCGGCGTACATAGACTCGCGAGAGAAAAGTTTCTGGTTTGGGTGTCGGCCAATAAACCTAGGCAGGGCCCAGTATATGAGGATATGTGTGATTCCAGGAGGGTCTTCAAGTCAAAGTTGAAATGGTGCCAAGATAGGCAGGAACAAATTAAAGCCGATATTCTTGCCACCAAACGGGCAGCTAATGACTTTAAGGCCTTCTGGAAAAGCACAAACAAGCTTAAAGTGAGGCCTAGTGTCCCTGTGAGTGTAGGGGGAGTGAGCGACAAAAAAGACATCGCGAATAGCTTCAGACGTGTGTTCTCTGTTGACCCAATCCTGCATAAACCTACAAAGGAGGTGCGATGTGCTGAGACCGTTGTGGGTGAGAGTACCCTTAGTTTCACATCTAAGCAAGTTCACACTGTGATTAAGAACATGCAGAGAGGTAAATCACCGGGTCATGACGGGCTCAGCATAGAGCATCTGAAGTATGCGGGAGTACACTTGCCGCGGGTGCTGGCGATGTTTTACACGCTATGTTTAAGGCACGCCTATCTCCCTAGGAAGCTCACTAGGACAGTGGTAGTGCCACTGGTAAAGAACAGAACGGGGGATTTGTCGGACCTGGGAAATTACCGGCCCATCTCTCTGGCAACTGTTCTTGCTAAAGTACTTGATGGCCTTCTTAATGAGCAACTTTGTAAGTACATTAAACCGCACGATGCACAATTCGGTTTCAGACCAGGATTGTCCACAGAGACTGCAATATTGTGTGTTAAGAGGGCTATCAGGTACTATAAAGACAGGAACACACCCGTGTATGCGTGCTTTCTGGACCTGTCCAAAGCATTTGACCTGGTTGTGTACGACGTACTGTGGGACAAGCTAGCGAAAACGGGTTTACCGAGTGAGTGTGTCGACTTGTTAAAGTACTGGTACAACAGCCAGGTCAATTGTGTGAGATGGGCAGGTGAGGACTCAGACGAGTATAGTTTGAAATGTGGGGTACGTCAGGGTGGACTTACATCTCCCGTCTTGTTCAACCTCTATGTAAATGAGTTGATAGAGGGACTCAGCAATACACATGTCGGATGCCATGTAAATAAAACATGTTTTAACAACATCAGTTATGCAGACGACATGGTATTGCTGGGTCCGTCGAGTGACTCGTTACGGCAACTCATATCTATTTGTGAGGAGTATGCTGAGGAGCATGGTCTAAGGTATAACACTGGCAAGAGCGAGTTTGTCCTCTTCAAGGCCAGTAAATACAATCCTACAACGATACCTACGATCATGCTCTGCGGCGTGCCCTTGAAGAGAGTTGAGAGGTTTAAATACCTAGGGCATATCCTTACAGAGGACCTAAAGGATGACCTGGATTTAGAAAGGGAGAGAAGGGCGATGGCGGTGCGTGGCAACATGCTTGCCCGCAGATTTGCAAGGTGTAATGATCAAGTCAAATTGACGCTTTTCAAAGCCTACTGTCAGACGTTCTACACCTGCAGTCTGTGGGTAAGCTTTACGCAGAGGACATACAACGGACTTAGAGTCCAATATAACAATATTTTGAGGATGCTGTTGCGGCTACCGAAGCACTGTAGTGCGTCCAACATGTTTGCCGAAGCGCGAACTGATGACTTCTTCGCAATCAGACGCAAGCGTGTTGGATCTCTACTCAGGCGAGTGCGTGGCAGCGGGAATGGCCTCCTTAGGGTATTGTCGGAGAGTCTGGACTGCCCTATAACGAAAAACTGGGTCGAAGTGGCCATCGGTAGGGCCAAATAGGATGAGGCCACGCTCGGCCGATCGCAGGACGCGTTTGGCATGTGTTTGTGTCATATTTTTCTTTTATTTCTTATTTATTTTTTTTTGAACCTACTAACATAATTATTAAGTCATTTTGTTTTGTTACTAACATCCTATGGATCATTGGTCTGCAATAAACGATTTTTATTTTTTTTATATTAATAAAAAAAAATTGGTACTAAATAAGAATAAGAATAGTTTATTCGTGACAATACAAAACAAAGGACAAAAGTAATGTTTTATAAATTTATTTTAAGTACCATAATTTATATGTTTCCAGTGACAAATTATTCAAATAACGATGATTAAGGCGATAAATCACTTTCGCCAATGGAAAAGAATGACCACAATTTTTTCCAAATTTTAAAATAAAAATTAATTAATAATTATTTAATTTTAATTTTAAATATCATTAGGAAGTCTCTACTGTACAGAACAGGGTTAAGTTTTCAAAATGACGGGCGTTTGTCCTATCCTTGATTATCATAAAGGAATTATACTTTATTTATGGTATTATACAAAATGTGTTGCCCTTTATTTGCATATAATCAACGATTCAACATCTCATCATCATCATATCAGCCGAAAGACGTCCAGTGCTGGACATAGGCCTCCCCCAAAGAGTGCCAAAGTGACCGGTCCTGCGCCACCCGCATCCAGCGGACTCCCGCAACCTTTACCAGGTCATCAGTCCTCCTTGTCGGGGGCCTACCCACGCTGCGCCTTCCGGTACGTGGTTGCCACTCGAGAACCTTTCCGCCCCAACGGCCATCGGTTCTACGTGCAATGTGCCCCGCCCACTACTGCGCGCTTGCTCAATATCTGAGGTAAATATTACAGTACAGGGTAACAAATTACATACCTCTTTACCGCAGTCCGTACGTCTAGCCTGTATTCAATAGCTCCAGACAAAATAAATTATTCAAGTGAAAATAGATGATAAACTAGATTAATTATAACTGCTGAATACAATATTCATCAAATAAGCCTTAACTTAATATATGGTTTATTTCGGCGCAAATTCCTAAGGATAATTTGTTAATTGGTCGTCTTTGACTTGGTGACTAAGTAGGTCTTATACATATAAATCTTTATAAATATAACCTCCTTGAGTTGGTTCGATTTCCATACAAAACGTTATTTGACATTCGCAGGCTAACGGCGTGATTTTTTAAGAAACGAATGTACCTTTATAAATTGGCTTTCCATTTGCGCGAAATTCCCCCTTTTCTTGAATATACTTGTATAATAGTTTGAGATATTAGTTTGTGACGTCATACTTTGGGAAAACCATTTTTCTCAAATTATTCTAGTTTATTGGATATTACACAGTTTGCGATATAAAAAAATTTGCGGTCGAGGTGTAGCAATGGGTAACCAGGTAATTCAGAGTAGTTGTATACAATTTTTTGGAATGTTGGGCGTATACATGTTTTAGAAATATTATTATTTAATAATCAAAAAAAAATGGTTCCTGGCGCTTTGACGGCCTCTGCTGCTGCCCTCTCGCTTCGCTCGCTTGGCTCCCGCGCTGTAGGGTCGCAGTCCAACCTAACACTCCTCCTCGCTTCGCTAGTTGTCGTACCTAAACCGACCTGCCTTAGAGTTTAGAGTTCTCTACCAGTCAAACTTTGAGCAAATTTCGGACTGCAATATCTCGGCATTTTTAAATTTTAAATAAAGTTTTTCTAGTGAAACATGCTTATTTTGAGGTATTCCTGTAAGAAAAGTTGTGTCAATTTGACATCACACCAACAATTTTTTTTCGTCATTGTTATTTAAAATTTTGAGGTCACATAATTATATCTTGGCCATTTTTGATTTCAGAGAAATGTTTTTCAAATAAAACACGTTTGTTTACAAATCCTGTAGGATTCAATTATAAAAAATGTGTGTCATAATGACATCCTACCATCAATTTTATTTTAGTTTGGTTGTTATACCCTTTGCTGCTACACTTCAATCTGTTTTGCATTTAATAAGTTACCTACTAACAAAAACTTAATCTTTGACACAAGGGTCAGCGAAGGGTAACTTCAAAGAAATTGTATCTTTACCTTGTACCATCGCCAACACAGTCAACTGACCATCCGTGCACTTTATGCGCATTGTAATAAGGTTCAATATAAATACAGGATGGTCAGTTAACTGTGATGACGTTGAAATTGTTCCAATGAGCATAATTATGACGGGTTTCGGTCTTGTCAGACCAGATTGATGGAGATCAAAATACTGCGTTTTAGCTACGTGGTTTATTTATTATACTCCACAGGTCTGTTCAATCTTAAACAAGTTAGGTTAAAACAAATAAAACCGATCACTTTTCTAAAAATCTTTTACCTTGATGGAAGTCTCCTACGACTTCTGATTTTTTTTTAGGTTTCGATTAAGAGGAACGACAAAAAAAAACTTTGAATCGGTTGAGATATGCGACTTATAGAGAAGATTAGCGGGACAGCAGGATACGGACACTGAACAAACGGTTTTTGGGTCCAAGCTGAAGCATAGAACTTCATTCATTCGATGAAATAAAAATTACTGTAAAATGTTCACCAAATTCGAATCGTACATATAAAACTGTTAAATATAGGTGTTTAAATGTAGGTACTGGTTACGTCGTAAAGCCTTTCGGCTACTTAACTTCCTTGCGCGGATCGCACATCGAGCCGGCAAGAAGATGCGAACTGTCACTGTCGTCGCCGTCACGTCGTTAAGTTGGAAAAATTGTAAAACCAAACGTGAAAATAATATTATCATAATAACGGTGTCAATACTTAATTCAAACACTAACAGTACGCTGCCGCACGGCGAACAAGACGACCGAGAGGCCTCTGAATAGGGATGCGGACTAAGATTTTTTTATGATGCCATTCAGACCAGTTTTTGGAGAAGAACAAATGTTTGTATGGGAGCAACTACAAATAAAGAACATAAATACCCAAAAATTTGAGACAAAGATTGACCTCGCTGGCGGCAGCACAAAACGCTTCATACTGATAGACACCCATGTATGACGTCACAAGTGCCATTTGTACTAATCGTCGTATGGAGAATCAGGTAAATTGTTGTTTCGGTCGCGAAATAGTGCGTTAAAGTACATAGTTGTCTTACAATTTTGTTTCTATGAAAGCGTAAGGATTCTATTGGTAGCTTTAAATTTAAAATTGGACAATAAAAAAAAATACATATTTATTCCAAATATTCAAGGTTCATATCTTTTTATGATTTTAATTATATTTTATAATTAAACTTTATTACGATAATTTGATGGTTTACTGTCCATTTAGCATCACTACGTTATCAATTTGAACATGAGGCCTATTGCCTATTGAACCAGGTATTTCCTTTAATTATTCCCCAGCAGGTACAGTCGTGCCCTTAATCGGAGGCTAATCATAATCCCCAATCGATGAGGCCGTAAGCCCTACGGAACGGCCCCTGAGCTCACTCGTCTAATTACATTTCAAGTAATTCGTTTTGGGATTAGGTTACGTATATTTGGGCAAGTACTTAAGACTAAATGAGAACGCTGGGAATTTAGTGGTGAAAACTTTACGAAATTATAATTGGTATCGAAAATTTGAGCCATTATATTGTCATCTTAGGAGTGTTTTTCTCTATTCAGCGTTATCACATTTTAAAGCCGTTGCGCAAAGGTTAAGTGTAAGATATATTTTTAATATGTATGTTTTATAATTAATCCTTGGTAAATATTACTGCTACTGTTTCATTCATACAAAAGCTTCAATTTTACTCAGTTTTATTGTAAAACTATATCAAAAAACATGTTACGAACTCAAACATTAATCAATTTTACTGAAAATATGTGTGAAAATATTAAATATTTGTGCACATATTTGGAGTTAAATTGATTAATGTTTGCCCTAGCTTTTATTGTCAACATTGTTCAGCTAGTGCAAAATATTTTACAATTTTTCTGCTTTATGTGAACTTAATTCAAAAAGTTGCGACTAGTCTATATTTTAATTGTTTTTGCACATGTTTAACGACATTATTTTTGTAGCCACAGCTTTACTAAGTTTTAACCTTCCTCCAAGCCCTTTTCAGCTAAAAGGATTACATTTAAATCAAGTTACAATATCTAGCGCACTCTCACTTCCACACACATGTCAAGCCTAACATGTCTACACGACACTTATTATGTGAACAAAGCATATTTCAGTAATTACTTTAACGCGATCTATATTTACCTTGACTTCTTTTGACGTTTCGACACGAGTTTCTCTGATCACGGTCCCTATTATTTATGTACTAGCCTTACGAAAGTTTCGCCTTCCTCCAAGCTCTTTCCACCTAAAAGCATTACATTGAAACCAACTTGACAATATCTAGCGCACTCTCATAATATACACTCGTAAAAAGCATAACATGTCAAAAAAGGACACTTTTTTAACCCACGCGCTTTGTAGTACGTCATATTATTTAAGTAATAACAGTATAATAAGAATGATTTGACTTAACCGAGTTGCATCATTTGAATTGCTTTATCAACGGATTACTATTAGTGATTTCAATGACAATTTAAATAAAAAGTCGGTCAGTTTAAATGATTGCAGCCATGGACAGGTCTAGCAGAGTATTTATTTACCTTGACTTCTGCTTCGACACCGGTTTCGCGGACCATGGTCCCAGATGAATCGAGTCATACGACAAGAAATGTTAATTTGTTTTGAATGCAATACGTTAAGTAAAATACACCATCTGCACGTCACCCCGTCAGTTCCGTGATAGTTATTAATCTTAACTTGTAATATTGCTGTGTTGTACGCAGCAGGCGGCAGCTGTTCTTAGTTTCCCACCAGACAATAAAATTGATTTATCCCGCGGGTAGGACATACAAATTATATATTATGATTATTTATGTCACTTGTTAGTTTATGTTATGTTTGTGTTTACAACGGTGACAGTTCAAATATGACTGTACTTAACTAACAGTAAGGACAACGCCAAAATGTTTACACCTTTACACCTTAGCGCCTTGAAATAAGTCAAAAAATCCTTACTAATATTATTATAAATGCGAAAGTGTGTGTGTGTGTGTTTGTTTGTCCTTCTTTCACGTCGCAACGGAGCGTCGTATTGATGTGATTTTTTGTATGGATATAGTTTAGAAGCTGGAGAGTGACATGGGCTACTTTTTCGAGCGAGAAAACATCCAATTCCCACGGGAAAATTCAATATGTTACATTTTATACTGGCTAAAGTTTTTGTAACCAATTGTAAAACGATTTTTTGAGTGCGCAGAAGAATTTGAATAAACTTGGTGCACAATATTGGATTACTTGATTTGGGTTAAATTAGACAGAGTTTCGTCATAAAAACCGGCTGTATTTAAAAAGGGAGCGCTGTATTGGCAGCACGATTATATAAAGGCTGGCTGGCTGGTAATCGCCCCACCCCGAGGCTCAGATTGGCAGCATGGCGGGGGTGATGACGTGGCTTTGGCTAGCTGCAAGATTGGCAACAGCGAGGTGTTACACTATGATAAGAAAAAAGCCTGATTTTAGTAAAATTCCATAACATATGTCTAAATTTGATTTCCTTAAAAAACATATGAAACAGTTATCAGTTTTTGGGTCGGCAACGCGCATGTGTGACACCTCCGGAGTCGCTTGCGACCATAAATTACGGCGACTGTTTACATCAGGCGGCCCCGGCCCGTACGTTTGTTTGCCAGTGACGTGGTATACAGAAAAGATAAGTACCTACTATAAAAAATATTCTTTGGGTATACTCCATTTGCGCTGTTGAACGAACAACGAGTATTGTGTAGCAATTATTGCACAAAAATTTAATAAAACGTAACAAACAAAACATATAAAAGAAGACAAAAAGAGTATATTGATTTAAACTTTCACGATTCTCACACATTATTTATACTAAACGGGACTTAATCGCGTATAATTAACTTATTTTATATGTGTTGTAACATCCATGGTCACGGGACAACTGTTGTCCCGTGACCATGGATGTTGCAACACATCCGAAACGTCGGGAGACCTCAGTGAGGTAAATAAAATAAGTTAATTATACGCGATTAAGTCCCGTTTAGTATAAATAAGACAAAAAGAGATCCAATACTATTACGAAAAGCATGGTTGCTTATATCTAAACGTCAAACAGAATCTCAGCTCATATATATTATATCTATTAATTTAATGTGTATTCTCTAGTGTGTGATTTAATACGGGTGTAGACACAAAAAAATATGCCTAGTGACGAAAATCCCATTCAGGTATCTCAAAGAATTGCGAAGCTGCAACCGTTTTAATATTGCTTGTTAGAGAGAGAAAACGCAAACAGTGTGTGACGTCACGTTACGGGGGACCGCGTCGATGGCGGCGCCGAACACGACGGTACGCGGCACATTGCCGTCTAGTAATGACGTCACAATCATCAAGCGTCATCGTTTCATATGAAGTTGCGTTTTGCGAAAAAGGGACAGAACATACCCCTCCTTAAAACTTTGGATACTTATAACTTCGTGATTATTTAACCTTTTGCGTTGATTTTTTCTCCATTTGACTACATTTTTATTCCTTTTTCGAGAAAATATAAATCGAATCAAATCAAATCAATATTAGGGGACAATCTTACACAAATCGACCTGGTCCTAAACTAAGCAAAGCTTGTACTATGGGTACTAGACGACGATAAACATACTTAAATGACTCGGGAACAAATATTCGTGTTCATCACACAAATAAATGCCCTTTCCGGGATTCGAACCCAGGACCTCTTGCTTCATAGGCAGGGTCACTACCAACTAGGCTAAAGCGGTCGTCACAAAAAAAAAAAACAAAAAAAAAAAAAAATGACAAAATATGACATTATTGATTATTTTATTTAGAGTATACACCCCCCTATTCACCTTAGAACATAGGAAACATGTCAAACAGTCATACTCGTATTCGCCTACATGTCTATCTTTCTATTTCAACGTGTATCTAAGTGAGTTCTAGCTGGACGTTATTGCGTTAGTCACGGTTGTCACCCGTCACATAAATTAGGGTCACACGCATCGCAGCGGAGACCAACGGACATAGCAGGACTGGGGGTCAAAAATACTGAACATATGAAACACAATTCTATTTACATAAACGTATTAACTTGAGAATGGACCTGACAGACGGTTGCGTAACATACGTACGTTATGTAGATATAAATATATTTTTTCGAAAAATTATTATAATGTTTTGCGCCGGCAAACGCGAGTAGAAGTGTTTAAAGTGAAAATAATGCCAATAGATTATCTTTTAGATTTATATTTGCATTAAGAGATTTATCGTCAGCAAAGTAACTTTTCTTAAAGGTTGCTGCTTTTTCGCGCAACGCAACAGCGTTGCAATTCAACGAGGAAATGCCTCCAGTACAATGACTTGAGGGCCTTTTTTAACTCACTTAGTTTTCATTTAGTTAATGTAAATATCAACTTGTATAAATAAGATTTTTTTTTTTTTGTAACTTAAGTATTAACAACGCTAACACACAATGTAAACAATTATGTTCGGTTATAACTATATGTGTGCAGCGCCATCAAACTGCTTACTACAGTTTAGCTTAATTATCGTAATACCAATAGAAAATTGTTTATTTGCAGAAGCACACACTACAAAATAGTACCGAAATAGATATTTTTTTTTTTTTTAACACAACGACGGTGGCAAACAAGCGTACGGCCCGCCTGATGGTAAGCGGACGCCGCAGCCTATAGACGCATGCAACTCCAAAGGAGTAACATGGGCGTTGCCGACCCCTGATATGTTTGAGGATTCGCTGTGTTGAGAGCTGAAGGAACAAATTCCCTCGCTCTCAACACAACGCATCCTCGGGAGCTCTGGCGACCTTGCTCACCTCCAGGAACACATTACACAACACTACTACAGAGCAAGTAGTAGTGTTATTATGGCTGTGGTCTTCTGCAAGGCGGAGGTACTTCCCCAGATTAGATTATTTTATTTCATTCTGAAAATTTACATGTCATTTCATAAAATTAAAATAGCATGGATTCACAAAAAGATCGTCAGTGTATAAGAATAAAGAATATAATAAGAAACAATAACACATCGTGTGTCAGCAAAACGGTACAAGCTCAGCATAATGCTATTTGCAGCATAGCGGCTGCAGCGCTGATTTTCAGCCTGCTCCTTAACAGTGACATCCAACCACTGTGATTGTTTCTTACCTGAATCAAAGAGTTAAGAAGAATACACGCCTCTATTATATACTTCAGAAATAAAAAATACTTACACTTGTTAAAAAAAAAACTATTAGTTTGATAAAGTCGACAGGGGACCGAACTACTGGCAGCTTCTTCGCTCAACCCATTAGCGATGCTTTTCAGCGAGGAAGCGCTGCCAGCATTGTAAGGACTACGTTTTTTCTTGTTATATTTAGTCATAGGCTTAGTTTAATAATTATACTCTATTGAGAAAGTTATTTATTTATTATTGTTTGATGGCAGATGGTCGTTGGGCGGAAAGGTTCTCGAGTGGCAACCACGTACCGGAAGGCGCGGCGTGGGTAGGCCCCACAAGGTGGACTGATGACGTGGTAAAGGTTGCGGGAATCCGCTGGATGCGGGTGGCGCAGTACCGGTCACTTTGGCACTCTTTGGGGGAGGCCTCTGTCCAGCAGTGGACGTCTTCCGGCTGATATGATGATGATGATGATGATTGTTTGATATGACAAAGAGAAACTACAACTAATCATTTTGAACTTAGTCTGTCCTCTCAAAAAACATTAAGAACTTTGAATTTTTTTGTAGTTCGTAAATTACCAAAGAAAAATACGCGCGTGTATACAGAGCAGGTCGATCACGTAACGCATTGTGCGTACGTTAGGCAGCTCTAAATGTCACCGTTATATGGAAAAATATTATGTTGGATCTACCTAAAGCGCGTTCAAAACGTTACGTGATACCCCTCAGGAATACAAAACATCAACCTGTGGCTTTTACAACAATTTGGAGTTTACGTACTGATACAACTTCCTAACAATTTTTAATTAATTTCTGATGTTATTAACAATGCAATCAATATGCTATGAAATTCCGTAATTAAATGAAGGATTTTGAATATTAAGTAGGTACCCTACATTAGTAGGTATTTTATTAATTGCATAAAAATTTTGCTCCATTAATTGACTCTGTACTTTTATTTTACTAACCTTTCAAGGTTGTATCTGTGTTATTACTTACTTAAGATAAGAATGTATATATGCTTAAGTTAGAATTGTTACATCACTTACGAGTAGGTACTTGTCAGAACTAAAATGTATAAGGAAGCTCAAAACGAGCTAAAAGCAAAAAAAAAAATCTATTTTCACTGATACGAATAATTTATTGAAAAAACCTTATTGCTAATGTTACATTGAGCTTGCACTGTTACATGTTAGGTGTGTTGATTATAGGCATCTAAACAAATTAAATTTATCTATTTACGCGCGTGTTACGATTATTATAATATTTGCATGTCGTTTAATTACGATAGAATACTGTACCACTATTCACAAGAACACCCTGTAACTAGAAATAAGTATTCTTGCAAATAAATATATTATATTCTATTCTATTCTACGATCTTTATATTGGAGCACTGTCTGCAGTATAAAATATTAATTTCACCCTCTCGAGAAATAGTTTGATGCACATCGTGACAAATAAAAAGAAATCAAGTAAATCGAACAACCAAGTCACATTTTTGCTGACTATAAGTGAACCTTTCCAAGCTTAGCATCTGTTCAATATTCCGGACAACCCCGACATTTGTGTGTTTTCGCACCAATAGAAAGGCAGACGTCACCTAATACTCGGAGCAAGCCGTGCGTACTGATCATGCATGCTCGCGGTAGCTAGCTTACACAGTACATACAGGGTTTTGAGCCGAAACGCAAGCAAAGGTTCGACTTAACGTATGATACAGTGACTGTGCTTCAGCTTGGACGGAAAATCGTGTGTCCGGTGTCCGGTGCCCCGCTGTCTTGCTGTTTTCTTCTACAGGTCGCATTTCTCAACCGATCCTCGTGAGATTTTAATCACCTGACTCCGATCGCCTAGGGGAATTAGCGGCATATATTTTATATTCAACTAATAAAAAATGATAATGTTCGGTTATGGCGCTTCGCCGGACGCTACCGCGTCACGCTCGCTCGGCTCGCGCGCTGTAGGATCGCAGTTCACCTAACAACCTATCCGTTTTTTTCCCCTGTGGGATCAGGCTAGGGGATTAACGTGGACAACAGCCAATTTTGTGAGCAGATACGATAACTATAAAGTTTTTTTTGGTAAATCCACTTTTTCGAAATACAGTAAAAAAAAGATAGGCACGCGAGCTCTACAGCTCACAGCTCTCGACTCAAGCTCACGTGGAAGCGAGCGTGCCTAATGGAAATACGTTGATTCGAGAAGACCTCGCGGGGAACTCTTAATATAGTTCAGGCCTAGCTAATCAAGTTAAATATACAATTATTTTGACAACAGAAAAACATTTGCGCTTCCTGATTTTATTGCCGATTGTACTTGGTTTTTGCAAAGTAATCAACTACTTGTTGAGGGTTCCAATGCGTTGGTTGCGTAGTGAATAAATGTCTTCTTTCTTTCTTTCTTTCTTTCAATGAGCTTTAACACGACTGATTTATCTTGTGTAGTTCTGGAAATGCTATGGCCGTCTTCTGTCTCCATCATCAGATCAACTCGTTGGCTAAATAAACAGGTTATTTTATCCAATCGATGTGACAGGTTATGACTAGATTGGTGTACTGTTGAATCTCTTGAAGCGATCCAAACCCACAACCTATAATTTACTAACCAAGGTACCTTTAACTATACCTGAAGTACCTCTTATCTTTAAGTGTCTTGTTAATAGTAACAAGCTTCCACCTACGACTCCGTCCACATGGAACTCGTCTATATTGCAGCTCCATTCAAACTTTAATCCCCCATTTCACTCTTTTAGGGGATGATTTATATATCCTATGTTCCCCGGGACTCAAACTATCTCTGTACCAAATTACATCTCAATGTGTTCAGCAGTTAAAGTGTGAAAAGGTTACAGACAGACAGGCAGATAGACAGATAGACTGACAGACACACTGTTGCATAGGTATATAATATTAGTATGGAAGTATGGATGCATTTCGAACGTTGAAAGACTTCGGTTACTGCTATTATTTTATTTATATATTTGAGTCAGGCAGCAAGGCCTAATATATTTAAAAATACCTTACAGACTAACATACATATATACAAAAGTTATAATATAACTCCAAAACACGTTAAAACGGCGACGCGCGGCGCAAGTTCTGGGTGTCAAATAGCCAAATACTATCCTATGTCTATTCTGCGTCTAAATTCAGTGCTGTCGCAATTTCACTTTGAGATTACGTGCAAATTCACGTTGCTTATAAGGTGCTTGGTCACGTTTCGGCTCACACTTTCTCTATGGCTTGAACACAAATGAACTACATTCATAGAGCTACGTAGTGAAATACGACCTTTCCGGTTTGCTCGGTTTTTGTGACGTCTGACACAGTTTATGAAAAGGAACGAGGAAAACTATAGTGTGTAGTGATTCTTCGCAAAGACGGGAGGCACTTTATTTAGGCCGCTTGAGCATTTGGCGATGCGAAATTGGTGCGGTGTCAGTTAGCTCTCATTTGTCGATATCAAAAAGAGACTACTTAATGCGTGCCTACATTTCACTGAGACCAGCTGTTGAGTCAGTCAGTGCAGTCTGTACTGCGCGCGTACATCTCAATGAGTGCTTTCTGAGACCGTGGCGGTATGATTGCAGACAACGAATGGACGGACGTTATACTTTGCTGATCCGACAAAGTATCGTATGCAAACGATGCCATCTATTGACTTGGCATTGTGGTGTGTTGTGTTCCAACATTGAATTTACATTCACGATCATTTCTTTCGATAGCTCGTTGGCGCGTCGCGCTGGCTTTCCAAGCGTTTGGATATCCAAATTGCCGCGCCAACTATTTTTGGACGCTATAGTTCTGACAATTAATGGACCGATTTTGGCACGGCGCTAGTTTGTCCGGTTTGTTGAAGCGGTCGTGAATGGCCAACTGTATGTATAGGTACTAATGGGCGAACATAATGCTGACCGATGTACAGTCAAGTGTAAAAATATGGGTGCATGTAACTTACTCAAAAATATACTCTTATGTCAGCGGATTAAGGTTTTGGTACTTATTTATGAGATGATGTTATTGATACGTATTTTTGCCACAGTAAGTTGTCGGTAAAGTGTAACGTAGATAATATGAGCCTAACACAAAACGTTATAGGAGATGTGGTTGGAATTATTGGAATGAAATTAATGTTGGAAATGGTTATCGGTAACCAATTGAATGTTGCTGCCTAGTAAATGTTAAGAACGATCGATGGATGCACTTAGTTAGTGTCTTCCTAGTCCTCATTTTTACGCAATCTCGATTGCAAGCCCAAATAATATATGTTGACTTGCTGCGTGATCCTAAGAATTACCTTAGGAACTAGTTCCTGCGGGCCTTCCAACCCTCGGTGACTAGTCGTCATCGGAATTATATTTTGATTTCAAAATAATAATAAATACATTTATTTCACAATGAAGATACATCCATATTTGTTGTTAGTGTATATCCATGGTCACTTTTCATAGCTCACCTGTGAACTATGAGATCGCGTCCAGTGACAGAATATTGGGCTGTTATGTGCTGCCGCAAGTGCAATCAGGAGGCTGGAGGCTGGTTGGAGGCTGTTGGTATGCGCTGCAGTATCGCGGCAACCCCATCAGCATCCTAAATGCGTTGTTATAGGACGCGCAGGGCGCTATAGGCTTTCTTCGTACAGTTAATCCACAGGCTGCATACGTAAAAAGACTGGCATTACGCTCTAAATAAGTTAAGTTTCACATTTGCTGTACTATTGACAACACAGCTAACTGACCATCGGTGCACCTTATGTGCATTGTAATAAGGTTCTATATAAACACATGATGGTCATTGAACAGTGTTGGCGTTTGTACATTCTTCAAACCTGCGGATCAACATGTTGCTTCTCACTGACAGCGTCCTGCGCTCCCGTTCCAAGTCCAGGTCATCCTTCTGTGACGCGGTGACTCAATGCCACAGGTACTTAAATTGCGATACTAGCTTAGGTGGAGCCCCATCCAGTTCCACTGGCAGTACAGTACCGTAGGTTTTTGTGCCTGCTTTGAATATAAGTTATTCGCTCTTAGCATTGTACCTGAGGCCGTGGGCCACCGCGTATCGCTCACAGATAGCGAGTAGCTTCGGAAGCGCACAGACCGATGGGCTCAGCAACACCATATATCATCAGCATAGCTGATGTTGTTGAAGCACTGACCCCCAACTGAACAACCGGGTCGGGTGTTGCCGAGTTCATCGAGCAGCTGGTCCATATATTATTAAATGAGTGGGCTAATGGGTGTTGGAATTAGAAGTACTCAATTAGACAACAACCAGGATCAATTATCTATGTGTCATATTAAAATTATAATGAAAACGGGTCACTCACGTATTAAACGTCGAAAATCGCTCGACATGTTTCGAACCGATAACTATTAATGAGCACACGTCTGATTCTCGGGCGAGTTTTCTATATAGGTAGCTAATATCTATCTGTCTGAAATTTTGTCATGCTTAAAAAAAAGACTAAACTATATACGACCAGGAAGCAAGATAACGGAGTAGAAGTTTGTTTGAGAGAACGACAAACGAATTCGCAGTCGTTCCCAGTGTGAACAATAAATCATGAGAATAAACCTTAATCGTTTTACATGTAGCATGAATATAAAAAATATACATTTCTGCTACAATACTAAGCCGGGTTCGCGAGAAGGAATCAAGGGGCTTTTGGTATGCACGTGCCTAATGGTTTCCAAGAAGGGGTTTGAATAATACGAGTATTATAAACCTATTTTATTATCAAAATAACTCCTTGAGGCCTTTTATAAATTTTATAACATAAGAACGAAAACATTCAAGCGGAGACATTTTACGAGTACAATTCCCGTGAACCCGATACGCGTGGAGGCTTGCACGCGTTACACTTTGATGTAATTAAATTCTATTTTTTGTAGTGCATGAGTAGGTTAACATCCTACTATCCTACTATCCTACTATCCATATCCATATCCATACTAATATTATAAATGCGAAAGTGTGTCTGTCGGTCTGTCTGTTACCTCTTCACGCTTAAACCGCTGAACCGATTTGGATAAAATTTGGTATAGAGATAGTTTGAGTCCTGAGGAAGGACATAGGATAGTTTTTATGATGAAGGGGGGGTGAATGTTTGTATGGAGCTACGCGATATAAACGTGTTCCACGCCGACGGAGTCGCGGGCAGAAGCTAGTATATAATAAATGCGAAAGTTTGGATGTTTAGATGTTTTGATGTTTAGGTGTTTGGATGTTTATTACTCACTCACGCCCAAACGGCCCAACCGATCTGGATGAAATTTTGCACGAAGGTAGTTCATAGCCCGGACTACAATCCATCTATACTAATATTATAAATGCGAAAGTGTGTCTGTCTGTCTGTCTGTTACGTCTTCACGCTTAAACCGCTGAACCGATTTGAATGAAATTTGGTATAGAGATAGTTTGAGTCCTGGGGAAAGACAGAGGATAGTTTTTATCCCGGAAATCATCCCCCAAAGGGATGAAGTGGGGGGTGAAAGTTTTTATGGAGCTACGATATAAACGAGTTCCACGCGGACGGAGTCGCGGGCTAAAAAAGGATATAGTATAGCTTTTATTCCGGAAACCATTCCCGGAGGGGGTGAAATTGGGGGTGAAAGTTTGTATGGTGCTACGATATAAACGAGTTCCACGCGGACGGAGTCGCGGGCTAAAGAAGGATATAGTATAGCTTTTATTCCGGAAACCATCCCCGGAGGGGGTGAAATTGGGGATGAAAGTTTGTATGGTGCTACGATATAAACGAGTTCCACGCGGACGGAGTCGCGGGCAGAAGCTAGTAAAGAATAGTTTTCATCCCGGATCCACGAAGACAAAGTTGCGGGCGGAAGCTAATAATATAATAATCTATTTGACGTTGGGTTTAGCCTAATGGGTGGGGTGAACCTGCTTACGAAGCTGATGGTTCTGGGTTCGATCCCCCGTGTGATAAATACAATCATAGATCCACGCCTTTATTCCCAATGTGATATCTCCGTTGAACGTGTGATAAATAAATAAATAGATATTAGGGATCAATCTCGACCACAAATCGAATAACTTCTATAGTAAGTTCAACGAGGCTTAAGTTATTGGCACTACACGAAAATATATTTAATAGACGATGAGCATGATGAATATTTGAGTCTTGGGTATTTATTTATGTATTTAAGTTTTTATATCTATTTAATTTATTGTCGTCTTGTCATAACATAAGCCTTGTTTAGCTTTCTATTGTACTAGCCCGATTGGTGTAAGATTGCCCCGTAATAATTTGAGTCGGAAATTAAATAAATTTCTTTGTGAAACGACTAATATAACTGGCACAATAATAAAAAATAAATATTAGGGGACAATCTTACACAAATTTATCTATAACTAAGCAAAGCTTGTACCATGGGTACGGTCGAGGTCATAAATACGTTTACACTTTTGCACCTTATTGCCTTGTAATAAGGTGCAAAAGTGTAAACATATTTATGACCTCGACTGTACTAGACGACGATTAACATACTTATATAGATAAATAAATACTTAAATACATAGAAAACATCCATGACTCAGGAGCAAATATTCGTGCTCATCATACAAATAAATGCCCTTATCGGGATTCGAACCCAGGTCTTCTTCCATCGTAGGCTGGGTCACTACCAACTAGGCTAAAGCGGTCGTCAAAATGTTGGATGCTAGGGTTAGAACAATTAAGAGTAACTTAACTTAGCATGTTGCGATACAATCCTCATCAAAGATAGTTAAAATGGTTAAAATTATCGAGCAATTTCTTTTGTAGGTTTCAGAAAAGAATAAAGAAGCATATTTGTGCAATAAAGTTAAAAAAAAAAAAAAAGATATTATGTACCTATGTACGTAACATAATATTGCTTCCGGCAAGTCGATCACGTAACGCACTGTACGCGCATCAGGTAGATCTAAATGTCACTTTTCATATGGGAAAATGACAGTTGAGTTGGCCTAACATGCGTTCAACACGCTACGTGATCACTCCTCAGCATTACTGCCAGGAAAATATACGTAAATAAGCGGTATTTTATTCCTGGAGTTTTAAATATTTTGACAGCAGTATGTAAACCTTGATTCGAGCACGTTATCCATGTTAATCACCTGACCCCGATCACCCAGGGGAATTAGCGGGAATTATTTTATACTCAACTAGGAAAAAATGATAATACATTTTAAATAAAGGAAAAATTGAAAAATGTAATGCTCCGAGCCGGATTCGAACCGGCGACCACAGGCATTCATGGCCCGTTGCTACTAACCAACTGAGCTATCGGAACAATCCGATTCGGGCACCAAATTCTTCAGTCAGTTCCTTCCTACAACGCCTTAGGGAGGCAGCAGCGTAACTGCTTAATACAAAATTAAAAATGATAATGTTCGGTTATGGCGCTTCGCCGGACGCTACCGCTTCACGCTCGCTTCGCTCGCTCGGCTCGCGCGCTGTAGGGTCGCAGTTCACTTAACAACCTAATAACCTAACCGTTTTTTTCCCCTGGGGGATCAGGCTAGGGGATTAACGTGGACAACAGCGATTCGAGGGGTGACTTTGTCCAAGACTTTGACAATTTAGACTTTTGATTTTTTTTCTAATGACCTATAGCAGCTATCATTGTTTTTAAGCTGCTCCGTGCCGCAACACAGAAGCATTTTAGCTGTGACGCACGTAAATCCTTTTCAATATAATACTAAATGGGTTTCAGTCTCTAGCCACACCTGTCAGGAAAATTATCCTTTACCTCACGTTTCACAAGAAATAATGCCCTTTGTTCTTCACCTCACTTTATTATCTTGAATTGTAATATAAGTAATCCTATAAAGTCTATCGACGATCCTTTGATGTGCGGTTTTTCGCATTCACGAAAACTTGAAACATTGTTTACAGAGATTGTTTCTCAACTTCTTTGCCATATCGACTAAAGTCAACAAAATAGAGACATCGACCCCTGTAATTCTCTACTAACAAAACGTGAGCTAAAAATAGAGAAAACGGCATTTTTCCTTAGCGCCAAATGTTGGCGAACCCTGATTATTTCTCTAGGGTTAGATAATAGGGATTTTGGGCAGCGCTTCATTCAATAACATATCATTGACTGCCTTATTGTATTCCTTGGGACTTTTCTTGTTTTTTCGGGTCTTATTATGGGGCGAAATTGTCCACTTAGGTAACGATATGTCAGTAACGAGTTAATGAAAAAAAAAAGATTTTAGTAGCGCTATTGATTTTCTAGAATACTTATTTGCTGCATAGTTTTACACCCTTGAATAAATAAAGATTTTTGATGTAAGTAAATTACTTTTAAAAGCATAATTTTGAATGAGGTTATGAGACATCGTGTATTAACAAATCTGGAAAGTAATTTCAACGAACATCCAGTTAAAATCATTTGCAATGATGCTTATTTTATATAAATATATATTTCTCGTAGGTTTAAACAGCAAGACCTAAGTGTTTATCTTCTGACATTTAAGATAATAAATCGGTTAAAAAGAATTAACCTTAGCAGAATTAAACGACGCTTCGATTTCCCAAAGGCACGTCGGCTTTTCTCGCCTTTGCGAATGTATTATTTCTCGTTATTTTGTATTTTCATTGTTCGCCCCATTCATAACCACGATTTTCATAACAAAATAGATAACCTTCTCCAACTCCAAGCATTCATCACAAATAATTTCAGCCGTTCCACGAAACATCGAGTCATCAAAAAGCCAGTGAACGGGCGAAAACCTACTTTAGCACAAAATAGTCGCGGCAATCTTATACAACCAGTCATTGTTCCAAACAATGGAACGTTGCGATGCTCGTATCTCCGATATTTCGAAGGATCATTATCTGTTTCTATAAACAATGGGACGCAGAAATAATGAACTCTGACACTAATGACAATGTGGGTTAAATCAAAACTTTAATTGCACACGTGTGGTTTATAATGGGCATTCTGGATGCTAATTGGTAGCAGTATGAACGAATAAGTTTTCGTATATAACTCTATTTTCTAGCTGAGCATTCATTTTGCAACTGAACATTTAATTTTAACGCTCATTGTTATCATGTTATGAACGGCAACATAAATCATGTTTTAAACCATGACGGTGGCAAATAAGTATACGGTTTGCCTGATGGTATGCAGACACTGTAGCCTAAGACGCTTGTGACTCCTGAGGAATCACCAGCGCGTTGCCGTTGCCCTTTATTGATTTGACATCATTATCATCATCATATCATCCGAAAGACGTCCACTGCTGTAGGCCTCCTCCAAAGTGTGCCAAAGCTGGTCCTGCGCCACCCGCATTCAACGGATTCCGGCAATTTAAATATAGAGATACATGTAGGTATCTCACTCTCAACCCAGTGCGTCCTTGGGAGCTCTAGTAACCTCACTAGACTCAAGGAACACAACGCCCCATACATACGCAGCGGTATTTTGTTAGGTGGAAATACCTCCCTTGTTGGGCTGCTCCAAATATAATGAATGAAATGAATGAAAGCATTTATTTCGGATAAATTTTACAAAATACAATATATGTTAGTAATAACTTATCTTAGGTGTGTTAGTAGAAAGTATGATTATTATTACAAGTAACATGCAAGGACATCCAGTGCGCGAGGATAGGGCTGTCCATCCTCTCAGCGATCACCTTCAGGAGGGTGTTGGTACTGCCCCGCACGCGCACGCCCAGGGACGCCACCCGCTTGCGCATCACGGCTTGGAAACCGTCGGTTCTCCACGCGGCGAACATTCCTGACGCGCTGCAGCGCCAGGGCAGCCCCAACAACCCCCTGAAGAAGTTATTGTACTGGACGCGCAGAGCACTGTAGGCTTTTTTGGTGTAGTCACTTCACAGGTTGCACGTTTATAGGGTTTGAGAAGACGTTTTGAACAGGGTTATTTTCACCTCCGTAGAACAACGCGCAAACCTGCGAGAAAGCTTGTTACACCTTACCGACAGCGCTCTGCGCTCCCTTTCTATATCCACATTATCTTTTAGAGTGTCAGTGTCCTAGTGACCCAAGTATTTATAAGCAACATCACATTTCACTACGCTTTACCCTCTCTTAAACAAACTTCAAGGGTAGCTATGCTCTTTGTTGTCACGCTATAAATGATAACGTCAACCATCCGTAGCTTTCAATCAAGCATTGGAAGAATGTGTCGAATGCCGTAAATGCGGGCTACATTTGACTCTGTAACTTTGGCTCTCGCGAAGATTTACTTCATTTATGGATTTTAGCATACAAAAAACTATGTAGTATTGTGTGATTGCCGAGTCACAAATATTCATTTTGCAAGCAAATAAAGATTCATAAAAATGCCTGAGACTTGGCTCTACGAAATATCTCACAACGTTTTACGGTGGAAGAGTTTTGAGACTTGGCCTTTTTTACAGGGCATTTCTTTTATGGGATCTCACTTCTTTTTGTAGGTTATTGTGTTATCAATACAAACAAATTATGAATGCCGTCCCATTCTTACTTTTTAATTTTTTGTTCCATTCTCTGCAAATGTAACTTTGTAATTCTATATATTTATATTTATGCAGTTGATGTATCTAGAAAAATGCACCGACATTGCAAAATATTTTAGTTTTTCATTGATTTATACACAAAACACTAATTGTAATCTAAATTTGAAGCTTCTATGTCTGCTAGAGGTGCCTTAGAGTTTTGATAATCGGTCAGTGAGTGAGTGACAAAATTAAGAATTTTTGACTAGTTATAATTCTTAAACTACTAGTACAAATTGATTGCAAATTGAAATATACCGTGTTTATACAATGTATGCTTGGATACTGAAAATTCAGGCTTTTAGTTTTATCCACAACGAAGTTATAGGGGGGTCGAAAATGTCCTGAACTGCTTCGAGAAAAGGATGGTACGGCCGTGTCCCTATAAAATAAAATAAATAAATTGACTTGGCGGTGGCACTAGGCGCCCCAAGATTAAACAGTTTAGGCCCACGTTTTATTTGCTAACTTTCAAGACTCCTAATCAAATACCCACTAAGTAATATGAAATGCTAAGGATTGTAGCTACCCTTATTCCGAAAAACCTATCGAGAAAATGTTATTTACTCATAGGTATTTACTGTGTGGGTACGCTTGTTCAATATTTACAAGGTCTTGAAAGTGTTAATAGCATAATACAGAGTTTGCTAAGTTATGTTAAAATGTAGGAAAAAATAAATATTATGTGCGTTATTTGTCTGTCAGTCACGGGCATATTTTTAGCGACTTAGGCAGTTATTTTCTCTAAAAATATTTGCCGAATATACACTTCTTATGATTTCCCAATTACTTATTTTGTACCGTAAAATGGGGTGAGTAGGGATCGCGAGGAGAGTTGGGTTATGAATAGGGAGAGAAGGGATGAAAGGGGGGTGAGATGGGATTATAAGGCTACTGCTAACTAAATAATGTATTTAAAATGGAGCTATAGTAATATTCATGATAAAAAAAAACGATCCAACAATCTTCCAAAACCACCTTTGTATAAAAACCCATCTCACCCTAACTACGAGGGACTACGGGGTGAGGTGGGATTTCGTGTTTATAGTTAAAGTTATGAAATGGAACTACCCAAAATCATAAAAAACTAATATACAAACGTCCGGAACACTTATTATATACAACATTCAGTTTGCATATGTAAATTTAAACTCGAGGTTTGATTGTCAGTTTTGTCACTACTCACCCCGTTTTACGGTGATAAGGCACAGACAGAATAAATAATAGTACTACGTACAGAAGGTTATCTGCTAACAAATCCCCTGTTTAGGTATACCAAACGAGCCTAAACGTGGCCATCACTTATGTCGCATGCAACGCGCTGCGATAAAACGCGTGCGTGCCGTAGCAGCGCTAACATAGCCTGGGGCCGGTAGGCCTATGTACTTTGTAGCGGCGCGACCAAATCACGGACTGAGCCGCCCCTGTAACAGGCTTTGTATTCACTTGCACGGTTTGTACGTAAACAAACGCATTATGATAAATAGCGGCCAAGTGCGTGTCGGACCACGCATAACAAGGGTTTCGTGCCTATTAAAAAGGTCGTATCGTTACTAAAATCTTGTGGCACGTACGTCCTTTTCTTTAAGGAAGGCAGTTTTTTTGAAATATCTCAAAAACCTTTGAACCGATCTTGTTCAAAACAATTTTCGCTGAGAGAATTTAATAAGCTTTTCATATTTTTAAAATACACGGTTGAAAAATTAGAGGGGGGGGGGGGGTACACAAATTTAGTGACTGGAGGAGACTATCTCCGACTCTATTCACTTACTTAATAAAAAAAAATGCTGAAAAACCTTATATTTATTTTTAAAGGCCTATCGATTGATGTGCCACACGTGGGCTTGCAATGAAAAAATAAAATTGAATTTCAGTTTTATGTATGTAGTGCACCCCTTAAAAAACTTTTTTTAGTAATTTAGTTACAAAACTATGTAGCGGTTAACAAAATACACCTATCCTGAAAATTTTATTCAAATACACCTTATAGTTTTCGAGTAAAATGCCTGTGACATACGGACGGACAGACAGACAGACAGACAGACAGACAGACATGACGAATCTATAAGGGTTCCGTTTTTTGTCATTTGGCTACGGAACCCTAAAAATGGTTTCAAAAAGTGCAACTCAAGCCCTTTCATATGACACCCCACTTGACCTAATAGTTGAATTATTTTTTTTGCCCCCCCCCTCATATTCGTAATTTTAAAATGTTTATTTAAATTTCTTATTTTCTATGCACGTGGATATTTCTCATTTATAACCATTCCAAATTTCAAATTGATAGCTTAAGTACTTCGTGAGATATTTCACTTTTTTTCACGGAGTCGCACCATAAGGCCTTTTTTACCTGTTTGGTACGGAACCCTAATAAGACTAAGCAATATTTATAGCGCCACTGAGTTGACCTGATGGTGGTGCTGGGAAATAGCCATATTAACTCCAAAATTACGAACTCATCAAGCTGGTTGTACATTAATGTTTTTTTTGTGAAAGTAATTGAAGATCTACCAATGATGTGTCTAACGCTAATGTGCTTGTTTATTGGAGCATAAAGCACAAGCTATCCGTATATCATAGTAGGTGCCAAGTTTTACTGAGACCAAGCGGTAAAGATTTACGGAGCCTACGCGACGTAAATCTACACCGTTTGAACCAAGCATTATGCTGCGAACCTTTTTTACATGACACGTTGTAAATCGCAGAAGCCAGGAGACCAAAGTGACTGTCATAGTTGAGAAGTGTATTGCCGCCTAAATGGTATTCCTCTGAACAGCAAACCACTGCTACCATGGGAACGATGCAAAGACTAGCTCACACACTGCACTATTAACTCCAATTCACTCAAAACACCCGTTAAATATATCCGGTTCGAAGGACCATGACCAAGAGTGCACCAAGGTCTTGTGGGGGGTAGGAAAAACACCGTTGCTAAACGACGACGTATGTAGTTCTCACTGAACTCGTAACTGTTTGCCTCAGAACAACCAAAAATACTAAAACACCTCATGAAACTACGGCAAACAAAGGTGGGCGCGTTGTACAAATCGACCCACACGTAACAACGACATCTACCAGCCAATAAGGTAAACCATCTTGCATGGAGCGCGTTATACAGTGGGCTGGTCACATCTAATCTGTAGGTGGAGTAAGCGGTTTCTCGAACGGAGGCCACGGCCTGGCAAACGTAGTGTGACGCGCTCTCCGGCCAGGTGAACCGATGACTAGACGCCGGTAGTGACTGGACGAAAACGGAAGAGCGGGTCTTGTGGCTTACCTTAGGGGAGGCCTACGTGTCCAGCAGTGGACTGCAAAACTGATGTCTATTGTACAAAAGTCTAGAACATAATAAGGGTACGCTCATATGGCAACACGAATAGTACGACCTACAGATTTTAATACTTCACTTTTTCGAATTTAAACTTCCTGATGAAGAACTCCCGAAGAGTTCGAAACATGTTGCCCGTAGCCACATGCCTGAACCACTAGGCTACCGTAGCTCAAACATGCACATTAGTGTGAGGCAGATAATTGGTTGATCTTCAATTCTTCTTTTTTGCGCTGCCAACACCTCATCGATAACGTCAATAAGCGCAGTGGCGGTACCTCGTTTTTTCCTGAAACCTGATTGCATTTTTGGTAATATGTTATTGCATTCCAGATATTTCGAGACCAGTTCGTAATAAAGTGTGCGGCGTTCAGGGTAGATAATGACTTCTCGAGACTTGGGTAATAACTGGGTCTTTTATAGTAAACAGGTTCCTTTGTTCTAACAGATAACAGATGGGTTGGAAACAGAATGGAAAGCATGCTTAGGTGTAAGGTACAAAGCTGTGACTCACAGATGTTACAGCAATGCGTGCTTTACATTGGCATGATTTATTAATTAATTAATTACATATGGAAAATAAGTATTCATTGTCTATCAGCTGTGCCTTAGCTCTACACTACAGTAAATAACCTTCTCCGTCCGGGGCAGTGTCATTAATATCATGTCAAATGTTATTTCGTCATGTCCCATAGCGTTGGATTTGGTACAAAGTAACAACCTGGCTACAACATTCTCATCTACAGTGTTAAGGCTAAAACTTGAGACACCAAATTTGTGACTTATATTTACATTTTGTGAAACATTAAAGTTGCGGGATCAACAAGATTGTTTCCTGGAACCTTTAGAAAGTTATCGTTCATGGAAGTGGGATCTGTAAAAGGTTGAGACAAATCTATTAAATGCAATTTAGTATTTTAAGTTTTAATCCTTTGGCATTGCATTCTAAGGCATTGTTTAAGATATTTTCTTTTTTGTATTAATCGTTATATTTTGTGTTGTTTGGCAATAAATTAATTTTAAATTTAGAAACTACTCAAATAAGGAAGACGGTAATAATAAATTAATGTTTATTTTTTTCAGGCATGCGACTTCTTTTGAGAGGTTATTGCAGTCGACAGTCTGTCTCGAGCTGGTTGTGAGAAGGTAATATTAATAATAATGCCAGAACTTTGTATCTCTAGTGTAATCATATATTTCAAACAGTGTCCATACAGTTGCAAGGAAGAATAAACTTAAAGCCTTACAGTGAAATTAAAGTATTTAATAAAGACTCAAAACTTAAATTTATTTGCTACGTGGTATTATACAGCTTGCGTTTTTGACGTGATTTGAAATGACAATTAAAAAAATTAAAAAATTAAAAAGGTTAACACTACTATACAGGGCTAATTCGCGGTCATAATCCCAACCCATGTTCTTTTTCAAATTTTTGTTGATATTTTGTATTATACTTAACACAAAAAAAAAATATATATATAAATTCAAATATATAAATTCAAAATGAACCTGATTTTTGCCATTACAAACTACTAAAATGCCCAATAACTTTTGGCACTGACTGTATAAATCTCCCAGAACAGCCGACCGCTTTTGACAAATGAGATGTTAATCCTTCCCGTACGGTACGCAGGGAGGCGTTTAGCCCGTAATGATGTCTTCAACTCTTCACATAAACTAGATCTTCATTAACACATTCACTGCCAAGAATCGCTACGCGCTACGCTCGTAGCCGATCGGCGGCTGGATCCCGTGGTTTTTTTGCTAAGTAGCGGAAACCGCCTACGGCGTAGGCCTGACTGTGAAAGTGCACGCTGACCGTAGGCACTTTCGTCTACCAACTTCTTCCATGTTATTGACTAAGAGCGCAGCGCTATGAAATTTTTGGCAGTGAATATGTTAAAATGCACCTTTAACACATCACTGCCAACAAATGCTACGCGCTACGCTCGTAGCTGATCCCGTAGTTTTTCCGCTAAGTAGAAAACGCCCAAGGCGCAGGCGCCCGGTCATCGGGTTCCAGGCGCTGGAGGTGTTAAGCGCTGGAAGTGTTGACTAGAAGAGTGTATCATATGTTCAAGTCTCAGTTGTATTGTTGGCACCTATAGAGCAAACCTATCGTTCTTTGAATAAATGCACGGGGGAAAAATTACATACATACATATAATCACGCCTATATCCCGGAGGGGTAGGCAGAGATCACAGACTTTCACACTACGACCTTGACAAACTTTCTTGCTTCATTCACATTCATTACATTCTTCATACATGCTCGTCGGTTTAGGGTACTCTTGACCTGACCTTTCTTCAGGATTTCTCCGATTCAATGTCGAAAAATTTCGACGAGATCGTCCTCTTCCAACTGGACTTTTGCCTCCTTCACTTTCTTTGTTATTAAAAAAAAGTGTGCATTTATAAATACGAGTAGGTACACTGTTAGTTAAGTATAGGGTTCAAACTTCCTCTACATATCTTGGCTTATTTATGATAGGCCGTAGACCGTTACAAGACGTGTCGCGGCAAGACGGATGTCTCTTTCTTCCCTGATTCTGCTGTTTAGAAAAAAGTGGATTTCTATTTCCCTCATTAGAAGTGTGAAGGTGTGAAAAGCAGTATGTGTCACTCGGTAGAGAAATTATCTCCGTATTGGACGTAAACTCTTGAATCCCTTGTTACTCTCAAGATTCTACTTCAAAATATCTCGCTACACTCAGGATTGAATATACCGCCCTCGCCGTAAATATATCATTTCCGCCGAGACACGATCTAATATTTCAAAATTCTGAAATATAGTCTCACACGACATTTACAACAGGACTACGTTGAAGTACTTAGTGAAAGCTGTCTGTAGTAATGATATATTTATTAAATAACTCCACGATTCTTTATAATATATTTTTATTCAAAAACCAAAGTACCTTTACACAAAGAGCCTCACACTGACTGCCCACAGATAACATAATTATGTCATATTCAACGGGGTTACCACACTATCAATGCCTTTTGTACAAAAAACGGATTTGGTCAGGAGATACACGATCCTCTTATCAGTTGTTGCGGTATCCAGTTAAGCCCGAAACAACTTTTTAACTTGTGCTGAAATTGTTATTTTTCGCCCTCTTAACTCGCATTCCTCAATATTGAATTTCGTGTTAAAATTCAATTAAAAAAAAAGGTAAAAATGTCGTAGTGGCGCTTTTAATCATGGATCTTTGTAAGATGTCCCAATTTTGCGTGAGTTTTTTATCCCCTCCTGTAGTTGTTTGTACTGAACATTATTTTGGAATAACAAGCCCAGCCTGGCTCACATTTTCATGAAAGAAGGGAATTATTATCTCAGAGCGGAATAAGATTAGAATAAGATTTTTTTACGATATCATTTGAACCAGTTTTTGGAGAGGAACACATGTTTGTATGGGAGCAACTACAATTAAAGAACATAAAAACCCAAGAATTTGAGACAAACATTGACGTCGCTGGCGGCAGCGGAAAACGCTTCATACTGATGACGCACCCCCGTATGACGTCACTTGTACAAAGTCGTATCGTTGTATTGAAAATCCGGTAAATTGTTGTTTCGGTCGCGAAATACTGCGTTTAAGTACATAGTTGTTATACAATTTTGTTTCTATAAAAGCGTAAGGATTCTATTGGCAGCTTTAAATTTACTCTTGGATAATAATAAAAAATGCATCATTTTCTAACCTTCAAGGTTCATATTTTTTTATGATTTTAATTACATTTTATATCTAGATATTAATTTGTAAATTTGTTAAAAGCGACCATGAATTTGTATGCCATACGACTAAATAATTACATTTTATAATAATTTATACTTTATTACGATAATTTAATAGTGTACCATCCAATTAGCATCACTACGTTATCAATTTGAACATGAGGCCGCATGCCTATTCTCGTTTTTTTATGACAGAATCAGAAAGCAAGCAGGAAGAAGCTAGACAGCGAGAATAAGACATGACGTCACTGGCAGAAGATCATATGGACAATTCTTTTTTCGCATAGTCTGGGCAGGGAAAAATTAACCTAGAAAGAGCGGCGTAAAAAACGGCGTGTTGCAACACGTATTAAAACGCGATAGAAAAAATTGAACAATTATTATTTTTCTTCAATTAAAATAATGCAACTGTAATCAAGCAGAAGCAAAGTTATATGAAATAAAACTCTTTAACTCTATTCTGCCTTTAGGTATATTTAAGAAGAATAAATCTCTCCAACATTTTAATTTTGACGAGACATAATAAAATGTGAACTTTTTATGATATTCTTCAATGGGATAATATTAGCAGTGAGCAACTCTTAGTTTTCTTAAATAGCAAAACTAGTCCTATTTATTTTGGAACAGTGTTTTTCTCAGTTAGCATATCAAGAATCAGGATTTTAGGACATCATACAAATTTAAGACGTTTGACACATTTGGCAGTGGTTTTACTGTTGCCATATAAAAAGTTGCCATAGAAATCAAGCTCATCATCCCCGGCCAGGGTCTATTTTTCGTATGTCGCATGATATTCATTTTCCAAACGTTGTTAACTTAACAAGACACTAAAAAAATATCCCATAGAGCTTAGTTTAGGCTAAATAATAACAAGCGGGAAAAAATTACGACTTCAGAAAAATAAAACTGGGCCTAGTGCGAGTTGGACTCGCGCACGAAGGGTTCCGTACCATTATCTATAAAATTAGTAAAAAGAAAAATTTTGTATGGGCCCCCCTTAAATATTTATTTTATTTTGTTTTTAGTATTTTTTTATAGCGGCAACAGAAATACATAATTTGTAAAAATTTCAACTGTCTTGTCTAGCTATCGCGGTTCTTGAGATACAGGCTAAAAAAAAAACGTTTGTTGTATGGGAGTCCCCCTTAACTATTTATTTTATTTTGTTTAAAGTATTTGTTGTTATAGCGGTAACAGAAATACATAATCTGTGAAAATTTCAACTGTCTAACTATCACGGTTCTTGAGATACAGCCTGGCGACAGACAAAAAAACACGTTTGTTGTATGGGAGCCCCTCTTAAATATTTATTTTATTTTGTTTTTAGTATCTTTTGTTATAGCGGCAACAGAAATACATCATCTATCTAGCTATCGCGGTTCTTGAGATACAGCCTGGTGACAGACAGACGGACGGACAGCGAAGTCTTAGTAATAGAGTCCCGTTTTTACCCTTTGGGTACGGAACCCTAAAAAGGGCGTATGAGACTATTTTCAGTACTACTTCGATTAATAGTACGTATACAAAATTGGCAAAAATTTAAAAAAATACATCTGACACGACAAACATCGACGTAACTCAATCCAATAAATGGCAATCGATCACTTAACCTCACTTAACCCATGTGAAATAGTCACTCAAGCGTTTCTGACATACCTCTGAGGGTCTAAACGTAAAGGCGACCTGCCGACACTTTGAATGGAGCTGTATTTGTCAAAACAGGCGGCATTTGCACAAGGTCTAAAGGCACCTGAATAATTATGACCCTCATGTGTTCAAAGGGCCTTTGCGAGTTCAGTATCGAGAGTGAGATTAATTTGGAAATAGTTTGACGCGGCCTTCTGAATACGTCGCATTTTATTGAGTGGTTTGGGAAATGGAGTCTAGTTGAAATGTTAAAGTCAATAACGCTTGTCCTTTTGGACACCTGTGAGGGACTTCCCAATGCGTACACTCTGCACGCCATCTTTAGTTTTTTTTTTGTATTTGGGTATTTTTTTGGGCTAGCTACGGTAGCCTAGCGGTTCAGGCATGCGGCTGTCAAACGGCGGTCGTGGGTTCGAATCCCAGCTCGTACCAATGAGTTTTTTGGAACTTATGTACGGAATATCATTTGATATTTACCGTTAGCTTTTCGGTGAAGGAAAAATATCGTGAGGAAACCTGCATACATCCACGAAAAAATTCAAAGGTGTATGTGTCCCCAACCCACACTGGGCCAGCGTGGGGACTAATGCCCGTTCCCTCTCATCCGTGAGAGGAGGCCTGTGCCCAGCAGTGGGACGTATATAGGCTGATTTATTATTATTATTATTTGGATATTTTTAAGCCTCGGAACAAGGGGTGATTTCACAACGGAAGAACAGCGCTGGCTTAGCCAGCTTCATGCTGAGCTGTGGCCCTTTTGTGGCAAACAGTGTTCGTTCTATTTTTTATTTTTATTTACTATTTCTCTCTGTGTTTGCCATAAATAAATGCTTTTCTTTCTTTCTTATGCTTTCTTATATAAGTTTGACGTGTCTATGGTATCGTAGCTCCTAAACGAATGGGCCGATTTTAATGCAGTTCTTTTTGTCCAAAAGCTGACGTAATTGACACCGCTCTTACTCGTAGCTACTGTTCGGGCCGACCGTCTGCCCGCCCCTTAAACTCCTCACGTGTGTACGCCTCTTGAGTCTGTGGTTTTGACAGTGACACTTCTTGTCAACGCGGACGGAAAAAGTTAACCTCGTTTTTTGCAGACCCGAAAGGGACGAGTGGTTTTTTTTTGGGTAATTTGGAAACGCATTTTTCCTTGTTTTTGTGTAATATCGCTCGCTTTGAAGACACACGGGTGTCCGAGTGTTTTGTGTGGATATTTTGGTGATATCAGAACAGTTGGTGATTTGACGCCGCGGATTGTTGGCGAGACGGCCCCGGAACACCACGGCGGCTTCTTCGGCCCCGGAGACCCTCTTGATTGAACTTGACTTGACCTGACAGTTGACTGAACCTTGACAGATACTAACCGGAGTTGAAGCGAACATCGCGCCTCCCGGAATCAGGTGAGTTGAACAAGTTTTGTAGCCAATCCACTGGCTTATATGACCCGCGAAACGCGTGGCAGTTCACTCCACTCGCACTAGGCGAGGAGTTTGAACAATTTTTGGTACCCAGAGCGTGGTTACCCACAAAGAAAAAACGCGAATTTTGATAGTTTTTTCCTTTTGGGTAAAAAAGGGCATTTTGAGGTTATTTGTTGAAACCAAATTTAGCTACAAGTATTTAAAACTTCTATTTTGTGGCACTGCAAGTGTTTTGTACTGTAGATTTCACGAAATTATTGTACTTGCAGTGCAAATTAGTGAGATTACAACCTCCGGAAGGTGATTCTGAGTGTTTGGTACAATTTAATTTGGAAAATAGTTGAAGGCAAATTTAAGCCAACATATTTGATTGATTGTAATTTGGGAAGCCTTTCATAGCTTGTTGTTTGGTAATAAGGCATTTGTTTTATTCAGTTTGCTATAAGCGGCCAAGGTTGCTAAGAATATAAGCTAAAATATAAGGCTACCATAAATATTAGTTGTAAGCTAGATTATTGTAGAAGTGATGTAACTAGCCAATTATAGATTATAATTTGAGCTTCCACTGCGTTTTGAGAATCTATATTGGTTGTTATTGTAAGGCATTTCTGTAATTGAGTTGATATTTGGTTTTGATTCACTAGGGTGACCAAGAGATTGGAATTTCCACATTAATTAAATTAATTTTAATTTTCTCTGGTATTGTTGGAAATTAATTTAAAATGGGATCTACACCTAAGGCTAAGATCCAGTCTGCACTGCGTTGGTTTTCATCTGCAGTAGCTTTGGTTGACAGAAATGACCGGGAGGAGGCTTTGTTGGCCCGGTACGAGGAGGTGTCAGACCGTCTTAAGGCTGTGGAGTTCCAGGTTGAACTCTACCTAGCGGAGCCCGGCCGGACGACCCCGGAGGCCGAGCAGGTCGAGCGGGACTTTGAGCAATGTATGGATTTTGGGGACAGGATTGTCGAGAGGGCTTCTAAGATACTGCGGGTTCGGAATGGTGCGGCCCGGGACGTTCCGAAACACGCAGTTATCTATAACCCAGGGTTGGCAGCGCGCTTGCCAGCCATACAGATGCCGGTCTTCCGAGGAGACCTGGACGAGTGGACCAGCTTCATCGACCTCTTTGATAGCTTGGTGCATGCCCGGACGGACCTGCCAGCGGCGTTGAAGTTGGCGCAGCTGATGTCTGCTCTCGTCGGGGAGCCGCGCGACTTGATCGTGCATTTGTCGGTCACCGACGACAATTATGAAATCGCGCGCACGTTGCTGAGGGACCGATACCAGAACGTGCGGCGACTTGCGGATACTCTTATGACTAAGATCTGGAATATCCCTCGGATCGCTCAGGCTTCAGACATCCGGCTGAAAATGCTGAATCCTGTTTTGACAGCGACCAAAGGGTTAGAGAACCTTGGTTTGCCGGTGGACCAGTGGTCCTACATACTGTTGAATTTTTTGTTGAACCGGCTGCCGGCTGATGTACGGGCCAGGTTTGAGCACCGGTATGGTGGTGAAAGTGCTCAGCATCTGCCGACCTTCACCAATCTTATCGACCAATTGGAACTTGAGTGTCGACGGGCCGACACCTCGGATCTACCTCCACCCCCGAGGCCTCCTGGGGCCCAGCGGGCCCAGGGGAGAGTTGCACCTCAAAGGGGAGGGTGGGGCAAATCGGCCCCACAACCAGCGGGTCCTCACCAATATAATACCAGTGCATTGGACCCTGAAGTCTGCCTATGCTGCAAGAACCCTGGCCATCGGGTGCCAGCGTGTCCGAAGTTTCTTGCGCAGCGGGTTGTGGGACGCCGCAACATTGCTAAGCAGCGGCAATGGTGCTTTGTTTGCTTGGGCCCACATTTTGTGCGAGATTGTGCCCACCCGCAGGCGTGTAAGTCCTGTGGTGGGAAGCACCACCCCATTTTATGCATGAACCGCAGTGGGGATACACCTCCCCCCCCCCTGCGCAGGGGTCATGCTCCCCTGTTCGGAGTCAGCAGCGGGCTGACCAGGGGCCCATGGCCGAGGAGGAGTGGGGACGTCGGGTAACACCCCCCTCCCCCCCCCCTCCAAAACTACGCGACTACTTCGCACGCACCCGTGCCCCAACGGGGGGTCCTTACGGGCGGGTGCCCGCAAACGCCTCCACCCCGGCAGGCGCCACGGATGTCGCCGCCGCTTGTGGAGCGACCCCGCTTGGCGTCGGGACCTCCGGTGTACGGCCGGAGTAGGACATACCAGGGGCCGCAGGCGGCACGCATGGCGCGACGGCAGTACCAGCCGGAGTGGGACCCGCTCGAGCGGTACGAGCGGCCCGCCCATGCGGAACAGGATGCAACGCGTTATCCCTGCTAGGGATACGCCGCCCACGCACCAGCAACCGCCACGCCCTTGGAGACCGTGTTATTGCCCACGGCTTCGGTTTGTGTTTGGGGCCCTGGCGGAGGATCAGCCTGCGTGCGCTCTCTCCTTGACACGGGAGCGCAAGGCTGCATGGTATCCAGTAGGTTGGTGCGACAGTTGGGCTTGGTTGTGAAACCCCACCCGGAAAGTATACGTGGGGTAGGCAATGTGACAGTGTCAAACCTGGTAGGGCAGACCTTACTCACCTTTGGACCGGGTCCCACTTCACGCGCGAGGATTAATGCTCCCGCGTTAGTATTGGATGAAGTGGTGGGGAGACTCCCCCAGGTGAAGCTGCCTCCAGAGGTTCGGAGTTTGACAGCTGGATTAGTTCTGGCGGATGCTGGATTTGACAGACCTGGTCCGATTGACGTGTTGCTGGGTGCAGACGTTCTTGGGCGGGTGCTGTTGAGCGGCAACCGTACCTTACAGGTACCTTACCTGGCGGACTGGTTACACTGGAAACGGTGTTTGGCTATGCTGTAATGGGTTTGGTGTTAGCGGCTCCACCGCCTCCTACTGAGGAGGGCTGTCTGGTTGGAACTGCTCTTTCAGAAGCCGTGCAACGGTTCTGGGAGATTGAGGAACCACCTACCGCGTCGCGTATGAGCCCCGAGCAGGAAGAGTGCGAACGGTTTTACCAAAATAATACTGGGCGCCTCTGCTCTGGTCGGTTCATAACACGACTTCCTCTGCTCATCCACCGACCTCCTCTTGGAGCGTCACGTGAGATGGCTGAGAAGCGGCTGGTTTCGATGGAACGCCGAATGAGAAGAGATGCGCTCTTCCGGCAGAAGTATGTGGACTTCATGAGGGAGTACGAGGGTTTGGGACACATGTCGGTGGCTCGGACGGACTGGAGTACAGTGGAGCACTGCTTCCTGCCGCACCACGCGGTCCTAAAATCCCCGGAGTCCAAGATTCGCGTGGTCTTTGATGGGTCCGCGTCCACCTCGACTGGGGTGTCATTGAACCAGTGTTTGCATGCAGGTCCTAAGCTGCACAAGGATATCACGGATATCCTCAAAAATTTTAGGAAACATCAGGTGGTGTTCGTCGCCGACATCCGGATGATGTTTCGGCAGACAGTGATCCATCCTGATGATCGTCGGTATCAGCTGATCTTGTGGCGTGAGAGCCCTGATGAACCGATGTTGGTGTACGAGCTGAATACGAATACATACGGCTTGAAGAGCAGTCCGTACATTTCAATTCGAACTTTGTTAGAATTGGCGTCTCGAGAGAGACTGAGGTTCCCTCGAGCGTCCGCCATTTTGGAACGGGACTTATTTGTCGATGACGTGTGCACCGGGGCAAACAGTGTCGAAGAGGCTTTGGTTTTGCGGGATGAGCTGGTGGAACTCTTGCGGACGGGTGGATATGAATTGCGCAAATGGATGTCCAACTCACCGGCCGTGGTGGCCGGCCTCCCCGAGGATCACCAGCAGGATCCGCACCTGTTCGAAAATGTTGAGAGCCCGCACATGTTATCAGTCCTAGGCGTGCAATATCGACCAGTCCAAGATGTGCCTATCGGGTGGAACTGGATTCCCCGAGGGTCTGGACGAAGCGGCTTGTGCTGTCCACGGTGGCCAGGACGTACGATCCGAATGGATGGATCGCGCCGGTCATCTTCACGGCGAAGGCATTTATGCAGCGCCTGTGGATGGTCCAACTGGGTTGGGATGATCCACTATCCGGAAATTTGTTGAGCGATTGGGAGGTTTTCTTCTCCACGCTCCCGGAGATAAATCAGGTCGAACTGCCGCGTAAGCTGTTGCCGGCAGGGAAATGCCGAGTAACCCTACACGGGTTTTGCGACGCCTCCGAGCGAGGGTATGCAGCTGCCGTTTACTTGCGGACGGTCAGCTCCGCCGGATCGGTCGATTTGCACTTGGTAATGGCGAAGAGCAAGGTGGCTCCCCTTCGCACGCGTTTGACAATCCCAAAAATGGAATTATCTGGAGCGGCTCTTCTTGTACGCCTACTGAACCACGTGGCCTCTACCTTGAAGGACACCGTGAACCTTGAGGAGAGTGTCTACGCATGGACTGATAGCCAAATTGTATTGTGTTGGCTGCAGTCGTCATTCCATACTTTGGAGGTCTTTGTGGCCAACCGGGTCTCGCAAATCCAGAATTCGGAGACTGCTTTGGTTTGGAGACACGTGCCAGGTGAACTGAACCCAGCGGACGTGGCGTCCAGGGGTTGCACGGCACCTGAGCTTGTTGCCCACTCACTGTGGTGGAGACCAGATTGGTTGTTGGAACCGGAGACACTCTGGCCTGCCAGTTGTGTGATTGGGACCCCATCCTCTGGCTTGGGTGTCCACCTTGTCGAGACCGCTCCAGTGTCAGACACTGCTTGGTTGCTAGAACGGTATAGCTCTCTCGACAAGCTTGTTGGAGTGACCGCCTGGGTCAAGCGATTTATACACAATTGTCGCCACCCTGACAACCGGTCACGCGTTAGAGTTCTCGCCACAGAAGAGCGGAATGCCGCCCTACATCATTGGATTAGGGTTGTGCAGGAAGAACACTTTGGGGACGTATTGAAGCCCCTGCGGCAGGGACGTCCTAAGCTACCGAAGGCGATAGCACGCCTCAACCCGTTCATTGACGAGTCGGGTACACTCCGGGTTGGAGGACGGCTCCGCAACGCTAGCTTGCCGTACTCGGTGCGCCACCCCATTTTGCTGCCTAAGAAGGGGCATCTGGTGGAATTATTGGTGATTGACCGCCACATAAAGAACTCGCATGCCAGCTGCAATGCACTCTTGGGCATTTTGCAGCGAGACTTTTGGATATTGAACAGCCGACGGGTTATTCGGAGCATCGTGTTTCGGTGCTTGCCTTGCTTTCGGCTCAAGGCAGCCACGATGCAGCCCCAGATGGGGGACCTTCCTCCTGATCGGGCCAACGAGGCTAGGACCTTCTCTAGGGTGGGGACCGATTTTGCGGGACCTTTTTTAGTGAAAACGTCGCGACTTCGAAATGCGAAGGTTGTAAAAGCGTATTTGTGCGTTTTCGTATGCCTGTCGACCAAGGCTGCTCATCTTGAACTTGTTGGTGATCTTACGACGGAGGCTTTTATTGCGGCATTGGATAGATTTGTATCCCGTAGGGGACTCCCATCTCTGATCCGGTCAGATTGTGGAACCAATTACAAGGGTGCCGACCGTTATTTACAAGATGTTGTAAAAATTTTATTTGAAAATAAGATTGATATTGGAATAGACCTCTCCCGTCGGGGTATCACCTGGACGTTCGATCCGCCAGGCTGCCCCCACTGGGGTGGAATCTGGGAGGCTTGCGTGAAGCAAGCAAAAGCCCATATGTATCGGGTAGTCGGTCAAACTGTATTGACTTTTGAGGAACTCGCGACGTTGTTTTGTAGAATTGAGGTCGTCCTCAATTCCCGTCCGTTGTGTCCGCTCAGCTCCGACCCAAATGACCTGGAAGCGCTCTCTCCAGGCCATTTCTTGATTGGTCAGCCACTTGCAGCGTTGCCGGAGCACCCCCTCCGGGACGTACCCTCGGGTCGTTTGTCGCGCTACCAGATGCTGCAACAAATGGCTCAGAACTTTTGGACCAGATGGTCATTAGAGTATTTGCATGTTTTGCAGCAGCGCCTCAAGTGGACTGACAAAACCAGTCCCCCCAGAGTTGGAGACCTTGTGCTAGTTAAGGATGCTAACCTTCCGCCACTGCGATGGCGCCGGGGGCGCATCGTTAATTTGTTTCCCGGTAAAGACGGGACCCCTCGGTTTGCCGAGGTCATGGTTGGGGACTCGGTTCTGAAGCGAGCGGTAGCAACCCTATCGCGACTTCCCCTAGTATAGCGGACCGGCTTAGAGGCCGTTCCGAGGCGGGTGATTGTTCGGGCCGACCGTCTGCCCGCCCCTTAAACTCCTCACGTGTGTACGCCTCTTGAGTCTGTGGTTTTGACAGTGACACTTCTTGTCAACGCGGACGGAAAAAGTTAACCTCGTTTTTTGCAGACCCGAAAGGGACGAGTGGTTTTTTTTTTGGGTAATTTGGAAACGCATTTTTCCTTGTTTTTGTGTAATATCGCTCGCTTTGAAGACACACGGGTGTCCGAGTGTTTTGTGTGGATATTTTGGTGATATCAGAACAGTTGGTGATTTGACGCCGCGGATTGTTGGCGAGACGGCCCCGGAACACCACGGCGGCTTCTTCGGCCCCGGAGACCCTCTTGATTGAACTTGACTTGACCTGACAGTTGACTGAACCTTGACAGATACTAACCGGAGTTGAAGCGAACATCGCGCCTCCCGGAATCAGGTGAGTTGAACAAGTTTTGTAGCCAATCCACTGGCTTATATGACCCGCGAAACGCGTGGCAGTTCACTCCACTCGCACTAGGCGAGGAGTTTGAACAGCTACGTTTTAACAAAATCGGTTCAGACGGTTTTAATATTGAAATTGGTAATGGAATACGGGAGTTTTTCAACTTTTTGAAGTGGTTAATTATTTATACATATTTATCCTGAATCTATAAAACGATTGTGTATTGAACACAGTAATTTTTCGCTTCTGCTGTTGAGGTTTTCTTTGATTCAGATTTATAGCATGATAAAAATCCACGATAAATTAGCATTTTTGTCCCAATTCTGTGATTTATTTTGTCGTACTTTCCTATTGTACTGCCTTTGATTTTACAACTTTCACCAAGTAAATATCCAAGTGTAACCATTGTTTACACAAGATCCCTCCATTTACACAATAGTTTAACCAAAATAGTTATAACTTGTTTGAAACATACGTTACATTCGCCCTTGTGACACTCAGCGGCATATTTTCCCTTCCATTTTGCTTGAGGCTGTTCGTTTAATCTACATAATACCTCTAAGTGCAAACCCAGAATAAGTTAGTCCTTTGTAACGTGGCCGTGACCTTCCTTTGGTCTAAGGGCATGTCTTAATGTTATTAATCAGCGTATTAACTTAGCTTTGTTACTTGCGTGTGTATCATTATACGTAGGTACGTCATCCTGACCCTTCGCTATGTCAGTCAATATATTTAATAAAACCCGAAAGACAAAACAGGAAGAAATTGTATTAGGCCAGTCATATCGAACACTGAAATCGCAAGCTAACGGATAGTTGTGGTATTTTATATATTACTAGTATTCATGTATTTTATTTTAGTCTAGGCGTTAGTTATTTATAAAATAGGCGCCTAATTTTAATAACGTTGCTATCCCTACCAGGGTTCATTTTGAAACTGTATACAGAACCTAAGAATTATTTCTAAGACCACATGTACAAACAATTTATAACGCAATAAACCATTTTAGTTTGAGAATCATTATTTTTAGGGTTCCGTACCCAAAGGTACAAACGGGACCCTATTAAGTACTAAGGCTCCGCTGTCCGTCCGTCCGTCTGTCCTTCTGTTACCAGGCTGTATCTCATGAACCGTGATAGTAAGAAAGTTAAAATTTTCACAGATGATGTATTTCTGTTGCCGCTATAACAGCAAATACTAAAAAATAGAATAAAATAAATATTTAAGGGTATTGCGCATTCTTAGTTGAGAAACCTCAACACGTAGCAGGAGAAGGTAAGAATGATTTTACGAGTGAGAGCCTATTATAGAAGCCCGACGCAGAAGGTGAAAACATTGTGGTTAATTTATCGTCACCTTTGTGAGAAAAGAAACATAAATTCAGCAAAATGTGCCACAAAAAACGTGATTTTTTTGCCATTTTTGTAAGAATGATACGGAGCCCTTCGTGCGCGAGTCCGACTCGCACTTGGCTAGTTTTTAAATAAGACACGGGACCAAACATAGAGGTATATCTTTATAATTGTAATTACAATGAATATTTAGCTTAAAATATATTTATTTTCTCACAAAGGTGACGATAAATTAACCACAATGTTTTCACCTTCTGCGTCGGGCTTCTAATAGGCTCTCACTCGTAAAATCATTTTTACCTTCTTCTTCTTCGTGTTGAGATTTCTCAACTAAGAAATGCGCAGCGGTCTGGAAATACAACCTTAAAATACCATGTACTAGGTAATACATTACATACATTATCACATTGTCTTCCTCCTGCATCTAAGTAAAAAAAGTGGCCAAGTGCGTGTCGGACCACGCACAACGAGGGTTTCGTGCCTATTAAAAAGGTCGTATCGTTACTGAAATCTGTTAGATTTGGAAGATAGTAAGAGTTGAAATAAAACGTGAACGTAAAGCACAAACGTATTCTTGTATTGAAGTAAACAAACATGTCACATATAGTTGCTGTGACAATAACCTAATAAGAAGGTTGCGTTCTTAATGTCCAACAAAATCTTATGGCACTTACGTCCCTTTCTTTAAGGAAGGCGGTTTTTTAGAAATATCTCAAAAACCTTTGAACCGATGTTGTTCGAAACAATTTTCGCTGAAAGAATTTAATAAGCCCTATGAGCATGTTTTTTTTCATATTTTTAAAATACACGGTTCAAAAATTAGAGGGGGGACACACAATTTTAGTGACTTTCGAGGCGATTATCTCCGACTCTATTCACTTAATCAAAAAGAACGCTGAGAAACTTTATATTTATTTTGAAAGGCCTATCGATTGATGTGCCACACGTGGGCTTGCAATGAAAAAAAAAAATTGAGTTTTAGTTTTATGTATGGAGTGCACCCCTAAAAAAAAATTTTTTAATAATTTAATTACAAAACTGTGTAGCGGTTAACAAAACACACCTATCCTCAACATTTTATTCAAGTACACCTTATAGTTTTCGAGTAAAATGCCTGTGACATACGGACGGACAGACATGACCAATCTATAAGGGTTCCTTTTTTTGCCATTTGGCTACGGAACCCTAAAAAGGAATAACGGAATTAGCTGATCAATATCATCATCCTCCTAGCGTTATTCCTAGTTGTGTCCCTAAAGGAGCCCGGGGTCCGCATTGACACCTAATCCCAAGATTTGACATAGGCACTAGTTTTACAAAAGCGACTACCATCTGACCTTCCAACCCAGAGGGAAAACTATACCTGATTGGGATCAGACCGGTTTCCTCACGATGTTTTCCTTCACCAAAAAGCTTAACGGTAAATATTCCGAACATAATAAGTACCGAAAAACTCACTGGCACAAGCCGGGATTCGAACCCTCGGCCGCCGCTTGATAGCCGCATGCCTGAACCACTAGGCTACCGCAGCTTCCCTCGGCTCAGCTTGCTATTCGTATTATGATCAATAAGAAAAAAAATATTTAATTCGGATATCAAACACCCATAATAATACAATACAATTAAATCAATATTAAATAGAATAAGAACTAATTTTAAATTAACAAGTTTGACAAAAAAAAAGAAATAAAAATAAATAAATTACCTACCTACGCTATTTTATTTCCTTACCATATAATGGTAGTGATTGGCTTGTGCATATCACAACAGTGCCGTAAATATGCACAATCCACCCTACCTGCTAACATCTGCAGGATATTGCTGGATAAAAGATCAGTAAAATTATTTGAATTCATCGCAAGTAGGTACCTTAGATAAGTACATAATTTTTGAATTCCCCGGAGGAATAACAAAAACGTATGACTAGCATATTTGAACGACAATTCGGGGCGTGCCACGCCCGTCTTTAGGGAAAACGCTCAAATAGCAATGATGAACGATAAATAAAACATTTTATATCTGTCTTTGGAGGTTATGACTGCCATAAAAATAAGGCTGAATGCTTCAAAACCACAGCGATGTTTGAAATACGCAGACAGCGCGTTACATAAGCATACGCTGAATGCGGTATGTGGTAGAGTGTGGTATGCGGTCACAGACCATAATATATCCTAAAGACCCCGCTTAGCCTAATTTTTACTTACAAACAAAGCTGTCATACTTGCGGGGCGCGGGGGACGTCTAGTGCGCTGTGATTGGTAAAGTAAAGTAAAGTAAAGTTTATTTGTGAAACATAGGTAACAAAGATGGTACAATGGTAATATGTGTATCACTATGTTTGGCCGTTAGGCATACAAATTTGCGAGCAGCATGCATTTCATGCTTATACATATATACAGGGAGGAACATTTCCTTGGACTAAGCTGAAAGGACAGTGTTATATAAGTGACGTACAAACGATCTATTATAAATGTTAAGCTGGATTTAAAAGAAAAAAAAAAAACATAAAAATCGAAATATTTTATCTTAGTGACAACCCTAATACTATACATAGTTATTATTTTCATTTGAAATTGACACATGTCACAAGTCACAAGAATCTTGCGGACTTCATTGAATCTGCTGGATAGGGTTGAAACATACAGTTTTTTTCACCAAAGTTTAACAAGTTGTATCTCGGTAACCGTTAGAAATATTAATATGGTTACTAGGTGAGAAGTAAAGCACTAAACCTGATCTATATCCCATTTGCTTAAAAGTCCATCGATCTGTTCCACCCAGTATATTAGTCTTAATTATAATTATATTTCGCTACAGTTTAAGTACTCATTTACTGAATAAAAAGCTTTATCTGTTAAGAATTTAAATAATTTCGATTTAAAATGGGGCAGGTCAGTTTCTCTTATAAATTCTGGTAACTGGTGCATTCAAGGCCGCGCGCGTAAGTGATTGGTCCGGTGTCTCAAATATAGAGTGAATTCACCGTATGTGTGGCAGAGGGGGTCGCCCGACTAAGCGACGTCTATAGGTTTACAGACCAGTAATGCGGTATGCGGTTGTAGTGTGGTAGGTTGTCTGGAGAGGATCGCTCTTTAGCGATAAGACCCCTGTAGCTCTTATATTCGCTGTTTTCTGTACAACTGTTCTGTATTACTGTTGAGGTGTGCAATAATGGTTATTTACGATACAAGTGCCGAAAATAGGAAATCCGGTGCCGAATTACCTATTCGCAAGTGTATCGTACAACGTTTTACTGTACATATGGCTCTTTAAAGTTTCGACATATGCACGGAAAGTGCTTTTTCCGCACTAGTGCGGAAAAGTAGTACCATATGTACTGTAAAGAGTATTTGTTTTGTTGTGACTTGTAGTTGAATCAGCTACTTTTTGAGCGAAGCGAAGCGTTTCAGCTGGTCGTCCGGCATCTGTGCAGCTGCTTTACTGTACAGAGGGGTAATCACGTAACTTTCTGAATACGCGTTAGGACAGTATAACACTGTATTTTTTTCATATAACAGTTTGACATTTAAATCACTCCATACATATAACGATCACGTAACGCATACGTACAATACGTACAATGCGTTACGTGATCAACCTGCAGGTCGCATTTTTTTCAAACATTTTGTTTGGTAGGTAATGCAAATATAATAACACCAATGAAAACTGCGTCAAAATCGTAAACTACATAGTATACGATATAAAATTCTACTCATCTGATTTGCAAAACTGTGAAACTATACTGAGACTGTTAAACAAAATATATAGAAAACAACGATGCCTATAATTGATTAAATAGATTGAAGAACTGAATCAGTATCTATAATACGGTTAAATTACGAGCGCCTTAGCACTAGAATCCTTAAAAAACTTACGTTCAAGGTCGTGCGTAAGTGAACTGATTACCACATTGAGAGCAGAACCGTGTTTCACCATTGTGAGTACCCTCCGAAGGTCTGCGCAAACTTAAAGGATTTCACGAAGCGTGTCAAGCTAATTTCCAAGATTGTATGCTTTGAATGACAATAATTGATGGGTTTGCGCGAACGTTTGAAGATTTAGGATGTAATGGATTTGTTTCTTGATTAGGAAAAGGAAAAGCAGTTTAGTTAATCCCGTTGAAATGGAAACTACACAGGGAAACTTATATGTTATGCATGAAACTTCCAATCTTATATGGAAATGCGAAGCCGAAATGGATGTTTGAACAAAAATAACGAAGCGATTAAAGGATGATTTACTTAGGGTACAATATGCGTCGAGACCTTTCCGTGTCCGTTCCACCTGTTTTATGTACAATTAATCTTAATACATACATACGTCCCATACAAGTCTAAATCAAGTTGCTGAGCCGTTCGTGTTCCAAATTTAATGTTGAAAATGGGGTAGCGCATTGTTAACGATTCTCAATGTAACTTGAGACGTTGGTGCCGTTCCAGAAGTTGTAATAACTTCGCGGTAGATGTCGCTACGAGCCTCCTTAAGGTGTAAATAGAATAGTGGAAGGGATTGAAAGATTCGTCGCCATTAGCGGACCCACGGTAGCTCAATTGGCAGAGCGATGGACGGATTCCAGAGGTTGTGGGTTCAAATCCCGCTCGTGGCGAATAATTTTTCAATTTTCCACTATGATCGAAATTTGGAATTTCGTTAGCGGACGGTCGTGTTCCATTGACTTCACCAATAGTGGCTAAGTACTACTTTTTATAGACATGTAATCGTAACCCTGAACCACCAACCTACCTAACCTACCACCCGTCGTGATCACGCTAAACCTGATTAGATTACTAATGCACGTTAATTGTATTCTGTTTTTTTTTTACAAATAATAAGTATAATGTAATATTTGGGGACAATCTTACACAAATCGTCCTTTATTTTTATACTACGACGGTGGCAAACAAGCGTACGGCCCGCCTGATGGTAAGCGGCTATTGCAGCCTATAGACGCATGCAACTTTAAAGGAGTAACATGGGCGTTGCTGACCCTTGATATGTTTGAGGATTCGTCGTGTTGACAGCTGAAGTAACAAATTCCCTCGCTCTCAACACAACGCATCCTCGGGAGCTCTGGCAACCTTGCTAACCTCCAGAAACACAATTCATTACTACAGAGCAAGTAGTAGTGTTATTATGGCTGTGGTCTTCTGCAAGGCCTTCCCCAGTTGGGCTGCTCCACATTCGAGCGGGATGACATTTCGCTGTGTCCTACCTCACCAAACCTAGCCCCAAACTAATAGTCCAGGCAATGAACTGACAACTTGTATGGAAAAAATGACAATTTCGGAAATAATTTATAATAGCTTTTTTTTATGTGTACTTAACGGATATAATAATATTATCAATTAAATAGTTACCCAGCGACAAAATCCGACAAAATTTCAGACATCGAAAAAATGATAAGTTAACTGGCTTCTGAAAAGTCAGTAAAAAATATTAATAAATGTTTTTGTCTTTATTTTGGTTCATTTACATTTTCTCTATAATATTCAAGATAAATCGTACAAAAAAAGATAATGCATGCTTCATTTAAATCTACATAATTACTTCCGGGTGGAAAGTTTGTCGGATTCTTGACTAAATCATCTAATAATAACATTTTCAAATGAAATCAACAAAAAAAACGCTATTATAAATTAATGTTTTTCAAAACCATATTTTGCCTGGAGTATAAGCAAAGCTCGTACTACTTAGGTTACACCTGGCCCCTATTTCACCAACTTTGCAATTGTCACCTGACACTGACAATTCGCCATACATTGCTTGTTCTAGAAGTTAAGGTGGTTGCTAGGTTACTTGTGGAATCAGCAATGTACGGAGAATTGTCGTTGTCAGGTGACAATTGTCAAGTTGGTGAAATAGGGGCCAGGTTACTGTGGTTGTAAAACAACGGTCAAATCCCGGCTCGCAACAATGATTTTTTCGGAACTTATGTACGTAATATTTACCGTTAGCTTTTCGGCGAAGGAAAACATCGCGAGGAAACCGGTCTGATCCCAATAAGGTCTAGTTTTCCCCCTGAGTTGGAAGGTCAGATGGCAGTCGCTTTCGTAAAACTGGTTCCTATGCCAAATCTTGGGATTAGGTGTCGAAGCGGACCCGAGGCTCCGGCACAACCGGGAACAATGCTAGAAGGATGATGATGTTTATTTTATGTTCATGAAACTAAAGCCTAATAAGGGTTTAAGCCACGCTTGAATGTCATAACACGATGTCCCACTAAAAAGACAGCAAAAAGCCATGTTATGACACTATCCTTGTCAAGCATTCTTGCGCGAACGAATACAAACATACTAGTATAGTAAAATGCATATTAAACTGAAAGGGCATAGCGCTATCACTTTCGCACTTTTTTGTTGTCATAAAGGCGTGTCTCACTCTTTGATGTATCCATGCAAAGTCAGTTGGTTTTGAGGACTGTTTAAACATTGGGAAAACAAACAATATGACATATTGCAATAGATGCTCGAATATACGCTAGAACTAGACGATTTACATACGATTCCAAAACATCAAAAAGTAGGTAATAGTGCTCCGTTTTGACTAGGGAACCTTAATAAACGCAGCCCAGAATTGGGTCTAAGGATTATTTTTCTGCCAATAATTCGTTTATGTATGTACGTCTCCTGCACGTCTATCATGACTCATGAGACGGCCGCGACATACACTCGATTTTTCTCGCACTATACCTCTTGTTCTAATAAGAAAGAGACGGAACGTGCGAGAAAAATCGAGAGTATGATAGACGTGCTGTGTCAGTTTTCAAAAATGCAATTTTATGTGTTTAGATCTCTATGGTGGACACTTTCTGTTCATTAACCTCTTTTTTATGAGCTATATCGAAGCAAAACTAAGAAACATTGACATATTGTCTCCTGACGGTGAATAAACATTATCATAATCTACTATTTTAACGTAAATACAAAGCGTGACGCAATCAACCAGCCGGCCTACGGAACAAAACAACCGCAAGAAATTGTTGATGGACCCATTTAAGACTGAAGGTTATGTAACTTATTCTTGAGATTATTTGAGTAGGTCGAGTTGCATCAAAGTAGTCCATTCAAAAAGCAACTTTACCGCCCAAGGTAGAAGATTCTAATTCCAATCATAGTTTTATAAATAGTCAGCCACATTAAATAACCTCAAACATATGCGTTCTCCCTTCGTCTTCGACTGCCACACGTCACGATATAGCCATTAGATACGCCCTGTATCGATCTACCAATACGGGTGTAGACTCGAAAATTAATATTACTCCAAAATAAACAAGGCAATAAAATATGCCTAGTGACGAAAATCCCTTTCAGATATCTCAAAGAATTACGAAGCTACAATTGTTTTAATATTGCTTGTTAGAGAGAGAAAACGCAAACAGTGTGTGACGTCACAATATGCGAGGCTGCCGCAGAGCGAGACGCGCGTGCGGCAGGCCACGTCGATGGCGGCGCCGGACACGATGGGGCACGGCACTTTGCCGTCTATTAGTGAAGTCACTAACTACAAGCGTCATCGTTTCATATGAAGTTGCGTTTTGCGAAAAAGGGACAGAACATACCCATTCTTAAAACTTTCGACACTTATAACTTCGTGATTATTTAACCTCTTGCGTTGATTATTTCTCCATCTGACTGCATTTTTAATCCTTTTTCGAGAAAATATGACACTTGATTATTTTATTTATTGTTTACACCCCTAGTACAAAACACATTAGCCCTAATGATTATTATTATAGTTTAGGGATAATTTTAGTGCGGGCAGGCAAACCCTTACTTATCCGTTGTTTGGGGCTGTTAGGGCCGGTTAATTTCATGCACATTTCCTTTGACCTTTCGGGGGTAGGTATATTATAAAAATAGGGCACGTGAAGATTATTTTCGTAGGGATACGAGCCCTTTGGAAAAACATAATGTTTACAAAGTTACCGACGGGCACGGTAAAAGGAATAATTAGAAACAAAATACTACATGTGGCAATGAAAAATAAAAATGCGGTATTTTCTACTTTATCGAGAGCTTACCGATGGCGTGACCATACGTCAAAATATTGTCATATGTATATTTACGCAGTGTAGTATAATATTGCACGTAAGGTTATTGCTGGCATTTTTACATACTTATTGCTGGTATTTAGCAGCTAGGATCAGCTGTCCACGGATTATCCTCTGTTTACGGGACACCCAGTATATACTTATTAGCTTCCGCCCGCGACTTCGTCTGTGTGAAAACGGGACCTACGGCTTCGTATTAGGCAGGGTTACTGCAAACTAGGCACTTACTGCAAAGCTATAGTCAATATAGGCGGTAAACGCTTATATTTCCACATCTTTTTATTAAACAAATGTGTAATACTGATAGGTTATATAACGTGTTTTTTTAACCGTCTTAGAGCCGAAGCTTACTTAAAGTATCCAAAAAGTACTAATCATTCGTGAAACAAAAATATAATACTTAAGTTTTTAGTAATAAAAGTTAATTAAGTTTGAAAAATTCTGTATGGCACGCGGTGCGAAGTTCATTCATCCGGTTAGAGTTCGTATCTATCTACATAAGATGGCGGCTAGCGGTCACTGCTGTCACTCGGCTGGATGATTAAAATTAATACAATAAAACTATATTAATACATTAAAAAAACAAAAATAAAAAAAAATACGCTCGTAGTTAGTGACGTCACTAGAAGACAGCGACGTGCCGTGCCCCATCGTGTTCGGCGCCGCCGTCGACGCGGCCCGCCGCGCGCGCGGCTTCAGATCTTTGTAATGTATACATTAACTGGACTTCGGCTCTAAGACGGTTAAAAAAACACCGTGTATATAATTCAGCCTTTGAATGGTAGGTACTCAACATATTAGCCCACTGAGTTGCTTCTCTACTAAAGCGATTTCAAGTTAGTTACAGTACATTTCACTTCCACAGTTTTTATCACTGAGCAACAGTAGCAAACGTAGTTACACGTATAGACGTATTTATACGTACTTTTAGAATAAATTTGTTCCACGAACCGGTAGAACACACTGGGTTGAGTGAGTTTCCTTCCTACGGAAAGTTTGCTTTTGTAGCCATATTTTGCTTCATAGAACGTTGCAATACCAACAAGGCGAGGAATTTCAAATGCTTGCACAGCACTAAAGAGACTCTGTGCCTCTTAGTAAAAGGTGGAATAATATCCTTGATTACATTCAGGTACTAGGGTATGTTTAAATTGCATGTTACTAGTTTTAGTAAGAATGTTTTTAAACGATATGATACAGAGAGAAAGAATATAATGGAAAAATAAACCATCTTCGTCTATAATGTACAGTCAGCGTCAGAGAAAAGGACCCCCCCTTGGTATTGACATCAAACGTTTAAGTTTTAGCAATGAATCGCAAAGGACGACTTGGTCTAGTGGTAAAGACAGAGGCGTATCAATGTGAAGGTCACGGGTTCGATTCCCCGCGTTGTAATTGTTTTTGCTTTTTTTCTTTTTATAATTATTACTTAAGAAATCAAATGTTAAAGTAGGTATATAAGGTATGAAGGAAAAAATAAACATGTAGGATAAACAATATTAATATATTTCTTGAATTTAATTACTAACACTTCATGGAATCCATTCCTGGTTGAGTAGGTATACAGTTTTCTATTTGTGTTAAATTGGGGTTTAAATAACTTTTAGGATACTAACTTAGGATAACTAAATATATTAACAAAAAAACAGATAGATACACTGGCTGAGGTTTATAACTTTTAACATTTTTATGTTAATCTATAACGGTTCGCTTACAGATATTTCTAGAAACAAATACAATATTTATTTATTTAGAGCAGTGATTATATTTTTTTATACACTGTATGATTTTAAACTAAAAAAAAGCCTGGTTAAAAAATTAAATGTTGTCATTTGTCCCTGTGAATCACAGAGAAAGAACCACCATGCTAAACCATTATACTTAGTATAGCAATATATATCTTTCTCTTTTATCACATTTTCTGATAACCCTTTTAACACAACACTAGTAAAACATGTGAGGTCAGATGGTGCATCGTTAACACATTACGCGACTATTTGAGCCTTGTAAATAAGAGTAACTGGATTGATAACAATAAAGTTTGTTTATCTTCGATTAATTACAAGATAATGATCTCACAAATATTAGAAATTATTAACACAAGCTAATAATACGTGATAATGACATTTTATCTTGCACAATTAATCTGCCGAGTTTTATCTATTAATAACGGAGAGGGTGGCCGTCACTATCTATGACTTCTTGAAGTCGACTTTTCATGCCCGAAACCATCCTGAAACATGCATCACTATTTCGCATTAGTTCCCAACTTTTGTTTACCTCTTCATCCAAATTTTTTTTTGACTTTATTTCACTAGAGTCCCAGTTCAAAACCATCTGACCCCACTAGTTTTCGATTGGGTTTAGGTCCGGACTTTTAGCCGGCCACTTAAACACCGTTATGTCTTCTTGGGTCTTCAGCCAGTCTTGAACGATTCGGGACCGATGCACTGCAGAATTATCCTGAACTAGATAAATCTCGCCTTCAGGATATGCAACACGCACTGACGGCAGCATTACGTCCTTCAACACCTCAAGGTATCGCTCACCGTTCATGCGGCCGCCTATTTCCACTAGCTCACCTGGGCCCATCGAAGACATCCAGCCCCAGTAACCTAAAAAAAGTGAATATTTTAAATCGGTTGCAATATGTAATCCAAGTAAATGTCAACAATAGATAACATCATTTCGATAACAATATTATTGACCTACCTAGTGTTAACCGCCCGCTTGTTCTTAAGTCTAATACGTTTTTAGGGTTAAACCTCATTTCGATAACAATATTATTGACCTACCTAGTGTTAACCGCCCGCTTGTTCTTAAGTCTAATACGTTTTTAGGGTTAAACCTCTGCCCAGCTCTTCTCCATAAAACTTTTCGACCATCCTTATCTGACTTAAAGCACTTTTCGTCGGTAAATATAACAATTTCGTTTTCCCAGTCGAAATTTAAATAACGAGTGGCAAAGTTTACTCTATTGGTGCGGTGATCGCCAGTAAGCTTAATTTTTCTGGCTGGTTTATAATTATGGATGTCAGCTGCGTGTAAATGCCTTCGAACAGTGCTAAGCGACACTCCAAAAGTTTCAGCACTTGAACGCGTAGTTTTGAAGGGTGCCACTGAGTGAGCCTCCACAATATTACGGTGTCGCTCCGAGTCATCAGTGTAAGCAATTGGTCGAGGGCCTTGGCGATCGCATTTCACATCACCCGTCGCTTGATACCTTCGTATCCATCTACGAACTGTTTTTATCTGTAATTAAAATTATAATATTAGAAACAAATAAAAAAAACTTGCAACAATAAATATATTTGATAATATGTGTATAACGAAAATCTTACCGTTATGTTCATATCCCGTGCAATTTTTTTAATGCTTTGTTCCTGTTCCCAAAGAACAACAATTTTAGCCTTTAAAAAAGCTGTCAATCGAACCATATTTTCGGTTTAAAAATCGAAACAACTGGATGAAAACTTAATGAATCGGATGATATTACGACGATGTTATTAGCGAATCGGCACGAAACGTAATGAGTTGAAAAGTAATTTTAAAATGACCCTCAATCACCGTTTAGTAAATATAAGGCGAAGAAGTAAACGTATTTTGAATTCAACCTTAACCTGCAGTTCATACAGGAGTTACTTTTCTGAAGTAAAATAAAATGATGGTAGGTAGTCCAACAATCGGCCACAAGAACATTCTACGAGTATTCAACTAAACGAAAAACCTATACTAATTTCAACCTTATCTTGCAGTTAATTGAAGTTACGTATTGCATTTTGTAAGACAAGACGGTATGGTATGGTGCTAGTTTAAAACAAAACTATTATCACACATGGTGAAATTTAAGCCTTAATGTTTAGAGGATAAGACCGATATCAACCTTGTTCCATAAAAGGAATAATGCTATTCCAATTTTCGACGAGTTTGTCAACTAAGCCCATAGCCTAGGGGTAAATAAGGCACAGTCAGTTGATCGGTCGGCGCATGATGATGAATTGATGACCCGGGTTCGAACCTCATCAACTGCATACTTGCGTGATGTCTTTTTGTAAGTTATTTCTAAGTCAACAAAAATACCATAAAATTAAAATCGTGCAAATATACGAGTATATTTGACGGAGATCGGTGGATGCTAAAACCGAGATGGGTGCGGGGCGGGGGAGCGGGGAAGGGAAGCTACTTGCATGCGCGGCGAGCGTTTACGTCACGTGACGCGCTCGCCGTCGGGCGATAATCTTTAAGTCTTTGGGGGGTTACTTTTCTCTGACGCTGACTGCACCAGCGCCATCTCTCTCGCTAGTCCAAAACTACCTGATGTGGTTCGATTGGAATGGAGCGGGCGCTTAGCTCACCCATTAGAGCGGTGCCAAGGCTGTGAATAAGTCTTTCAAGAGGATACAGAGAGAGCGCTAGTCTTAGAGGGAAAGTAATTGAAAAGTATACAACTTCCGTCACTGTCCTCGTAGCTCAGTTGGTCAGAGCAGTCTAGCGTTAATAGAAAGGTCGCAGGTTAGATCGGGGGCTACAGACGAAGATGCTTTATTTTTCTCTTTCTCTCTGTATCATATCGTTTTAAAAGATGATCGGGGTAACTTCCTCGTTAAAAATAACACGAAACTAAAATATTTAATTAGTAAGTAAAAGTAGTTCAGAATCATGGATAGATTCAAATTTTTCTAATTTGTATCACCAATTAAATTACACCCTGTATATTTACGTTTACCAGATGAAGACTGTAAGAAGTCAATTTATGACTTTCGGATGAAAAGCTGAATTTCAGTTTTAAGAAAGTCATCCTTAGTAACTTTTAGGAATAAAGTAAATATAGGTAAGTTTATGTTCCAGTGCCACCTTTTACCATAAATGTGGGAATAAAAGATCGACAAAATGTGATATCGCAGTAATAAGTTGCTAGCCCATCGCCCACAATACACTTCAAACCCGTTTCCTTAATCGACTCTTACGGCACCCACATTAAGGAAGGGGTTGGTGCTATTTAATTCTAACCCGACACCACACGGGGGCACACACACAACATTTAAATTGTAACCAAAATGTATAAAGTCAAGGGGGCAAGTGCGCCCCCGGGGTAAGTGCGCCTTTCGTCAAACATATCGAGATCTACAGATATTTCACAAATAACGACATGTTCCATTCATGCAACAAACTAAAACAAGTTTATTGCATGGATTTCAGCGAATTAATATTGATTTAAATGACTGAATGATAAAATTGATGAATGAGGCGCACTTTCCCCCCCTGGCGCACATACCCGAACTGACTATAGTTTATCTGTTTTCATAAGCGCTAACCGAAATACATTAGAACTCGCGCAACTAATGTTTTGATTCTAATAGCCACGCTTATTGACAGATAGACCCTGCATTTTCTAAAAAGCACCTGGTAAAAAAATAGCCACAGCGCCCGCAACTCAGCAAATGGATTAGAAAAGTGAAAATGACGATACGCGCTAATCCCATTTACTGGAGAAGAAAAGCAGTAAAATGTTGTACTCACCACGGGCGGTAATAAAGAAAGCCTCAGATCACAGGTATTTGACGTAGACAAGGCAAGGGCGATTGATATGCATTCATTCTTTGTTTTACCGCCCTAGGTAAACTATACACCTCTTTGAGGCTTCCCGACGTTTCGGATGTGTCCTCTTTATATATTTTTTGACAAGACATACAAATTGCCATAATTATATTGAATAAACCTTACTTAGAACTACCTATACAGACCGCAAAAGCCGGTCATAACTCATAACTGTCTAGTTGGCAGGAATCCAACGTGATGGAAGCAGAAAACGGGAAGCACTGGGACGTTACAAAGCGAAATTATCACTTCAGAGGTTGATATCGCGCTCTCATTTTACTATAGCATATATGTTACCACTTTATTGTACACTAGCTGCCCGGCCCGGCTTCGCACGGTTAGTGCAAGCATTTTCCCGCGGTAAAAAGCAGCCTACTCGTATGTTCATCAGGGATAATCGTCGGACATCGGCTTCTAATGGTAAAATAATTTTTCAAATCTGTCCAGTGGTTTTGGAGCCTATTCAATACAAACAAACAATCAAATCTTTCCTCTTTATAATATTAGTGTAGATTGTACACAATAAAATGTCATCAGGGCCCGTAGTTTTCGTGCCCAAGACGTAAAACAACACATAAGATGATTTCAAATAGTGTTTTCGTAAACAGTTACGACTTACCAACCTCTTTACTTAAAATATATTGACACGTTAAATCGGTGCTTAAAATGGTCTTTGACTGGCATTGTCATTCAGGTGAACATAAGTTAACGTTGTATATTTTTAGTTATTGTAATTTCACAATTATATGTAGAATTTATTTTTACTTCTGTATAAAAAGTTGCTATCAATGTCAGCTTTACAAGAATGTTGTTACGATTTTCCGTTTTAGAGATATGGTAACAAGCTCCATTAAACTTATTTGAGCAATTGATTAAAAGTAGATACAACAAGATAGACAAACTTATACTGAGAATGCGGAATGCATTTGACGTTTCGTTTTCCAGATTGATATTAATTTGTGCTGCTTAATGACACATTAAGATACAATTACAAAAGTATTCATAACTGGAATTCAAAGTACGTAAGTGTTAGTGTCTAATCGACTTTCTGTTCTTTTTTCGTTAATTAACTACCCACTGTTTCAAGACACGCTTGCAATAAAAGCTCCGTGCGAAATACCCGCAAAATGTCATAGCATTAGCCAAGTCAAAAGTGGAACAATTGCCACGGGACCTTAGGGGCCTTTTACTCGGGTTCTACAGCGCCGGTGGCTCCTTAACGTGCCAAATGCAGTGCAGATTACAAGACGTGGGTTCTCAGGGAACAACGACCCAGTACCCACACGGCGGGACTTTTAAGGAGTTTAGGAATTAAATTTGGTCGAAACAATGAAAGTTTCTGTGACAGTTTACGTGGGACTGGCTTTTATGTGAAACTGGTGTCTATTAGGGTAGTTCTCATTTGTTCGTAGTCATTTGTTTTGCTCTCAGGGCATTCACTATGAGTGTGTTAATAATTTTGGTAGCATTATTGCCTACAATTGAATCATACAATATTGACGTAAATCCACTCATTATCGTTGTCTACTAAATACTTCATAGTAAAACCGGCCAAGTGCGTGTCGGGACACGCGCAGTGTAGGGTTCCGTAGTTGCAGGGGGGGGGAAACATGACTCGAACTAAAATTAGGGCTTTAAAGCCCAATATCTCGCAAACGAATTACTGATTTGAACGGGCTATCCAACGGTACCCCACACTATGGGTTTGACGAGAAAAAAAATGACATCCCCGCTTTAGGTGTAGGGGAGGTACCCTAAAAAAAATATTTTTCTGAATTGTATTGTACTGTCTTGTCGGCGTGATTGGTTTATATACCCACGCCGAATTGCAGTTTTCTAGTTGTAAGGGTTACTGAGCTAAGCCGAAGACGGACAGACAGACGGACGGACATGGCGAAACTATAAGGGTTCCTCGTTGACTACGGAACCCTAAAAACCAAGATTAAATTCCGGAATTCGTTTGTGCAAATTACCCCTACCTCGTGTCAGTCGGTCATGTAATTATACTCTAAAAACAAAGTTTAAACCAACTTCAAATCAGTACCCAAATCGCTTCAAGTGTGCCTATACAACTTGAAGAGTTCCCTCGATTTCTCCAAGATCCCATCATCAGATCCTAACCTGGTGACCATGAAACCAACTGGAAAGGATACCCTTTCTAACAAAAAAATAATATTCTAAATCGGTCGAGGCGTTTTCGTGTAATCGGGGAACACAATGATGTAATATAATAAGAGGTAGATACGTTGTCTATATATGAAATTCCGTGTTTAAAAATGGCTACCAAATCTGACAGCTGAGGCACGTTTATACGTGTTTATTGACGACGCAACACTGAGGCAATGTCATACAATTGGCTGAGTTTTAGTGTGCCACTTTTGGAGCGCTTATAACCTATCTATTTTTTTTTATATTATATCATTGGGGGAACATATATAAAAAAGATTCCGACGAATTGAGAATCTCTTCCTTTTTTGAAGTTGGTGAAAAAGGAACCCTAAAAATGTAGGAAACACTTAATCCAAATTCCTTAGTTTAAGATCCCGAATATTTCAGACCCACGCTTAGGACAAGTTAAACCTTTTGAAGTTTCTAATCTAAAACGCTATCTAGTCTCATTGTTGTATTCATTAAGCTTTAAAACAATGTGTAAAGCCTTCGCAAGCCCATATTTTGCATATGAACAACAGTTGAATGTACGCTGTTTCGTGATGATTCTGTACTGTAGAAAGATTTGGCGTGTTGTGTTTTGTTTATTGTTTTTTGTTAGAACGTTTATTTTGTTTTGTTTCGTGTACTCAAATTGATGGATTTTCATCAATTCAGCCTGAATTTCCCAGGCTGGGCACAAAGGCGCAGATTACCAACCAGATCGAAGCCATCTACACAGTGACGCAGCTTATGCGACAAGGGTTAATACATTATACTGCCAGTCTTTCATTCCCAGTAACTAGTATATAAATCCATCCGATGTCCCCGGAATGTGATAGATAATATCTCCACTCTCCAACACACAAAATACAACTTAGAAAAGTTGAAAACCCCATGAAGTTTACATTTCAAAGTTCACTATAAAACCGGCTGAACTGATTTTGTTAAAAAGTAGCGAAGAACCATCTTGATCACGTCAGCTTTCAGGCAAAAACACCGCATTAAAAACGGTCCTACCGTTTAGGAGGTACGATGCCAGACAGACGCACAGACACGTCAAACTTGTACCCCTATTTCTGCGGCGGGGGTTAAAAAGCGATATACCCTCCTATTTTGAGATTTATATTCGAAGTCTTATAGGTTTAATAATCAAATTTTAATTGAAAATGTCAAAATACCGGAGATGCAGGTTTCCGAATAACGACTGGGATATAAATCCATGTCATGTCCCCGGGGTGTCGCAAGTCTTATATTTTTTTTTTTTTTTTATGATATAGGAGGCAAACGAGCAGACGGATCACCTGATGGTAAGCGATTACCGCCGCCCATGGACACCTGCAACACCAGAGGTGTTGTGAGTGCGTTGCCGGCCTTTAAGATGGGAGTACGCTCTTTTCTTGAAGGTTTGAAGGTCGTATCGGTCCGGAAATACCGCAGGCGACAATCCATTCCACAGTTTAGCTGTGCGAGGCAGGTAGTTTCTGGAGAAGCGCACAGTTGAGGACTGCCAACCATCTAAGTGGTGAGGATGGTAATGTTGTCGCGTTGGACGATGGCGAAAAGAAGCGGCAGGGATTAATCCGAACAATTCCTCGGAGCACTCCCCGTTATACATGCGATAGAAAATGCAGAGAGAGGCCACATCTCTACGCAGCGCCAAGGGGTCAAGCCGACCCGAAATATGCTCGCTGTTGACAATTCGAGTTGCTCGTCGTTGGATGCGATCCAGAGGGAGAAGCTGGTATTGGGGTGCCCCTGCCCATAGATGAGAACAGTATTCCATGTGTGGGCGGACCTGCGACTTATAAAGCTGCAGGCGGTGGGCCGGTGTGAAATACTGTCTCGATCTATTGAGCACACCGAGCTTTTTTGAGGCTAATTTGGCCTTACCCTCTAAATGGCCGCGGAACAGGACTTCACTCGAAATGTCGACGCCAAGGATTCCGATACTGGCTGCGGCAATCAGGGGAGTGCTCTCAAAACAAAGTGACACGTCGAACTTTAACTTTCTCTAACTTTCTTATATCTCCACTTCTAAAATCATGTTAGACACATCACACAAAAATTATACAGTGTACCAAAAATGGGGTGTGAACCGATCGAGGTCATAACAGGTATCGTGTTCTGAGAAGAAAATACTAAAAGATTTTTTTTTACATTTTTTATGGAGCAGGGCGCCCCAATCCATACAAATGTAAAAATTAGAATCGAGTAAAAAAATGTCTCTTAGGTTTTTTTTACAGGTTATACAATCGAACTTCAGTTGAAAAGCCGGAGATGCGGATTTCAAAATAAAATAAACATTTTCTCCCGTTTCTTTTTTTGCAAGAAGGTTGAAATGGAAATATTGCGGAACAAAAACCTCAACACAAATGTCGCTATTGGACATCGAATCTCTTTTTGTCATTGAATTATATAACTCTGAAATGACGTTTGATATGCAAAGCGCCAATGAATGCAACTTCAGCCGTTGTGAAATAAATGGACCGAGGAACGGACGAGACTTCAATTTATAACATGCGGGAAATAATCTTTTAAATTTTTGCTACAATATTTTACTGACCGAATTCAGAGAGAAAATTTACGTAGAATTTGAAATGTAATGAAACATGTAGGTTTTGACACGTACAGAAATATTATAAAACAAAGCTATTGGTCCCACACTAGGCTAGGTCTTTCCCGTGGAAACCAAGACAATTACAAAGTAACAGCCCACGTGCTTATAATGAAAACAAGAGAAAACGAATAAAATAGTTTTTAAAACCCATAAGTTAATTCATTATTCTAGGGTGCTTGCTGTAGGCGAGTATGTAGGTATGTGCATTTAAAAAAATCGGTGATGTATGTGTACATTTTTTGTGTGGCTGTGTGGCCGACTGTCACAATCTCATCATAACGGAAGACAGAAATCATCATACAAATAGCTTGACATTTCAGTGATTTATTTGATTCATTTACTTCATTACTTATAATTTTACTTCACATAAGTATTTAATTTACATTCTCAAGACCGGACGTTCATTAATACATTCATTTATATAATTGCTTTATCACAGATTGTTTGCTCAACAACCATTACTGCCCTTACTATAGAATTATAATGTGTGCAAAGGCACCTGATTTTGTATGCATGATAGTTGCAGGTAACGTATTTTAGTATTAAGTTCTAAGTTTTTGTACGCCGATTGGCAAAACATAGTGAAACTGGCAAAAAAGACCACCACTGTAACTACATATGATGACAAATAAAACACTAACTTACTCGTACTTACTCGTACTTACATTTCAAAATAATGTTTGACGGTTTTATCAAATTAATAAAAATAAAAACAAATTTTACGCGCGCTATGATCTAATCAAAAGTGGAACTTTTAATGCTTTCCATTTAGAAAAATATCAATTTCCGCTCGTAAATGTTTCACGAGCCCGACTGTAAAACAAAGACTGAGAAACAAATTAAATAAGAATTAAAAGCTTTTACTTAAAATCTAAATTTCTTTGTGTACATTTGAGGCCAATAAAAATTATAACGACGTTATGCGAACTCTCATTTTTTGTTTTTGAAGAAGTTAAAAGTGCTAACTGATTGAGTGATTTTATTGTTTTTAACTTGTTTTCCATTATCGTTGTACGAAAAATCATTTTAACGGAAATTACTTTGAATATAAGACTTCCAAATAAAACGGAAGCGGTACAATATTTTGTTTTTCTTATTAGCTTAATACATTTCGGTAGGAGGCACCTATCTAAATACATTTTGTAAAAGTTAGTTCTTTCAGAAAAAAACCGGCCAAGAGCGTGTCGGGCCACGCTCAGTGTACGGTTCCGTAGTTTTTGTAATTTTTTTCAAAGACTATTCAACCTATCAAGTTCAAAATATTTTTCCTAGAAACTTTTTATAAAGTTCTACTTTTAGGTTTTTTCATATTTTTAAAACTTATGGTTCAAAAGTTAGAGGGGGGGTGGGACACATTTTTTTTTACTTCTGGGGCGATTATCTCCGAAACTATTAACATTATCAAAAAATAATTTTAGGACACCCCTATCCATTTTTAAATACCTATCCAACAATATAGGTATCACACGTTAGGGTTGAAATGAAAAAAAAACACTCCCCACGTTACGTATAACCCTAATAAAAAAAAAGCCCTTTTTATTTTACCACTTTGTCGGCGTGATTGATATACATATTAGTACCAAATTGCAGTTTTCTAGTGCTAACAGTTACTGAGATTATCCGCGGACGGACGGACAGACAAAGCGAAACTATAAGGGTTCCTAGTCGACTACGGAACCCTAAAAACGTGTTTAATGATATGCATTAGTATATTATCTCAATAAAAATGTTTAAGTTAGTATTCAATTCATAATAATAGTTTTGGAAATATTTATTACCTAATACATAAATTAGTACTTAATACATAAATTTATTTATTACCGGAAGGCGCAGCGTGGGTAGACAAGGACTGATGACCTGGTAGAGGTCGCGGGAGTCCGCTGGATGCAGGTGACGCAGGTTCAGCAGTGGACGTCTTTCAGCTGATGATGATGATTTATTTACAAACGCACCAAAATAATCAGTTGAATTGGGCGAATTTTTGCATTGATTTTTCATTCAACCTATTCCAGGACTGTAATTCTTGACGCGCTCACCCCCTCTCCCCCCCACACATCACGCCTAACAAAACTAGACGTCTACCTACGCTTAGTTACTACTCTTCGCGGTGTCAGGATATATTTGTGGGTGAGCGTTGAAGCTTAAAACAAGTTACAGAACAGCGGGAAAGTAAGCATTAGCGCCAACTGTTAACAGCTACCCTATTTAACAACAGTTAACAACAAATTGAATAGTCACCTCTCCCTCCCACCCGTAATCAAGAGTGGGACAAATAAATTCTGCGTTCACTAAGCACTCACATCAACCATTTCGCGTTAAACGAGAGAACATTAGCACGCAGGCGCAGCCGCATGTGCCTGATATATTGGGGCAATATGTTTTAATCTAAATATTCCACAATCATTCACAGCTTTGTCGGAACAGCGACGGCAGTTGATTACAGTCAAATTTGGGCCTTGTGGATTAAGGATTTCTGAGGCTACGGTAGCCTGGTGGTACAGGCATGCGGCTGTCAAGCGGCGATCGTGAGTTCGAATCCCGGCTCGAACCAATGAGTTTTTCGGAACTAATGTACGGAATATTTAGTGTGTAGCTGTTCGGTGAAGGAAAATATTGTGAGGAAACCAGTCTAATCCCAATAAGGGCCCATGCTCACTGCGTTCTCTAGTACATAGCGGATGGTAGTAGTGGAACGCGCGTCAACGGCACATGAATCTTACTCCAGGCAAAATACAGTTTTGAAAAACATTAATTTATAATAGCGTTCTTTTTGTTGATTTCATTTGAAAATGTTATTCTAAGATGATTTAGTCAAGAATCCGACAAACTTTCCACCCGGAAGTAATTATGTAGATTTAAATGAAGCATGCATTATCTTTTTTTGTACGATTTATATTGAATATTATAGAGCAAATGTAAATGAACCAAAATAAAGACTGAGTAGACTGAGAGTATTTTTACTGACTTTTCAGAAGCTAGTTAACTTATCATTTTTTCGATGTCTGAAATTTTGTCGGATTTTGTCGCTGGGTAACTATTTAATTGATAATATATCCGTTACACATAACAGATAAGCTATTATAAATTATTTCCAAAATTGTCATTTTTTCCATACAAGTTGTCAGTTCATTGCCTGGACTACTGCCCACACATTGAAGTTGCTCGATTGCATCCAGTCGGCGGCCTTAAGGGACCCGAGGTTTTCATCGATTTTTGACAAGTTTTGAATCGTATCTCCTACTTTTGCATTACTGTAGAATTTTAAATCAAACGGCTATCGGTTTTTCAATCTTTTATCTCCATTATGGTCCACCGGATTTTGAAACAAATTAATGATTAATTTTGTATGACTTTTTTAAACATTGTCTAAAAAAACACTTATTTCTATTGACGTGAAAGATCTAACATATACGAAGTCTACATATTTGGGTTCTTCGGTGACGTCTCTCAAAACTTGTCCAGGGTTTTCATTTTAAACTAATTAACACAAAAGTTATGGCCAGAAAACCAGTTTTTTGGCCCAAAATTGTTCAACTTTGATGCCAAATATCTCGAAAACAATGAACTTTGAAGTAAATATGGGATACTATATAGCTTAAAGCCGTTGTTGGTAATATAGCTACAAAAAACATTTGAAAACTAAGGGATTCAGATCGAAGGTCATTGGCGTATGGGAGTCCCAGAAAAAATTCTTAGGCTCTAAACACAGCATCAGCCGTCTCGACATCGGCCGTTCCAATCACTATTGCTTTTGTCAAATTGGCACACGAAGTAATTCACTATACTTATGTATCTGTGCCACGTTAGTATTGCTCTCACAATTAAACTGAAATTCACCAACTACTGTATTCATTTCAACCCCTATATATTTCAGCAAAACTTTCAACGACGAACTATTTTGGGTCCGTGCGCGTTTTAACTTAACATTGTAATTAGACTACGTATGTTGCTATAGCGAGTCTCTAAAACAATACAATGAATGTCATAATAGTATAGTATTATAGTTATTAGATTATTTGCGAAACTAAACTGATGATTACTAAAACAACAGTTTTAATTCTTAATTTATAAAATACAAGCTTTCGCCCGCGACTTCGTGGACTCAGGATAAAAAAAAAAATCCAGGCTGTAGACTATCTTTGTGCAAAATTACATCCAAATTGATTGATACATATAAACATCGAAACATCTAAATTTTCGCATTTATAATATATAAGTAGGATGAATAGGATTTGAATTACATAAGTTATTTAATTTCAAGTTGTATTGTTATAAATTATAATGTATTTAATTATGAAATGTTTTTTTTTTTTAAATCTTATTTAAAAAGTTCTATTATACTTAAATATATTTTTTATCAAGCAGTAACGCTGCAAACGATATTTTAAAACTAAATTAAAGGAAACATTTAAAGCGGATTCGAACCGGCGACCACGGGCATTCATGGCCCGTCGCTACGTCGTCATGTAAGAAGGTAATGATTGAAAGATTTAGTGGCCGAGACAGATTGTTCCGATAGCTCAGTTGGTTAGTAGCGACGGGCCATGCATCAATACGGGACATGGGCCGGTTTCCTTTAATTTAAATTTCTAAGTTCTATTATATCTTCACAATAAGAACTGGCTCCACTGGATAACGTAGAGTAAAACGTGTTTGAAACCAGGGCGCGGCCGGCTGCTCAAGTGTTAATATTGTATGAGGCTTAATGTTATTAATTTTAACAACACGTCGGTTTTTCGGTCCGCTGAACGGTTTTGTCCACGCGTGATTGATCAGTAATTGTAGTTTTTGGTTAACCACGAATAAATTAAACCGGTTAACAGAAAGTGTTCTCTGGCTCTCTGGGCTATTCGTATTTTTTGTACACTCTTTTTTTTTTATATACCGACCTCGCCGTAAATACATCGTTTTGCTCCCTTGAGACACAATCTAGTATTGTCTCCCTATCTGTCTGTTACCCTTTCATGCTTAAACCGCTGAACTTGTGATTTTAAATTTAGTAAGGAGATACTTTTATTCTGGAAGTCATCCCCTGAGGGGGTGATCTGGGGGGCGAAAGCTTTATTGCACCACGACATGATAGAAACATCTTACAAACATTAGCTGATTAAATAATGGCAACAACAGGCGGTCTTAAGTGATCTCTTCAAGACAACCTTTGGGTGTATACAGTGCACTCTAGTCCCAATAATTAATATTACCCGTATCTCAATCATCTGCTCGATTATTCCGTAGTTTCCTAAGTTTCTGCGCCGGGTTAACCTCATGTATATAGCGAAGGTACAAACTCTGGATATTAATTCCGCTATATGAGATGACTATCGGATGTAAATTGAGATGAAACCGTCTATCTTAGCTTCGAATCAATCATGCCGTTGCAGAATAGCTAGTATATTTTATGTCTTGCCCAATTTATGATGGTTTTGAAATATGTTGAGGGATTAATTAAAGTGTGATATGAATATGACCTTTATATCCTTGACCCTACTACCCGTATACATTGTGTTTAACCTTTTCACCGCTCTCATATTTGAATGAAGTGATCATTCACACGCCAAGAGCCTTATCAAAAATGACGAATCTCGTAGTGCTGTGCAAAACATGATTAGATTTTATTCATGATCAAAGTACAACTTTATTCCGACCTTTTTATGGGTTGTTGGCGTGGTGGGCACGACAGCACTCGACCACTTTAGTGCCTCTTGGCGCTGAAAAGCTTAAGGTGAAATAAAAACATTTTTGAATGAGCAAGCGCAGAGAACGAAGTTCTGCGTTTCAGCTAGGGCAAACACCCTTTCGTACAGGTCGCATTTTTCAACCGATTTTCAAGCTAAATTCTGAGCAGCTCCGATATTCATAATATGTATTTTTTTGTCTTTAAAAAAATGGTTTAAGAAAACATAATCGTGAATTTCACAGAGCCAATTAGTGTTTGTGTTTATGCATTTAAACGCTAGCAAATATATTTTTAACGATAAAAGTACAACTATGAAGCATGTATTAAAGACTAAACTAATCACTATTAAGGTCTAACTATCGTGTAACTTTTCGAATGACATAGCGTGCTACTCACTATCACTACGCAGGATACGGTAAGATTTTAAAACGAGGAGTGTTATTAGTTTAACATGTGTACCCATCTATGTAACTGTGTGTCTGTCTGAGGCGTCGCACCTCCAAAACAATTGCACCGATTTTATTGCGGAGTATTTTATTTTAAATTGGAAGTATTGTATGTTTTATTGATGTTGTTATAAAGGTGAACATGCCGCATACTAATGCTCGTTCGAAAAATTACTACAAATTACCCTAACTGTCAAGTTTTGCTGGTGGCAATTAAACAGCTAAATATTTTTCCATGCCTACAGTGTCCCTCTGCTGGACAAAGGCCTCCCCTATCGCTTACCACTCGTCCCGGTTTAGAGAAATATCTAGCCAAAAGGGGCGTAGAGACTAAATAAAATAATCAATAATGTCTTATTTTCTCGAAAAAGGATAAAAAATGTAGTCAAGTGGATAAAAAATCAACGTAAAAGGTTAAATAATCACGAAGTTATAAGTGTTCAAACTTTTAAGAAGGGGTATGTTGTGTCCCTTTTTCGCATAACGCAACTTCATATGAAACGATGACGCTGGAAGAATGTGACGTCACAGAAGACGGCGACGTGTCGCGCCCATCATGTTAGGAGCCGCCGTCGACGCGGCCTGCCGGCAGCATCCTGTAATGTGACGTCACACACCGTTTGCTTTTTCTCTCTCTAACAAGCAATATTAAAACGGTTGTAGCTTCCTATAATTCTTTGAGATATCTGAATGGGATTTTCGTCACTAGGCATATTTTTTTGCCTTCTTTCTTTTGGAGTAATAATAATTTTCGAGTCTACACCCGTATTGTTGCGAAATACGTCCAGGTTGTCCCGCCATCTCCGTCTCGGCCTGCCAAGTGCACGTCGTCGCCTCCCGTCGTGTGGCGCCCACTCCGTGGCTCGTCTAGCCCACCTCTGGGGATGCATGCGGCAGACGTGGCCAGCCCATTCCCATTTCAGCTTAGCAGTCTTGGCTCGATGAGTAAAATATTATCTTTAAATAAATATGTATTCATACCTGGACAGTTAATTTTGGCATCGTAATAACCCGAATAGTAATAAACATTTCTATTTCAGAAATGTCAGTGTAGATTTCAATATAAGCAGAAAAAAACCAATGCTTCAAATTCCAATCCAGAAATAATTAAGTATAAGGTTAGCAATAAAATCAATGAGCTTTGCCAGTCAGCAACACAAATTGAATTGCCCCTCAAGGCTTGCAGACATTTCCAACCAGTACAAGAGGATTAATTTGATTCATTGTATAACCGGGACATCAAAGGAAGTTGCCTTCAAAAGAGTTTCCGAAGGCAATATTTTGCAACGAATTGGTATTATGTTCACGAACATTTGTTGGCTTGTTGGGCCTCTTTTAGGGTCAGTCATCTTTGCAGATTATCGATCAAAATTTAATTTTCCATGATCATTAGTTAGGAAATGAGCTATTATTTACTTGACTTGTAACATGACGCGTAATACCTATAGACATACTCACTAGGGCCTCACCTAGGCCGGCAAAACGAAAAATTACTTATATATTAGGTACCTATTTGACGTCCGACCCGATGGCAAGGGCAACAAGTATACATTCTGAGGCGTTCTTCATTAGTACACTTTACATCGCTTCCTGGAAAATAAGTCAGAGTTTCCACATGCGTGGTGGGCGTTAATTACCAATTTACGGCCAGGTGTGAACGTAAAATGTATACTTAGAGGTAATGTTTGGAAGTGTGTAGCTTTGGACTTTGTATATAGAGGTAATTGCCGGAACTAATACTCACCTGATTGCAAAAATGATGTAACCAGTAATACTATATTTTTGACCACCAGGCTATATTTTATTTCTTTGCGTTCTGTGTTATACCCGAGTTTAACCTCGCAAGCAGCTAGAAATTAAATATTTAAGTATGGTGCGAATCATTTACCTAGAACGAATTCCCTCATTTTTTTAATAGGCTCAAAAAAAGACAAAGCCATAGTCTTCCACTGTTAATTGTACCCGCTAACGTTGTATTCAGTATGCTCATAATAAAAGCTTCAACTACTAATAAAAAGTTGATTTCGATTTAATAAGAACCTTGTTTCTTTCGCTCAGTGTTTCTTTTTATTCTTATTGAAACACGCTTTTAATTCGAAACATTTGTGGCAACGCGTGGCTAAACAATGGGCTTTGTTGGACAAAATGGGTTCATGTTAAAAAATATTACTACACGTTTTCTGACGTTCATTATTTTTCTGAAGAGATCGCGACTATACAGGAATGGTGACACTAAAGAAATAATCAATAATGTTGCTTTTTTCGAAATAGGATTTAAAGTATAGTCACAAGGAAAAAAAATAACAAAACGATAAATAATCACAGTCATAAGTTTAGTGTCCAATCTTTTAAGACGTCTCTGTCTCTTATTACAAGCTTTTATTTATACTTTCACCTGTCCGTTGCCTGTAATGAAATCTTGCAAGTTAAATTTGATCCACTTCCCGGTTTCCGATTTAGCTGAAATTTGGCACGAATATGCAAATTGCGTGACAATGCAATAATATGATGACGTGGAGCTGATCTGATTATGGAGCTGGAAGGTGGCCATAGGAACTCCGTTATAAAACCACATAACCCCATCGAGTTTGGGCTCGTTAGAATCGTGTCAACGAGTAAGTGGTGATGGTATCCAGGAGTGTACCTACAGTTGGCAATAAAAGCTTGTACCAAAAATGAATTTTTTGATAGAAACTTGTTTGTAAAACGTCCTTTGACATGAAGCGATTTTCATATACTATGACCCTCGAGACCCGTGACGTCACGGGTCTCAAGCATTTTCTCTCTCTATCAAGAAATATTAAAACTGCTGTATCTTTGTAATATATATTGAGATATTTGAATAAAATTTTCGGCATTTGGAATATTTTTTACCTTCTTTCTTTTAGAGTAATAATACAATTAGAGTCCCCAACCTTATTGTAAAGTCGGTAATAACTAATTTCAAGTCTACGGCGATTTCAAAACACCAAGATAAGCTAGTGCTATGCTAGGTTATCTCGCTAAAATAATCTAACCAACTTTGTACCGTCGTGGTGACATCACATGCAACGAAGTTATGATTGAATCCATCCCAGGGTTGCTGTTTAAACTTAAATTGGCAATGGAACTTAACAGTCAGTTCACGTGGACGAATTCGTGGACAGAAGCTAGTGTCAAAATAAACTTAGGTATACGTTCACTCAAAACCGCCAAACTTAGTGCAAGGCCTGAGTGGACGCCCCGGGGCGTGCAGCGTCCGTATAAAATAAATGCAATTTATATGGACGCTCGACGCCCCGCTCTGAGCGGGGCGTCCACTCAGGCCTTGCACTTAGAGAAACCTTAAAGTTCGGCCTGATTGCCGTCCCGCCTCTTTGTCAATGTCAGGCTTTCTTTGTACCCTAAACGAGTATTAGCTTATCCCTTTTGTGGAGCAATTGGGTATGTGCTCACTTGACCGTGCCCTTCAATTAGTGAAGGTTATTTTCATCGGCTAACCCCCTTACTCATAAAGCTCTGTTAAGGGGGAATTACCGCGTTCTTTGTAACGCCGCCGGTCTGACTAGATTAGGATACAATAAAGGCTATCCAGATCCACGATTTTTTATCAGATTGAATCGGTACATGATTGCCTAACATTTTTTTTTTTTTTTTTTTTTTTTTTTTCTAGCCTATAGTGTGTCCCACTGCTGGGCAAAGGCCTCCCCTCCCGATTTCCACTCGTCCCGATTCCGAGAAATCTCCGGCCAATCGTTGCGAAATACGTCCAGGTCGTCCCGCCATCTCCGTCTCGGCCTGCCACGCCGTCGCCTCCCATCGTGCGGCACCCACTGCATGGCTAGTTTAGCCCACCTCTGGGGATGCATTCGGCAGACGTGGCCAGCCCATTCCCATTTCAGCTTGGCGGTCTTAGCCCCAACGTCAGCAATGCGAGTTTTTGAGCGCAGCGTAGAGTTTCGGACCCGGTCGATCCGTTTGACTCCCAGCATACTACGCTCCATAGCTCGTTGGCAAACCTTCAATCTGGTCTTTTGTGCCTCGGTGAGTGACCATGTTTGAGCACCGTAGGTTAGGACAGGCAGAATGCACATATCGACGAGTTTTCGTTTCAGGGTTAAAGGAAGGTCTCCCTTGAGTAGCTCTTTTAAAGACCAATAGCTTCTCCAGGCGTTTTGGATCCGTCTTTCGACTTCCTTATCCTGCCTATGGCTGAAGGAAACTAGTTGTCCTAAATATGTGTACTCGTCGACATAGTGCATTAACTGCCCGTCTACCTCAACCCTACGTTTCGTGCCATTGGTCATTAACTGGGTTTTGGATCTATTCATTACGAGACCAGCTTGAAGGCTCGCCGAGCTTAGATCTTGCAACATTGCTTGGAGTTCCTGGGCTGTTGAGGAGAACAGTACAATGTCATCGGCAAAACGCAGATTTGTTAGTCTTCTTTCGCCGATGACAATGCCTTTATTTTCCAAGGGGACCGCCAAGTTTTGAAATATTTGTTCCAGGGTACTTGTGAATAGTTTAGGAGATAGCGGGTCTCCCTGTTTTACGCCTCTTTCAATTTTGAACGGTTGACCAGAAGATTGCAATTTTATGTCAGCCGTACTATTGTCATAAATGGAATTGAGTAGGTCTATATACGTGGATTCGATGTTTTGATTACTGAGTGCGGTGAATATGGAACTGTGTGTGATGCTATCAAAGGCTTTTGTATAATCCACGAAGGCTAGGTATAGAGTTATCTTGTATTCATGGCATTTTTCTATTATTTGGTTAAGGGTATGTAGGTGGTCAGTTGTCGAGAAGCCGGGACGAAATCCGGCTTGCTCGGGGGGTTGATGCTTATCTAGTTGTCCAGCAATACGACACTCTATTACTTTGATGAACGCCTTATATAGATGCGAGACTAGACTAATTGGCCGATAGTTGTTAATATCACTCTTGTTTCCCTTTTTGTGAAGGAGTATTATGTTTGCGTGGGTCATTTGTTTTGGGATGTTACCTGTTTGCAATATACTGTTGAATAAATTGGTAATATGGGGTAGTAAAACGCGTTGTCCAAGAGTTAAGCATTCTGTACTGAGACCATCTCCTCCAGGGCTTTTTCCAAACTTCATGGTATGAAGAGCTTGTTTTACTTCGTGGCCTGTGATTGGTGGGATAGATTCAGTGCAGACATATTTCTTGGTGGTGGCGGGTTTTTGCGGATCTGAATAGAGGTTTTTGTAATATTTTGTACAAATGTCCAATATTTTGTCACGACTATGTTGTTTGTTACCGTGTTCGTCGGTCAGGCTATTTATCCACTGTCTGGTTCCTTTATGGATCCCTTGTCGTGCAGTTTTTAGTGAGGTATTTTTATTCAAAGCTGTTTTAACTGCGGATGTGTTGAAGTTACGGATGTCGCGTCTAATGCTGCGTTTTACTATTCTGTCAAGACTATTGAAACATTTACTTAAGAAAAAAAAAGTAGGTCTTAGAGGGTTCTGTACCCAAAGGGTAAAATCGGGACCTTATTACTAAGGCTCCGCTCTGTCTGTCTGTCAACAGGCTGTATCATGAACCGTGATTTTCACAGATGATGTATTTCTGTAACAACAAATACTAAAAAACAGAATAAAGTAAGTATTTAAGGGGGGCTCCTATAAAATAAACGTGTTTTTTTGCCGTTTTTATAGATAACTAGCGACCCGCCCCGGCTTCGCACGGGTACTATATTGTACATATAAACCTTCCTCTTGAATCACTCTATCTATTAAAAAAAAACCGCATCAAAATCCGTTGCGTAGTTTTAAAGATCTAAGCATACATAGGGACAGACAGCGGGAAGCGAGACTACGATAGTGATGTAGTGATGGTACGGAGCCTTCGAGCGCGAGTCCGACTCGCATTTGCCCGGGATTTTTTTTTCCTTTTTTTATTCCGCCTGATCAAACACAGCAATATTTTACGACCCAGTGAGTATAGTATTTTTATCTCATCTAAAATCTCACTTAACTAAATATAAATAACTTCACAAAGTTACGTATTTATAAAATGTTGTCCAAAAAGCATGCCCGAAGAGTTTTGCAGCTCTTTTTCTCGTGCGCGGAAGTCATAAGCGTGTCTCTGTCAAGCGGGCGTGGTTTTCGCGAATCGACTCAAATTAAGGCATCGGCTTAAGGCGACTATAACACTGCAATTTAGTCTCGCTCACATGGTAAATAGCTTATTGGCTTTATATTAAGTATTATGATGTAATCTTCGAACAGCTCGAGGTTCTGTGCAATATACACCGTGTAACAAAAATAACGCAAAACCGTTTAAGGGCATAACATGTATCGTGTTCTGATATGAAAAAAGTAAGATTTTTTTTTTTTACATTTGTATGGAGCGTTGGCCGACTGCTGTGGCGATCTGCTCCATACAAAAGTAGAAAAAAATGCGTCACAAAAAAAAAATCTTTCAGTTTTTTCTTATCAGAACACGATACCCTGTTATGCCCTTAAATGGTTTTGCGTTAATATTTTTGTTACACCTTGTATAAGTAAATACGATATTCTAATCATCATCATTCTCCTCCTAGCGTTTTCCCGGTAGTGCCCTATATTCTAGTATAAACCTTTTGTTACTACAAATTCCACTGCGTTACAAAAACCTATATAACGACTTGTCACTCGATGGAGAAAACTTGAGGACACGTACTGTAGGTAATTATGCGAATATTGTCCAGAATGAGTAACTCTATCTAAACACCAGTTTTAATTTCAAATAAATAAAGATAAAACTACAACATAATACAAAGTCTTACCTATTTACCTTTTACATCTCTGGTCTTCTTTATGAAGATGTTAAATTGCTTATTTATTTATTTATTTATTTATTTCTTATTAAATAAAGCGACTATCCTTACAGGTAACCCTAATACAGTAGTGCCTTAACCTTAAATCAAAAATAATCCTTATTACTACTTAACTAAATAATTTAAATTAGAAATTCAATTTATTACAATGCATTAATAGTCAATTTAGATTTCAATATGTCATTACGCAATAATTCAAATTAAATGTCAATCCGTTACATAGCATAATACATATAAACACGTTTTTGACAATTCCCACATAGGGCAATAAAAAAGATCTGTCTTGTCGGCAACGAGATTGAGAACGTGTATAGTACGGCTGAGAGGTGCCTTACGGAGCAGGTTCGTCCTGCCGGTTGGCTCTGCCAGCAGCTGCGGTCGCCGCCTCCTCTCGGTGTACCTGTCAGGCACGCACAGCTTGAACATTTGTAAAATGTCCGGGTTGCAGATACTACCGCGGAGAACCCGAAGCAAGTAGCATGCAAGCGCCAGATTCCTGCGAGTTTCTAATTTGTCGTAACCGACCATGCCAATCACAAAAAGTGTGGGATACATCAGCGGATAGAATGGATACACTCCATACCGTTTCCAGTATAAGTATCTGGTAAACTTATTTTGTATCCTTTCCATCATGATGCTGTATTTGGCCTCATGCGGAGCCCATATTGCCGCGTTACATTCTAATTGGCTTCTTACCAGAGCATTGTACAGCGCCGAGACGGCTTTCATGTCTGAGAAGCTTACTGCTCGGCGGAGTACAAAGCCCAGAATTCTGAACGCCTTTTTACACGCACTGACAACATGGACCCTGAAACACAAGCTGCTTTGCATGTGCACTCCCAAGTCTTTCACGGAGTCCACTCTTTTCAACTGAGCTCCGGCTACCTCATAGCTGTGGTTGATAGGTGTTTTAGACCGAGTGAATGTCATGGAAACGCATTTAATATGTTAAGTGATATTAATAAATAATATATTATACAGGGTGGCTCATTCAGAGCGGTCAGTATGGGAGAGTCTGAAACTATAAGATATACGAAGATGTGTTCTTAGGAACCATGTCATCGATTTTAGTAACAAGAATAACTGCATTCATACATTTAAAAAAAACTTGTACTCAGCTCGGGAATCGAACCCGGTCGTTTTGAAAAAAAAAACTAACACTATTTCTATTTAGATATCGATTGTGTAGGTCTTATAAGCAGTAAAGTTAATGAATAAAGGCATTGTTTTTACATACTTTAATTTATTTTAGTAGGTGTTCGAAGTGACCACCGTTTTTTTTTTCAATACAATATTCAACACGTTTAGGTAACGATCTTACTATTGCATTTTGTATCTTCATGTGGTGATTTTGCGTTAAAATTGACTCTATGGCTGCTTTTAGGTCTTCAAAGGTCTTCATAGCTTGTTTTGTACACTTCATCCTTAACATAACCCCACAAGAAATAGTCTAGAGGCGTTAAATCGGGCGACCTCGCGGGCCATTTGATAGGGCCGTTCGTACCAATCCATTTCTGGGTAAAGTGCTCAGTTAAAAAGTCTCTAGCTATGCGACTATTGTGAGCCGGTGCTCCATCCTGTTGAAAATAAAGTTGTTCTCTTACTTCTGCTGACATTTCTCCTAGGGCCTCTAAAAGAACTTCTAATATTGCAAGGTACTTGAATCTATCCAAATGTCCATCATAAATTTTAAACATGAGTACCTTATTATAAAGTAGGCCGACCCAGCAGTTAAATGAGAATCTAACTTGACGGCGTCCTTCGTGCATTCTTAAGGGATTTTCTCGACTTCAATAGTGATGATTTTTACGATTGTACATTCCGTTGTTGGAAAATTGCGTTTCATCAGAAAATATTACGCACTTAAAATGAATAAAAGGCATGGCATGGCAGGCGAACTGAGTACAAGTTTTTTTTAAATGTATGAATGCAGTTTTTCTTGTTACTAAAATCGATGACATGGTTCCTAAGAACAGATCTTCGTATATCTTGTAGTTTCAGACTTTCCCATACTGACCGCTCTGAATGAGCCACCCTGTATATCTATACGTGTATATATATAAACGTAAAAGTCCTGACTGACTCACTGACTCACTTAAATTAACGCCCAGCCCATACCAGACGCAGACAAACGGTGTTCATTGATTATAATTTTGTCGAAGCGGGCAAAGCGGTCACACATTTTACAAAACAATTGGCAAATTCAAACGCGAGTCAAAGCGAACCCCGGGCTCCTTTAGTGCACTACCAAGAATAATGCTAGGAGGATTATGAAATGCGAGTACTTATCTACAAGACAGATGCTCACTTAGCCAGATTTTATTTCCAGCCGCAGTGGTGGTCGCTGTCAAACTTATTGAGGATGATGATCATATTATATGTTTTGTCCCTAAGAAAGTAGGATAGATGCTTCCAGCTCTATGCTCGTTTGGTCTAAACCCACCTTCACATTCCTAATTCAACCAAAGGACAAGCGAAAATCAAATCTAGTGACCAAAAATGTTCTTACACATCAATAGGAAAGACAATGGCCGAATCCGAAGGTTTCTATCACCCACAGGCCGAGGTTCAGCGATAAATTATGCACCCGATCCCTTCATAACCGCCGCGATTGTAAGGGACCAAAGCTGAATGCGAGAATTAATTTATAGACAGAGGTCGAAGCCGCAAAAGCGGACAGGTGGAAAAAAAGTTATTGGAATGTGAACAGAGATGGCGTTAGAGAGCGTAAAATTAGATATTGTTTGAGTGAAAAGGTTTTAACGTAACGTGTTTCTTGGATGTGCCATGCATCTGCGAGACCAGAATGCATGCATAAAAATACAGTGCATACTTATGCGTCTGAATAATGCTGGTATGAAATAATGCTTGAAGTTTAACTTTCGTAAGTCATGTTTCAAATAATACTACTTCTAACTTACTAACTACTCCTACTAACTGGCATATTGTAATAAACATCAGGCAATGAGGAGAAACGCCAAGTGATGTCATACACCCGTGCACATCATCGTTTACACTGACTACTAGACAGAGAACAACCCTTTGCAGCAAGCCTCATCCATCAGAGATCTCGGCACTTTGTTCGATCCGCACCTCTCGTTTAATGACCACATTACTAGCACCTGCAGTGGTGCAAGAAAATGCTTGGGCTTTGTAATCCGCCAATCTAAATACTTCATTCAAAAAAGTGTTGAATGTTCGAAGTCGGCTCGAAACTAATGCAATGATATGGAGCCCCCATGAACAGAACTACACTCTTATGTTAGAAAGAGTACAAAAATCCTTCATTCGCTTCCTTTTCCTTAAGCTCTACGGGTATTACCCTCGTCTATACCCCACTTTGTGTGTATTAGGGATGGTAAATTATACCTCCCTTGAAACCAAACGAAATGTTTACCTTATGAAATATTTTACAATGCTCGAAAAGAGCGTTTTCCAAGCACCCAAATCGTGCGGAAAGTGCTAGTGCTTTTCACTTTAATTTTATTTTTTAAGTCCGTCGTCAGCCCGACGCAAAGAGTTTTTATTACTTAAGAAAAGTTTTACAAATATTTCAATTACACTTTTTCTTTCGTATAAAAGGTAGTACATGAATACTTATCCATACTAATATTATAAATGCGAAAGTGTGTCTGTCTGTCTGTCTGTCTGTCTGTCTGTCTGTCTGTCTGTTACCTCTTCACGCTTAAACTGCTGAACCGATTTGGATGAAATTTGGTATAGAGATAGTTTGAGTCCTAAGAAAGGACATAGGATAGTTTTTATTCCGGAAATCATCCCCCAAGGGGATGAAGTGGGGGCTGAAAGTTTGTATGGAGCTACGATATAACCGAGTTCCACGCGGACGGAGTCGCGGGCAAAAGCTAGTAATTTATAAAACGTGTTATTAATCTTTTTGAATTTTGAATTTGGTCGATGAATTAATTAATGTTAAATAATCACTTAATGTGTTTGGCTGAACGCATATCTTTCTTAACGCCTTTTGCGATACGACAGTACAGTGCATGTCCTTATCCATTACGGGTGCCCTCCATCAAGGGGTTCAGCTCCGTCACCGCCGCGCAATGCTCGCTATATTATGACTCTCCTGTTAACACGTGTAGCTTGACTGTAAAGTGTTTATAATAATAATAATATACTTTATTGTGCACCACAGAGAGAGAAAAAACTATAAACAAAACATAAAACATTAATACAAGGCAACAACAGGCGGTCTTATCGACCATTAATTACCATGTTAGTTTATGGAATACTAGCTTCTGCCCGCGACTCCGTCCGCGTGGAATTCGTTTATATCGTAGCTCCATTCAAATTTTAACCCCCCATTTCATCCCCTTAGGGGGTGATTTCTGGGATGAAAACTATCCTATGTCCTTCCCCGGGATTCAAACTATCTCCATATCAAATTTCCTCTTAATCCCTTCAGCGGTTTAAGCGTGAAGAGGTAACAGACAGACAGACACACTTTCGCATTTATAATATTAGTATGGATATGGATATAAATAAACAATCCCGTGGGATAAACTACAGCTTAATGTGCACCAAGAAAGTCCATTCTATGCAAAGGTAAAATACTTAATTTTGAAATCAGATGATTAGTTCCGGAGATTACCCTCTACATGCAAACTGGAAAAGATTTGAATGAATAATGAAAGCTTTGTATGTTTGTAATGCAAAGCGTCAATCACGCAATATTTCCTATTATGACTGGTATTTATCAAACCCAATTTCTTCTTGATGTCGCCCGTAGTGAAGTCATCGACGTACATTTAAAGTGCACCTAAATGAACAGGGGCGTAGACACAAAATAAAATAATCAATAATGTCATATTTTCTCGAAAAAGGTTAAAAAATGTAGTCAATGGAGAAAAAATCATCGCAAAGTGTTAAATAATCACGAAGTTATAAGTGCCCAAAGTTTTAAGAAGGGGTTTGTTCCGTCCCTTCTTCGCAAAACGCAACTTCATATTGCATCGATGACGCTGGAAGAATGTGACGTCACGGAAGACGGCAACGTGCCGCGCCGCATCGCGGGGCCGTCGACGGGCCGCCAGGCAGCATCCTGTAATGTGACGTCACACACCGCTTGCATTTTCTCTTTCTAACAAGCAATGTTAAAACGGTTGTAGCTTCGCAATTCTTTGAGATATCTGAATGGGATTTTCGTCACTAGGCAAATTTTTTTGGCTTCTTTATTTTGGAGTAATAATAATTGTCGAGTCTACACCCGTAATGAAGCGTTATTATTAAAACAACATAATCCATTAAGACTGTGTAGTCAAGTGGTTAGTGTTCCGTTGGACTTATTTTGGTACGGAACACTAAAAACCTTTACCTTCGAACAGTTGAGCCCTTCGGGCAACGAGATGATTAAGCACGCTTATTTCAATAAATCATCATCATCATTGGCCTTTCGCATCTATAAAAGATGATTAAGTAGCGTCTATAAAAGTGCGGCACTTGCGTACGTAGCTTGTTAGGCTGATACGGGAGCGACAGTGACGCCCGCATATAGGACACATGTTAATGTCGTACAGTCACCATCAAAAGTAACTGCGCAATTGACGTCTTCAAAAGCTCTTATTCCCTTTTAATAATGACTTTTGACGTCTTTTTTTTTTTTTTTTTTTAATTTATTTATTTCCAAATACAAGTTACATGATAAATTACAAATATACACTCGCCAAACTATTAAGTTTGATGGCGAGACGCGCTCATTTACTACAACTATTGTATCTTAACCTAATTTGCTTTTATTACTAACCTAATCTCTTCTCTAAACTTTTTACAGATTTAGGTAGAATGGCAATTAAAAATATTAGTAATAATAAAATACCGTATTATGGCTCGACCTCCGGCGACAGTGGACGACAACAGCTTACCTAACTAGTTACTATGTAGGCACAGGTATCCTATCCACAGAGTAAATAAGTAGGACTACCTTCTTATTTACTCTGTGGATGTCCATCTGTTGACATCGACTTGTCGTTAAGGAGCAAGTCCTTTAATCTTGATTTTAAAATAGATTTACTTAATTTAGGAGTTTGTCTTAATATACTAATCTGATTGAAAGTTTTTGGTACTATGAAGTTTGATACTCTTTGCCCATAATAGTTTTTAGCCCTAGGTCTTCTTTTGCCCAGTTACTTTTGACGCTGACTCTACACGTCGCTCTTGGAGGCGCAGCAGCGCGCTGGTGTCTCCATGCTCGTTTGTGGAACAAAAAGTCAAACCAGACGATATCGTGTAATGTCACGCCTTCATAAAGTGTATTTCTTTCTCCAAAGGCCTTGGTCCTGAGATTGCGTTTCCATAGTTCACGGAGTCGATCTTAAAGGACAGCATGCCACGTTTTGAGCTGTCTTAAAACGAAAGAACGCGCCACCGGTCGCTAAGCGTAAATTTTAATAAATAGCTGTGGAAGCAAAAACCTATTACGCTTATGTTTGTCAGGATGTAAAGGCCCATTTTGACCATATATACCTATTCCACAAAAATAAATAAATAAATAAATAAATAATAATAATAAGGGGACAATCTTATATAGGGGGATATGATCTTTTAAACCAATTTCAATCGGGTTTCCGTTCAGGGCATAGTACTAGTACAGCCCTTGTTAAGATCACTGATGACATCCGATTGGGGATGAACGACAGAAAGCTGACAGTTTTATTTTAACTCTGTTGGATTTCAGCAATGCTTTCAATAGTATCTCATCTTTCTTAAGAAAATTAAAATCGTAGCTTCTCACTCACTCTTTTTATGACATCAAGGAATTTTACAAGTTAATAAATAAATAAAATAAATAAATATTAGGGGACAATCTTACACAAATCGACCTAGTCCCATAGTAAGCTCAATAAGGCTTGTGTTATGGGTACTAGACGACGATATATTTAATAGATAGAAATACTTAAATACATAGAAAACATCCATGGCTCAGAAACAAATATTCATGCTCATCACACAAATATTTGCCCTTACCGGGATTCGAACCCAGGACCAGCCCATCGACACCTCATAGTATTATAAATCATGAACGTACTTTGTACCAACGTTGAGGCATAGAAATAATCTTATCGAATTAAAATGACTCCTGATGCATTTTGGTAGCAAATACCATACCGTCCTATTACTGCAAATACCAACTAAGTGACTTTTTGACGAAATGCCTTTTCTTAAACCAATAGAAATATTTTTTCACTATCTACAGACTGGTAAAACCCCTGTTTTGATACGACCCCGCGTTCAAAAAATAGCTTAAGCATAAAGTAACATATTGGTAATCTTGTGGCACTCTAAACAAGCAAAATCTAATATGTGTATGATAATAAGCTGATTCATGTTTTCACCTTCAGGTAAAAACTACTACCGCCATATAGTGTTTTTTTGCATAAACATTTTGTTGAATATGAGCCAATTTATTCTCAGAAAATACGTTCTATATATACCTATTTGTTTTTGGCATACATGCATATCTACTAAGTTATATATTTTGACGCCAGGTAAAATATATCAAACATCTTTAACATGTTTTTCTAGAACTTCTTTGCATTCATTAACGACAATTTCTTACTGCCATAATATTGTACGGCGCCTAAATTGGTTTTGCCTGCATAGCTTTAATCCGATATGACCACAAAACTCTACTGGAAAAACCAACTAAGTGCGCTTACGAATTTCGCGCCGTAGTTAACTTCACTCAGTTGGTGCTTACGCGCTGATATTGACGGTTGGTTATTATTGTGTTGGTAGATCGATAAACAGTTTAAAAGCCTATTTAATGACGGTGTGATATAAAGATGAATTCAAGAAGCAGAAGAATCGTTAGACTGGCAACAAGAAACAAGGATGCAGACCGTAAGTAACAAAATAAGTCAATAATACTTACAATTTAAGTTTGAGGGTAGTATTATAAAAAATGTTTAGGGCAGATTATGCGGCATTTAGGTACATAAGAATAACATTGAATGTAAGAATAATGCATCATTTGAAGTAGATTTAGACAGTTACAACAATGAATGTAATTATGACGGTAACTTTTTCGTTTACTTACTTTTACACACGGGTGTAAAAGTACGTAAACGAAAAGGGTGTAAAAGTAAGTTACCCACTTAAATAAATAAAATAAAATATAATATAATATAATAAATCGTGTATACTCGTAATGTAGTTATTTTATCTTTCTAAATAAGTGTATCAAGTTCTCATAGCTCGATTTTTAAGTCGGCGTCTGTGGATAAGCGAATCCTGGGTTACTTTATAATTTCGTTTTCGCAATGGTAGAATCTTGTGCAGGGTTCAAGATACAATACAGAACGTTGCAGCTGTTTTACTCTGGGCGGTTAACAAAATAGATCATCTGCAAGTCATTGAACATAACTTCCTGGAGTCTGGGCATTCCTACATGGAAGCAGACTCTATGCACAGCAGTATTGATAGTGCAAAAAAGAACAAAGATATATTTTCCATGACGGACTGGGCAAACATTATTAAAAGTGCTAGGTCGAAAGAAGTTTATAGGGTTGGTAATAAAAAGGTGAACAAAGAACCTTACCATGTTAAAGAATTTAAATACCACGAATTTTATGACCTGAAACGGCTAGCTGAAGCTTTGTTGAAAAATAAAAGTAAAGACTCCAATGGTAACAAAGTTCTTTGGCTAAAAATTAAGAAGATGAAATTCGTGAAGGGTGATCTGAAAATATACTTTAACTATGATGTATCTGACGTGTATTTAAACTTTGATACCAGCGCCGCTCCAAAATCTTGCAAGACATCGACACCTCAATCTGGTCCCCGACATAGTACCAGGAAAGGGAAGCAACGTGATAAGTCGTACCCCAATTCAGTGGAACCGCCACCGACCCCTGAAAATACACTATCATGCCTACAATTGCGCCAATTATACAATGAGCCATTAACAATTTCAGCAACCAAGAAGAAGGATTTAGTTGGTCTTTGCGACAAAGGGGTCATTCCCGAGGAGTACCATGGATGGTTTCGGTCACTTAATTGTGATAATAATTTAATAGAACGTGTGCCCGATGTCGCAGCATGCGAATCTAGTAGTGAGGAAGAAGATGATTAATGTTTTGTAGGCTTATTCTTAATAAATTCATAACTCAGTAACTTGGGCTTTGTTTATTTTTACACACCTCAAATAATACTATAATTACCGGACATATAAATTAAATAATAAGCATACAAAATATAACTTATTTGAAAAAAAAAAATGTTTTGAGTTACCTACATCTAGTGAAGTTAAGGGCTTTTAATTACATACTGCAATATTTCCTACGGATAAAACCGGCTAAGTACATGACACTTTTATTAATATTGTGTTTTTACCCTAAATAAAACAAAACTTGAGAACTTTTCATGATTAAGTAGTAAAAAAAATAAGATAAACTTCAGAATTTAATAAATACAAACCATATTTTACCATATTTACTCATAAAAAAATACATCCAAACTTTAAAATGCGATTATCTCAAAAGAACTTTTTTGCAGATACTCGGTATTTGCAGTAATAGGACGATACTTGCTAATCAAACATAGACGTATTATACTTTTCTTTAGGTTGGTATGATTGATTAATGTCAGATTATTAGTCGTGAATGTGGTTTGCCGCGTATTTGTCATTTATTGTGTTTTAGTTAAAATTACCTTAGATGTTATTTAAATGGGGGGCAAATCTTTGAGAAAATGTGAAGTTTGTGGTATCAGGCGTGTGAGACGATTAACTTCTGACGTATTTTTGGCCAGATTTCCACTTGAACCGGACAGGTCGGTAAACTGATGTTTTTATGTGATATTTTCAATCATTCTTGACTTTAAAAGTTACTAATTTAATTAGTCCGAAGTAGATTTAGTCATTGATTGTACAAATATTATATAAGTAAAGTACTTCTTGTCTAAAATACAAACAGGTAACCTAAAACACGAATAGTGTGCGAACAACTTATCGATAAACCTCTTATTTCAGATGTCGATTATGGGTAAAACTAACAAGAAATTAGCATTTGGCGTATTTACCTATACAAAGACTGAATGAAAACAAGTTCATTTGTGGAAATCATTTTCCACCCAGTGCCTTTAATAAAAAGGGAAACAGATTACAAAGGAATGCCATACCACTTTTGAATCTTAATGCGCCACTATGGGACGAAATGTTAATGCGGTGAAAATGAGAAATAAAAATATTTTATAGCTTAGTTTTATTTTATTAATACCAGTAATACTCAAGTTTACTGGTATAGTACAGCAGCACGTATCGCACATTTATCGATATCGATAAATGTAGGTATTGGAAGTGTCAAGCCCTAGCGTTCTTTTTTATATGTTGGTAGGTTTTGGCACGTATTGGTGGGTTGGCACAAAGTACGTTCATAATTCGGTACAAGGCTTCTTTGAGAGTGCCGATAAAACGTAGTGATTAAGTACTCTGTGCCCAGGACCTTCAGCTTCGTAGGCAGCGTCACTACCCACTAGACTAACCGGTCGTCAAACCACCACACACCAGTTACCACAATAATAATGAATAAATGTGTACAATTTAATTTAAGAATGATGACATGTAATATTTTGAATATTATTAATAAATGACTTATGACAAGCCAAATCTATCGGTTACTTCAAATCTCTTCTTAAAGAACATTATTTGTCTCTCCCCTAACCCTGATTGTCTTACTATTATTATTATTGGCAGAATGTTTATGTATTACATTTATATATTTTTATTTGTGTTTTTTGTATATATGTATGATTGTGTATGTATGTTTATATATAGAGCTATTTATGTACGTGTATTAATATAATTATTTAGATTTTTGGCTTATTATAATCTCTGCACCACCTACTACATAATCTAGTTTTATCACTTTCTCCGATACCCAAAGGTTGTCTGGAAGAGATCGCTCTTCAGCGATAAGACCGCCTGTTTTCTACCTCTACCTACATGTTATTGTATTGTTTCTCTTTTTAACTGCTTTGTTTGTGTGAGGTGTGCAATAAAGAGTATTTGTATTGTATTGTATTGTAATCTTACACAAATCGACCTAGTTCCAAACTAAGCAAAGCTTGTACTATGGGTAATAGACGACAATAAACATACTTATATAGATAAATAAATACTTAAATACATAGAAAACATCCATGACTCAGGGACAAATATTCGTGCTCATCACACAAATAAATGCCCTTACCGGGATTTGAACCCAGGACCCCTTGCTTCGTAGGCATGGTCAGTACCAACTAGGCTAAAGCGGTCGTCACATTTATTTATCTTTTATTTTTAAGTTTTGATAACTTTGACTTTCAAAGACTGTTTGCAGTTTAGCAGTCGTCCTCTTAACAATGTAATCTTAGTAATGAAGCGACATTTCATCTCGAAATTTCTCGGCAAACGGAAAGTTGGATCAAGTGGCATATAACCTTCAAATAGGACGTGAGAAGTTTCTTAATATAAACCCTTTTGCTGACGCCTTTGACATTTGAATACTTTTTCGCACACAAGTACCTATATAATATATTCTTGAGGCACGACAGTCGGTATTCAGATATTTCTCAGTAAATATCGTAACATGTCCGTAATCACTTTAATAAATCATCGAAACTTTCATAATTCAAGTTAGAAAATAATTATTAAAGTCTGGGCTTTATCCATCTACCTTTCTTCGTTCTGGCATATTAAGTTATTCAGACATATTTTCATGATAATATAAGATTGGATTTGTTCATTTCATGGTATATTAGAATAACAGTGTAATCTAAATTTTATGTTTCTCATTACGATTGTCTTAAGGCGCCGTAGTTTCATGGTCTTCTCTCCCTCTCACTGAACATAAGCTTGAGCGAGATGGAAGTGCGTGCTCGGAAGCGCGGATATCATGTTTATTAATTTTAATTTGTTGGCCGTTTAAATAAATAAAAATGTAATCACTGATTTTCCTCGAACATGATATTGCCGATTTTTAGAAGCAATTTTAATATTTATAGCTTCTGTGCATAATTTGTTACGAATATTTTAAGTGTTTCTTTGTGTATTTTAGACCTATGTACGTGATTTTATTGTATCAAGCGAAATTTGCTTACTCATGTTTCGAATCACTGATCTCGCTGCAGAAACGCCTCAAGATTACTATTCGTATTTTTTTGAAACCATATTATAATAAACAGACGCATTATATTGTTTCAAAAAGTCTGTTCGCTTAACTTCGCTGATCCTACGGCGCCTTAAAATAATGATGTTCAAAATGACAAATATAATCAATAACAAATTAAATACCTTTGGTCCTGGTCGTCCAAATAATGTTGAATTAAATTAATTCTTAATAATGATAAAGACAGGAGGAGAGTCACAATCAGCTGCTGTTGGTGGCTCCTTAGGTTAGGTTTGTATCCATACTAATATTATAAATGCGAAAGTGTGTCTGTCTGTCTGTCTGTTACCTCTTCACGCTTAAAACGCTGAACCGATTTGGATGAAATTTGGTATAGAGAGAGTTTGAGTCCTGGGGAAGGACAAATGATAGTTTTTATCCTACTCCTACTAATATTATAAATAAGAAAGTCTGTCTGTTTGTTACCTCTTCACGCTTAAACCGCTGAACCGATTTGGATGAAATTTGGTATAGAGATATGTTGAGTCCTGCGGAAGGACAAAGGATAGTTTTTATCCCGGAAGTAATCCCCCAAGGGGATGAGGTGGGGGGTGAAAGTTTGTATGCAGCTATGATATAAACGAGTTCCACGCGGACGGAAGCGCGGGCAGAAGCTAGTAGTTTTATAAAATACTAAATATTTATACAACAGTTATACAAAGCTAGCATTAAATATAAAGTTAACTAGTGGCTATACGAGTATGAGCAGTAGACCTCGGACTTAAAAAATAAATAAAAAAGACCGGGTTGCACTCTGGGAGTGCCGGCAGAAGTGAAAACTCAATAACATTGTAACAGTTCTTCGATCAGGTCACGTGACATCTTACGGTGTCACCCTAAAAATGATTTTTGACGCAAATTTATAAACAATTATCAATTACTTAGGCGGACGGGCCCGTCGGCGCGCCGATTTGTTTTTGCCATTGCCAAATATTTTTCAAAGCTTTATCTCTTAAGGAATAACGTATAAATTCGAACTATTCGAATTTGCAAGAACAGCACAACAGCAGACGGCGGTGGCGACCAAGATATCAATTTGTTTTTGCCGTTGGTAAATATTTTTCTAAGCATTATCTCTTTAGGAATAACGCCCAAATTCGATCTATTCGAATTTGCAAGAACAGCACAACAGCAGACGGCGGTGGCGACCAAGATATCACTTTGTTTTTGCCGTTGGTAAATATTTTTCTAAGCTTTATCTCTTTATGAATAACGCCCAAATTCGAACTATTCGAATTTTCTCAATAGCAAAACGGTGAAGGATGCATTGGTATTATTACAAATTTATTTGCAGAATATGCTATTGCAAAAAGTGTTTAACTGGTTTATACTCTTATGAATAGCTTTCAGTTTTGAATGAAGTCGAATCGGCTAGCAGCAAAAAGTGACCTCCTTCACATCTGACGTCACAAAACTCTGTCGCGTATTTAACAATTTTTCCCCAACCCAAAAAGTGCTCAGCGCCGCTAAAGAAGTTTTCACTTCAAAAATATTCAGAGTATATCGAAGTGACTCAACAAAAATTCTATAATATTAAAGAACGTGCTTCCAAGAATTTCACGAGAATTGTTTGGGACGTGTAGAGGAGGAGAACAGCGAGACAGATACCGGAGACCGGAGAGACAAATGATTTTCAACCCAAGCTGAAGCATAGAACTTCCTTCGCTTCGCTCCCTCGTTCGATAACGGAAATGATGCGTCTAATATCAGAATAAAAAGAACCGGCCGCGAGTCGGACTCGTAAACAAAGGGTTTCGTACCATTATCTATAGAAACGGCAAAAAAATCACGTTTGTTGTATGGGAGCCTCTTTAAATATTTATTTTCTTCTGTTTTTTAGTATTTTTTGTTATAGCGGCAACATAAATACATCATCTGTGAAAATGTCAACTGTCTAACTATCACGGTTCATGAGATACAGCCTGGTGACAGACGGACAGACAGACAGACAGAAAGACGCAGAGTCTTAGTAATAGGGTCCCGTTTCACCCTTTGGGTACGGAACCCTAATAAGAGATATATGTGTTTTTGTAAATTCCCATCAAACCTTTTTTTAAAAACGAGAAGTAATGCAGAGACAGACCCGTCGAAACATTATGAATCTCTTATACAAACCGCGTGCTCACAAAATGATTTATGATAAGAATGTTTATAACATGTGCATAGTAATATATAATAAACTACCTGATGGTGATGACCTAAAATTGTTAAGACAAAATAGCTTTAAGAACAAATTGACAACCTGGCTTCTGGACAAATGCTTTTATAGTGTAAACATTTTTTTGGGTTTAGTTTGACATGTTGTTTGATATGATGTTATCTAATTATTATTTTAATTTTCTCTCCACCTGCTAATTATTGTAACTGACATTTTTTATTTAATTATTTTTTGACATTGTTATTCTTGTTTGCATTTGATATTATTATAATTTTTACTTGTTAATAATACTAATTTTTATGATTAGGTATTATTATGGAATTTAACGCTCCTCAAAAAAAATGTTTTGCACGCCTGCACGCAGGCTGAATGCACTGGACTAGAATGTTGTAATTTTTAAGAACTATGTAACTGCATTCCGAGCAAAATAAATATCTTTGAATCTTTGAATCTTAAAAATTATGCATTTTGAAACCATATTTTTAGGGTTCCGTTATTTTGCTATAAATAGAAAAAAGTCATTCAATTTGACTCATCAGTAAAAGAAACATTATCAAAAAAACATAAGTTCATGCACAGCTGTGTGTTCTATAATAAATAATAAACATTTCTGCCGAAATCCACCCGGTTTCCCTAGACGCGATGACATTTTCTTATTTAACTTCACTAATTATGTTAACGAACGTATTGATGTAAAGTAACCTTAGAATTGGTTATGATTGTTACTTAGAAGTTAGAAATTCAGTGTGAAACTTATCAAATACACTTCGTTGACAGTCACTATTGATCAGTATCAGTAATGATCAATGGCAAATCTTAACTTGGTGAAGATATTTGTCAAGTTTCAGAATATTGAATGACATTACAAACTTTGTTAGTTTGTTTGTTTAAATCAGTGGCTCAGTAGTCCTCTGGGAAATGACTATTTAATGTGAATGTTTGGCAGCTGATGTAGTTTTGGCAATTAGTTGAGGGCCCCGTCGGGGCCCAATTTAGGAATCTAATTATGTCAGATAAAAAATGATAAAAAAAGTGGTTGCACATTTTAGACAAAGTAATATATTTTATTTTTTAGGTTGTGTGTAATTGTTTATTTCTCTTTAGTGTTTTCTCTCTTACTGTATAATACATATAGATTTAAATGTAGATTTATTTATTTCGAGATAAACATTACAATATATATTCCCATATAATGTCAAACTTATAAGAATCCTTATCACGATTGTCAATAATAAGGATTAAACATTATAAACATATAAAAATTAAGTAATAATAGTCGCCAGAGCTCCCGAGGATGCGTTGTGTTGAGAGCAAGGGAATTTGTTCCTTCAGCTCTCAACACAGCGAATCCTCAAACATATCAAGGGTCGGCAACGCCCATGTTACTCCTTTGGAGTTGCATGCGTCTATAGGCTGCGATGTCCGCTTATCATCAGGCGCGCCGTACGTTTGTTTGCCACCGTCGTTGTACAAAAAAAAACACTTTTTTTGTTATAATGATGACGCCAGTTGCTGGTCAAGTGCGGGTTGCATCAACTTACGATTACAGACCGATCAACGTTAAACCCTAGCAGCTGTCATTCCTTAGAAACTTGTCAAATTTTCCAAAAATTCAGATTTTAACGAACTCCGCTTACGATCATCTAGGGTACACATCCTAGTCCTATCCTCGACGTTGTACTAGTGTTTGACATGAGCACTACTCCAAAGTGCCATGGCTTAAATTCGAATGAAGAAAAATCCTCTCAATTCGAATTTAACCCATATTACTTTGACATGTCTATTTATAACTTTCTTCTTCTTTCTTTACCCTTTTTATGTTTTATGGACATAGTTATATAAATTTCATCGGGCCTTCATAGAAGTAACAACATATTGTTGTATTTTCAAATATAATTATAAAATTAAGTGGATATACTTATATAAAATTAATTTTGTATTAAGCAGTAACGCTGCTAACGAAATTATAAACTTAAATTAAAGGAACGCCTCCCTAAGACGTTGTAGGAAGGAACGGATTGAAAGATTTAGTGGCCGAGACAGATTGTTCCGACAGATCAGTCGGTTAGTAGCGACGGGCCATGAATGCCTGCGGTCGCCGGTTCGAATCCGGCTCGGAGCTTTAAATTTTTCCTTTAATTTAGATTTAGAAATATATATATACAGTAAAAATACGTAAAGAAAGGGAAAATTAATCAGTCAGTACGAAGCATGTAGGTACTAGCTAAAGGTCACTGACCTGAATATTAGTAGAGCACGACTTTAGGCAGCTCAGAGACAGCGGCGCAGACGAAAATATAATGCCGGCTGTACACATTGGGCCAACGTTGGCGCGTGAGCAGGAGGCAGCTATGTAAACGAAAGAGATCGAGTTATAGCCCTCTCCCTCAAACGCATAGCTGCCTTCTGCTCACGCGCCAACGTTGGCCCAATGTGCACAGCCGGCATAAGCAGCAGCCGAGCGGCGGTCAGTACAACTCGGTTACAATATCTATGGACCTCGCTGGAATGTGGAGCCCCTCCCCCTTCTCGTTTACCTACCCGCGCTCGCCCCGCGCGCCTCGCGCACCGTACCAGGACGTCATCGACACCAGGTCCACAGATATTGTAACCGGGTTATAGTAGCGGTTTCAAGATTAACCAGACATAAAGGGCTGGAAGCAATCCTTTTCGTTACTACAGATTCAAACCCGTCAGAGCCTCACGATGATTAAAATAGCAACAGCTAAATGAGGCGTGGATTGGGTTCAACAAAATATAGGTTTATAAAGAACACAGAACTTATAGGATACAAAACATACCTGCATAAGTGGCAGCCCTTGTACGCATGAACTAAACACACTATATACGAGCAGAGGTACTCTCGAGAACTGTACATATTATAAATCATTAAGTTTTATGGTACACAATTACACATAAAATATATTTTCTCAAACATGCTCGGAAATATACGCGTTAATATCACGAAATGAAGACGTGAAGTTTCTTGTTTATGGCTCCCTACATTACTTCTTGGCCTGACGCCAAGAAGTAATGTATGAAAACCCTAAGTAAAACCATTATGGTCCGCTACTCTAACTTTTTAAATTTGCTTACTAATATTAAACTGACAAAGGAAAATTTACATACTGCCAACCACTACTAGACACTGTAAGCATACTTGCTTCATAAAAAAAATAAAAATAATCTATGGTACTATACTTTATGGGCGATTAAACATGGTGCTCGAACGGCTTGTTCAAATGGCAGGTTTAAAAAAAAAAGGCGCAAATTACCTATTATTTAATTGATTACCTAGTATTTATTTTAATTTTAATATTTCCTCACATCGTTTGAGAAAAGTACTATACAATCCTCGGCCGGAACAGGGATTGCTGGACTGGTTGTATTCGGCCTCGTCTACGACTCGGCCGTCTACCCCAATCTCGTCCAGCAATCCCTTACTTCACGGCCTCTGCAGTAATCTACTATTTTTCAAACGAATGCGTAAGCTAGTGAAAAATTCAGCAAAGAAAAAACAAAACACTGCCGTGAAAATTTTATATTTTTCTTTATCACCGGCCAGTGCGCTAGCGGCCGCGTGGCGAAGGTTTTTACAAGCTTTTATTTAACTTGCCCAGTTAGTACGTTAGTATGAGACAAATCTTTCAAGTAGAATTTGACCCATTTCCAGGTGACCGATTGAGCTGAAATTTTGGGTATAAGTATAGTTTGGATGACAATTCAATATTATGGTACCATGACGATCCTTTTCGGGAGATAGAATAATATAATAATATTTTGTATTTACATTTGACTCATTAAGTCTTTATTATTAAAATTGACGAACATGGTAGAAATTCTTGTAATCTTGACATTTATGCAAATTTAAATTGAAATTTTTATCGTGTAATAAATAAATCTAATCTAATCTAATCTAATCCATCAAGCTGATCTGATGATGGAGACAGAAGGTGGCCATGGGAATTCAGTACTTAACCGACGTAACCCCGTTGAGTTTGGGCTCGTTAGAATCGTCTCAATAGTAGTTGATGATGGTATACAGAAAAGTACAGTCGGCAATAAAAGCTTGTACCAAAAATGAAAATTTTAACAGAAACTTATTTCGTGTTACAAACCATTCATTCAACAGCATTGCCGTCGATGAGTATAATAGTGATCGTAGATAACGATAATGTATCGTAATAAAACTTGATATAAGCTTTCAAATTTGCAAATCGATTTTTTTCTACCTTCACTAAGTTTATTATCATGAAAAAACTGCATAGGGAATTTTTTCTACAACCATTTCATGCTATTGTTACCATTATATTGTGTTTATAAGTTTCATATTAGTTACAATATACAGATAATGTTAATTGCGAAAGCAATGTTCGTATCTAATTCATTCAAAAAAAACCTAGTATCATAGTACAATCTTTGCTAGGTTTAGAAATACGTTGATTTGTCTATGATTGTCCCCTCAACTTTTTAACTTACAAAGCTACAATCTCACAGACGTTTTCTCTTTATATTCATCATATAAGCCGAAAGACGCCTCCCCCAAAGAGTGCCACAATGACCGGTCCGCACCCATCCAGCGGACTCCCGTGACCTTTACCAGGTCATCAGACCGCCATGTGCTGCGCCTTCCGGTACGTGGTCGCCACTCGAGAACCTTTCCACCCCAACGGCCATCGGAATGTTTTCTATGTAAATAGGTATTTATTTATCTATATAAATATGTATGTTTCCTGCTATTCCAAGTTTGTCTGGAAGCTTTGAAGCGATAAGGTCGCCTGTTGTTACCATTATTTATTAAGCAAATTTTGTGTAAGATGTTTCTTTCTTGTCGTGGTGCAATACAGAGTATTAATTATTATTATTTTATCGTCGCCTAGTATCCATAGTACCTATATAATCTTTGCTAAGTTTAGTTGTTGATTTGTCTAAGATTGACCCCACATATTATATGGAAACTTTTTAACTTACAAAGCTACTATGTCACAGACGTTTCCTCTATATATTATTTGTATAAAAAAGCTGCCCAAACGACTTTTTATGTGTACTGCAGAGAACGCAGGCTCACCCGCGGCATAAAATACAGGGTGTACCATAAATGGGGAGTGAACCGATCAAGAGCATAACAGGCACACGAAACACGACATTACGAATTTTTTTTTTTGCGATTTTTTTTACATTTGTGTGGAGAATTTACTTGGCCGACTGGGGCGACCTGCTCCATACAAATGTAAAAAAAAAACTTATCAGAACACGATACCTGTTATGCTCTTGATCGGTTCACACCCCATTTTTAGTACACTCTGTACTTGTAGCCTATAACCAGACAGAAAGTATATTCTACGAGCAGATTAAATAATTTTCGATATCGGATAACGTATCCGAAATAAACGTTTTTTTTTTAAGTGGTTCCGGAGGTTATCCATTACATACAAACAGACTTACAAAGCTAAAATCACACAGACACCTCCACTTTTTAATAGTAGTATAGATTAATACAGAAAAATTACCTAACAAAGTTATAACTAAGGCATTTCCGTTAATGTTTCTGTATAGTTAAGGCAGACCTAAATTGAAAGACTATCATTATATGTTAAAGCTGTTCGTTTCCCAATATAAATAAATAAAATACATAAAAATGAAAAATGTGCAAAGTTAAGTGCGAACAAATCACCATGAAACTGTTGCAACATTTTTTACCCTGCAACCGCTCATCTGCTAAACGCACGGCCCACCAATCAGCTAAAAGGGTTCCAAGATGGATTAAGCCAAGTTTTTACTGTGATTAGCCATCATTAATCTGCGCTCAAGGCGGGTGTTTAATCATAAACGCGTCGCAGCGATAAATTTCAGGACCACAGCCTGCAGTTACGGTGTGTTCAGTGTTACTGGTTAGGTCCCTTGTATAGCAGTTATAGCAGTTGTTTATAGTCTGCAGTTTACGAGTATAGCTAGTGGTGGTACCTACATAAGACCTCGTGAACGTTTAAAGGAAAAATAAGGCTTATAGTGCCAGTTTAATATACCTACGCATTCCTATTTATTCATAACTAGCTTCTGACCCACTCCGTTCGGAACTCGTTTATTATTATTATAGTAGCTCCATAAAAACTATCATCCCCGATTTCACCCCCTTAGGGGATGATTTCCTGGTTATAAATAATAATAATAATAAATATTAGGGAAAAATCTTACACAAATCGACCTAGTCCCATAGTAAGCTCAATAATAGATATTAATACTTAAATACATAGAATACATCTACGACTCAGAAACAAATATTCATGCTCATCACACAAATATTTGCCCTTACCGGGATTCGAACGCAGGACCTTCAGCTTCGTAGGCAGCGTCACTATCCACTAGACTAACCGGTCGTCAAAATGGTTATGGTTATGAACTATCCGATGTCCTTCCTAGGGATTTAGACTAAACGCATCTCAATCGGTTCAGCGGTTTAAGCGTGAAGATGTTACAGACATACAGACATATTTTAATATTTGTGCGGATATTACAAATATTGTTATTACCTACCTTTAAAAATTGTGATAGTTATCTATTGCAAATAATACAATATTCTCACATAAATCTTACACAATGGTTAGCTATCGACTAATTAATGAGATGAAACGCAAGTAAAAAGCTAGACTAGATCTCGCAAAGGAATATCTGGGACGCCGTGCCCCGAAGCACTCTATTAAACTTATGCTATAATAGTAGAATGTTACTGCACAGCCAAGAAACAGATCTCAATACATAGTTAATAATCCTTGATATATAAAACTATTGTAATATGGATATTTATTTATTTATTTATTTATTGACAAATACATTTACGTGACATTACAGTAATAACCAATGCGGCACATGACTTCACATACACCTTTGAATTTCTTCGTGGATATATGCAGGTTTCCTCACGATGCTTTTCCTTCACCGAAAACTAACGGTAGATATCAAATGATATTCCGTACATAAGTTCCAAAAAACTCATTGGTATTACGAGCCGATTCGAACCCACGACCGCCGTTTGACAGCCGCATGCCTGAACCGCTAGACTACCGTAGCTTCACAATTTATACATTTATAGGGACTGAAAATGTGTTGAAACAAGGCGTTAGCTTATGTTTGTCATACGGGTCTGTATTGTTTGCCATAAATTTTAAGATCCGATTTTTTCAGTCCATAACGTTACCCACCATAATTTTTTCTAGTCATATTGTCGAAAGTCATAAAATTTAACAATATTAATTGCAGTTCCGATTTTTGCAGGTCACCATTATTATTAATGGATAATCTAGTTTATAATAATTGTTGTAAGGTTTTTTTCGCAAGTCATATTGATTGGTAGTCATCTGATTAGTTAGTCATATCATTCAATGTCATGGTGGTGTCACACTTCATGTTAAAGCCTATAAACACACTCCTCAAACGCACGCTTGAAACTTTTTTCACTAAAATCAAAAATGGCCGAGATATTTGACCCAAAAGTTGAGAAAAATCTGTACTTGTAAAAATTTTGATGGATGTTGTGTCATTATTGGTTCTGGCGCTTCGCCGGCCGCTGCCGCGGCACGCTCGCTCCGCTCGCTCGGCTCGCGCGCTTAGGGTCGCGATATACCTAACACTCCTCCTCGCATTACTCGTCGTCGTACCTACACCGACCTGCCTTAGAGGTCCAATATCTTGGCCATTTTTAATTACAGAGAAAAAAGTTTCTAACAAAACATGCATATTTAAACGTACCTATTCTTTACGAAACAGTCATAAAAAGAACATGCCATAATGACGCCGCCCAGTAGTACCTAGTACCCCTTTCAAATGTAATTTGTCTGGAAATGTTTAAAATTATCTATATGACTATGGATGTTATAGATTTGGTCTCTTAGACGTAATTCACTTTAGGCATTAAAACGATATGTATATCAACCATTAGTACGTTGAAATATATGCCTTAGAATATTTATGAATAATTATCGATAGACCTTTGATCGGTTATGGACATCAATTTTCTGACTTTTGTGATTATAATACTTAATATAAGGTTATGAATGTTAGAACTATAAAGCGTTATACTTAACAAAAATTATGACTATTATGACGATGTTTATGTCTATAAATCATATGTATATCAATTTCTGCCTATCAAACTTAGAAACAATAAGTTTATGGGAAACAAAGGGACCCCATGTCATACGAGTGTCACTTTCATCGTGAAACTGTTCCTGGAGTCGACCCGACACATGCGTTTCGCATTTAAATTTTACCTTTGACTAACGCTCAGTTTTCAACATTGACTCGTTGTGCGGGGAAGGGAGCATGCCAAAATCGAATTGTATCGCATAACGTAAGATGTCGAGACCCACAGAGCCTGGTCACGACTTCCAGCGGCAGCGTTGCGCATGGAGGGAGCGAAAGGCGCGCGGGGATGTGTGAACACATTTTTTCCATACATTTGACACCTATCTGTCAAGTATGCGAGGTTTCAAATATATAGAAGAACTTCCTCGCACAACTCTGGTGGAGATTTGCTCTTATAAATAAATAAAATAAAGATGGCCTTTATTGCCGAGTTAGAGCCTTATCACACTTGCGATTTCCAAGCGTATTTTGTATGAAGGCGATCACGCAGCGTGTTCGCCGCGACTGATAATTGTATAGAAAACACGCTCGCAAATCGCAAGTGTGATAAGGCTCTTAAGGCGGTGCATTAGAAATTATTGCGTGCTTTGAAACGTCGTTCTGACAGAATTAAGAAACAATCAGGTTTGATTTTCAGATATATAATTCTTGACTATATGATTGTTCATCTGATTTGATCGATACAAGATTGCTTAAAATTTCCTTGATAGAAAAAAAATCCAAAGTTGCGTCTGTATTTTCCTTTTTTAACTCAGCGTACTCAACGATACATTATTTTACGACACAATCAAGTTAATACCATAGCATTTTATCTCATCTAAAATCTCACTTGATGAAAATAAAACTTCACTAAGTAGGTATTTATCGATATTTGTCCAAAAGAGCCATTCCCGAAGAGTGTTACATCTCTTTCTCTGGTGCGTGGAAGGCATAAGCGTATCTCTGTCTAGGGGGCTTGTTTGACTCAAATCAAGGCATCCCCTTAAGTGTACAATTTGCAAAAACTTAAATAGTATAACTATGTACTAAAAAATACTTTACTTATTATCTATTTCCACATTCTCCATCGACAACCTGAACTTGTCCTCTAACAAAGGCGTCTTCCAAAGCTTTCCACGTTTAGCGATCTCTTGCGTTGCCACCAACACCAATCCTTTTAAGGTCAACTGACCATCTTAGAATTGTTATTCCTCTGTATCTTTTATTTCCTCTTAAATAGCCGTCAACTATTTCTTTTGTCCATTTATTAAAATTTTGTCTAATCAAGTGCCCTTACTGTACTGAAATAATCTCTAGTATTCTCTTCAGTGTCGTTCCAGCCCTACCCAAGTGCACTGTAGACTCGCGTCTAATGGAAACACCTCCTCACTAAGTGCTAACGCTCGTATTTGACACCCTATTCACCTTGGCTCCGCACACGTAAACTAAATAAATCATTCCATAATTACTCGAGTCCGGCCCATAAAACACAATTTAATCCAGCAAGGTGCGCCTTTGATCGGGCTAACGAAGTTTGAGTTAGTTTGCTTTGGAGTTTAATAGTTCGTAATGTGTAAATGAAGTGAGTTTCGGAGCCACTGGTGGACGGTGTTTTAAATAGGTCTAGTTGGATAACAGTTAATGCGTAAGGAGAACGCGGGTTTGAGCCATTGCTCGAATCAAACAGTTTTTTGAATCTTAACACTGGAACAGCGTGGGGAATAAATACTGCCTTTTCCCTACTCCCGTGAGAGGAGGCCTCACTATGCATTAAACGATGAAAAAGGTTTTTTTCACTTCTGTCTATAATCTATCTACATCTGCTGCACTGAATCCTCTTTAATCGTATTTCCTATTCAAAGCCAGTTTTCCGTTTAAATCGAATGATATCAGCTTCATCAAAAACAGGATAGCATTGGCGGTGAATGTGTTTTGAAACACTAGCACATTTTCATTATTAAGTTTCAAATATACTACTACATAGGATAAAAACGGAAAGACTATAATTCAAGTTATATTGTTATTCAAATCATAAATATATTTTAATAAGAAGGTCTTTTTTTTCCTTTAATTCATTGATTGCCTAGAGTTTTTTAAGTCTTTGTCGTATTTCACAGTTAGTTTTTCTGCAACGCAGTGAAAATTGTGTATATTTTCATTTCAATAGCCATGGTTATTCTCAAACGCTTCAATGGCTCTAAGCTCCAAGTTTATCCGTGAATAGAAACAATTTTTCAGATTAGGTACTTAAATAGCCACTGCATTTCCCATATAATGGGTACCGCATAGTAGTGCATAGGCATTAAGGGGGTCAATTGGAAATAATCGCGAGCTTTGAAGCGCCGTTCTGACTAGATTAAGAAACAATTGATCTGGTCACGACTTCCAGCGGCAGCGGTGCGCATGGAGGGAGCGAAAGGCGCACGTAGATGTGTTAACACACGTTTTCCATACATTTGACACCTATCTGTCAAGTATGCGAGGTTTCAAATATAGGAGAACTTAATCCTCGCTCAACTCTGGTGGAGATTTGGTCTTAAAAATAAATAAAATAAAGATGGCCTTTATTGCCGAGTTAAGGCGGTGCATTAGAAATTATTGCGTGCTTCGAAACGCCGTTCTGACTAGATTAAGAAACAATCAGGTCTGATTTTCAGATATATAATTCTTGACTATATGATTGTGTATCTGATTTAATCGATACAATACATGATTGCGTAAAATTTCCTCGATAGAAAAAAAAAAACAAACTTGGGTCTTTATTTTACTCAGCCTACTCAAACAATACATTATTTTACGTCAGAATCAAGTTAATAAGTACTATAGTATTTTATCTCATCTAAATATCACTTAATGAAATATTAATAAAACTTCACTAAGTTAGGTATTTATCGAAAGTCCAAAAAAGCCACTCCCGAAGAGTGTTGCATTTATTTTTCTCGTGCGCGGAAGGCATAAGCGTGTCTCTGTCAAGAGGTCGTGGTCAACTCGAATCAAGGCATCCCCTTAAACGGCGTTACTAGGTACCTTCAAAGACTTCCTCCCCTTTGTAGCGCATGAGACTGAACTTTTCAGTGACCCGTGCCGTGCTCTAGTTTCCCACTATAAGTTAAATAGTAAGAAGCAGCTACAGCCAAGAACTTAAAAATAAAACAAATTTGTCGTTTATTATAGGTTTTCTCGAAGTGGGTTGGAGAAAACTTTGGCAGTTTTACAGGAGAACTGTTGTTACAAACTCCGTTTTACACTGCAACAAATGTGTACCTACATTGTTTTGGCTAATCGGGTTTCATAGGGTACCGATTATTTCATGTCATATTCATTTTGGATATGTAACGCCCGTAGTACTTACTCGAAATTCTCGAAAAAAAAAGAAACTGGAATGCCAAGAAATAAGAGATCCACTATCACAGAGCTCCATTGACACCGTTTTGATACTGCAATTGATTAAGATATTTCAAGGATATATATTATACGAGAGTCAAAAACTGCGTAACGCCATCTAGAGAAATGAGAAAATCCCACCAAAACGTAACCATCATAGATACTCGGAATTTAAGTCGCAAAATTAAAAAGAAGATATAATTTCAATAGATTCCGTGGCTTCTTGAGCATCACACCTTGTTACTGAGTTTAATTATTGTTCGACTCTAAAAACCTCCTGTCATAGGAGAAGATGGCATAAGTCCTGCCATAGATGCCATGAATGGTGATGACTTTATACATTAATGGGTTCATGCTACTTTTTAGCACTGCCTGCTGTTAAATATTTGACCCACTGACACTGGAATGCAGACCGTCTCATGAAGTCACCGGACTAGTGAGATGTAAGCAGTACACTAAGTATGCAGTATGCAAATTATGGTACTAATTCAGAATATCTTTTTGCTCAAACTTTGTAGGTTTACTGGGTGTAGTTTATTTACTTTTACATCACTCAAAAGCGTTTCTTTCTAGTCGTAATCGCCAACAAACGCAATTCTTCACAATACCAATTCAAGACTATCATTAATTCATACTTACTCTTTTTTAATTTTGGTAAATTGGTTGTAAATAATCTGTATAAAAATATCGGTTGTGTATTGAATATTATTTTTCGTTCTATATTAAGACGTACTGTGTATGCCTACTTGAAACGGGTCAACAAACTACAAATAAATCCCATGCATTTACTAAGGCGATTGCGGCTGGCGCCTGACAAATGTTTTACTGAATATCAATTATTGTGACTGCTCACTGTATTTCTACAGATGTGCACTTGATATAGTACTAGCGTTATGATGTTCTTTATTCATTTCAAGTTTTAGATAGTTCTACCACAATTATAATACTATAAAGAGTAAAAAATAAAACTACTGGCTATATAAGGTGCTAACAAATTAAGTACCAATATTTTAAGAGGTTTTACATTACATCAAAACAATTGACTTTAAATAGAAATTAAGAAAACTTTTCATATGATATTTTTGTTTTAATTTCCGGTACAAAATAAATAAATTAAAATTTCGACCAAACATAATCAGCCTGTGCATTCAACTGACAAGATGTTAAAACACTATCTGTCAAGTGAACATCGTCGTTTGTGACAAACGTCAATGATTGATTGTTGACTATCTCATTAACAGGGTGTTTTTACGCAGTAACGTTGTATCCCTAATTATCTCCAAAAAGTGATACACACTTTTAAATGTTTCATACTTAACTCTACTCCTAGAGACTAGTACTATCAGCTCTAAAAGTATTGGTACCTAATTTGTTAGCACCTTATATATTGCCCGCATAGGTCCGCGCGGAACTCGTTTGTATCGTAGCTCCATACAAGCTCTCACCCCCCATTTCCCTTTCACATTTTTGGAAAAAAACTATCCTATGTCCTTTCCTACGTTTCAAACTATCTCTATACCAAATTTCATCTAAATCGGTTCAGCGGTTTAAGCGTGAAAAGGTAACTGACAGACATATAGTTACTTTCGCATTCATAATATACACAAACAAAACAAAAAAAACATTAGCCACCACGCTCTTAATGACATTGTTCGGAGGGCCTTAATATCCGCTAACATCCCGTGTGTGCTCGAACCACCCGGCCTATGTCGCGCGGACGGCAAAAGACCGGACGGGCTAACTTTGGTTCCGTGGCAGAAGGGTAAGTGCTTACTCTGGGACGCTACGCAGGTCAGCACTTTTGCCGCTTCGCGCCTCTGCCGAACGGTGCAGACAGCTGGAGCCGCGGCAGAATTTGCTGCGGTTAGAAAATGGGACAAATATTCGGCCCTAAAAGGTTATTATTTTTTTTTTCCTCTAGCCTTTGAGACGACGGGGTGCTGGGGGTCGGAGGCGATGTCCTTCATCAGGGAAGTTTGGAGAAGAATTAAGGAAAGGGGGTCCGATGCTCGCGCGGCTTGCTTCCATGCGCAAAGGTTATCCATCGCCATCCAACGTGGTAACGCTGCAAGTGTGATGGGCACCTTATAAAAACCTAACCTAGTATTCTGATGTGACGGGTCCTGTAGTGTCAAGCAAAGAGAATATAACCACTACGTTCTAAGAGACGGGACTTCGAACTAAGTTTTGGATGACAGTGACATTGTCATTTGATTTTGACATGATAACTCAATTGAGTTTAGCTACTTTGCCATACCACATTAAAAAGTCCCATACGGAAGTAAGTCGTACCAACATAATGGCACGAAAGGGATTAGGGATGTAATACTTAACATTATCGATGTCGATAATATTAGTACGCAACGTTATCGATATCGATAAATTATGATGGTCAGGTCTACTGCATGAAGAGCAAATTATTGCACTAAGTATATCGACACTAACGAAGTCATAAAATGATAATAAATGATTTGTCAATTTATTTAATTCACACCAATTTATTAATTATAAAAATTATTTAGGAGTAGGTATATTTAAGTTTACAAAATTTCACCAATTTGTCCATACTGTCTCTTTTTCGTTCGCAAACAGTCCAATGTATTTCCATAATTACACACAATTAGACAGCTCCCGCTTGTATTGTCCAAGTGCCGTAGATTTTCAAAACTAAATCAATGTTTACGCTCGATATTTCATTATTTTCGTAATGGGTAGCTGTATCTACTTACATATTTCGTTATAACATTAAAGGTTAAACAAACGTGTACGTACCTAAAGTTCTTGGTATCTATTATGCTGGCTTTAAACTGGTTGATGACGAGAATCTTAAACATATGTTTATCAATTTGAAAATAATTAAGATCGTGTTGTATTCGTCAAAAGCATTGGTTGTTTGACACACATGTTTTCTCCTGAAGTTACAATATCCGCCATGGTAGAAGCACAGATAGAAAAATTGTCACTTGTTGTCAGATTAGAGCTGAATTTGAGCAAATGGATGTCATTCTTCTTTTTGTTCCTAGTTGCGTGACACTGGTGTCAAGCATCACAGTGCATAAGAAAGCATCACATATTATGATAAGAATTAACCTGGCTTCACCATTGCATCGTAGATTGACAGGACATCGACAGTATGTTAATTGGGTGCACAATGCAATGACAAACACAATAAAGCGTTTTTTACTTCACCTTGCACATTGAAATCCTAATCCCCTTATTTTACCAACAAATGTTTCACCGAACGCACCGTTTCACAGAATTTTCGTTTTATTGATGTTTTTTTCTCAAAAACTGTTTAGATAGGTACCTAAAAGGTCATAGTGTATTATAAGGTTAGGCTTTTTCTATAACAATCCTAAAAGGTTTACGGTTTCAGAGAAATCGTTGAAACCTACATTCGACAGATTCACGATTCACCTGATTTACGTTTTAATACTGAAAGCACAGCTAAATGGTAGAGTCCACAATATTTACATAGCCTCGATATTAATGGCATCATCTAAAACGGATTATGGTTTATCGATACCGATTTATATCGACTTGTATTAGTACTATAAATTCAAATTCAAATTCAAAATTATTTATTTGCAGAATTATGGTACATTACATTGATGGATTTTGAAATAATATGTTCAGCACAATTCACCATTTTAGTGGCATGCAAATTACAAATTATTATCAAAAATAAAAAATATAAAAAATTCTACGTTCTAAAATGCATAAACTCGTTCATATTATAAAAACAATTATCATGGAGCCAACGACGAAGTTTTGACAAGAACAATGTATATGGCAGATTTCTTAAGTCTATGGGAATATTGTTGTAAACTCTCACAGACATCATGTAACAGTTTTTGTTGTACAAGGCTGTCTTAAAAGCGGGTTGTTTAAACCTGCACAAATCCCTGTTGCGTAAACGTGGATGTTGGGTTGGTTTTTCAAATAGCTCAGGGTTGTTTCTTACAAACTTTGCATGCTCATAGATATAAATTCCAGTCAATGTAAGGACATTAAGCTTTTTAAAAAGCGGTCTACAAGATATTTAAGATCCAACTCTACAGATAGCACAAATACAGCGCTTTTGTGTCACAAACACTTGGTTAACATTTGTCGAGTTGCCTAAAATGATAACTCCGTCGCGGAGAACAGATGCAACGTAGCCATGATACGCCGTAAGAGCGGTTGACTCATCTGTTACACTCCTCAGTCTTTTTAAGGCAAAAACAAATTTGTTTAACTTGTTACAGATGTTCAATCTGATAGAAATGATTGAAAACAGGAGAGGAAAAATGATAGGACACATGTTACGCCACGACGACTGGATGAAAACAATAATAGAGGGAAAAATAGAAGGGAAAAGAAAAAGGGGAAGGCCGAGGATATCTTACATGGAGCAAATAAAAGAGAAAATAAACGCTTCATCGTACAGAGAAATAAAAAGAAAGGCAGAATGTAGAACAAGTTGGAAATTACTCCACCGACAAGAGCCTAGCTCTTAAATAAGAAGAAGAGAAGAAGAAGTTAGAGGTACAGATGTTAGTAATTTGTTGCTTCCAGTTAAGACACCTGTCAAGTGTGAGACCCAAGAAACATACGTCATCACAACTATTTATGGGTTTTCCTTAACAATTCACAGCTAGATATGCTTGATTAGTCCTATAATTAGAAAATTGAACCCAATGTGTTTTATCTATATTCAATACTAATTTATTATTATTTAACCATTTTTCGATGTCATTAACTGCATTATTTACTATATTTTCAAATGTCAAAATGTCCCTATTATCTGCTACAATAATTGATAAGTCATCAGCATACATAATAATTTGATTCGATGTCACTTGAGGAATGTCATTTACATAGAGTACAAAAAGTAACGGGCCCAGAACGCTACCCTGGGGCACGCCGCTTTGTGTATTTTGAAAAGTCGATCTATATTGTGTCAATTCATTTTTATTGTTAAGTCTACTAACTTGTTCACATTGCCTTCTATTTGATAAGTATGTCTGTATCCAGTTATAAGCACCGCCGCGGATACCATAATTATAACATTTTTCCAGTAATATCGTATGATCAACGAGGTCGAATGCTTTCGACATATCAAAGAATACAGCTACTACAGAATTATTCTTATCAATATTTTCGGTGACGCTCTGCAGTAATTAATATGCAGCATGTGTTGTCGATCTGCCCTTCACGAATCCGTACCGTTCCTTCACCAAAATGTTATTTTTGTCTATAAAATTGACGATCCTATCTCTCTACGATAAACACAGAACTCTTTACAAAAAACCCAATTTAGAAATAGCCGTCTCTTAAAAATTCATTACATTTAAATTAATAAGGAAGACACGGCCAGTGGTCCTCAAATATTCATGGCAAGGGTCAGCGGGTTCTTGCTCGTGTTAACTTGAACCCAAACCGTGTCATTAGACAATTTCATTAAATAACCGTTCATTACACCTGCTTCTTATTAAAGGTTGCTTATGAAATTAACCTTTTTTTAATCAAAGCTTTCAAGAAGCAAGCTTGCGCTTATAAATTGTACAACGTTATTTTCGTGAATCCTTTGGAAAGTTGGTGTTTGTAATATAATATTTATACAGGTATGGTAATAGGTAGTTATTTACGATACAAGTGCCGAAAATAGGAAACTTGCAACGAGTGGTGATAAATTAAAACACGACCGAAAGGAGTGTTTTAAATCGACACGAGTTGCGAATTACCTATTTGCACGTGTATCGTAGAATATTTTACTGTACATATGGCCCTTTAAAGTTTCGACATATGCACGGAAAGTGCTCTTTCCGCACTAGTGTGGGAAAGTAGCACCATATATACTGTAAAATAACCTTTTCCACTAGCCAGGTGAAATTACATGAAAACTGACAGCGAACAACATTTTTCACTTTATCTGTATATTGTTTCAGAAGAACAAAGTTAACATACGTAAACATTTTAGTTACCTAAAATAAAAGTGATTTTCGGAATCGCAATGCGCTACCGGATACGGTCGTAATCGTATTTAAAGAAAATACTAGTTCTAAATTCGTTTGTTGAATAAACCCTAATCACTTGTCAAGCCCTACTCAGCGTCAACTGTTAAATCGGCATTCGATCTAACGCGTGGTTTACAAAGAATTATCGAATTATTACATCATTTATTTAACAACGTTTAAAAAAATACTTCACTGGTAACAATGACACGAGCCTCCCAAGTACCTATATACGTTGCTAAAGAAGATACTTTAATATGTGCTAGGTATTATCAAAGAGTCTATCTATCTAGGACTACTCTATAGTTTTGATAAATAAGGTTATTTTTTATGCAGTGTGTCACCGGCACGCGGGCATTTATTAAAACTGATAATAATATGTTCCATTAGCAATTGTTTGCATGTAAATATTTGCAAATCATAATTATGCAAATTAACAGCGCAATTATTTTTCCAAGCAATTATTTTTACTTTGTTGAACATTTCTGGCAATTTAAATTTTGTTAGAAAATGTATGAAGTCGGAAATATAGTCAATTATTTGAATAAAGGTCATGATTATGTTAAAGAACTGCGTTAATTTACCCTACAGTAGGGTAAATTAACGCAACTTAACCCTTAATCTGGCAGAGGAAAAATAAATCTAAAATCTGTCTATTGCTGTGTTTGTTTGCCTTCATAGAGGTCCAACACATCATGTTAAAATATGAAAAAAAATCTTTTTGATGTATTTTTTGAAAAACAGCATGTATGGCAGAGCATACATTGCCAAAATGAAGGAAAATACTTTTACAAAAAATAAAACTAAGTTTTTGTGTGAAACTGTAAGATTGTATTTATCAAATTGCACAAAACCAAACTAACAAAAATTATAAATCTCCTCTCAAAACAAAAACCAAAAATTCTATCAAAAAAATCATATTTCTCTCAAAATACAGGGTCTAACAAAAACATTAAAAACAACACTAAGTTTTTTAAAAAACATTTAAGTTTTTGTTCAGTGGCATGGTAAGATACTAATCTTTTGAATGGTATTTTAAATGACAGTTTCTATTGTTTGTGTGGCTTACAAAACACAAGCGAACATTACATTTCATACAGATCACTGTGGTAAATTTCGAACAAAGACGGCATCTTGAATTTGGCAGTGTATGTCACGTCATACAGCGAGTTTGAACTGAAATTGCTGTGAGTAATTCAGTGAGTTAGTGAAATAAAGTAATGCAGTTCGATGCACAATATATTACAGCGTTATGAATTAAGAAATAAAACAGCATGTTTCATAGAAAAGATAAGAGAAAAACACAATTAATTACCTTTGAAAGCACAACACTGTTCCGCCGCCACGACATTTTGACGACATTTGATTTTTGATGTTGCCAAATTAATTATTTTTCACCCATTTCGGGAGTAATGTTGCTACAATAAAAAAATAATGAAGTAAATCTTGCCATAAAAGTCGTTAGATTTTTTTGAAGTGCTAGTATGACAGTGCCAAATTAAAGGTTAAAATAAGTTTCTGTCAAAAATGTCATTTTTGGTACAAGCTTTTATTGCCGATTGTACTTTTCTGTATAAGTACTATCATCAACTACTTACACATTGAGACGATTCTAAGGAACCCAAACTCAACGGGGTTACGTCGGTTAAGTACTGAATTCCCATGGCCACCTTCTGTCTCCATCATCAGATAAGATCGATGGTACCTTAATACTCAATTGTCATCCAAACTATACTTATCTTATACCCAAAATTTCAACTCAATCGGTCGCCGGGAAGTGGGTCAAATTTAACTTGCAAGATTTGTCCCATACATACATACTAATACATACTAACAGGGCAAGTTAATATAAAACTTGTAAATAAGCCCGCTTACCGATAACACACTGTATAGCAGTGTTTTTCAGCCTAAGCCTCGCGCGCCCAGGAGGGTCATGAAGTCTTTTCAATGAGGTCGTAGATCTTAATGCTACACAAGTAAGCTTAAGCAGGTCTTAAAGTAAAAATTATGTTATTATAATAATAAATAAGTCAATGAAAATTAATTTAAAGGAATACAGGCGAGTTACGAACAGTAGAAGTTGTGAAAAAAAAGATTAAAAAACACTGCTGAGATTGAGGTTAGGTCATCATCATCATCATCATTTTCAGCCTGTAATCGCCCACTGATGAGCATAAGCCCCTCTTCGAGTACGCCACTTATCCCGGACCCGTGACCCGCGGTCTTTTTTACGTCGTCAACCCATCATGCTGGTGGACGACCGACGCTTCTTTTTCCTGTAAGTGGCCACAAATCCGGTTAGAGGTTCAGTCTAGAAAAATGTAAATACATTAAAGGTACCGTATCATACCATGAATGTACTAGGAACGTGTCAGGCAAACAAAATATTCTTTTCATCCTCCTCCTCCATTCCTCGTACAAAGAATATTTTCTTGCATGTGACGGTAAGGTTGCCGTCATGTTATGATACGGTCTAGTGGGCACAGACCTTAATAAGTAAAGAACACACAGGATCTTTGACATATGCAGGGTAATGGGTTCACTAGTATGCATCCCGTAACATTTCATCCAAAACCATAATTTCAAAAACAGTAAACTTTTCAGGATTCTTATAAAACAAACCTATTCTAACATGATGGGTTCTACAGAATGACCTTTTAGTTGTTCCTAAAAAGTTAACCGTGAGTATTGTTTTTTCGAAGAAATGATAAACCGGTGAAACGTTTGTCGGTAAAATAATCTCCGCTCTAGAATCACCCCAAATAATAATGTGTCACAACGGAACTTTATTCACTTCTTCAGTTTGTATGGCTAACTACCGACGAACCAGGCTAACTACTGGCCAAGAATTTGGTCCTTATCCATTTAAGATTCTCGTAAGGAAAGCCTACTATACTGTTAATGAATTCCTGACAGATTGTAATTAATGGAGTTGAGCGAAACCAAACTTGGCTCCAATCATAGCTTAAAAAATGGTATGCCCAACATGGTGATCGACCCAATGTATTTTTAACCGACATCAAAAAAAAGGAGGAGGTTCTCAATTCGGTTGTATTTTTTTTTTCAATGTTTGTTACCTCAGAACTCCGTCATTGATGAGCCGATTCGAATTTTTTTTTTGTTTGTAAGTATATGCATCCAGGTAGGTCCCATTGTTTTTAATTTAGTTGGATGATGGGATCCATGAGGAATTGAGAGAACTCCTCAATAATATTAGGCACGCGTGTAGTGATTTTGGTATTTTCTATTATATCTCGTGTATTTACATCCGGAAATCATACATTTGGTGGAGTGGAACTGATGATGAAGACCACAGATGACTTATGGAATTCCTCAATTATTTACTTAAAGTACAAAAGCACGTCACAGATTAAGATTCCGCTGAAATAGCAGCTAATGAAGTACCAAAGGTGATCCTTGTGGAATCGACGGAAGTCCTCAAATATTATCGGGCCACATACAGCGATTGGGTTTTTTTCTCTAATAATCAACGCATTTGCTCTCGGAAATCAGTTCATGTGATAAATTGGAAAATAAATGTTGAAATGTTCTCGTGGCTTGGCAGAGTACTAAATTGAAGTCGGTTAAAACTCTGTTTTTAAAGTAAATTATTTAGATCTTTATACCTACCTGTGTTGAAAAAATAAATGCATTAGTATTGTTATTATTGTATATGTTAGAAAACGTACATTCCATGTAAAACATTGAAATGGGATCTGTATTGTTACCTTTGATCAATAATGATTGATTAATTAGCGTCGTATACTCATAATACCCTGAAGCCAACACACACACATGCCAGTTACTGAACTAGACTCTGTTACAGTAAATACACACACACACATACACACGGCGCTACAAAGCGAATATGATGAGAAAGAAAAGCACTAGATATTAACACTGAATAAAAAAGTTAAACTAACATGTTCACGTAACTTTACGTGTTAAAATATATGATGTTTAGTGTAGAGGCTAGCAAATAAAATACTGCACATTATAATGCTGGATTTTCAGAAACTTATTTAACTGCATTAAGTAGGTAAACCATTTTCTAGAGTATTTTTAGCGCGCTACTAAGACCTACATTAATTAATTATGAAAGCGCCGACCAAAAAGATGTAAAATAATTTTGCTCTTCATTTTCTTTTACTACCCTACCCTACACGTCGGTTTATTTAAAATTCAAAAAGCACACTCATTATTTTAAACTGAAGTGAATTCACATTGAAAGGTTAAAATCTACTTTGAACTTTTAGTGGCATTTTCAATTCATGACGAAAAAAATCATTGCACTTCGTACTCATTGTAAAGTTTCACTTTACACACGATGTCAATTTATGTCGTTCATAATTAATCTTAATGAATATACTTTCCATTGTATCCTCACTTAAAACTCCACCTATTTTTACCTACGTCGTAATCGTTATACACAATATATGTGTTTCAATGCTCCATTATCCCCATAAACTTTACAAATATGCCCACACCAAACTTTCCCTTTAAATAAACATCCCTGTTTGTAAACTTAATGCTACCTTTTACTGCCTACCATTAAGCGGGTCCGAGCTTTCAACTAAAAATACTGACCCAATTCATTTGTTACAGGCAAAAGGTATGCGGGCTCCGAGGGTCCCCGCTACCTTGCTTCTGTTGCTCATCGCAATAGACACACTGCACGCCAACCGGAGGAAGCAAAAGGAAAAATATGTGCCAACCACCATCAATATCTGCGATATAAGCGACCGAGACTCGAAAGTGCACTGCTACTGCGAACACAGCCAAGAAATAAATGAGGCTTTAAAAACAGAATGCTGGGTGTTCAACGGCGGCATACAGAAATCCGACCCGCTTTGGACAAGTTTCTCCTCGCAGTCCAACATAGAAACTTTAGCGTTCAATGTCCGGGCAGATGGTGGATTAGGCTTTGTACCGTCCAAAGTACTACGGTACCTTAGGAGGCTGAGGCAGTTCAGCATAAAGCACAGCTTAATACCGAAGATAGACACAAACACATTTTCAAACCTAACCTCACTACAGGAGATGACGCTGACGAAAAACCAAATAGTTGTCCTGAATAAACACGCTTTCTATAATCTACCTAATTTGACGACTCTAACACTGGACGAGAATAATTTAAAGGAATTGGTGACCGAGACTTTTTATGAACTCCCAGTGTTACAAAAACTGTACCTAACTAATAATAGTATTAGTGTTATACAAGACGGAGCTTTCCGACATCTTGTTAATTTAGCAGAATTAGAGCTGGATAGAAATAATATAGTCACGCTCAAGAAAGAGTGTTTTGACGGACTGGCCAATTTGAAGCGGCTAGATTTAAGGAAAAACAAATTAGCTGTACTCGAGTCATTTACGTTCACTGAACTGTGGAATCTTCAGGAATTGTTATTAGACTATAATGAAATTTATATTTTGGCTCAAAGGACTTTTGATGGATTATCATTGTTAAAGAAATTAAGTATTAGTCACAACAAGCTAGTGACCCTCGCCGGGGGCTTGTTTGAGGGGGTGCGAGGATTATCGTATCTTGATTTGAGGCACAACAAACTACAGAGATTCACGATGGACAACTTACGCCCAATATACGACAATCTCAAAAATCAAAACAGTAACATCAATTTAGATGGTACGTATATCTTTGAATTATCTCTTAACCCATTATTTGATGTAAAAAATAGTGCTGATTTTGATGACCTGTTTAACTTATTTGGACCGACGTTGGGGTTATTTTGTAGAAACAAAATGCATTAAAAACATTTTAAAATTTCGACATTATTGCAGCCACGACAGTAAAGTTGCTGGAACGCTGAAGTAATGACCGTTGTCGATACTACTGTGAACTTAGTAAATTTAAAGATAAAATTTACTTTCCATACTAATATTTCAAATGTGAAAATGTGTCTGTTTTGAAGCCTAAACCGCTGAACCAATTTAATTGAAATTTAGTATAGCTATAGTTTGAGTCCCGAGGACGGAAAAAGAATAGTTTTTATCTCGGAAATCATATCCCATATGGGGGTGAAATGGCGGGTGAATAACATGTAATTTGGTACACAGCTAGTTTGAGTCCTAGGAAAGGACACAGGACACTTTTTATTCTGGAAATCATTCCACGAGGTCGGAGTCGCGGGCAGAAGCTAGTAACCAAATAATCAATTTAAGCCGGTCTAAACCTTGTAGACAGGCTAAAAAAGTCAAACTATAATTACAATAACCATTCAAAAAAGTTACTGAAAAAGCCCGTTTAAATTAGCATTGATTGACTTCGACAATTTAGACGATTGAAAGTTTCCATTTTGGACACGTTATAATTTTTCATTAAATAAATGAATAATCAAGCGCTACACAGCATGTATCATCCATACGAACTATTTTTAAAGAGCTAAGCTAAGCTAACTTTAAGCACAAATGAACATATTTTAATATCTTTAGTTATATATAAAATAAATCATTATTTTTATACGAATTATTTGCCATGTTTCGATAACAGTAGTAACTGATATCTCTCACGCTTTTAACAACACGACGTCATTGTCAGTGTCAAATAAAGGTCTGCATCACATTGCTGCTCTAGAGAGCTGAAAAAATTTAATAATTATGCTTTTGACAACTCAAGGGTAAATGTTATTGTCATGTATTAGGTACCACGAAATATGTGGGGTTTAGCGGGACAGTATTAAAATACGTGCGTACAATTGAAGATGTAATCGAGAGAATGACCTGCGGATTTTTGACACACGTCAATGCATATTGTGTGTTTACCCACATACATTACAGTTATATTTAAGGGTTCCGTACCAAAAAGGCAAAAAAATAATTGTCTGAAGGAAGCCATGGTCCGTTTGTCATTTATTTTCTTTATAAAACATTTCTAAACTAAGTTTCTACTTGTGGGAGTCTCGGGGACTAATGCTCAACTATGGGTCTTGCGGATGTTCGTGTTTCAGATGGTTGCATCTAAGGGTTGGCATTCTAGGCTCCATATCTTTCCAAAATAAAGCTGAGTCGTGACGGGTTTACTATAGAAAAGTTTGTAAGGATCCCTCGGTGCGAAAGTCACAGTCGCATTTGGCCGGTTTTTTTTAATGTCTGTTAAAAGAGATGTAAAAATTATCGTTGTTAACACACATTGTTTATGCTACTACGACTTTTCAGGGCGTACCTTCCTAAGATAATTATTTACATCAATTGGCATTATGACTGTCACTATAAAATATCATGAGCTATTTCATAAAAGATGTGACGTTCATAAATAATAGAAATAATATTGAAAACACTAAGAACTTAGTAAAGTAGAGTTATAAAAATATATGGGACTTTGTACACGCTACTGCGATAAGAAACACGTCTGAAAATCAATTTATCTATATATTGAAATATAAGAACGTGCAAATAATTATGGTCAAATGACATTGCCATTACTTAAATTACGTACCTCTTAAATAAGCATCCATGCAAAATATATAAAAACGTTAACACATTCAAAAATTGTTTGCATTGACCCCATTTTGAATTAATGGTTTTACTTTGACACGATTTTCTGATCACTGTGAAAATCTATTTTGACTGCCGATTCAACTTTGTTCCCAAAGGCGTAGACCTAGCAGTGAATCCAGTAAAAAACCTCTTTTTTTGTTCCAGGGAATGATTTCAACTGCGACTGCCACCTGGCATGGATGCACAAGCTTCGCCACGAAGCCAGCAGCGTTAAAGTACGTACATCCCTTGAGAAATTCGTCTGCAAGTTCAACGTAAACCCCACCACCCTTAACGCGCACTTAACTTACTTCGAAACCAACGCGATAAACTCGAACAATTTGCCAGAGAATGATGACAAAAGTCAAATAAAGGAGTACTCAGACGAGCCAGATGAATTTTTTCACGAGGAAATCGATGACACTTACGTTGATGAACCCAAATTGACGAAGGCTGAGAACGAAAGGACGTTACTGCAGATACCGGTGGAATTACTACCGTGCCCGCAGGATGTGAAGAGCGTTACCGACAGAACCTACACGTATCCCTCTCAAAACGAGGCCAAAGACTACAGAAACCTCATTCAGCCGTCGGCGGCGGGCGCCTCGCAACTTACATTAAATTTCGCCCTCCCCGCGTTCCCAGTTCTGATGTTATTTAGATACGGCTACTAGAGTATAATGAAAATGAAAATTTGCCGTATTTCTAATTTTTGGACCAGTCACTTTGTAAAGTAAAAGAGAAGTTAGCATTTCAATAAATTACTGTTTATACTAAACTTGTTCTGTCGACGTCATTTCATTTGTACTCTTCCATTTGAAACGTTTTGAGATGAATATTAAATTATTTCGAGAGATCACTTTCTCGTTTGTTCAAAACTTCACGGGGATGTAAATTTTAATTAAAATTTTATAAGAAAATGTGATATAATTATAAGTACTGTATAGCTCTATAAGTAAGACAAATCCTTAGGGCAGATACTTTAATGTACCTACTTTTCTAAAAGAAAAACTACCTTTCGTAATGTAAATATTGTAAGTTGGTAACGATTTGGCTTATTTTTCTTGTTAATAATATTGAGAAGTCTGTAAAAATATGTGGAGCATTATATTCCTTACCATATTACTTGTTAACGTTTATATGGTAATTATGTGATTATAATAATGGTAATAGGTGTAGTATGTAAAATAGTCAGCTAATATCTTGTTTTTGTTGGAATCAATGATTTAAACCAAACAATAATATAAACGGAAAGACAAATAAAGTACCTACATGAAGCTTTATTTATTCCAATTTCTGTTCCACTTCATCTGAAATGCATACAGTTAGTTAGTTTCAGTTCAATAGGAATATTAAAAACATTTTCTTTAAGAAACTGTCTTTCGTTTTTGAGATATTTTAATTGAATTTTCTATTCCTATACGGTTAAGTTTTCTGAACTGATGCTGAAATAACAGTGAAATAAATAGTCACGTAGGTATAGCACATGACATTTTTTTTTAATAAAAAAAGTTGATATCGTTTTTAATTATTTATTTTAAAACTGAATATTTAATACTCATACGGGGCAAGTGCGCCAACGGGGTAAATGCGCCTATCATACAGGACCGGTCATTGTGGCACTCTTTTGGGGAGGCCTATTTCTGGCACTGGGCGTCTTCTGGCTGATATGATGATAATAATGATCATCTAAGATGTCTATAGTACTAAAATATCAGTAAATTTCAATATGGTCAATAGCACTTACCCCGGTGGCGGACTTGCCCCGTCTGACTTACTAGCTACAGGTAGGTGTATTTAATTTTTTCAAAGATACAGGCGCATGTGAAATTGAATAATTCAATAAACTACTTCCCTCTATTGTAAATATTGACATTGTATGTATATTACTTATGTTCTCGACATTAAATGTAAACAAACCACTCTGAGGTTGTGGTTAAGTATCAATCATATTTTAAAGATAACTAATAATTATGAGGGAATTCCGTTGCAAAAATAGGATTAAAATGTAACCACAAATATTAAAATTTCGTTGCACTTTAAGATAACTAACTTCGAATATTGTAAATAATATTGTCGTTCGATATGATAATAATTGTTTGTAAACGTTTTCGTTTTGTAAAGGGTTCCTTTAAAATAATTTACTTAATTAAAAATTTGATGTTGAATATATTTTTATTTCATTACACATTACAATACCTCATTCAGTTAATAATTACTATATTAGGTACCTTTATTGTTTACCAATTAGAAGACCTTAAAACTTAGAGGAACCTTCAGGTCGATCACATAACGCAATGTACGTTAGGTAGATCTAAATGTCAACTTTTATATGGAAAAATGACAGTTGAATTGTCCTAACGCGCGTTTGAAACGTTACACGTGATTTACTCCTCAGCACTTTATTTTGATTAGGCGTTGTCAAATGAATGGGCAACTGTTTTAAGACCATGATGTTATTTGGTCATGTCTATAAAACGTACCGTGAAACATGCCTACTTTGCCCGCATTTTTCGGAAAAACACGTTTTTTTTTTATAATTTTACGTTGTGTCCCACTGCTGGGCAAAGGCCTCCCTCCTAGACTTCCAACTCTATCCCGACTCATTGCCAATTCTGGTCAGTCACTTTGAATTTCAAAGTTTGAAAGACGTCCAGTTCATCCCGCCATCTCCTCTTCGGCCGACCACGGCGCCGTTGCCCATCGTATGGCACCCACTCTGTAGCTATTTTAGCCCACTTCTGTGGGTGCATACGGCAAACGTGACCAGCCCAGTAAGATTAAGATAAGTATCAATTTTTGAAGTGAAAACTTCTTTAGCGGCGCTGAGCACTTTTTGGGATGGGGAAAAATTGTTAAATACGCGACAGAGTTTTGTGACGTCAGATGTGAAGGTCACTTTTTGCTGCTAGCCGATTCGATTTAATTCAAAACTGAACGCTATTCGTAAGAGTATAAAGCTGTTGAAACACTTTTTGCAATAGCATATTCTGCAAATACATTTGTAATAATACCAACGCGTCCTTCACCGTTTTGCTATTGAGAAAATTCGAATAGTTCGAATTTGGGCGTTATTCCTACAGAGATAAAGCTTAGAAAAATATTTACCAACGGCAAAAACAAATTGATATTTTGGTCACCACCGCCGTCTGCTGTTCTTGCAAATTCGAATAGTTCGAATTTAGACGTTATTCCTAAAGAGATAAAGCTTTGAAAAATATTTAACAATGGCAAAAACAAATTGGTATAGTGTTTGCCGCCGCCCATCGGCCGTCGGCGCGCCGACGGGCGAGCCGGTGGCTCGTCGCACCCAACGTGCCCGCGGCCCGTCCGCCTAAATAATTGATAATTGTTTATAAAGCGTCAAATTCATTTTCAGGGTGAAACCGTAAGATGTCACGTGACCTGATCGAGAAACTGTTACAATGTTATTGAGTTTTCACTTCTGCCGGCACTCGCGGAGTCTTTTACTGCGCGTGATCCGCGCAATGAACAGATAAAACGCTGCCGTAGGTCGCTTAGGACCAAAGTCGTTACCAAGGCGTTAGGCATTCTTACATTGCCAAACCTCTTACTACTACAAATAGCCGTCTATACTAGAGAGAATCTGGATAGATATCTTAGGGGGAGGGGAACCGACCAGGTCACGCGTTATGGTCACAAACTTGCCCCGGTGCCTCGAAGGCTGGTCAAAATGGCTCAACATATACATAAGTAGGTATATAATTAATTGTCAATAAGCATAATAGACCTAGTCTTGTCAGTTTCAAAAATAAACTTATATCATGGCTTTTTAAGCAATCGTTCTATAGTTTTGAAGAGTTTTTAAATTTAAAATAATAATTATACAACGTGTTAATAAAATAACGCAAAACCTGAAAACAGTTTGTTCAGAATCGAGAGTAGAATGCGAAAAAAATAAAAAAATAATTTTTTGACGCGATTTATTTTTTACATTTGTATGGAGCAGGTCGCCCCAGTCGGCCAACACTCCATACAAATGTAAAAAATAAATCTTGTCAAAAAAATTTATTTTAATTTTTTTCGCATTCTATGCTCGATTCTGAACAAACTGTTTACAGGTTTTGCGTTATTTTATTAACACGTTGTATAATTAATAATTATTTTTTCATCACACTTGCTCGAAAAGGGCTTCATAATGCGCAGACATACAGAGCTGTAATAGTCTGTGTTACGCCCACGGGCGTAATGGTTTTTTTCTTAAATTGTATCTGTCACTCATGCGGCAGTTACAAAGCAAAGAGGTTTTATATCAAATACGATGTCTTAAAACGTATTTATAAATAAACTTAAACTCAAAAAACTACTGAAACATGTTTAACTGAATTATTTACAGATAATATGTAGTTATTTAGTGTCTATGTAAAATGTTATTAAGTGTTTTCAAATCGTGGCTGTATAGAGAAGGGTCTTTGCCATACGCGCCTCACGTCAAATTCAACAAAATGGCCGACTGACATGTTGCAGTTTTTATTACGATTTGTATTCATTTCATCTAAAATGTATTTGTTTCCTCGCAAATGTGATGAAAAACATTGTGTATAACACGGGCGTAAAAATATTGCAAACTCGAGTCATCAAAAGCCCTCCGCCTTCGGCGTCGGGCTTCTGATAGACTCTTGTTCGCAATATTCCACTTCCGCCCCTCGTTAAACAATGTACTATTTATAACCTAAGCTTATTTGAACACGTATATAATGTTGACATGTAATTTTTTATTATTAATAAAGCGTTCATAGCCTCGCGGCGCCTACGAGTTGGAAACGAAGATGGCAGCGGTCAGTCTTTGGATGGGTGACCGCCTGATGTTTGAGTGGTTAATATAAGTGAGCGCTTCCGTGCTTTGGAAGGCACCCTAAGCAGTTGATCCCGGCTGCTGTCTATGACAGTAGTCGTTAAGCCGAGTTAGAGGCCTTCGGGCGGCTTAAGAACTTCTAACAGTCGAGTTACCCACTCGCTTGACAAAGGGGGTACAACTGTTACTCACGTCCGCAGGAGCTACCTACCGCAACCCTGCACGTGTCCCCTGGTTGGTACTAAAGAGTGACAACATTAAAGGCCAAAATAATGAATGCCATACGATTAAATAAATTATTTATAAAGTATTTAAGTAAATATGAGTATAAGGTTAACGTTTGGGTGACACCTTAATGTCAATAAATGTCTGTTGTACAATGAGCAAAGATTGAAAGTGAAAGTGAGAGAGTCAAGTATTGGGTCACTGTCGAGCAATGGAACGTTCACTTTATAGGTATTTGGATATTCTGGTAGAATAAAACCGCAATGCGAAACTTAATATAAAACCCATTAACCGATGACAGCCTCATCAATACCAACATGATTTTTATACCAACCCTCAAATTGATGAAAACCATGTTTCAATTTCAATTAAACGTTGCGTTCGGCCGAAACTTTTTTACGTTGAAAATTCACTTCAATAAAAAAGAATGTTTGCATACCAAAATAACGGGATCTTTATTCAAATATTTAACTATATTCTTCTTGACGGTCCGAATTCATGGAATAGTTTTCATTCCCCGACAAAAACGGATCCAGATAGGATAACATTTTTCGACGAGCACGTTTTGTTTGTTTGTGGATTAGAGCTTTCCTTTGTTGTATCAGTTAACAAATGATTTAATTACATTGTGTATCTGTGTTAACTGTATTGTGTGCAAAGTTAGCACGAGGCGGATTTTCACCCCTAAAACTACTGTAGTGTTGGTTTAAGAAATTAACGCACCACATTTTCAACGGTTAATATGTACTGTTTTGATTTAATGCTGTCTCATAGCGTATGGTCCCTGTAAACTAAATGCATCCAGTCTTTACATTTTACATACATACATACATTCACGCCTTTATTCCCAAAAGGGGTAGGCAGAGCACATTAAACGTATGTTCAAGCGCCACTTTTAGCATAAATGTGGGTATAAAAAATCGACAAAATGTGATAAGTATTGCAGTGATAGGTTGCTAGCCCATCGCCCACAACACACTTCAACCCTGGTCCCTTAGTCGACTTTTACGACACCCACGGGAAGAAAGAGGGTGGTGAAATTCTAACCCGACACCACACGGGAGGGGGGGGGGGGGTCTCTTTACATTTTGAGTATCTAATATCTAAACACCTTTTTCATAAAACGTACAATGCCTCTGCTAAATAAATTGTGCTTTGTCCCTTTATTACGAACACAACGCCATTTTAGTTAAAATAGGCTTGAAGAACGTTTATGAATACGGCCGATTTACTTTACATAGTTGCTGTGTCATGTAAATAAACGGTTCTATTGACATATTTATTTAGTCATTGAATGCAGTAAAAAGACGTAAGTATGGTAACATATAAGAAATGCATAAACGTGAATTTTCAATACATTTATAATAAATTATTCATATCAATTTACAAGGTAAAACTAATAAAATATGAATGGACTTCCATACGAAAAAAAGGTTTTTTAATGTCGACAAGATTGTTAAACACCTATCCTACGTTGTTTATTTTTGTCTCGACTAAATGTTTCTTTCATTACGTTTTATATGTTATCCAATTCTTGCGACTTTGAAAATGCTAATAATACACTAAATCATTAATTCATTAATGAACCTCCCCCCTCTCCCTCCCCTCTGTCAAAGAAAAATAAGACTGAAAAAGAGTAGGCATCTAAATATTCATAAATATATCAAATATTGTCCAGATTCATTATAACGTCTCTCCGAAAATATTTCTTAAAACATAACTAAGAAAGTAATAAGTAAGTAGAAAATAAGTTAAAGGCTAGGAAAAAGCTATTTCTATAGTTGTTTACTTATATTTGTTTTGCATGCCGTGTTTACCTGTAAGTAATTGTGACACCACTCCTCATATATATTAGCTTGTACGTTTTCAATGTATCGATGTCAACAATTGTAGGTGAACCTTAAATAAATAAATAAATAAATAAATCCTAATAAAAACATATATATGTTTAAATGTGGTTGTAAGATAATCCTTCTTCTTTCAGACCTATCAGAGTTGCAGGTTTACGAGTAAAACAAGTGCATACGTAGCAGCATTAACATTTCTACATTCTACACACAACTTCGGAAGTGTGCGTCACTTATCACGCGTAATGTCGCCAGTTGAAACGTATTCCGTGTTCTACAGTACTCAACAACGCAAAGTTTTTATAGCACCCGAGCGGTTGAAGTCCAACATTGCTGTGCCGTACTTAGTTTGTTGGTTCACTTTCGCGGAAAATTAGGCAACTTGGCACTGACTACATACCCAACACAATATATTGTAAGTTACTTTGATATTCAAATCTGTTACGTCTTTTGTCAAATAAGGCTTCTGTTTTGTTTTGAAGCATGACGCAGTTGTATCTTGTTGCGAAGCAGTAAGCTTGCTATTGTTGGGGCTATGGAAAATTTTAAGTTATGCTCCCCGCTTAGTAGAATGTCACAACATAAAGTCTATTCATTCTTGCATTTCCTATCATGAAAACAAACATTACGTCAAATATCAGCATAGACAATGACTACTGATTAGAAATGACGATAAAATATACATGAAGTTTGATTCATAGACAATCTAGACATCGTTATGTTAGATTTTTGCCAGATTGTCCATTCTTTACTTAGATTATTTAAAAAAAAACCTCTTATGACAGAGATTTTATAATTATTTAACATTATATCTGTATAGTTTAAACTAAATCATGACTAATATATGTAGGTACCTAAATAAAATTTAAGTAATTTTGTGAACTTAGACTTAAGTTTCGTTTAAAAACATTAAAAAATCATTAATGGTTTTTAATTCCGTAACCATATGCAATATAAGCAATCCCATCGCTAGACTATTGACGATAAATTATTTAAAAGTTAAAAGCTAAACCAATTTATTGGAGTAATGTAACAAAATCCAAGCCTATTACTACGAATGATAGCCAATACGGACAAACCTAATGCCATGAACTGGTCGAAAGATAGTATTGAAATACTAACGACCTACTTTGAAACCGTTTCACACAAAATACCACCCTGTACTAATCCTGTAAGGTTCAGTATAGCGAAATGGGTCTAAATCGGTTTCATCTAGGGTTCGAATAAAAAGTCTTCCCTTGATATTCACATCACCAATGCTATTTATTTCAATATCCTTTGGATCTTTAGTTTTCCTGGCTTCAACGTCGGCGTCGCTGAGATTCACAAAAACTAACTTTAACAGGACTATTCTTAAAGTATCAGCTTGGGGGCTATTATGTGAGTTGTAACTGAACTTAACAGGGGAAACGGCACTTTATGGCTAAAGAGTGTTTGGGTTTTTTACTTGTCGTTAACGTTTCAACTTCAACTAAAACACGCATTTATTGCTACATTATCATCATCATCAATTCATCATATCAGCCGAAAGACGTCCACTGCTGGACATTGACCTCCCCCAAAGAGTGCCACAACGACCAGGTCCCTATTTCACCAACTTGACACGACGACAATTCCCCGTACATTGCTGGTTCCACCAGTAACCTAGCCACCATCTTAACTTCTAAAACAAGCAATGTATGACGAATTGTAAGTGTCAGGCGACAATTGTCAAGTTGGTGAAATAGAGCACTGCTACTTAAGTCTATCTACCTTGTTTCTGCTGCAATCACGCAGATAAACTCCCAGCATAGCCCTCTCCATTGCCGCCATTGGGTGACTTTCAGCCTTCTTATTTGTGTACCTACATAATATTTGAAATTAGTTTGGTTTAGGCAAATTAAGGATATGAAGCCGGATTTATATTTATGTGACATGACATGCATTTATCATGGTTTCTGGGTTACTATAATATGGTCTCAAAAACGCAGGTCGTCTACTACAGCATCAACTCACCTAAAATCATTTGGGCAAATTTACAAATAGTCGAAAACGTAAGCGGCCTATAAAGCAACTCATTTAAAATCAACCCGACAAATAAGTGGTTTGCCCGATATGTAAAGTCACTTTAGCTACTTGCCTTAAGATCATCTAGACCAATTCACAAATAGGTTAAAAAATAAGTGTAGTGTGAAATACAGTTTTACTAATCTATTCTATTCTATATCATAGACTTCCGGAAAGTAACGCCTGATTCAATCAATTATTTGGAGCGATAGATCATTACACCGGACTTCTTGCTCGTACTCTGTAGTGACTCGCAAGTGTAAGCAAGAGGTCCGTCGTAATTATTTATGACTGTGGCCCTACTATAAACACCACGCCGAGATAAATACTAGCTGAGTGCAAAGTTTACATTTTAAGCCTACTTAGTTACGAAATATCTTAAAGAGCTTAAATTGCGCGCTTTATTTTAATTCTTGGCAGAGATTCGTTCAGAAATAACGTGTTTACCTTACTAGTACGCTTGAAAAAGCTTAATGTATATTCGAATTGCGCGGAAAAGTAGCTTCCCTGCTAGCATGGGAAATTAAGCAATGGCTTGACTTATACTTTAATTTTTGTGTTTGGTTGTGCTCTAATTGAAGTTGTCACTTTACAGACATTTTATATCTTCAATGTGATAAGAATACAAAAAGATCCCAGTTCTGGGTCAAACAGACATTTAGATTCGTGTTTCATGTGGACATTGCTAAAGTTAAGCGCTATATATATGTAACCCAATTTTCGGTTGTGTGTCCCCTCTTACAAATCAATGCGATAAAAACGTTACTCATATGCACATACTCGTATGTTCCGATGTTAACCTTTGAGCGCAGGAATAACAACTTTTATTTTAGTAGCTCTATCTTCTCTTCTTTAACTTAAGAGTAGCACTCTTGTTGGTGGAGCAATCGCTAGCCGTTTCTATCCTCAGCCATTTCCTTTAGTTTCTATTATGACCCGACCAAATTTTTCTTCTTTATTTGTTCGAAACAGTTTTCTTTTGGCCTTCCCTTGCGTCTCGTTCCTTCAATCTTCCCTTCCGTCATAACATTTTGGCTGCCACGAACCCGCCTACGCCGTAGTCGCTTCCCGCTGCACACGAGGAAAACCACAGGATCGGCTACGAGCGTAGCCCTTAGCGATTCTTGGCAGTGAATGTTAACACATCCAGAACCATCCACCCAGAATCGCTACGCGCTACGCTCGTAGCCGATCCCGTGGTTTTTCTCGTATGTAGCGGAAAGCGACTACGACGGTCTGACGCATATGTGTCGTCATGGGCCCTGAATGGGTTAAAGAAAAGGTCGTCGTCACTCCTCTTTTTTCTATTTCTGCTAATATTGTTCTCTATTCATTGGTTATTTTCAACACTTTCTCGTTTGATACCTTCTCTGTCCATCTAGACTCTAGATGAGCTCTAGTTTCTAGAGCTCATAAGTCATCAGTGTCCTTGTAGCTCTATATGTCCCTTATATTTCTTAAACCCAGAACTATAATCAGCGTTAGTGCTGTACACGCAAACCATTATAATACATTAATATTGGAGTTGAAAATCCCCGAAGGCTACGCCGGCCCTTAATTTAATTTCTCCCTGGCTAAACAGTAGTTAACGAAGGAATAGGGCGTGTTATCGTTAACAGAGAGAAACAGGTGTTGGTTATATATGTATCGACCCGCCAGCGTTTCTTGAGCCGCCTTGGCTCCGTTGTTGTTTATATTTTCTCATAGAGCTTGGGGCCTCAGTCGCAGCGGTTACGTGCGGGTTGCACCAACTTGCGATTATATACCGATCAACGATTCATCGAAATCAAATTAAATATGGCTGGCAGCTGTCATTCCATAGAAAATTGTCAATCTTTTCATATATTCAGATTTAAACGGACACCGCTTACGATTTCAGACGGTTTGGTGCAACACCCAGACTTGTTTATTAGGAAGTAATGAATGATCAGCGGGCTAATGTGTTTAATTATGACTGGAGATGAGATAAGACATCGGTCATGTTCTAACGATTACTATCAGTGATAAATTACGTTAACACATGACAAATAAATAACGCCTTAGCGCGCTAGTTGGTAGTGAAACTACGAAGCAAGAGGTCCTGGGTTCGATTCCCGGTAAGGGCATTTATTTGTGTGATGAGCACGAATATTTGTTCCTGAGTCATGGATGTTTTCTATGTATTTAAGTATTTATTTATCTATATAAGTATGTTTGTCGTCGTCTAGTACTCATAGTACAAGTTTTGCTTAGTTTGGGACTAGGTGGATTTGTGTAAGATTGTCCCCTAATATTTATTTATTTTTATAATAATAAGCGACGTGTCGCAGCGTAATTTTACGAACGAGCGTTAGGAGCAGGTCGATCACGTAAATGGCACTTTTTATATGGACAAATTACAGTTAAATTGTTCTAACATGCGTTCGAAACGTTACGTGATTACTCCTCTGACGTACGTACAAAGCGTTACGCAATTGACCAGCAGGACGGCGGGAAAATAAAAAGGTAGATCCAAACAGACAGGTTACGGGTTACAAGTATAAGCCCATTTAGAATATGCCTCGAATACAATTGCTTATTGAATCCAAAGCATTTATTTCGACCAACTAGGATCATAGATATAAGATTAGTCACAGTTTCATAGCCTAAAAAGTTAGCAATTATAAAAACTTAAACACACATTAAACTTTAAATAAGGACAGCCGGTTTCTATGACAATGAGTAAGATACTCACAATCATACCTCTCCGCAAATGCCCTCAGGACATCACTACTATGGCTTATGTCATTGACTCAATTCCTTGGTTTTACTTATTCTGAGTAATAGTTTGGTTTAAGCTTTGGGTTGCTCAAAGAGTACATAAGTGGTATTATATCGCTTTCACACTTGCTCTTGTATCTAACAGTGAATTACACGCAAAAACAGATACTGACGGGGATGTTAAGAAACTATAATATAATAATACGATATAATATTGTTTATTATATGTGTGTGTGTGAAACTAAGAAAACAGAAGAGGGAATAGAATAGAATAGAATATATTTTTTCTGAAATTAGTCTCCGTTAAATATTTTGTTATTAAAATTGTGGCTCACTCACGCAGTTTTTACGTCTTGAAATAAGCTGTCATTATTAACGTTGTGATATTGGTCGAAATACTGTTATTCTATGAAAATCAACATCAAAAAGTTCAGTAAAATCGCGAAGTAGACGAACCGAACATAAGACATTCTTAGGCAATAAGGTCAGCCTAGGACGTGGGCGAGTGAAATGATCACCGTCTGAAAATTCTCATTAAGTCGTGTACTAGTCTTATTGTTGTTGGTAAAATAAACAAGATGGCTATTGCTGAAATCGTTTAGGCCCATTATATTAATAAATATGTATTTATTACCTATTTCAAGTTGATAACAATAAATATGAATAGATATATGAATAAGCTTTCTTACACAATATTAATAAGACTTCGGCCCTGTCTACCCTAGTAGCATTTTGCGTTGGCCAACCGTAGCTAACGGTTGGGAAAAAGTTGGGAAATCGTTAGTAGCAATCTAACGAATTGCCAACAATGGCCCTAATGCTATTTATGGTTCATTTTCCAACTGCAAAACCATACAAACATCTAACATAGGCCCTACCACAGTTATCGGTTGGGTTACCAACAAATAATCCATACGAACAAACGACGTAGGCCGACTTAGTTGGCTTCCCTACCAAAAAATCCCTACGAGCAGCCAACATAGGCCCTACTGAGGTTTTGTACAGCGTTCCGAACAAAAAATCCATACGATCATGCAACATAGGCCCTACCGCGGTTTTGGTCGGATTTCCAACCGAAAATCCCATACGAGCAGCCAACATAGGCCCTACTGCAGTTTTGCGCAGCGTTCCCAACAAAAAAACCATACGACCATACAACGTAGGCCCTACCGCCGATTGAGTTGGCTTTCCAACTGAAAATCCCATACGAGCAGCCAACATAGGCCCTACTGCAGTTTTGCGCAGCGTTCCCAACAAAAAAACTATACGACCATACAACATAGGCCCTACTGCCGACTGAGTTGGCTTTCCTACCAAAAAATCCCTACTAGCAGCCAACATAGGCCCTACTGAGGTTTTGTACGGCGTTCCGAACAAAAAATCCATACGATCATGTAACATAGGCCCTACCGCGGTTTTGGTCGGATTTCCAACAGAAAATCCCATACGAGCAGCCAACATAGGCCCTACCGCCGACTTAGTTGGATTCCCTACCAAAAAATTGGAATTTAGCGCTATCTCGTGTCGAGTAGAGGCAGTGCTCATCTGTCACTGGCAGTGCTCATCTGGGCCTGGACATAGGCTAAACAAGTACTTTTTACGCTTTACGCGCACATAGCATTAGTAATATTGCATATTGAAAACAGCATAGGGCCAACAGTGGGCCACATAGGAATCCAATGGCAGCGGGACGAGAGGGGAATTCGGAAACAAAGTGCGTTGCGGGGGGCGGTGCGGTGGACAGGAGCACGCGCGGAGCGCGAATTCGATCGGCCATTTTGTTATCGATCTCCATCGTGAATAGTGCGTGTAAACGTATAGTGGTTATATTTTCTTTTGAGTGCGTGCGTGCATGGCATCTAGTATTACTTGGTTTTGAAAGGGTTGCATATTTACTTAGCAAATATACATAAAAAATAGTGTGCAAGTTAATACTTACATGTTATATTCACTAATCAAATAACAAAATTATCGTGTTTATTAAGCAATCCTTTCAAAATCACGTTCAGTATGATCAAAGTGGTGGAATTTAATGATTCTGATGGTGACGGCGTGGTCTTAGTGTAATATTTAAGAGAAGAGTGGATCACGCCTCGCAAGAAGGAGTGCCTTTGGCCTCCTCATAAAATCGTCAGTACCTACAGTATGCCTCACAACTAAAATATTACCGGACGAGAATTGACATGTGTATCCCATTAAACGCATATTGTACGAGACGGGTGAGTTAATATTAGTTACTTTAATTTTTAAATCACAAGGTCAATTTAGTTTTGTAACGTCGTGTGTTCATTTTGATTCAATATTTGTTTAAAACTGATGCTGGCAAAAGTCTCGAGCTGCCATTTCTCTATAAGTACATAGGTAATAATAAATAGTTTTAGCTATTTGTCGTTTTTATGAAAAGGTTAGTTTTAGCTATTTCTTCACAGTCCTCTTTGTTTGTGTCATTTAAATGTGTGTTCATCTCTCTTCTAACAGATGGCTGCGTCCTTGTCAGTTGGCTGACGAAACTGGACAGTGTGGACGCCACATTAAAGTTGCTGAATAATCCGGCGTCTAATTAACTTATATGGACCTTGCGCGATGAGCGGACCATTGATTTTTGACGCCCGAACCCACTGAAATGACGGGGTGCAACTGCTCGGAATCGGAGGTCAAAATATGTTAGTCCAGTCATGACGTTGACAAATTTGGCCTAGTATGATGCCTTTTATGGCCCGCCATAAAGAATGTGTTCCTTTCTCACTTACATACTTGCTAGAAAGTGATGAGTGAGTGATGAGGCCGGTCAAAACTTACAATAAAATTATAAACGTATTATGTGAAGTTTTATTTTACGGTCTAGCTGTACAAAATGATGGTAAGGCAAGTAAATGTGAAAAGTCTCAGAAGGCATTTAAATTTCCGTTAACAGTTAATGTGCAGTTACGTTTGTAAATTCGGTTATTTAAAGACGTTTACTTTGTATGTTACAGATGTTTATTCTCACGAAGGCGGTTTGTGACGATTATGCACATGCACATTGTTGTGTGCTCGGCCAATATAGAATCTCTCTCGAGATTACGCACCTAGAAACCATGGACATGTGCACTAAATAGGTACCATCCCACAAAAAATGTACGATCCCTAACGACCGCGAGCGACGCCGGGGCGCACATTGTAAGTGCCAAAGGAAATTGATGCTTCTCTGCTGTAGTTAAATTCCATATTTGCACGGAATTTACGCAGCTTGCCACCTGCGCGCGCGAGTAGTGGAATTTAACTTCTAGCAGAGAAGCTTCAATTTCCTTTGGCACTCACAATGTGCGCCCCGGCGTCACCCGGTCGGTGGAGATCGTGCATAAGTAAGACCAACCCGCCTTCGTGAGATAAGCAACTGTACCTAACCCTACTAACTGCCAACGGCTATACTACAGTTGGTACAGAGTGCTTTTATTTTGTAGGGCCTTCTTACGCAATGTTGCTTTAGGTCCAACAGTCGGAAACTGTGGTTGGCCCAACATAGTTCTCGTAGTAATGTTGCTGTAGGCCCTACTTTGCAAATGTAAATTGGCCCTACAACCGGAAACGGTGGTTAGCCCAACGTAGTTGTCGTAGTAATATTGCTGTAGGCCCTACGTTGTAAATGTAAATTGGCCCTACAACCGGAAACGGTGGTTGGCCCAACATAGTCATCATAGTAGGCCCAATGTTGGGAGACATCGTTGGCTTTACCGAAAACAGGTGTTTCACTCGCAACGGTTGACCAACCATTCGGTGATCAATGGCCCTACGAAATGCCAACTTAAAATGCTACTAGGGTATGGACTAGTGGATTGGTTCGAACACGTCATTATGAAAAAAATATTAATAACTAGCTTCTGCCCGCGACTCCGTCCGCGTGGAACTCGTTTATATCGCAGCTCCATACAAACTTTTACCCCCCCATTTCACCCCCTTAAGGGATTATTACGGGAGTAAAAACTATCCTATGTTACTCTCGATCCCTTCAACTATCTCCACTTAAAAAAATACGTCAATTCGTCGCTCCGTTTTGCCGTGAAAGACGGACAAACAAACAAACAAACACATAAACTTTCGCATTTATAATATTATTATGGATGTTTATGAAGTAAGATTACTTATCTTTCTGTACGGAAATAAGGATTTTTGTAAAGGGTTTATGATAAACTATAATCTTAAATTGAAGAACTTTTTACACCTACCTACATGAGTGCTATTAGTGATTAGATTTTCGTCGTATTTCAGTAAAAACCGTGCGTTGATCATTATGCGATTGAAAAGAAAACCATTTTGAAACACAATAACATCAGTACTTTTATGTTTAAAACGTAACTTAATATTCGAAATTAGCAAAAATAGTAAAATACCCCCTTTGATATCCGAGATAAACAAAGAAACGTAGACAAAGTCTCTTCACAATCGAATGTTATATGGAGGAGAACCTACATTTAGAGAGTGACTTCGTGAATGATGCCAGTGACAGACGAACTAACAACCTTATGAACAAACGGGCAGCACGGTTAGCACAAGATGGCGCGTGAGTGTCGTGGCCAGATAGCATACCCGACTCTGTATAATGAGAATACTTAGAAAGAGACGGATAGTGTACCTCGCCGCGAGACAGCTCACGCGCTGTCTAAAGCTGGTTTTCCACCAGGCGAGACGAGGCGAGACGAGGATTGAAATTCGTATGGGACTTTACTACCTATTTGCACTGAGCGCGCGTCCCATACGATTTCAATTCTCGCATCGTCTCGTCTCGCCCCTCCGGTGGAAAACCAGCTTTATGCCAACCGTGCTGATGCGGAAACAAACAGTAGACCACTCCAGTTCACATCAACTATGTTCAAAAACGACTTAAACTTTTTTTTTAAACCGCTGTCCTTTAAATCCGTAAGCCGAAGACTTAAGCCGGAGCTCGGAGGTCAACGCTAAACGGTGGTTAGATTTTACTTTAATACGAGGAATAGCTAAAGGGCAAAACACGTTGGTTTAAATAGGGTTAAGACTTTGGATTATTGAGATTGTTTTACTCTGCCTGAATGAGGCTCATTAGTCGAGTTATTGTGTAGTCCCAGAAATATAAAAGACGTTGAACGGAGGTAAATGTTCATATATATATATATATATTTTTTTATTATCGTCAGGCGTACAAATACCTTACACACTGACATACATATCAATAATATATATACAAAAGGTATAACGCAATAACACGTTAAGACGGCGATGCGCGGCACATGTTCTGGGTGTCTAATAGCTCGGGTTCCTATAAATCTCCGGCAAACTACACACTTCGGCCAGATCTCGGCCAGATCCATGCTTACCAGCTTAATATTAACTAATATGGGATATTAGGAAGATCGCGGGTCACTTATGGATAAGATTAGCTCAGGATAGGGACGGGTGGCTTACTCGAAGAGAGGCCTATGCTCAGCAGTGGGCGATTATGGACTGAAAAAGATGAATGATGATGGTATAAAAATATAATAAATAAATAAATAATTATGGACAATCTTACACAAATCGACCTAGTCCCAAACTAAGCACAGCTTGTACTATGGGTACTAGACGACGATAAACATACTTATACATATAAATAAATACTTAAAAGCATAGAAAACATCCATGACTCAGCAGGAACAAATATTTGTGCTCATCACACAAATAAATGCCCTTACCGGGATTCGAACCCAGGACCTCTTGCTTCGTAGGCAGGGTGGGGCTACAGCGGTCGTCGACACTTGCCGTGTTAGTCGGACCAATTTCCTGAAGTCTAATCGAGTTGAATGCAATACAATACTATGGTATCGTAAACCTGATCAGACGATGACGACGGAAGGTAGCCATAGGAACTCCTCAATTACAGAACATTATACATATACTCAACGAATGTCTTTTTTTTATACAACGACGGTGGCAAACAAGCGTACGGCCCGCCTGATGGTAAGCGGACACCGCAGCCTACAGACGCAAGTAACTCCAAAGGAGTAACATGTGCGTTGCCGACCCTTGATATGTTTGAAAGATAGTTGCCAGTGTTGTGGTATAAATTGTATTTAAAAACAGTGTAGTGATATGAATTCTACAATAGTATTTAAACGTGAAAATGGCCGCGACTTAGCTGAGATATGTGTCATACTCGTGATCGGGTGCTGTTTGTGGAGGTCTGCTCATGCTTGCAAGGGCATAGTAAGTACTTAAAGACAAGTGTTATTATTATTTTCGTTTTGACGAGAGACATTATTCTGTTCTTGAAACGTTTTATTGTTATTAACCCTGTACATCTCTAACAATATTACATTAACGTTCCTTTTTTTTGACGCTTAAGGACCGTAGTCATCTCTAAAAACCTTACAATTATTATTATTTGTATTTGGACGCTCATCGGCGCTCTTCGGGATACTAAATTATAAGTAATTAACTTCTTGTTCATTCTGATACAGACTGTATATCGAATGTAATGGATATTTTTTAGCAATTTCGCTTTGTTTTCATTTAGTGACATTTAGTTTGTTAACCGTTTATATTGATTCTTTATCTGCAAATTTTCAATGATTGTTGTGTAAGATTATGATAACTTTATCGTTTGACATGTAAAATTGACAATTAAATACTTATGCAGAATAAATTGTTGATTTTGATTTTGATTTTGTATGCCTGTCTTATACCCACGTTTAAACCGCTAAACTGAATGAAGGATTGGTCCCTCTTGGAGAATAAAATCAGTGATACTACCATCTCCATCGCTATAAACCCGTCGTTGCATCTCAACCGCTGGGAGTAGATATAATAATAATATTTAATATTTCGGGACAATCTTACACAAATTAACCTAGTCCCAAAATAAGCAAATCTTGTCTATGGGTACTAAAATATCCATAACTCAGGAACAGATTTCGTGTTCATCACTCAAATAAATGCCCTTACCGGGATTCAAACCAAGGCCATCTTAGCTTCGTAGGCAGGGTCACTACCAACTAGGCAACAGTTGCATCAAATACCTCGTATACCTGCCTCGAGGGTGAGAATTTTAGGATACGGAAATTTGTTTTCGTTCGAAATCCGCCATTTTTTCGAACTCGAACGACCTGTCCTAAACAAGTGCTTGAAACAGATTGAAATATTGTCTCAGGTTGGTTCTCAGCAAGCCTGACTGAATCAGTCAATTGAACTCCCTTTGAGACTCCATTCGAATCCAACATACTGCATAATTATATTTTAATACGAACTCCGCACTCCGACTTTCAAATTGCTCGTACAAGCTCAAATCGCTAATTATAAAGCGACAATTTGAGCGGGCAATTAAGGATCTTCTTAACTTTCTGTATGCCTGACGTGAACTTCGTAATTTGATTTAAATTATTTTCCCTCTGACTTACGTAGGTACCCATAATATTTATAGTAGATCCAAGTTGAATTAAGGCTTCAATTATGTTGTGGCTATGACTTCAAGCGGCGGCGGCAGCGGCAGCGTGCAGCGGTGGGAGGAAGATGTCGGAGCATTTATTGCAACCATAGTTTGTACAGATCTTAATAAATAGGTAGGTACATTTGTACACATTTGCCCTGGTAGGGCGTAGCAACATAATATTAATTTAATTCACATTTATACAGTTTTAAACAGAACCAAAACTCAAAAATATTTATAGGAGTATTATTAAATGGCAATGTCCTATTCAGAAAATCACAATAACATAGTTCTTTTAATCCATTAGGTGATTACAAATTACAATTTTATTGAATTGCCATCCAAACTATACTTGAATCCAACACATCAGCTAAATCGGTTGACGATCCTCTTGTCTGCTCTCTCTGCTTCCAAATTGACTTACAAGATTTAATTCAACAAACATAGTTACATACATTGCAAGTAAAAGCTTATAGAATAAATATTGAGGGACAATCTTAAACAAATTCCAAGAGGAGTCCAAGTTGGCTCAGTTCGGGTTGCACAAGGCGGTTCCACAACACTTTGGGAGCTCAAATACCGCGAGCCACACGGTTGTTCTCGGACACTTATTTATTTAATCGTATGGCGATGTGTAGGATAGGCGAATATCCATGTGATATGTTTATAGGAGCGATCAATTTCGCTGAAAGTGTTGTCGCTCTAAGGGGACACGTGCAGGGTTGTGGTAGGTAAATCCGGCGGACTCGAGCAACGGATTGTCTCAGACACTGTAACTAAGCGTCATTCCAACTAAAAGGAGCCTGGGTCCCGCCAGGGGTGGCTCACTCCGTGATTTCGTCGCGCCGCTACTACACTCAGAGGCAATGAAAACGGGTCACTTTCCATGGATTACTTTACAAAGTGACCCGTTTTCATTGCCTCTGAGTGTAATTCCCAATGTAAACTATGAAGGTACGCTACCTCAGAGGCAATGAAAACGGGTCACTTTGTAAAGTAATCCATGGGAAGTGACCCGTTTTCATTGCCTCTGAGTGTAGTTTAACCCGGTTACAATCGGTGGACCTGGCGTCGATGACGTCACGTCGGCGCTCTGGTACGGTGCGCAAGGCGCGCGGGGCGAGCGCGGGTAGGTAAAAGAGAAGGAGGGACTTCACATTCCAGCGAGGTCCACCGATATTGTAACCGAGTTGCACATGCTGCCCTACTGGCCCCGGAAGGTATGTTAGCGCTACCTACGGAACGCACGCGTACTATAGCCTAAACATAGCCATCCGCCATGTTGGCATACCGCGGATGGCTACGTTTAGGCTGGTTCGGCATACCTAAACAAGGGATTTGTTAACAGATAACCTTCTGTACGCAGTACTATTATTTATTCTGTGGCCCCGCTTTGGCACCAACTCCCAAGATATTTGGCTTAGGCTTTACGAAAGTGGCCGCCTTCGGGTGTTTCTCGTTCGCCCGATCGTTTGACCCATCAATCGGTCCAGTGAGACTTTTTTTCCTCTGGGAAAGGGTGTTAAAGAAATCCCTTCGGACGAACGGGAAACACCCCCGCCATCTGACATCTTGACTGTTTAGGTTATACCGATTCCTGACGATGCTTTTCTTTACCGAAAAACTAATATTCAATATTAAATGATATTTCTTACATAGCTTTTTTTTATTTATTGGTACGTGCAGCCGACGTTCAAAAGTTCAAACCCACGACCTTCTAGATTGAAAATCGCTTGCCTTACCGCTCTGCCACAGCCGCTGAGTAAGTAACCTATGATGCGAAAATACGATCAAAAATACCTCTTCATCAAAGGCAATTAAAAGGTTTCCTGTTCAATTCTGGATATTTCAACGTAAAGTCATGGTCATAAACATGTATCCATTTGTGCCGTATTACAAAGGAATAAGGTGCAAATCTGTTTAATTATATTTACCGTCTGTACACGTGGAATGGCTTAGGGCGGGTTACACTAACTTACGATAACAGGCCAGGCCGATCAACGTAAAATATGGCGCCGGGGTGCCTGTCGTATCGCATAATGTTGATCGTCCTAAAATTTTTTGGCCGAGAATGTTTGGCATAATGTTGAGTGGCATACTACTTATTTAGCCTATTCATTTTTGCGCATACAAATCTAAAGTATGTTTATCCTAATATTGATTACTCGAACATCGAATTACCTAAAAAGTAATAGTCCTAATTTTCATTGTCATAGTAATTATTTCCAATCTTCGTTTTGCCGACGACATAGTTCTGTTCTCGTCAACAGCCTCCGAGCTACAACTTATGCTCCAAGACCTGAGCAACGCAAGCCTCGAGGTTGGACTGGAGATGAACATATGACTAAGACTAAGCTTATAACTAATAAGTAGCATGGCACGTAGGATTGAGATAAACGGAGAACCAATTGCATATGTCCATGAGTACCTTTACTTGGGCCAATTAGTTTCCTTCCAGGCACGACAGGAGAAGGAGGTCGAAAGACGGACTGAAAACGCCTGGAGGAGCTATTGGTCCATGAAACATCTGATGAAAGGTGACCTTCCAATATCACTTAAGCGAAGACTCATGGACATGTGCATTCTTCCAATTCTCACCTACGGTGCACAAACTTGGTCTCTGACGTCATCTCAAAAGTCCAAACTCGGGGTTTGCCAACGAGCCATGGAGCGCAGCATATTAGGTATCAAATTAGTGGATCGCATCCGGAACACCACGCTGCGCTCCAAAACTCAAATAGTCGATGTAGCTCGAAGGTCGGCAGAGTTGAAGTGGGACTGGGCTGGTCATGTCTGCCGCATGCCGAGTGAACTGTGGGCCAAGATCGCCACTGAATGGCAGCCCGACAGCTCGAAACGGAGACGTGGCAGACCTCGTCGGCGATGGAGAGACGAGCTAGACTCCTTTTTAAAAGAATGGCCAGAGACTGCTCAGAATCGGGAGCACTGGAAAAAGTGGGGGGAGGCCTTTGCCCAGCAGTGGGACACTACAGGCTCACAATAATAATAAAATAAGTAATTATTTTGCCTATTATTAAATTAGCTAAAATTACACCACCTATACTATTTTTTTCCTAAATTTTATACTATTTTAAAACTCTGAGCAGACCCGACCTACATCTAGATAAATAAGATAGGTTCGTTAGTTGCCTTTTGTCCCTCAGAGCAGATTTAGGGGCCCCGCGAAGCGGGGCTCCGGCGACATGAGGGCGGGTCATAGGTTATTCAAGTATTATGCAATTCTCAACAGAGACAACCTTCATTTACATCAATTAGGTATGTTCGTTAGTTGCCTTTTGTCCCTCAGAGCAGAAATAGACACCCCGCGCAGCGAGGTGGCTTGGACTCGCCGCACGGCTACCAAACAACACACAAGCGAACTCTGTTTTAGGTCGGTTAAGTTAGAGTTCACTTGTGTCCCTCATACCAGAAATAGACACCCCGCGCAGCGGGGTGGCGTCGACTCGCCGCGCGGCTATCAAACAACACACACAAGCGAACTCTGATTTAGGTCGGTTAGGTTAGGGTTCACTTGTGTCCCTCAGAGCAGAAATCGGGGCCCCGCGAAGCGGGGCTCCGTCGACATGAGGGCGGGTCATAAGTAATTTAAGTAGTAGGCATTTCTGACCAGATCCAACCATTTAGATTCGGACAATAAATATTTAGGACAATCGATATATATGCGTAACAAAATGTATGCACAACATTTTTAGAACATTAAATATTAGTAACATCAAAGTTATGCTCATCAATCAAAAACGAAATTTATGAGAAATGGAAAAACATAGAAACATGTCAAAAGTAGCCATAGATTTATGGAAAAAAAAATATTGCTCTACTGCTATTATCCAGGGAGAAAACAGGGGACTACGTTTCTATGGAAAAACGGCCCTTGTGTTTCCTCTTAAGGCTGTGTAGAGCTCTGACGAAAGGAGAGTTTTTGATGATGACAAAGAGGTAACGTTGTTGCTTCGTGAGTTTGCGTAAATTCGGTACTACCTTCTAATCAGAATTCAAAAATTCTTTCATTAGTATTTAAAGTGGCCGTTCGGGATTGATAAGGCTATATTTTACCGCGGCTTCGCTTGCGCTCGTTATAATATGTGGGGAAGATGTAAAGGCTGCTAGTCTTTATTAACTTATGAAAATGTATGATGTTTAACTGCACTTACATCAAATAGGTAATATATATTACAGTAACTTTCCATTTTTAGGTGATAGCTGACCGTTTAATAAATATAACACACATAATATGGTACTTTGAATATACAATAGGATAAATAACTAAAACTAGATTTTAAATTAAAATTAAAACTAAAGGTAAAATATTTGCCCCAGGTCGCTGCCAGGCGGTAGTGTGCCCAGAAGGCTCTGGGCGAGGTAAAAGCCAGCCTTTTGGTCACGTGAAGCCTCGAGCAAGCTTGCACAATCCATTGAAGATTCGGGGCGTCTTGGTCTCTACGCCGAACGGTTCAAATATGAAGCCACTGTCGATGGCTCCATACTTGCGCCGTTTGAGACCCTCGGCTGAGTCAGCAGCGGAACCAGCCCCACACGAAGTCCCCGGAAGAAGTCAAGTCACTTTCCAATTTTTAGATAATTCTGACACAACCCTATAAAATAGCAAACTAATTTAGTTACCTTCTCATTTTAACATTTCAGTATATTATAGAGACTAACCTTATTACAAAGACAAAACTAAAAATGCACTTCTCGCCGTCAACTGTTTCACTTAAATTTGCCACCAATGCTGCCTCGCTAACTTAAAAAGCCAGAGCTCCATAGAACTCTCAATTTACATACATCTTTTTGGTTGCGTACTTCATACCTCTCAATACAATGCGCTGCCAAAGGAAGCTTAAACACAATCGCATTGCAACGAACTCGGTCTATAAGCGCTATTTAGTATTCTGTGCAAGAATCAAAAAGAGGGAAATGCACCCGGGAAATACGCCGGACCAAATTGACTTTGTATCCATTTCACGGCAAAGTAACCTTTATTGTCTCCCAATCCGCATATAACTCGACAAACAATTCTATGTATTGACAATAAGGAACGTAATGGCATGCAAATACAAGTAACACTGGGTGTTTATGCTCGGAATTCTGAATATTTTGAGACGAGTGTTTCATACTTTGTAGAGTTTGAGGACGCGTTCCTGTATTCAGAATATCAATTTTAGTACCGAAGAATAAGGTCTGTATTTGAATGGCGTGTGGGAGTCATAAATGTTATTTATATATCACGATATTATTTTTCTTGTCGTCTGGAAGAAGTGCGGAAAGTTTCTGAGAAATAAAAAAATAAACATGTCAGACGTCCTTCTTAAATATGATACGACTTTTATGTGTGGTCTTACAAACAAACATCGGTCTATATTTTTCTGTGGTGCTTTTTTATAACTCATTCTATAAAAGGGGCCATAAAACGGCATTTCCTAGACACTTTAACGATAACATCAAAAGATGACGGTATATACCTATGTGTCTTTCTTAGGGAGAATGCCACTATTACGCCGTGAATCGTAATTTGTATAATGTCCCGTTTCTCTGGGAGCGACACTTAATTTAGTTATAATTTATATATTTTTTGTTATAATTTCTTGGATAAACAAAAACTATTTGACACCATTGTGTCATTGTGTGTGTTGTTGGTGCCATTGTGTACAGGCGTATCTTTACTTTCGATATCATTATATCGAAAGTAAAGATACGCCTGTCAGAACAATTCGCTTGACATCTGTCCCTTATTAAAAAAGAGTGGCGCCATCTGTTGTACGGACTGCGTACCACGTGGCGGACCGCGCGGACTATTCGTTTGGGTGGCCGGAGTAACCTTGTAAGGGGGACTTTTCTCAATATTAATGCGGCTGGCAGTGGTTGATGCACTGATGTTTACATAGAGATAGTGGTACCTATGTAATAAATAAATATTTATAAATCTGAAAGTGAGTGTATAAATTTATTTACTTTTACGGCCCAACTACTGAACTGTTCTTCACGAAATTTTTTCGCTTTTTCCGTAACAAATGTAAGATTTGAATACACAAAAACACTACTGTCTCCAAATGATAGAAAATCACACGGACGAAATCACGGGTTTAATTTAGTGACTTAGGCCACAAAAGCTCACAATAATTACATCGCAAATATTCTTAGTTGCACACCACTTTACAATGTAGCAAATGATAGAATAAGAGCCAAATAGTGTTCAAATAAATACTATCACACATTTATTGCTTATTCTGCTTTCAAACGACTTTCTTCTGTACATTATTCTTATGCATCTACTTGCCAACATTAGTAGAAGATACGCTGTGAGAAATATACTTATATAATATATATATACACGGTGGAATTTAATCGGTGATCAGGAATCCAAAAATCTTAATTATCAATCTACACAGAAACCAATAAATGAGATCTCGTGCAATATAGCTCACAATCTAATTAATCACACTTAATTAACATCGGTAAAATGTACACTGACTGAATAAATGGACACCCTACTTTTATTGAAGGGAAGTTACTCGTAAGTGTACATACGTCAAGTGCTTGCTGGCTTTGGCGGGAAACTAGACAGATCAGACGTTTGTTATGAATTTGACAATGACAAATTGACAGCCTATTGCTCATTTATGTTTTAAGTTTCTATGGCTGATAGTTTGAAAAGAGGTATTAAACTTTTCAGACTAAACCATTAGTAGGGTGACAATAAAATTTAATTAAAATTTAATTTCAACTTAAAAATTAGTTATGATAAAAAAAAACTTGGTTCCACTTAAGTACTACATAAGACGTAGTAAACCTTATGAGACAAGCGTTGCTGAAAATTAATGGTATTGCCTCATCTTTTCTTTTTTATTCTTAGCTTGTTATGTAAGAACCTCACAGTACATTGTAACAAATTGTTAATTCATAATATGTGAAGGCAAATATATAACAGTTTACGAGCATTTAGCAGTATTTTATTTATTTCAAAAGAAAACAATAAAGTAAAATTTACATACACCATAGAATATTCAAGATTTAAGTTTCCTTTATTCTGACTATTGCTCCTACCCTCGTACGAAACTAGTGTCGGAAAAAACATAAAAGTAGTCGCTCGAATCCAGTTACGAAAGAATTACTAGGTTTCGTGTGAAGAAAAAAACCTATTGTTTAGTAACTAGTATCGTAAAAAGAAGATTTTTCCTTCTACCGCAATTGGTTACGAATCTCTGGTATCGAACGCGGCCGAAGGGACGTGACCGCCATCGATTACTGAATTAGAAAAATGGGTTCCTGTTCACCGATTAAATTCCACCGTGTATAATAATATGTTTGTGGAACGGGCCACTGAGTAAATAAGATAACTACGCTCATAAGCCCTTCGCTTATGAGCGTATAGTTATTTATATATATTATTGCAATGGAATTCAAAAACTCCTTTGTTATATGTTTATACAAATTAATCAAATACAGCATGAGAGAATATACTTCTAAAAACGTACCTTAGCTTAGGCCAAATTATTATTTCTAGCACTATAATTGTTGATTATTATTCTTAATAGCGCTAACCGACTACGATAAATCGAACCCCCTTACAAGGTTACTTCTGATTTCCTAACTAACAAATCGTAATGGCGATAGGTAACAAAATAATTATTTTGAAAATGTTTTAGTAAGCGATAAAAAACAAACGGACGATACTTATCGATGATACGATATCCCATGTTTTTTTTTCACTTTTGTATCATAATTTTTGCAGCCTTTTACAGCGCAACTGGGCATTTTGAGACAGTCGGCTCTGACATACTGTGACAGCTGAACTGTACGGCGTCCTCACACAGACTAAGGCGCGGTGGCCCGCATTGGACGAATTACTCGTGCGCGTTGGGCCTATCTTTACAAAGTAATATAATTATATATCCATGATTTGACATAAATCATCATTCGCTTGTCCTTATCCCATTTACTTCAGGTCGGCATAAAATTAAATAACTTAACAATATTATTTTATAAAATAAACAATCTCCTGTTGAGAGTCAAAATTGAACTCGGTTGTTTGCTGCGTTTTTGGTTTAACTCAAGGTGCCTTAAAAAAGAAAACGACGTATAAAATGGGTATACCTATTAATGTAATGTATAAGTTTCATGGACGTTCATAAATAAGGATAATAGCAGTGAACGAAAAAACCATAGAATTCGAGCTCCTTTCACTACCCGAGCACGTGCCTAAAACCTGGTAGGTATCACTCTCATGTTTGCACTATTGCAGTGCCCTTGCAGGGCGTTACATGTATACCTTTATTGTTTTCACCATATATGTAACCTGAAATGTGACACGCACACGCACGCACGTTATTCTATTCTAAATTGAGTCAGAAAACTGCGATATGAATAGGTTCTCATCTTTAGAGCACAGTGGAATGTCATCTGAGTCATCTCTCTTTTGTTTGGAGCAGCTCAACTAGAGAAGTACCATCAATACCACAAGTAACCGTCCGTGGCCGACCCACAAGGCGACAGGCGACGCCGGTGTGTAATGCTAATGATGGGTATAAAAATAAATGATATAATTTCAAAGTATATAATCGCTCATTGTTTATAATAAACGTTTGGTATAATCTCAAAATATGTATGTTTATTTTGTATAACTATCTTTTGGTATAACACTTATTTTTTATAACCATAATATGGAATAATTCTCATGTTACATAACTGTCAAGTACCTAGTATAATATAATATTGTTTTTATTACAACAGCTTGGTAACGCCAATAATGTAATAGTAGTTTATGCAACTGATACATAATCAGAGGCCTTAAAATAAGAGTGTGTTTTTATGAAACGAGCGTCAGCGAGTTTCATAATAGGATCACACAAGTGTTTTAAGGCCAAATTATGTACTGTTTCATACACTACTTTATCTACACACATATCATAAGTACTCTAAGATGAGTTCAGAAGCCGCAGGAAAATGACCTGCATTGCTACTATAGTGGTACCTGTAAAATATATTTGTTGCAATCGTGGCTGCATTTACGATATCCGGCGGAGTGCATATCGTTCTCGGAGTCAATACTACTCATATTTTCAACTAAAATGTGAGTTACAAACAACTTTTCACAATTATATTTTCGTAACTACAAAGAAATGACAACAGTAATGGCGGCAATTCGATCCTAAGTCAAGACATTTTTATTTAAAATCATAGACAAATGAAGTCCCTATTCTCATGTCACTCGAGATCAAATATCGTGCGGTTTATATTAAAAAAACATACTTAATTGACGTTTCGCATCGATAATAGTTTTAATATCTATGAACACTAGAATAGAGACCCATATGAGTTTTGACAGCTGTTCCAAATTTAATACTCATAACCTTACAAAAATCTGTACTGTAATAACATTACAGTACAGATTTTACCTACTACCACAGACAAGAAAGTTCTCATAGTAAAATTGATGGTAATAATGCTGGTCATTTTAGAGCAGGCGGTTTCTGAACTCATTTTAGAGCACTAATGATATTATGTGCGTAGATAAAGAAAGTTAAATCAAACATAATAGTATCAGTATTAGATGGTAAAAAAGTGTTCGATTCTGTGTTGGTGTAAGGTCGCGGCTCTGCCTAACACTCCTCCTCGCTTAGCTCGTTGTCGTACATACACCGACTGCCTTAGAGTCTACCAAAAACTGTTATACTAACTGTACATTAGAAGAAATGTACATTATACCATACGTTCATTATAGGAATTATGCATTAGACTTAAAGTATGTTATATTAAATGTTATTACATCAAATGATGATAAAATATATTATATAACGACAATTATATTATATTAAGTGTTGTTATATGACTCAATAATTATATCAAATGAGTATTATTGCAACTAGTCAAAAAACGACCGGGTTGCACTCCGGGAGTGCCAGCAGAAGTGAAAACTCAATGACATTGTAACAGTTTTTCGATCAGGTCACGTGTCCGTCTTACAAATTTTCAATCTGTCGAATCTTACGGTCACGTGACATCTTACGGTCCGTGACATCTTACGGTCACGAGATCTGTTGCGAGTATCTCTCGAATATCACAGTCACGTGACATCTTACGGTCACATGACCTATGATGAGTTTAACAATTTTTCCCCATCACAAAAATTGCACAGCGCCGCTAAAGGAGTTCTCACTTCAAAAAAATTATAGGCATCGTTACGCACCCAGGCGACGCGACGAGGTAACAATGGCAACGCCCACAGTACATGAACCGTAGATAAAGGATTAAATAGATGGAATCCTAGCGAATGGCCAAAAGGGATGGAGGTAAATTAACCTGACTAAATTGACAAGGATCAGAAAACACATCCTTGATATATATCATGATTCAGATTCAGATAATTTTATCGGTAAAGGTACAAGTACATTTTGTAAGTCATATTGTTAATATTAATGAAATAAGTATTTATACTATTACGTATTATCACCGTCGATGATGTTAGCATCGAAGTTATTCAGGAGTACACCTACTGATGACAAATCGTCCAGCTAGGTAAGAACAACTTGGACAAGGAAGCTGACAGAAGAATACGGTTGGGCTCGGCAACTCGAAAGACCCCCCGACAGGTGGACCGACGACCTGAAGAAAACGGCAGGAAGCGGTTGGATGCGGATAACTGAGGACCGGGTATGGTGGCGCAAATTAGGAAAGGCTTAGGTATGTCTAGCAGTGGACGACTACAGACTCAGGATGATAACTATTATTATTATATATTATTCTAGAGTTCTTGTTTTTTCCGTGCTTTGGAAGGCACGCTAAGCAGTTGATCCCGGGTGTATGTCTATGACAGTAGTCGTTAAACCGAGTTAGAGGCTTTCGGGCGGCTTAAGAACTTCTAACAGTCGAGTTGTCCACTCACTTGACAAAGGGACAACTGTTACTCGGGTCCGCAGGAGCTACCTACCACAACCCTGCACGTGTCTTCTGCCCTGCTAATTGTATTGCCAAGGAGAAAATTATATACTTACGTAAAAATTTATTGACAAGTTTTTTTCTTATTAAAAACATGTTTTTTATTTAACATGAAACGCAGTACTTGCACCTAAATGGTACTTTTGCTAAAAAGACAAATAAGTATGTCAATAGAAAGCTCGAGTTTTTTACTATTTTTAGGTTGTACCTACTTTAAAAGTTATATAACAGAGATTTCTTGATTAGATATGAAGAAATATGTCTAAACCGCGTTTATCTCCAAACCGTCATTGGCGTCATTCTGCAAAAACTGCGTGTGCAATAAGGAGGGCAGTCCCTGGGTGGTACTAAAGAGTGACAAACATTAAATTAAAAGGCCAAAATGTTGTATGCCATGCGATTAAATAAATTCTAGAGTTCCTTTTTCCTTGATAGAAATCCGCCTACGCTATATATTTCTGCTATATATTATATACTACTTATATTTTCGTATTGCTACGCGCTGCTGGTGTATTCGTTTTAACAATTATATCCATTAAAATTAAATCGAGCCTGTGAAATAATTTTGTAACTAAACGTTAAATGTATATTTGTTAAGCTATCTTGAAACACAAATTATGTTTGCTCTCCGAATTTTGAAATGATGATTAAATCCAGGTTCTAATTACTAATCTGCTTAGTGCCTTCGCTAAATGAATACAGAATTTGTATTTCACTTCGACGAAGCGTATAAATGAGCGATTCCTATTTTCAATCACAGAAATGGTTAGGCGCAGAACACACAGCGAGCGTCCCTAATTAACTTTGACAGACGATGTAAACTTGACTTGCAGTGTAATTACAAAACTATTCGTCGGGTGTTAAGATATGTCAATTGTCCTTTTTATCTTCAAAAAAATGGTGTTTGCTCGTTTGAATAGATACGCAAATGTTCGACTCGTTACGCAATCCAATACGATTTCAAAGTGCGCTTGCTATGCGCGTCAAGCTTACGTGTCAGAACCAGCGCGTAAAACACATTGAAAATATTGAAATGCGAATATGACACGTCAAGTCGTGAAATCAAGGCCCGCCCAACGGGCCGGGCCCGGTCACATTGAGTCGCATCGTGGCGGACGCGCGAGCACCCGGCGGTAGCCGACGGCTTTTTAATATTATTATTAAAGGCATTAGGCAAAAGTCGGACGGAGCCTGGTTGGATGCGACGACAGCCGAGCGTAGCCATCCGTGTCCGCGAGGAACCGGCCGGCCGCAAACCCTTTCAAATATGAAATGTTACGTCTGTATTAAAGCTTCAAATTCCTTTGGCAACTTATGTAAAATGCGCTCAGGCGCGCTTCGGCCCGGCCCGTTCGTTGAAAATCGTACATGATTTGTGATCACGATGACGCACGCGTCACGCTGCTCATCCGCGCGGTCGGGTGGCGTAAATTAGTATGGAAAAGTCAACAGCTAAGGTATGTCTACAATTTGTGCCTTATTTATTGCAATGGGACAGAGTGCAATAGTGTACTGTTAACATACTGGGGTGTCCCATAAGTAAAGAGACAATATAAAATTTGTTTTTTTTTTAAATTAGACAACAGATTAAATTAAATTAGTTGTTGTACATGTAAAAAACTTAAAAATATTATAAAATTAAACATTTTATATCAAATTTGCACCAACGACGCCTTTGTACCCTATTTTTCTCAGATTTATTGCTGCTCGCCGCATGACAGCTTTTCCTGACTTTGTTGCCACATTTTTTGCCAATCTGGTACACCGATTTTTGAAAGCTGTCAATGATTTGGGCTTATCTGTTCGTTTTTGATATTAAATAAATAAATCAATATTAGTGGACAATCTTACACAAATCAACCTAGTCCCAAACTAAGCAAAGCTTGTACTATGGGTACTAGACGACGATGAACTTACTTACATATATAAATAAACTAGCTTTTGCCCGCGACTTCGTCCGCGTAGAATTCGTTTCACTACACAAATTGTTGTTATTTTACCCCCTCTAGAGATTATTTTCTTTTTCACGCTATTCATAATTAAAACTAAAAAAATTACTTTGCTTACCTAGTATATTGTCAGACAATAAAGCACCTAAGAGAAAAGCTTACAAAAATACTGAAAGAAAAAATAAAGTTGGCCGCTTCGCCGCTGCTACCTATTCCAATATACTTCTATAAACTATATTGTAAGATTTATTTCGTTCTGCTAAAACATGTAGATTTTTAGATTTAGACACACGTGAGCAAGCTACATACAACTGCCCGTGGGAAAAACATGGCGTGCCTAAATTTAATCCCGCTACTTTTAAGGTTTGACCCTGCGATTTGTTAATTGTCATTGAAAACGCTACTTTTAAAGGGAACTGTAGTCGTTTAAAGTTAAATGGCAAGTTATTAGGTATAATTGGAATACGGGGTATGAGTACATCTTCTCCTTTCGCTTCACCAGTTAAGATTGTGCCCTTTACTATGTATTTTCCCAATTCAGTGACCCGTAATCTTGTTCCATTGCACAATTTTGGTGCATCTAAGTTGCGCATTAACATTACGGGTACGCCTACTTTTAATTCGAGTTTGTGGGAAGGTACCCCGGATAGCTCCAGAGAGTTTAAGAACTCAACCGGGTAACTGGTGCTGTCGTCGGATGTCATTACTGTATCTATGGAGTTGTACACTGTTGTTTCGGTTGATATTTTTTCCAAGATTTTTTTATTTATTTTTGATACTGTCTCATTTTTTGGTGCCAGTATGGTTCTTTCACACAACCAATTTTCATCCAGAATATTTTGTTGCAGATTCGGAAAAACTTGAGCAATAAGCTCGTCTTTCGAATCCACAACATGACAAAATTGGTTGGTGAATAGAATCATACCTTCAACATCAGTTTTTAATCGACCGTCGCCTATCTCGAGTAATTTTTGAGCATACGCACCCGACTCTACATCATCAAACAGCTGGACTCGCATGTTTGTCGTGAGATGGAACTTTTCCACCTTGGTCCACACGCGTGATGCTTTCAGACATGCGTTTATTTCGTCTGCTGGAGTGCCTCGCTCGATAACAGGCAATGTCTGCCTGAAATCACCAGCCAGTAACACAACCACACCACCCATTAACGTTCGATTGCTATGCATATCTTGCAGACAACGATCGAGCGCCTCAATAGCTCGCTTATGAGACATCGTACATTCGTCCCATACAATCAGTTTGCACTGTTGCAATAGGGCGCCGCGGGCGCTACTCTTGCTAATATTGCAAGTTGGATTTTCTTCGCTTGCTAAATACTGAGTGTGCTGTTCGGCCACCACTTAATAATGTTGCAGCGATTCCAGAGGAAACCACAGCTAATGCAACATGTTTGTCTTTGCGAATTTTTGCGAGGAGCAAATTAAGCAAAAAAAGTCTTGCCTGTGCCGCCCGGCGCATCAAGAAAGAAAATACCACTTTTCCCACTTACAACTCGTTGTAAAACTTTATGATATATCTCCTTTTGCTCGGGTAGTAGACGTGACTCAGTTTCTCTTACGTAAGTGTCCAATATATTGGTATCGTAGCTGAGCTCTCTAATCAAATCATTTGACAACCCTTCTCTACGCTCTGACGTGGGCATACCAAAGTCGGAAAGTTTCTTTCCGGATATTGATAATATTTTGTCTTCTATTAGGCGCAGCGCTTCATTTAAACAGAGATCATTGTTGATCTGACCCATTCTTTCGAATCTGTGCAAAATATCCTCTGATTCTAGTGATCAGTAGCTGACTTATACAAATATGTCGCCTTCTAGTAAACAGTACATTTTTATTTTAAAAACACTGATATTGTAATTATAAGTAAACAGTACAGTTTTATTTTAAAAACACTGTTATTGTAATTATAAAAATCATTAAAAGATAATGTAACCTTCAGAAACTACTTGCCTATAATATATGTAGTCTAATAGCGATGAACACTTCGCAACAATCACCAAAGTTAAGCAACGTCGAGAGAAGTCAATATTTGGATGGGTGACCGTTTTTTTTCATACAAATTCTCAAACGTCTTTTGACCCCCTTAGGGAATGAATTTTCAAAAACGCAGAAATTAGTTTTCTAATATTTTGATATAAAATCAATCTACGAAGTTTCAAGTTTCTATTTAAAAAAAAAAATTAAGTCCCATACAATCTTTGGTTCCTTATTCCACCCTCTGAAGTAATTATATCTAAAAAAACGGCACGCTATATCCTACTCTGAGGTATAAACAACAATATTGGAAAGTTTCAATAAAATCGGTTCGCATTGTTTTGTTTAATTTGTCCTCAACGCCGCTATACCACATTAGAGAAGAATCCATGTTTCTACTGATTACCAAAAGATGGCGCTGGTGATGTGTTCTTAAATCGTTCTTTCTCGAACTCTGTCTACGATACCTTAACTCCATCAAACTCTTTTTTATACGTTCTCATATGGTTTGGCAGAGTTTAAACGCATAGAAAAATCGGAAGAATTACCTACTACGGCTAGAATTTGCCTGGAAATGTGTGAAGCTCTGTATCGCACTATTGAAGTTTTTAACGTTAGTTGTATAAATACAATTTACTTCGTTGTTACTTTATTATGTATCTTTGACCACATGGATTTCCATATGGACACTGTCTCACATTTATAATATTAGTGAGATACTTAAATACATAGAAAACATCCATGACTCGGGAACAAATATTCGTGTTCATCACACAAATAAATGCCCTTACCGGGATTCGAACCCAGGACCTCTTGCTTCATAGGCAGGGTCACTACCAACTAGGCTAAAGCGGTCGTCAACCCCTATTCTTTCTTACATAACGCCCAAAACATTTTAATTCTTCGAGCTTGGGGTAGATTTGGAGCATTATTACGCTTGAGTATATACTCTATATTTGTGGACTCCAAGTACTGGGTGACTTCGGACGCGTAGTGACAAGTCGCCATGTCCGGCCAAAACACAACGTCTTCCTGGCGATGATGTTTGTTTATAAATGGAATCAATCGTTTAATAATGCACTCTTTGAGATAAATCTTTGAGTTCATGGATGCAGTACAAATATAAGGTTCAAATATATTGCCGTTTTGATCAGTCGCTTGCCAAACGAGATTTTTGTTGAAAAATTTAGTCTTTGGCAAGACTCTTTGCGTATAATCTGCAGCGTCTCGAGTGGTAGAATGGAAATATTGTTTGCCACGCACATCGCTCGGGTCCTCCGGTACATATGTCTCATCATCAATGATAAGTATTTTTTCAATGTTTTCGCGTAGACTTTACGACATCCTTTTTTAGCACGCACCTCCTGGTCTTTAATATATTTGGGAGCAGATTGTTTTGCATAGGCTTTCATGTTTAGGTCGTCTCTTTTAATTCTAGATACACTAGACTTAGATAATCTTCATTTATCCGCCACGGCTCTGACGGATATCGACCTTTACCTTATTTAAGTTTCGAGCCGTCGAAACTACAAGTGGTCTTCCCGGTAGACTTTTGAAATTTTGCTCTTCTGTTTCTTCAAAACGTTTTATTATTCGATATAAACTCGTTCTTCTCGCTCCCTCTTGTGTAAAATGGTGTATTGTGTCTTTTTGACCATGACACTCATAATATTGAATAACTCGCTTCGCGAATAGTTCATATTGAGCTCGTTTCATTTTTGAAAATCGTATGAAACCAATACGCAAATGCCGAATAATTTGATAGATTTACTTTTGACGGTCGCCACGACAGTTATTTTTCTTTTTTTGAAAAATCTGTTTCCGGCCAGTACGACATTAAAAAGTTGTCTCTTTACTTCTGAGACACCCTTTATTTTTGACGTCAACTGTACCGCTTGGTCAAAACGCGCCGTGTGTTCTGCTTCTTAATTAAAATATACTTTCGTCTTTGAATTAAAATATTTTAGGTGCTTGGTAAGTAGCTAAAAAAAGGTTTTCAAAAAAATCATAAAATTAAAATTTTCATTTAAAATGTTGAAAATGCGAACTTTCTTATTCACTGACTAGGATTCAATCGAAATACGAATTGCTGTTAGTATGAAATCACTTGTAACTTTTAACGAGATTTGTTGTCAGATTAGGTTACAAGATTTCTGGACCGTATTTATTCATTCTCATTTTGCTTTTCATTCTGAATCGTCAATCATATTCCACGAAATAAAACGAGTAAAATTAAATTGAGTTCTCATCCTCATCTAATATAAAAAATAAACATTTTTGTGTAGGTATACGCAGAATATCATTTTTAAGTTCATCCAAGCGTGTAAGTCCATTAGGAGCTCAAAGAATAAAATAGAATAGAAAAGAAATACCTAATTCAACGTCACATGGCATGACTTCATAATGAAAATCACATGTTATCCTTAGGATCAGACGTAACATATCAATTTAGACCGACATTTCGCAATGTGTGGGCGTTATCAATTTAAGCTTCAAATGAAACTTGGAACATTATTGGGGTATTTAATAAGTCGCTACGCACTTATATTTTTAGAGGGGCACTCCATACTTAATTCAAAAAAAGACCGGGTTGCAGTCCGGGAGTGCCGGCAGAAGTGAAAACTTGGATAATTTTAATTTTGCAAAAAAAAAATCCCTTCCTCCCTCCTCTCTCCCCCCGCGTGCCAATATATCTAATAACAACCTTATTAGTAGTACGCTATAGTTCAACTTAACTCACCAAAATTGATGAAGGAGACGAAGAAATAAAATACCAATTTGTTTTTGCCATTGCTAAGTATTTTTCAAAGCTTTATCTCTTTAGAAATAACGTCCAAATTCAAACTATTAGAATTTGCTCAATAGCAAAACGGTAAAGGACGCGTGGACATAATTACAAATCTATTTGCAGAATATGCAATTGCAAAAAGTGTTTAACGGCTTTATATTCTTACGAATAGCGTTCAGTTTTGAATGAAGTCGAATCGGCTAACAGCAAAATATAAAAGTTTGATAAAACAAAATGGAATTTGCATTTACGGAAAATGTGTTGCGACCTTATACTGTTAAATAAAGTACAAATTAGAACTATGTGCCCCTAGTCAAACCCCAGTTTTCCCCCTCGCCCCCAAGCCTCGTCCCGAATCTCTCACCATCCTACGGTCACGTGACCTCCTACGCATCTGACGTCACAAAAATCTGTCGCGAGTTTAACAATTTTTCCCCATCCCAAAAAGTGCTCAGCGCCGCTAAAGAAGTCTTCACTTCAAAAACAAAACGGTTGAAGCAGAAAAAGAATTTGAGAGTGTTACATCTTTTCTCGTGTGCGGAAGACATAAATGCATCTCAGACACGGAGCCTGTTGTTGAAAAGAATCGGAGGATCCCCGTATGTTATATGAGAATGATCATTGTTTGTGTATTACTTGGTTCCATAACTACTTACTATATATAGCTATAATGCGTTTAGAATGCTGTTGGGCTTGCTCAATACCTATGTGCAGTGCCTCTGGAATGTTCTGTGAGGCTCGCACCGACGGCTTTCCAGCAATCATTAGAAAGCGAATAGCATCCCTGCTTGGAGGAGTCAGACAGAGCTCTAACGGCATTCTGAACGTCATTGCTTACTTACCAGCAACGACTACCCAATAATGATGTATTGGTTCGAGCAGATAAAGGGGAAGCCATGGTATAACAACACAGGTACTCTCTTCCGAGACTCGCGAACCACGTGACTGACACAAGCCTACGTCATCATGCTGTTAAATGCCGTTTGATGACGTAGGCTTGTGTTAGTCACGTGGTTCGCGAGTCTCGGAAGAGAGTACCTGTGTTGTTATACCATGGGGGAAGCGTACTTTATAGATTAATTTTTATTTTTTGTAATTCTAACCTAGCTTTAGGTATTTTTACTAATATAACTTTGGAGTAATATTCTGAAACAATACATTTATTATTATTATTATGAACTATAGGTTTATACTTTTCTCAAACATGCAATGAAATATTTACGTTATGTACTTCATAATGGGCTTCGAAGTGTCACGTTTCGGGCGCAGCGAGACGAGAGACCCGTAATGTCGGTTTTGTTACTATCCGTTTAAGGTCTGTGCCCACTAGACCGTATCATACCATGACCGAGACCACAAGAAAATATTATTTGTGTGTATGGCAGATGAAACCATAACGGTGGGTCTACATATGCGGGTCTATATATCAGAAGACGGAATATGTACATATACGGAGGTATAGAAACATTTTAGAGCCCAGATAAAACCTGGATGTAAACGGTGTCTCATATAAAGGAGTTGGGAGATTAAAAAACCTGGGCTGCGTGATAACTGATACCAACGACAGAGAAGAGGAAATTGAATCTCGTATCCAGGGTGCTCTAAGGTGTGCGGCGGGACTTCACAAAGTGTTAGTGTCGAAGATCATGCGCCGGAAAACCTAAATTCGCATCTACAAAACTGTCATTAGACCGGTCCTAATGTATGGTTGCGAATCATGGACACTGACACTAAAGCAAGGAAACAAGCTACTTGTTACCGAACGGAAGATATTTCGGAAGATCTTGGGCCCAGTGCAAAAGGAAGATGGTAGCTGGAGAATCCGCAAAAACCAGGAACTGGAGGATATGGTGTCCGAGCCCAACATCATAGGAGAAATCAAATCTGCAAAACTCCGCTGGCTTGGACACCTTCAGAGAATGCCAGTAGACAGGGCGGTGAAGAGAGCCTACGTAGGACTGCCGAGCTGTCGAAGACCGGTTGGTCGGCCTAGATATCGTTGGAGGGACGAGGTTGAGAAAGACCTTCGCGCCCTGCACGCAGAAAACTGGGAGGAGATCGCGGAGAACAGGGCGCGCTAGCGCCAACTCGTATCGGAGGCCAAGATCCACTTCGGGTCGCTGAGCCAGCGGAGTAAGTAAGTAAGTAAGTAAGTAAGTATGAAGCATTATGAGATGAAGCCCAGTAGACCGTTCCGGCACCGGCACTTTTTAATATGAAGAATATTTCTTTGCCTGACACGTTCGTAGTACGGTCATGGTATGATACGGTGTAATGGGTTGAGACCTTCAAGGGACATAAATTAATGAATGTGCCCAACTATCCGACCTCGCCACTGTAGTGTCTCAATAAAACCCGCAAATTAATTAATCACAGTTTATTCCTGAGAGCACACAAATTACAGATCTATTTAACAGACGCCATCTTTAGAGAGAGCGAGACAGAGCATCACTAGTGATGTGGTGCGTTTGTATTAGGGCTGGCCTACAGACACCACACTCTCCACCACCTAAACTTAATCAGTTCGCTGTAAATGCCTAGTCTCCCTCAACAATAATTATTAAAAACGGTAGCAGTATACCTAGAACTTAAACAATAAAAAACAAAAGTAAAATGTAGCAAACTCTTGGCATCGTACATATAATACACATCCAATGAATGGCCTACGAACTGTTACATTTACTTATCTCAGCACTTATTCTAACAATGTATCACTACAGTTCATCATTTGATTAACGTGCCTCTTCCACTTATTACCATCAACATCAATTATATAAGTGGTGTCCGGGATTGACTCCTCTATAATAGTCCCTAGGGTCCAAGGCTTATGATCTTTCCTATAATCTCTTAACATTACCTTCTCTCCCACTCTGAAATCAACTTGCCTGGTACCCGAGGATACTCTAGCCTGTTTTTCTAACATTTCCAAAGACTTTTCAGCTATAGGTTGTGGTCTTAATAAGGAAAATCTCGACCTAATTTCCCTTTGGTACATAAGTTTGGCTGGGGTAACACCCGTAGTACTATGAGGCATAGCTCGATAGTCAAAAAGAAACAAGTTGATTGCGGACGTCATCTTGTGACCGCTTTCTTTGATTTTAATTACATGTGTTTTAAATATCTCAACAAATCTTTCGGCCGCTCCGTTAGTTGCCGGGTGATAAGGTGGAGAGAAAGTATGTTTTATTTGTTTCGAATTACAAAATATTGCGAACTCCTGCGACGCAAAAGAAGGGCCGTTGTCAGTTACTAAATGAACAGGGTAGCCATGTCTTGAAAACAATGTATCTAACACGTCAATGGTTCGGGCTGCACTAATTGTATTCATCTCCACCACCTCTGGCCACTTTGAGTAACTGTCAACGACTATTAAATACATTTTATTAAAGAACGGACCGCAGTAGTCTGCATGCAGACGATACCAGGCCGTTGGTGCTACCGGCCATGATTTTTGAATGCCCTTTGTGGGGCTATTACGAATAGTTAGGCATGTTAAGCAGTTGTTTGTTATATTTTCTATGTCCGAGTCGATAGCTGGCCACCACATAAATGAGCGTGCCACTTGTTTCATTCGCACTGTGCCAAAATGGCTTTTATGCAGTTCAGATAAGACTGAACTTCTTAAGGATTTGGGGACAATTATTCTGTAACCCCAGAAAAGGCAATCTCTATCACAGCTGATCTCGTTTTTCTTATGAAAATATGGTAATAACTCTTTGTCCACATTTTTTTTGTCTGGCCAACCATCCGTTTGGTACCTAATGATCTGTGACAAGGTTACATCTTTTTTTGTATCAACCTGTATAGTTTTCCAATTTAATACCTCTATATCAGAATTTGTAATATGGTATATACTACTTAGCTCAGCTTCTTGACAAATTGGGTGAAAGTCCAGTTTTACATTATTAACATCAGCAGATGTTCTTGATAAAAAATCTGCTGGATTTTCGTTAGATTTAATATGTTTAATTTTGTAAGCAAAAGCCGATAGGAATATAGCGTAATGCTGTAACCTTTTGGCCGCCATTTTGGGAATGCCCTTTTTGGGACCAAAAATTCTAACTAAGGCAGCATTGTCAGTTTCCAATTCAAATGACCTGCCATAGGTATAGTTATAAAACTTGGTGATTCCGTAAATTATTGACATTGCTTCCTTATCAATGGTTGAGTATCTATGTTCCGTGGAATTTAATTTTTTGCTAGCATATGCTATTGGTTTCACAACACCGTCATAATCTCTATTAGATAAGACACATGCTAGACCAGTGTCGGATGCGTCACAAGACAAAATTAAAGGTAAGTTCGGGTTATAATGTCTTAAGTTATGAACTGACGCTAATTTCTTTTTGATCTTTACAAATGCATTTTCACAATCGCTGGACCATACAAATTTATTTTTCTGTGTGCATTCATACAAGGGTGTCAGGGTGGAAGCCATATCTTTTAAAAACCTGGCATAATAGTTTACTTTTCCTAGAAATGACCTCAGCATGGTAATGTTTGTTGGAGCCTTTGCTTGTAGTAAAGGGTCAATGTTTGATTTTATGATGCTGATGTCATTTTTAGTAATTCTAAAACCAAATACATCTATGTATTTTTGAAACAGCTTACATTTTTCAATTTTTAATTTAAATTGACTTTCTTTTAATTTATCTAACACTTTACAAAGAGTGTTCATAATATCAGATATGTCCTTTCCGACTATATAAATGTTGTCGATGAATACTATAGTATTAGGAATATTTACCAATAGATTATGCATTATACGCTGAAAAGACCCTGGCCCGGTGCTGACTCCATAAGGCAAATATTTATATTTATAAGTACCCATTTCTGTCACAATAGTAGTCAGTTCCTGTGATTTTTCATCCAAAGGAGCCTGAAGGTAGGCTTCCTTCAAATCAAGCTCGCAGAAGTATTCACCTTCTTTTAAAGTATGCAATATTTCCTCGATGTGGGGCAACGGAAAATGGTCTATTTCCAAGTAAGGGTTTAATGTCACTTTGTAGTCTCCACACAACCGAACTGAACCATCTGGTTTAATAACTGGAACCACTGGTGTTCCCCATTCGACTGGTTCAATGCGCTTATTTTCTAGTAATCTATTTATTTCAAATTTTACCTTGTCTTTGAGTGCGAAAGGTACTCGCCTGGCTGGCAGGTATTTGGGTACAGCCCCTTCTTTTAATTTTAGTGTAATTGACTCGCCACTGCTGTTGCCCCAGTCTGCTGCGAATACTTCTGCGTACTTCCTTTTTACAACACTTTCTGCCTCTGAAACAGTGTTACAATTGTAATTGATATTTATTTCCTTCCACTCCAATTTCGGTGGCCATAGGCCAAGGCTGTGCAGCCAATCGCGGCCTATTATTCGTGGTACATCATCATTTGCTACAAAAATGCTAAGCACTTTATCTATTCCTTTGTATTGGACATTTAATTTTTCCAATATACCCACAGGTTTTGAAATGGTTTGGTCAAAATTTCTAAACTTAACTTTACAGTCACTGATTGGTTTCAATGGAAATAACTTATTTTTATCCTGCAAGGATAAAACTGTTACATCGGAGCCAGTATCCAACTGAAAGTCCAAGTTTATCCCCTCAACTCTTAATTGGATAAAGAAAGGGGGTATTTTACTTACGTTAACAGTATAAACTTCACATTCATTGAATAATTCCTTGACTGACTCCTCAGCGCAGCCATCAACATCGCCCTTGGTATTTTCTGTGTCTTCATTCTGGACTAAGTAGGTGCGACTGTACCTGTTGTTACTTTGAGGACACATCTTGAAGATATGTCCCTGTTTACCACATTCTGAACAAAACTTTTTTATTAGTCTACACTCTGCTTTAATGTGATTGCTATTGCCGCAGCAAAAACACTTCCTTTTGATTGCCTCACTTCTAATATTGCTCTTCTTTCCTTCACTCTTAACTGTTCTACTGCCCTGTCCTTCATAGTAGAACAAAGAGGTTGTAGAATCAGCTTCTTGGCTACCTATGGTTTGATTCCAAGCAACCTCTACTGACCTTGCTAACTTGACAATGTCTTCCAGATTTTTGGAGTCGTTTTTTAAGAGTTCAAATTTAATTATTCTTGATTTCACTCCGTCAATAAGTTTCTCCTTTATTTGATCATCCGGGTCGGCGAAATCGCATCGGCTTGCTAGTTTTTTTAATTCCAGTACATAATCTTCAATATTTTCATTTGATAGCTGATTTCGGCTTCGAAACGCAGCACGCTCTAACGAGACAGATTGTTGAGTGACATATTTATTCTTCAATACGCTTGTCAACTCGACATATGACAATTCAATGGGTCTTTTTGGTGCACATAAACAAGTAACAGTTTCAAACACCTGTGATGTTAATTTAGTTAGCAAAAGTAGTGTTTTTTTCTCTTCGGATACGTCGTTGAGTTTAATGTAGCACTCCAGTTGCTGTTCAAAACACTCGTATTTGTTTCCATCAAAAGGTTGTAAATTTAAGTTGGCCATGTTAGATGACTTCTCAATCTTCTCCGGCGTATTTTTCTGCTTATCTTTACAATAAGTTACCAATAACTGCCGTAAACCGTCTACTGTTAACTTGTCGTCGAACTCAATGTTTAAGTGTGTAAGTTTTTCTTGCAACTTAGTTTTTGACAGTTTGTAAATCCATGATCTTTTCTCCCATTCCACTTCTATGACACTATTGCCACTATCCGTCGATGTATCTGTTTCCAAGTCGGATGAGGATTCCGTTAGTTTGTCCAGTCCCGACATTTACATTTAGTAAACCAATTTATTTAGGTTAGTTTGCACTTCGAATGTCAATAAACGTGAAGTTATGGGCACAGAGCCGATTACACAATGGCCGCCGCCGCCGCCTTGTTGCCAACTTCAGATTGATGCCGCCGGCTTCACTTTCATTTTCGACACTTTTCACATAATTGTATGTAGTTTTACTAATTTTACTATTTAATTAAAGCTCTCGGGGTTCTTGTTTTCTCGTCGCCAATGTAGTGTCTCAATAAAACCCGCAAATTAATTAATCACAGTTTATTCCTGAGAGCACACAAATTACAGATCTATTTAACAGACGCCATCTTTAGAGAGAGCGAGACAGAGCATCACTAGTGATGTGGTGCGTTTGTATTAGGGCTGGCCTACAGACACCACAGCCACGCTCGGCCGTCTACCTATATTATGTACTCGGCCGGCAACCCCTTACTTCCCGGCCTCTGTAGACTTTCAATCAGGTGGTTCGTCCCTGGCTCGTGAAACTATATATTTTTTTTTAAATATGGACGTAAAATCATTTAATGTTTAACAGTGGCTGTTTGGTGAAGCAAAACACCGTGAGGAAACCGGTCTAGCCCCAGTAAGGTCTTGTTTTCCCTTTGGGTTGGAAGTTCATATGGCAGTCGCGTCGTAGCGGGAATAACTCTAGGATGATGAACCACTTACCTTATTTCTCAATGTCTACGAGTAGACAGGTAGGTATGGCACGTCCCGAACCAAATTATTTATTTTCAAAGGAACCTCCCATGGGTCGCGAATACTCTTTTACCAAGCCAATTCCTTGCTTATTACAAAGCAAATTACAACTCTTCCCTAGTGAAAAACGTCGTATGCGGCGGTTGACATTTGAATGCAATCCAGGCATTTTATTTCTCTAAAGTCGTGATGTTATAGAAAACACACGTATCAGAGAAAATGTCTCCCGGGCCCGCAAATTGTTTTAGCTGAACGCTTTGTTTAGAGTACCCTCCAGGCTATCTGCGAGCGCGCTCTGGGCGTGAGACAGAATAAATGTAATGTCGTTGGTTTCGTACGTATTTTAATTAACGAGATTGAACAAAATTCGGTGCAAGTCAAAATACTTATTTTCAAAGGTTGGGAATAACAAACATTACCGCACTTCTAATAAAACCTTTTTTTTATTAAGATATCATAAGAGCAAAAGATATGTGTACTAATGTGAATGAGACTGTTATTACTTTTGTATTAAACAGTAACGTGTGCAAATGAAATGAATGTGTGTGTGTGTAGGATATCGCACACCCTAAGTAGTATTAAAAAAAATCTCGGTGTTTTTTTTTCTTGTCAAGAATATTCAACGAACCTTTTTTCCATACTAGGTGTGCTTTTTCCATACTAGGCGTGCGATAAGTCATCAGTATAGACTGCTTAAGCGTGCTTAAAGGGCTCAACCGATTTGGATGACATTTGGCACGAAGATTGTTTATATTAATAAATCGTTTTTACCACAGGGTTGCAGACTAAAATCTTTGGTAGTCGATTTGAAGCATACCACAGTGCTGCCAGTGCATGGCCGGTGTTTTATCTACAATATTTAACGGGAAGGGACAGTGATCTCTCTCTTTCAAACAAAATCTAAATATATTTGACAGTAAGAAACCATTGACGATACATCGTAAACTAGTTTCTGTCCGCGACTTCGTCCGCGTGGTACTCGTTTATATTATATCGTAGCATACGAACTTTCTTCCCCCATTTCACCCCATTAGGAGATGATTCCCGGAAAAAAATGATTCTATATGTTAATCCAGGCTATACACTATATGTATACCCAAATTCGACTTAATCTGTTTAGCCGTTTTTGTGTCATTGAGTCACAAACATCCAAATAACCAAACATCTAAACTTTCGCGTTTATAATAGGTACAGTCAGCGTCATATAGTAAGTAGCAGCCAGAGCAGCCAAATATTTCGTAACACACCCTTATTCTTACAGTAATAAAGACGTGTACCGAAATATTTGGCTACCTTGGCTGCTACTAACTATAAGACGCTGACTGGATGTTAGTACCTATCTGCCCAGTTTTACCCTCGGTTAATGAAAGCCCTCGTCTGATAGACGACCTTTCCCAAACTAACCTTGCCCTCTTATTTGCGGTGATTTGGGTTGCAAGGTAATTTTATGCATAAGTTCTCCTTCCAGTGAGGCAAGCCAATCAATAACTAGGCTAAAACCAAAGTACCTATTCAATTAATAGTGTTAAATACCTTTTTCGACTTTGGTGAAGTTTTTCACAAGCTTCTTAGAATTAATGTTCATTAAAATGAAGCGTTTTCATTAGATGGAAGATACTGTTCATTTTGTACAACTTGAAAAGTGAAATTGATTACCTGTCTGGTGTATATTTGTCTAAACGTATTGAATTGGGATCCGTTTGATGTTTGCTGCACATACTCGATGTGGTCTTCGTTCGGTATTTTTTTTATTTGATGGCACGTGGCAGTGGCAAACATACATACAATGTTTATGCTCTTGCGACTTGAGAAGAGCCTAGACGACCACCGAAAATACGCCTACTTTGCCACCAGGGGGAACAATGCCCAAGAAACGAATTTACAACAAATCTGCTAATGAACGAAAACACAACATATTTATGGCAATCTTACTATTTTTAGTAGAAACTATAGTATATTTATAACTAGTTTGAGTCATACATGTATTTAACTTCAGCCAGGAGCTTGCAGAAAACTTTGGGATGTGAAGGTGTATGGACTTGTATGGCAAAGATTGAACATTGCCCAACTGTACTGAGGATGCCTTGATTTGAGTCGTACACGCCCCCTAGACAGAGACACGCTGATGCCTTCCGCCCACGAGAAAAAGAGATGTAACACTCTTCGGGAATCGCTGTTTTGGCCAAATTTCGATAAATACTTAACTTAGTGAAAGTTTATTAAAATTTCATAAAGTGAGATTTTAGATGAGATAAAATACTATAGTATTTACTTGCTTATGTCGTAAAATAATGTATCGTTTGAGTAGGCTGAGTAAAAAAAGGAAAATACAGACCCAACTTTGGATTTTTTGTATCGAGGAAATTTTAAGCAATCATGTATCCATAAAATCAGATGAACAATCATATAGTCAAGAATCATATATCTGAAAATCAGACCATTGTTTCTTAATCTAGTCAGAACGGCGTTTCAAAGCCCGCGATAATTTCCAATGCACCGCCTTAAGACTCAGATGTGAAAATGGAAAGCCATGTTTGCCCAAAATTTAGGACTGTCTTGTTTCAAAATAATAAGAGCCATAGTTGCGTCAATAATTCGACATGGGCAACGTTGGCAAAAGACGAGGATAAAAAAAATATTTCTCCTCATGAACACATGCGTATTACTATGAAGAATTCGTTAAACAAAATAAATATCATTCTACCATATAAAAAATATGAGATTTCGTGTTTTTCCGAAAAAAGCGGGCAACGTAGGCTTTTCGATTTGACGGTGCATTTGTCACTAGTGGTTGGCAAAACAAATGACAAATGCTGGACAAATGGCATGACAAATGCTAGATCCCTATTCTCAACAAAGCGCATCCTAGGGACCTCTGGCGACCTAACTCGTCCGTAATGAACACAACAACACATACATAACTACACAGCAAATACTTAGTAGTGGTGATATTTATAGCTACCATCCAAATGGAGAAGACTAAGGGCGGGTGGCACCAACTTACGATAACAGGCCGATTATCGTTAAATATGACGCCGGTAGCTGTGATCCCTTAGAAAGTTGTCAAACATTCCATACCTACGTTCAGATTTTAACGAATAGCGCTAACGATTACAAACGGTTTGGTGCAACTCACCCTAACAGTAGCTTGCTCCAAACTGTCTGTAATCCTAAGCTAGTGCAACCTGAACCTTCCTTGAATGACTGAAATATTTAAATAAAGCACTCCCTTATACGACGAACACAACACAAACGAGGAAATATATTAAGGAGTGGCCTTCTTAGTGGAAGTACACTTGGTATAAAACGGACGCTAGGTAACATACATTATGCCTACTTGGCAAGGTTTATTAATAATACGAGATAGGTTAAAGTGTGTCAGTATATATTTTTAGGACATTAACTATTCCGGCTTACGGCTTACATTTTCAAGATAAAACTATACTTAGAATGTTTTTCAAGACGTGAGCCTTGCCTGTTACCTTGCCTAAGGCTCTTAAACTTTAATGAGCTACGCACGGAGATGCCTGTGTATATACGTATAAGAAATCTTTACTTGACGCTGTTACTTCTATTCACAGTCTGTCAACTCCATATTGGACTCGGTCTGTTGTCTCCGGTTCAGTTTGATACATGATATTGCACGTAGAACCGATAGCCGTTAGGGCGGTAGTTTCTCGAGTGGCGACCACGTACCGGAAGGCGCAGCGTGGGTAGACCCCACAAGGTGGACTGATGACCTAGTAAAGGTCGCGGGAGTCCGCTGGATGCGGGTGGCGCAAGACCGGTCATTGTGGCACTCTTTGAGGGAGGCCGATGCCCAGCAGTGGACGTCTTTCGGCTGACATGATAAAGTCTGAGACATAGTTTTCGCAATCCGATTTGCCTTTCAACGCACACCAAGCTCCCTATTATAAAGATCGCGGGAATACCACTGAAATAAAATTAAAATGCTGATAGTAAGCCTCAGATAAATACTATTGTGTTCTTCGCCAATTTCAAATACAAGATATATGAAGCTAGACCCAATAGATCACTCAAGGAGACACATAGTGTTAAACGCTCAAAATACGGTCTTTGGGCCTTATCATTTTAAGGAACAACGCAGACCACAAGCGGTTTTCCAAAAGTTTCCCCTTCCATATTTTTCTTGTATTACCAAATATACGGATTACGGGCATAATGGAGGCGTAAAGTGGTGCTTGCCGTCTATGCATATTTAAAATCAAAATTTGCTTCCTCCTGAGGTCTCAAAGCCTATCTAAGGTTAATCGTTTGCGGTCTTTTCACATCCGGGAGAAGTTGAGAAAGTTGTTTAGTGAGGTTCTTCTTCGAAACGAGTTTTCGGGGCCTTTGTTTTATGTTTTAGAGGTGGGTAGAGACAGGTATGGGAGATTTAAAGTAAGTATTTTTTTTTTTGTGAAAAAGCACTTAAGGTATGTTTACTTTGTGATTAGCGGAATGAATGTGTAAGTTGAAATAATCTTCTAAAACCAGCATACATTACGTAGCGTAGGTACTCCCACACACAAACCTTTTGGTTTACCTGTACTTTTTTAAAGTTCTTTCCCAGATAACACCCCGTTCCAGAGTATTTGTCTTCTTTTTGATGTACGAGGGCTGCCTTTTAAGTTCTGTCGTTTGCAAACCTCCCGTGATTGCATAAAAAAGAATTAGCGTCACGTTAAAATATTTGAATTTAGAATTCGAAAACAAAAGAATGACTCGAAATCGGCCCAACCGTTTTAGTACAGCGTTCGTTCAAAGTTGACAAGTCAGTTGTGAAAATGGAAATTTCGAAGGAAAATTTACGTGCGATAATTTTTTACAACTTCAAAAGGGGCTTAACGCGACTTCAGTGCTTCGAAGAGTTGACTACGGTTTTCAATGATAAAGCACCATGCCTTCGGACTGTGGAACGCTGGTATTTAGAATTTCAACGTGGTTGCTCTAGTCTTGGTGATAGACATCGTGAAGGTCCTCCAAAAACAGCCGTAACCCAGGAGAACATTGATGCTGTACGGCAACTGATCATCGAAGATCGCCATGCGACATACCGTGAGATAGAAGCTTCCTTAAGTATTTCAGGGACCAGTGTTCACAGTATTTTGCATGATCACTTAGGCGTAAAAAAGTTGATCTCACGCTGGATACCACATTTACTCAGTGAAGACCAATAAACGGCTCGCGTTCGATGGTGTCGCAAAACTCTGCGGCAATTCAACCGAGGAAACTCGAAACATGTTTACGACATTATCAGTGGTGACGAATCTTGGATATATGCCTACGATCCCGATTCTAAACAGCAGTCGACTGTTTGGGTGTTCCAAGATGAGCCAAAACCGACCAAAGTAATACGCTCACGGAGCACTTCGAAAAAAATGGTCGCCACGTTTGTGGCGAAAAGTGGCCACATTGCCACCATCGTGCTCGAGGATCGTAAAACGGTTAATGCTGACTGGTATACCACTGTCTGTTTACCAGAAGTCATCGGCGAGTTTCGAAAAAATAACCCAAGACGTCGTATAAGACTGCACCACGATAATGCGAGCTCGCACACCGCCCGGCAAACTATTGCGTTTTTAAAAGAGCAAAACGTCGAAATTCTGGAACACCCGCCGTACAGTCCAGACTTAAGCCCTAACGATTTTTTTACTTTTCCAAAAATCAAGCAACGACTTCGTGGTCAACGGTACCAGACGCCTGAAGAAGCGGTTGAGGCATACAAAACGGCCATTTTGGAGACCCCGACTTCGGACTGGAATAAGTGTTTCGAAAACTGGTTCGATCGAATGAAAAAGTGTATTACATATCACGGTGATTACTTTGAAAAACAATAAATACCATTTAACACTTAAATTGTCTTTAGTTTTTCCAAACGACACAACTTAAAAGGCAGCCCTCGTATTCGGCTTACTGCATAATAATGCTTTGTATGAATAAATCCGCACCGCTCATTACAGCATAGTTCAAACACAGACCAGTAAACCTATAGACGTCGCTTAGTCGGGCGACCCCCTCTGCCACACATACCGTGAATTCACTCTATATTTGAGACACCGGACCAATCACTTACGCGCGCGGCCTTGAATGCACCAATCACAGCGCACTAGACGTCCCTCGCGCCCCGCAAGTATGGCAGCTTTGTTTGTAAGTAAAAATTAGGCTAAGCGGGGTCTTTAGGATATATGGTCTGTGAGTTCAAATAGCCTATTTACACGGCCTAATCACCGCCCTTAATCCGCAGAAGCTGTGTATCCACTTACAATACGGTGCCGGTTAAAGTACGAATAATTGGCGTCCACTATATCTCTGACAATCGGTTGAAAAATGAAACCTGTAGAGGAAAACAGCTCGACAAACGGATATGCTATAGAATTTTGGCCTAAGCTGAAGCATAGAACTTCGTGCGCTTCGCTCACTCCTCCAATAGTTCCTTGCCAAATCCAGTATGCCGATGTGTTTGCGGATAGTTAGTCATCACTTTAAAGATTACAAACCGACATAAGACACATGTGTAGATATTTTTGAAAGGTTGTCTGTATAGATATTGGAGAACTCAATGGTACCTAGACGTTGTTGATTAACTACGGTGGCCTAAAATGTCACCCGATGCGTTGTTTTGGTGATTAAATGTTATCACCTGAGCAAACTCGATTGGTTTATGGTTCCATCCATCAATTAATATTATAGGGAATAAAAATGCGGCATTGATGTGTTTTATGATTAAAGAGTTTATACACAGTACAAAAGCTAAGGTAAACGAGTTGTCGACGCTGTACTAGTATATGGCTTGGGCACTCTATGCCACAGCAGTGGGCGATTTCAGGTTGATAATGATGCTAATGATGAAATAAGCTTGAAGCCTCATACTAAGCAAGTGCCTATAAATACAAAACTAGTATCCTGTTCATAGATTTGGCACGGTTCCGACCCTCAATTTGGCAGCAGTTTATGCTTATATGCGATTAGGTAATAGGTACTGCTTTAGTAAAATGGTATTTAACTTGGTTCCTCGACACACGAGAAAATCCTTCTGAAGTAATATAACTATTATTGGAGATGCTTAATCCATATTTGGAACGCGGCAAAATAATAATTGAGGGGTTGATCTTCGATATGTCCTTTAAGCATCAAAAGGACTAGATAAAATTACGTGGACTGTATGTTTTGAGTTAGAAAGTCCACGCGCGACACTTGCAATTGCCAGTTAATTAAGGGCTGCTTGGGAACAGAGGAATCACGTGCACTAACCTTCCAAATCTAGGCAATCCTTTCTCCAACGGCAGCTGGCCTTTTTCCACGTCCAGCACAATCTTAACACATGGACGCGCCCGGACTTATGTACGCCATATTATTAAATTAAAGTTTATAATATGACACGTAGCGTCTATTGGAATCGCCATAAGGAACCGAGGACATCTCACGGGACGTGCGTTTAGTTCAAAATTCGGTAAAGCAGTGAGAGCGCATGCTTTCCTATGTGCACGTGATAGAAATGGATAGGAAATGTGACGGGTTTGTAGCAAATGCAAGTACCCTCAAATGTTAATATTAAGTAGAATCCACCCTAATATTAATAATAAACATTCGGAACTCAACAATTATAGTAACCAACGCTGACCCAGACAGTATTGGACACTTTGCATACACCTTTAAATATATTCGTAGATTTATGCGGGTTACCTCACGATGTTTTCCTATACCTAAGCTATTGGTAAATATCAAATCCACCTTTCCCGTTCCATCACCGATCGTCCAGGCGTCGCGAGCGAATGCATCCTTATGTTGTCAACTTACCATTTATTCGCACGAAGCGTTTTGCTTTGTCTTTCCTAATGCGAATGAAATTCGCTCTCTTCATCTGTATTTCCTGAGAGCTTCTCGATCTAGGTGACTTCAAAACAAGAGTGAATAGGTTATTACTGAACCGGTGAGCTTCATCTTAGGCTCTGTCGTCGCTTACCATCAGGTGAGACTAGGGTCAATCACAGGACAGTCATTTATAAAAGAAAAAAACCGGCCAAGTGCGTGTCGGGCCACGCGCAGTGTAGGGTTCCGTTGTTGCTTGTCTTAGTTACATCGACGTGCGGTGCGGTTGCGTCGGCCGAATTTTTACAATTTTCCAAGTACACATTAAGTTTGTCGACTATTACTCGGTAACTACTTATGCCTTCTTGTCCGTGATAGTTTTTCTTTCCAATTCATTATATGCACTACTACCACGACTTTTTTTCACATCCCCAGTAGTAGCCATTTCGCCAGCAGGAAAGGGACACATGACTCGAACAAAAATTAGGGCTTTAAAGCCCGATATCTCGCAAACGAATCACTGATTTCAAAAAAGGTCAAATTAAACTTATAATAGTTTTGAACGAGCTATCGAACGATACCCAACACTATGGATTCAACGAGAAATAAAAATACATCCCCGCTTTAGGTGTAGGGGAGGTACCCTAAAAACATTTTTTTACAAAATTTTATTGTACTGTTATGTCGGCGTAATTGATATATATACCCATGCCGGATTACAGTTTTCTAGTTGTAATGGTTACTGAGCTAAGCCGAAGACAAGACAGACAGACAGACGGACGGACATGCCGAAACTATAAGGGTTCCTTGTTGTCTACGGAACCCTAAAATACCGTATCCAACGTGCTAAAGAATGACCGCTTAACTCTTAATAACCCTGCCCACACCCGCACGCTGCGCAGGCGAAAACGGAGGAAAGCTGTCTATCTACAAGAGCCTACGCCGAGTCCTGGAATTAGGTGCCAAAGTGATCCCGGGCTCCATTCGGGAGCTACCGGGAAAACCCTAGTAGAATGATAAGCATGACGGTTTTTCAATACGCACCCTCCGAATAAGTGGTAAGCACGAGTCGGGATACGAACCCACGACCGCCGTTTGACGGCCTCACGCTTGAACCAATACCATAGCTTTTTTTAACTGCCTGTTCCCTCTTAACGATGAGAGACTTGTCCCCAGCAGTGGCACGTAAAAAGGCTGATGAAGATTATAATATAGCGTAAGTTTAAGGCTCCCTGAAAGTACTAACAATACTCATGTAAAGCATACGTATTTTATTCCTATTTAGAGATTTGCCGCTGCGCCCGTGGGCGGTAAATCTTACTTACCGCCTAGAGTAACGTAAAAAAATAGTTTAGTTAAAACTAGTTTAATAAAATTGCATTTGAATTTTAAAATAGTGCCACATTCCAAACAACGTCAAAAACTTGCCTAACAGAGCAGTGAAGCTTCTAGTGTGATCTCGAGTTTACAAAGGGCCTGCTTAGTTCGGCACCAAAGGCCATACGTTGCAATTCCTAGTATCCATAGTCGATGTTTGCTTCTGAAGGACATCTCCATTGGAGCTGTATTATTATTACAAGCTTTATATTTAACTTGCCCTGTTAATATGGGAGAAATCTTGTTAGGTTAAATTTGACCCACTTCCCGGTGACCGATTGAGCTGAAATTTTGGGTATAAGTGAAGTTTGGATGACAATTCAATATTATGGTACCATCGAGCTGATGGAGACAGAAGGTGGCCATGGGAATTCAGTATTTAACCGACGTAACCCCGTTGAGTTTGGGTTCGTTTCGTTAGAATCGTCTCGATGAGTAGTTGATGATGGTATACAGAAAAGTACAGTCGGCAATTAAAGCTTGTACCTAAAATGATTTTTTGACAGATACTTATTTTATTAGGAACGTAGGTTGGATAATATCTCACTAAGTATACTAGTAGTAGCTCTGTAAGTCTTTTTTTTAAGTCATATTTTATTTCAGAAAATTTAATTGGCTGCTTTCCTAAAACAGTCTGTGGCGACAGCGGTTTAAACCTCTATAGATGTTAACCGCTGATCTCACTGGCTATCGATTAAGGCGATGACGACGGCTTCAACTTGTCAAGTATTTTACCGGAATATATGGTATGTTTTATGGTGGTTAATTTTGTGACGTTTACGACCGGTTAGCCTAGTGGGTAGTGATGCTGCCTACGAAGCTGTAGGTCCTGGGTTCGAATCTCGGTAAGGGTAAATATTTGTTTCTGAGTCATGGAAGTTTTCTATGTATTTAAGTATTTATATCTATTATATACATCGTCGTCTAGTATCCATAACACAAGCCTTAATGAGCTTACTATGGGACCAGGTCGATTTGTGTAAGATTGTCCCCTAATATTTAATATTTGTTATTATTATATATTATATAATGTTTGTAACGTGAAGGGAGATTTTATATAGTTTGATTATTGCTACCTCAAGAAGTATTACTTCAATTATATTTAGTCCGTCACTTAGATTAACAAACAATATAGGACACGTATTTTTTTTGTCAATAAAAAAATAAGTATGATGATATATACATTAGCCCGTTAAAGTTCAGACAAATTATGATACAGTTTTTACTACGTTGTTTGTTAATTCGTTTTTTTTTTTTGTAATTACTGAGTCTCATGGTGACCCTATATGCAACGTTAATTTGTCACTTTAATTAAGCTACAGACCTAGTCTTGTTGAATAGGGTGACCATAAGGTTGGTGTTTTTGATATTAAAAATATTATCAATAAAGTTTAATTGTTTGCTTCTAGAGTTAATGCAAATAATTGTATAAGTATGTCCATCGCCGTCTAGTACCCATAGGACAAGCTTTGCTTAGTTTGGGACTAGGTCGATTTGTTTAAGATTATCCGCAAATATTTAGAAATGTATTCTTTATTTATTATTATTTCTCCTAAATACATCAACTATCTCACAGATATATAGAACTATTATTTTTACTAAACGGGACTAGATCGCGTATAATTAACTTATTTAGTTACCTACCTCTCTGAGGTCACCCGACGTTTCGGATGTGTCGCAACATCCATGTTTCGTTTAGTTAAAATAATGTGCGAGTATCGTGAAAGTTTAAATCAATATTATATAGCACTATCTCTTGCCCATTAGAGGGTATCTGTTGGCTAGAAGGAAATCGCTCCATAAAATGTTTGACAGTTCCCGTTTGACCAAATTCTTGTCACGTTTCTTTGGATATCTTTTTTATCTCGGATGTGTGCGCATAATGCAAAATTGAGACTCAATTTTCTGAGTTTGAATCGGAAATTTAGCAATCGTGCATTGGGTTGCTAATTTGCGTTCGGTTTTGCTAATACAATCTTATTTTTACTATAATTTTAACGTAAAATTATAATTATGGATTAAAAAATAACCGGACAAGTTATATAGCATAGTTTTCGGATTTTTTCCTGAACTTGTAGTATAAGACGATATTACTTTCATAGTTCTAGGTCAACGGAAAGTATAAGGATTCCCTTGAGAGTGTCAAAATAAAAGTTATTTTCGGCACAAACCGCCCTATCTTTTTTTACCTTCTTCTTCAAGGGACTGTAGACCTTGCTATATGGTTTTAATTTAAACTCGATACATCCCACGCGTTCCCCAGATAAAAAGTCCTGACATACAGACAGACAGCAAAGTGATCTTATAAGATTAGTTTAGATAAGATTTCTTTATTTCATAAAATAAATATACATTATAAGTTAACTTTAAGCTAATTTACACGAATTTATTTAATGATCGTCAAATAATGAATATTAATTGAATGAAATGTCACAGGTACAATTACAACACTACGACTGTATTAAACGAGTTCCGTTTTTTCTTTTTGAGGTACGGCACCCTAAAAAAAGGCCTTGGCTTCAGTTAGATAAGTAAGATAAAGTATTTAGGAAGCATTATGGCAGCGTTTTGTCCCATTTACCTTATTTATATTGAGATTATTAAATATGGTCGACTTTTTATAACTGTCACTGGAATTGAAATCTTCTAGCATGAACAGTAGAATTTCTTTTTAAAATTTTATTTTTATACAACGACGGTGGCAAACAAGCGAACGGCCCGCCTGATGGCGGCCCAGGTTACTCGATAGGAGTAACATGGGCGTTGCCCACCCTTGATATGTTTGAGGATTCGCCGTGTCGACAGCTGAAGGAACAAATTCCCTCGCTCTCAACACAACGCATCCTCGGGAGCTCTGGCGACCTTGCTCACCTCCAGGAACACAACACTACTACAGAGCAAGTAGTATTGATATTATGGCTGTGGTCTTCTGCAAGGCGGAGATACTTCCCCAGTTGGGCTGCTCCAAATTCGATCTCTGCCCTACCTCACCTCTGTGCCCTACCTCACATCTGTGCCCTACCTCACCTCTGTGCCCTACCTCACCTTGAATGGACTTCTTTGATGCAATTTGCCCAACTCTTGTTAATGCTAAGCTAAACTAATGTTGCCGTCGTAGACGTGCATCCAGTTTTTGGACCTTAAGCCGCGGCAATAGGATAAGAAACTGCATGCACGCCTTCAGCGTGCCCCTATATAAATATAAAGTAAATGTATTTATATTGAGTAAATGCAGTGGCAGTTAAACCCTGCTGGGTTTTGTCCGCTGCCTGGCCGTGTATTATGTAATAATGATAAGTATAAATAAATAAAAAAATAAAAAAAAATCTCAAGCTTACTTAATGTAGGACCAAATAGATGCAATCCAATATAACTACACCTACAACAATATTATTTTCTTATTCCGCTAAATAAATGTTAGTCAATGACGATCCCACCGGCGTTAACATACCTATTTCGGTTTTTTGTAAGTCTAGTTAGTCTTATGATTACAATTATCTTTATTTTCACGATAATTGACGTCTCTGGGTAAAATAAGTCTTTGATGTTATCAATAAGTAGTTTCTTAATAATAGCGCGTTGCCAATACAACCGTATCTCCGGGATTTCGTGAGCGATAAAAGGTTCTTTTTTTCGCGAAATAATTTCCTGAACGATTTTCAAAGCTACTCATTAGTTCAATACCAGTACATTCTCATTACTGAAATGATGTCACGTCAACGGTAAATGAAACAATAATTTGCTTCCAACCTCCAAAGCGTGTTTTCTTTTTGTATCACACACCATTTTTCATAAAGATAACGATCCTCATCAGCGCTTTATTCGTTCAACTGAATATGTTTCGTGAGCCCATTGTAATAAACTCACCTGCATTAAATTAGGCTTAAAAAACCTAAGTCATAATCACCGTCGCTATTCTTTTGTGACCCATTATTTTTTATAAAAGCCGCCTCTAATGAGTCTAACATCTACGCTCCGAGATCTCTTATTAAAACTGCAAAAACGACCCAGAATGGCAAACAGGGGTTAAGTATAAAATGATGACTCTATACGATGCGGCCGAGCCGTGTACACTGCCCGCCAACTTTTTTTCCAATAGCTGTTAAGCCGTTAACATGCACAGAACTAAAAGACCAAGCAAACATCACCCTTGTATCTTTGTTCATAAGGATGACGCGTGATTTCAAGGAAGGCAAGTAAAGTTTGCAGAACTATACACAGGCTGGTCGCTTTCATTTCACCCATTTTGTCGCGTCCTCTTATATTATGACGATACAGAACGAGCTCTTACCGAATATATGAAGTTGTTTTGTTGGATTACGTTTAGTTGGGTTCCGCACATCAAAGATTTGTAGTTATTAAGCCGTTAGGGTTTAGACGGATTGTTATAACAATTTGTGACGGAAATGGCTTAGTTTACAGGATTACGTTTGAGTGTGGAAGTTAGGGTACATTGTAGTTTGATCATTTTCACGACTTTATTATGGCACTTTATGTGGCCGTGCAAATAGTGAAATAATAATTTCTGTTTTCGATTTCAAGTTACAACAATACATTTAATTAAATAGGGTAATCATATATATTTTTTTAAGTATATACAAGGTGATGTTTAAAATTAACTAAATTAAATGAAAACTAAGTTAAATCTAAAAAAGACCGTGAAGGCATTGTACCGAGGATGCTGGCGGCATTTACTCGCTGAATTGCAATGCTGATGCGTAGCGCGAGAAAGCCGCCAGCTCTTCGGTAACCAGTTACGTCAACCAGACGTTTCGCGATTTCCGCAAATAACTTTTGCGCACTGGGACCCCACGGACCGAGAGTCTAAACGCCAAAGGGTATGCTGAGCATGATGCTGGCTTCGCAGCCAGCGCTGGTCTTCCATTGGGTCCATCCTGTGAGGACACAGTGCGTAACACACATACACATAAAAAAATAATGGAAATATAACACTGCTTATCAGGCATCAGCAAAATGCTTTTATTTTAACCGCAGCCTGTATAAGCTCACAGACCCAGCTTACATACGTGACGTAAGTTCAACTATGTGACCCACTACTAAGCCAAAACGTTCTAGAAACGTGATACGCAGTAATAAAGCGTATTCCTATTACATTCACACTTTGTCTTAATAACATTCGTCTTAATAGCTACAAGGATCAGAATCCATCAATATCAATTGAAGATTGTTTCTGCTAAATGTATTCCTAATTCGAAGATCACTATAATGGAATCATGCAAGATGTACAGATACATATTACTGTATAATTTGGGTGTATAATGATTTGTATAAAAACAATTTCTATACTTTAATTTTCCATATAAACGAATATCATAATTTCAACTTGTATACTCGTAGGTAAGTGATGAAATTGCATAAGAACAAATTATATACCTAATAACTTATAGCATTATATCAAAAAACATAATGGTAAGTTTTCATAATATTCCGATGCATAAAAATTATCTTCTTCTCTAAGTTCTTTAATATTAAGTAGTTTTTATAATTGTATCTATGTTAGTCTTTAAGGTAAGTATTTGTTATATGGTCCTTAGAAAACTGAATTAAATGAATTATTATTATTAATTATTATAAAAACAAATATCATAATTTTGTATGAAATTATGATATTCGTTTTTATGCTGTATTAACGTTAGCAAAAGTTTGTTATGTTGTATGAGTTTTATATAATTCGGGCATTATGCTTACTAAAGTTAGGAATATTATGTTTTGAATGTATGTTACATGAAATTATACAAACAGTTTTTATGACGATTGAACCGCTCTCATATAATTTAACTGAATGGGAGGAAATATAAATTATCAAAACCTTTTAAATGTAGGTACTGTTAGTTCGTTTGATGGTTGGAAAAAATATAAAACGACGAAATGTAGTTACTAATAAGTTTCTGTCAAAAATTTCATTTTTGGTACAAGCTTTTATTGCCGACTGTACTTTTCTGTGTACCATCATCACGTACTCATTGAGACGATTCTAACGAACCCAAACTCAACGGGGTTATGTCGGTTAAGAACTCATCAGATCAGCTCGATGGTACCATAATATTGAATTGTCATCCAAACTATACTTATACCCAAAATTTCAGCTCAATCGGTCAGCGGCAAGTGGGTCAAATTTAACTTGCAAGATTTATCCCATACATACTAACAGGGCAAGTTAATATAAAGCTTTTCCATCATCAGATCAGCTCGTTGGTACCATAATATTAAATTGTCATCCAAACTATACTTATACCCAAAATTTCAGCTCAATCGGTCACCGGGAAGTGGGTCAAATTTAACTTGCAAGATTTGCACATACTAACAGGACAAGTTAATACAATACAATACTTCAATAGAATATACAATATTTCAACAGATCGCTCTATTGCCAAGTAGGATTGTAGTGTACAGCAATGTTGTATCGCTTTACGGCACATTTTGAAAGCGTAATTTAATGTCATTAATTCTTGGAATATATTATGCAATGTTCATACTGTTGTTTCGTTTAGTTAATGAATGAGAGAAAGCCTGCGTGGGTGGTTCATTCGTACTTAGTTGCGGTAACAGATGAATGTAGTTACAGGCCAGGCTATTCTATTTTGTATCAGAGCTCATTTATTATTTAATAAATAATCAGACACAGGCAGGCTTAGTATTATCCCGTCCAGACTAGCTAACAAAGTCGAATTTATGTCGGACATTAAGAATTTGTCATTTGTTAGCCATTCGTCCTACTAACCGGACCACTGGCCACATGCGTGTAGCACTTGGTCGCTGCATTATGTCTATTGTAAAAAAGTGGACCTAGGAAAAGAAAAAATCTAGAAGAGAAAGCGTGTCGATTCTGAGTATCTTTAGGACAGCAAAATCTTGTATCCCTTTGGTCGCCTTCTACGACAGGCAGCGGAAACCGTAGAAGAATTGTCCGAGCCTACGCGGTACTAGCAAAGTATGTAGACACGGTAGCGATCATGCTACCGGTCCAAAGGCCGTATTCTAAGATATAATAACATGATAGCCATGGCTTATAAGTGACGGATCTTTATATCACGTTCATGTCACAACATCTTCATCATTATTTAAGAGCCTTTGCTCTTGTCGGTGGAGTAACCGCCACTTTTTACTGTCCATTGCCAGGTTTTTGATTTCATGTCACATATTTGGCCTAAATTATTTATTATATTTTAATAAATATTTCAATAATAACTCAAAGTATGGTAATTGGAACTAGAGTTTAATTTGAGAGACATGTAATTTTTCCATTTATAAAAAAATAAAACAAAATTCTAATATTATATTGAAAAGGGAATGTATAAGTGCAGCGAGTAAAGTTTTTATTACCTGCAACGTACCGTCTTTTATTGTACTATGTAAGCAACGGGTTAATAGAACAGCTTTTGTTAAACCAATACGTCATCTTTACTATCCCAATAGAATACGAAATATCCAGCGCCAATTTATAAACAATAATTCACATATTTTATACATTAGCTACCAAATCAAATCAATCAAATCAATTATTTATTCTGCAAATAGGCCACAAGGGCACTTTTACATGTCAAACGGTAATTTACAATAAAATAGTAATCTTACACAATAATAATTTAAAATGATATATAAAAGGTTAACAAACTAAATGTCACTAAGTCAATGTAAACAAAACAAAATTGCAAAATATGACCATTACATTCGATATACGATCTGTATCAGCATTAACAGAAGTTAATGATATTATTCAATATTCCAGAGATGTATAAGGTCTCTGAGCGTCCAAATACAATTAATAATTATTCTAATATTCTAAGAGATGTATACGGTCTCTAAGCGTCAAAACAAAAAAGGAACATTAATGTTATATTGTCAGAGATGTACAGGGTCAATAACAATAAAACGTGTCAAGATCAGAATGATGTCTCTCGTCAATACGATAATAAAAATAATAACACTAGTAGTTAAGTAGTTAATTAGGTACTATGCCCTTGCCAGCATGAACAGTCCGGACTCCACAAACAGCACCCGATCACGAGTATGACGCATATCTCAGCCATCGCCTCCCTCAACCATATGCTAGGGAAGGTGGCGACCCGATCAACGACGCCACCGTAAGCAAAGCCCTTTAAGCGAGCATGACATATTCAAGCCACCGGACATTGATAATAGCAAAGATTAAGCGACTTGTTCGGCGAGAAACAGCATTACGTGCTCTCTTCTTACATAAAACGGTACATTTATTTCAGGTAGGTACTTATAATGATTACATGTATTTAGGTTTATTCCTAATAGAATCAGACTACTACGGCTTAAAGGCATTTTTGTCGTTTAAGAAATCGTTGACAGTATAATACGCCTTGCTTAGCAAATTACTCTTAACACGAGACTTAAATTTACTGTACGGTAAATTAACAATTTCAGTGGGTATTTTATTGTAAAAACGTATGCAGTTCCCCACGAACGACGTGCTAACCTTGCGGAGACGACTGGCCTTCACTGCGATCTTGTTTTTACTTCTGGTGTTGTAGTCGTGGATATCACTGTTGAGTTTGAACTCATGAAGGTTTTTCCGCACATATTACATGATATTCTCAAGAATGTATTGGCATGCTACAGTAAGAATGTTTGCCTCCTTAAATTTGTCCCTGAGAGAATCCGGTAAAATGTATCATCTTCTAAGTTGATAACTTGACGACTAATGTTATATGTAGATTATCAGTGATAGGCTATTTCTTTACCTTGTGTCCTTCAGAGCGAACAGTAGGTCAAAATAAGTTATTGAAATTAGATTTATCATTGACCATTATTGTATGAAAATAATAAGTAAACTTCATATTCAACTAAAATAGATTCTGTCGTCAATTACTTAAATATATAAAAATATTCGTCACAATACGAAATTAGAGCTATCATTGGACCATTTTTTGATGACAATATTAAGTTTTCACGTTCAATTATAGTAGATTCAGTCATCAATTACTTATAGGTACTAACGTTCGTCACGTTCGGTTCCTGCGTACAGAATAAATATAAAAATGTTGAATTATGAACGTATAAAAATATAGAGGTGACGATATGAAATTAGAGTCCGTTGAAATTATTTTATAGATAAAATAGAGGGTTGTACGTTATTTCATAGACTACATTTTTATAGAATTTCGTTCCACATAAATTGATTCTCATATTATTATAGAATAGTCAATATGATGTTCATTAGAACATAATTCTACTAATTGATAATGTTAATAACTGAAAAAGTAAGTTTTTAAAATTAATTGAATTGTTTTTCTGTGAAATATGTTTCATTCAAGTAAAAAGGCGGTGAAACAACAATATCCGAAATAAAAATACAAGAACCAAATATTATATTAACGTACTTTCTGTGAAACGATTTTTTATGAAATTTCTGTCTGCGAAACAAATATATACCGGAGATAATTCTACTGTTAGATAAGTAAAAATACAAGAACCAAATATTATATGAAACATTTACCGCGAAACAAAATTCTATGAAATTTCTGTCTGTAAAACAAGGGATCACCGCGATGGTTACAGTTATTTGAAGCTTAATATATGTCGACATACTACAAGCTTACATAGAAAAATTACCATGCTGAGTTATAACTACGAAGCTTGAATTACACAATATACGGTCGCTTGAAAAGTATTAATTAGCAATTAAAATTAGCCGCTGACCTATTAATATGGTAGACAACTAAGTAAATTTGAAGACGAAAATGTCTATTTAATGAAGCTGATTTAATTACAACCCATTCGTAAACAGTTTCATACTTAAGCGGGCATTGCAAACATTTACCTTTCGTGTTGCTAGATAGATACTGTATTTATATTCTGTATAAACCTAACTCAAAGGTTCTTCCTATCAATAATTCGTTGCACAATTTGTTACCCTATTTACAGCAATTTCAACGGAATACTGCTGAAATAATTATGACCATAGCACACTTTATTTGGTGTTCTTATTATTTTAATTATTACTCAAATGCTTGTCAAATGCTTGTTATTTCGTTTGTAATTAAGTATTAGTAGCATTTTACTTTAATTTAAGTCGGTTTTTTTTTTGTACATTAGTTTGTAATTCCTGAAAATAAATATAACCCCAGTTTAGATATCCAGTAACCAAATCATACAAAAGCCAATTACAGAATTTGTAAACCAGTTTCGACTGATACCAATACAATGAAGCCTTCAATTTGCAACGAGATTGGCCTTCTGAATAATCTCGAACTGAGGGAAAATTACGTACCTAATGGTTTTCCAATTGGAATTTGATTGATATGATAGAGTTTGAAGCGTTCATAGCGGCCTTCGAGTGGCACTCACCGACCAGTGGGGGAGAGGGAGTTTAACTGATTCACTGCCAACAATTTCGTGACATTACGCTCGTAGCCGATAATATCATCCTCCTAGCATTATTCCCAGTTGTGCCCTAAATGAGCCTAGGGTCCGCTTTGACACATTATGCCCAGATTTGGCATAGGGACTAGTTTTATGAAAGCGACTGCCATCCGACCTTTTAACCCAGAGGGAAAATTAGATCTTATTAGGGTTAGACCGGTATCCACACGATGTTTTCCTTCACCGAAAAGCTAACGGTCACTATTGCGTACATAAGTTTCGAAAACATCATTGGTACGAGCCAGGATTCGAACCCACGCACGCTCGTAGCCGATAACATGCAAAATAATGTAAAAGACATCGCCTACGCGCAGAGGGCCCACTTAGGGGGTTTCTGGCGGTCAAAGTGGCAACATAGGCCTGCGGAACTAAGGGCACAGGGTTGAAGTGTGTTGTGGGCGATGGGCTAGCAACCTATCACATTGAGATATCTTCCATACCCACATTTACTACTACTTCTGTAATCCACATTGCCTTCTAAAATAAATAATTTTGGCCATTCATTTCTTAGTACTTATTCTAAGTGTAACACTTGTAATGAATATTTATATTATTTGCTTTTTATGGCAGTAAAGCTGTAACTGACGACATGAGGTGATTCTATGAGACCTTGTTTTCCGTTTAGCCAATTGTAGTATACATTTAAAAAAAACCGTTGTTTGTTTTTTTACTCCGAAGTTCTTTTTACCGTGTTTAATACCTATACATAAATCAAAACACAGATTCCTTTGATGCATTCTTTAAAATAACTCGCCCACTTCAAAAATAACTTACTCGTAACGAAAATAATTTGATTCTAACTTCTCACTTTGACGCTCAGATACCATTAATTCTGGAATCTGGTGAACGTGAGTTTTATCTTATTTATTTATTTATTTATTTAAGGATCACCAACAGATAATGCATCAATATGCTAAAAAACTAACCTAGTACAAAAATCATTGTAAGATGCTTAGCCACTTACAGGTGACCACAGCTCACACACGTGTTAAAGAATAAATAGGTACTAAAAATACTAAAAAAAGAACAATGATACAAAAAAGAAAACAAAAAATGATATAAAACAATAATAATAAACAGAATGGTATGTGCCTACATAGTGAATAATGCACAGTGTGCAGTAGGTAGGACACATTCGACACAACCATGATACACTAATCTAAAGTAAACTAAAAAGTGGGTCGGCACAATCACCTTCCAGACTCCAGTGAAGTTAGATGAGAGATGATCGTTTTCCTGAATGTTGTTTCTGAGTCATTGAATATATCTACTCCCCTGGAGTACGGAATGCCATTGTATAACCGCACCATCCTTGAAATTGGCGAGTTATTGCCCTGCCTTGTCTTCCTAAAGCGCTGTTTAAAAAGCTTTCAAAGCTAAGCCTTTCCTTGGCAATCTGTTCGGTATGGTGAAATTAACTGCCTCTAACAGATCGGGACAACGTAAACCTCTACCATTAACCAACTTATATAAAAACGTTAAGTCAAGTATTTTTCTCCTGTTACTTAGACTTAAAAGGTTGAAATATTGCAAACGCTCCGATCTTACACAAATTAAGAAAATGATGATGGTGATGATTACCTCTACTACTTTCCAAACCCGGCGACCATAAGCCCTTTTTTTTTCAAGGTTAACGCATGTCTTTCGTTATATTACACACTGTGTATTAAATACGTTGTCCAATCAAATACACCCCTTATCATCAGGCAATCCTCATCACTGGCCCTCAGAGAATAACCCCAAACTAGCTGTCGTTGGAAATAAAATGTTGAGACAAAGCCGTAATAATTTAAACCTTATCAGTGCCTCGAGACTGAGTGAATTAACGGAATGAACGTGATCTGGGGAACAAAGGAGCTTTTATGTTTTTTTCCCTTTAGAATCCTTACACAACGAGGAAAACTACAGAAGGTTTACTGGTTATCTTTGGTCTAACCAAAATACAACAATAGTCAACTTCGATAATTGAATCGTTGATGCCTATCTGTGGTCACTTTCTATAAGATCGGTCACTTCACCGTATTTGGTAAAATGATGAAGTTGATTGTCGTTTGTCCTACTCTTAAATTTTGCTGTGTGTAATGGACTCATCTTTACTAACTACCTACAGTAACTTAAAGCGCACGCACACGTACATCTTCAAATCTTCACGAGGCGTCAAAAAATTGTTCCAAATTGTGCCCCTGATCAAATACAACCCTTTTTGAACTGCTGATACCGATATCTTGGCCACATTCTCAGACGCCCTTATACACTGAGGTGTGTATAAGGTCCTGTTTTTAAGAGGTCTTAAAGGCAGCAAGCAATACAAGTCAGAGAAACTAAAGGTAGGTCGACACATATTTACATGGAACCTGGCACAAGACATGACGCATTACACCATTAGCCCCAGTGAAAGGCATCTGACTTGTAAATTATAAATCAATAAAGCTACCCGAAGTATTTATGAGATGCAAGAGACTCATAGCGAATCGAAAGAGGAGGACGAATCATTACGAAATAACGAGCTGACGGAAGAACCTCCTAGAAGAGTCAACTCCAACTTAAGAAGAATGTGCCCACAGCAACGTACGCCAACTCACCCTTTATCAATGTCTCCACCGTCTCCTGATTTCCAATATTGGCTTAAGGCTGCATAGCCGGTCGATTGTGGCCTACTGGTTACGGCTAGTCGGTCTTCCCTTCTCATCCCAAAGCGTGTCACTCCCCACTTTGTGCCGCCTGGTACATCCGGCTTGTCAGGGTCAGGCGTGCTTCCTATGTTCATGTTCGCTTTTTGAACTGCTGACGAATCTGTCTGCCATCGGTCATATACCGATTACTGCAAAATCTAAGCAGCGGTCAAAAAAAGGGGTGTAGAACCCGTGTGATGTCTTTCGCAAGGATCTGCCACAGACGACTCAAAAGAAGTCGCGACGCGACAAGGTGGAGGAAAAGAAGAAGCCTACTTGTCGGAATCTGTGCGGTACCGCACCGACTGGACCAAATCACCTGCTGCGTCCTGCTACACCTTCGAAGAAACTTTACGTGTCCCGGCTGCACTACACTACGAAGGCAGAGGAAGTAGTGGAGTATATGCGCGTGAACACCGGATTCATCCTGAGGGTCGTGAGGTTGGAGTCTCACCATGACGTGAATTTTAATATCTATGTGGTCAGAGTTCCTACAGACCATTCACTAAGGAAGAATTTTGGCCGAAGGGAGTCAAGTTCCGATGTTTTCGCGGTCGGTTATCTGACACCACGAAATTGCGTAACACGTCGCAGTAATATTGTGTGTTTTGTAGTTATTCATAAGTTTATATTGTTATGTATGTTAGTTAGTAGTTGTATAATATGGGACTTGTTGCCTGATTTAAATAAATAAATATATCCATCCTAATACAATGTTTTACCTTTTAACGTCAAAATAGTTATAAATTATACTGAGATGGCAGCACGTATGCGTGTTTGCATCGTGATATTAATATCATTAAAAAAATGCCTGTAGTTGGTAAAATATTAGTAAAGTTGCACTGTATTTCTCTCAACTGCTCAACCGCAGTATCGGAGGCAGCTCAATGAGCGGATTGATGACTTAAGTTGCGGTTACGGGCTGCGGAAATAGGCTCAAATTACTACCTAAAATAGGTTATGTATCCACTGAATCCTTTTAAATGTCTGTTTGGGTTCTCATACTTAAAACGTGTATTAAATAACGTGTTTTAATACCAGCCTTACATTTTCAACCCATAGTTCCTTCTTCTTTTCATTGTTGTAATATCAATATCCCAGTAGCAACCAAGGGATTTGGCCCTACCACATCGGGTGTATTGCATAAACTGGTTGTGAACCAGTGCAGTCACTATGGTATCATCATGACCAGGTTCTATCACTGTTGAAACTCATAAAGTGTCGTGGATCTGGGACACTTTGATTTTCACAGTTTACACCCGTTGTGATACGGCCAAATCACAGTTGGTTGCAACTGGGATATTACTAAAATAACAAGAAGAAGGAATTATATAAATAAAAGCCGACGACCGGTTAGCCTAGTGGGTAGTGACGCTGCCTACGAAGATGAAGGTCCTGGGTTCGAATCCCGGTAAGGGCAAATATTTGTGTGATGAGCATAAATATTTGTTTCCGAGTCATGGAAGTTTTCTATGTATTTAAGTATTTATGTCTATTATATATATCGTCGTCTAGTACCCATAACACAAGCCTTACTGAGCTTACTATGGGACTTAAGATTATCTTTGATCTATTGTGTGACATGTATATTCTTTAACCTGTTATTGTGTACAATAAAGTGCTTACATACGTACATACATACATATTAGGTCGATTTGTGTAAGATTGTCCCCTAATATTTATTAATTAATTATTTTATTTAAAAGCATAAGTCAATGAATATTTGTATATATTTATCTGTATCAAAGACCCAAAGCCTCAATTACTTATAACATATATGTGATGTTGAGTAATATTCAGAGCAATTCGCGTAGTTGCAGTCTCCAAGAGGCAACCGGATGGCTGGTGGTATTTGAGCTCCCGAAAAGTTGTGGAACCGCTTCGTGCAACCAGAACTGAGCCAGCTGAGGCGAAAATAGAAAAAATATATGGAAGAAGAATTAAAAAACCGGCAAAGTGCGAGTCGGACTCGCGCACGAAGGGTTCCGTACCATTATCTATAAAAACAGCACAAAAAAAACTCGTTTGTTGTATGGGAGCCTCCCTTAAATATTTATTTTATTTTGTTTTTGTCGATAACGACTCCATGCGGGTGGCTGTTGCTCTCCGCCTTGGCTGTGATGTCTGTGAACCCCATACATGCATCTTCGGTGCCACAGTGGAGAGCAATGGCCACCATGCTCTCAGCTGCTTCAGGTGTGCTGGCAGGTTCCCTCGCCACCATGCCCTGAATGACATCATCCGGAGGGCGCTGATATCTGCCAATATCCCTTGCGTCCTGGAACCACCGGGCCTCAGTCGCTCCGACGGAAAGAGACCTGACGGCCTCACTTTAGTACCCTGGCATCGAGGTAAATGCCTATTGCGGGACGCAACATGCGTCAGCACGTTTGCAGCATCTCACCTGGGCCGCACGATGCGAGTGGCAGGAGCTGCTGCTGAGTGGGCGGCTACACGTAAGAGGGACAAATAATAGTATTATACACATAATAAAATATATAATGTCAGGCTTATGAGTAAAATGTACAATAATTATACCCCATTTAAAAACTTTATCAAAATTACTTTTTTTATTTTGTGAGCTATTTTGTCACTTTATAAAGGATTAACTCATTTGATTATATTGAATAAAACATTTATCAAATACGACGTATGTTAATTGCTCTGATATGTAGTAAAACATTAGTAAAGAACAAGAAATCGTGCATGAAAGTTCTGGCTATGAATGGCATGTCATTATTCTTCACAGGTATTTAAGCACGCTCAAACTCAATAAAAACAAAAGTTTACTTATATTTCTTGAGAATTGTACTAGTTTATAAACAAAACAACTCATCCTATTCGCCCGTCACACTACCAGTTTTTGGCTGACGAAATAACGACTTTTTTCCCCCGTTACGCATTCAAATGTTCGCTTGCTAGCTGTCTTGCTTCGTTCACAACACGATTTAATTTAATAGAATAAAACGAGACAAATATACGTTTCACTGATATTTTACGACAAGTATATACACGGACAGAGCGGGCTCGGCGGCTCATGCCACAGGCAATTTACTAGCGATCCCAATAAGGTCTAGTTTTACCTCTGAGTTGAAAGGTTCGATGGCAGTCGCTTTCGTAAAACTGGTGCCTAAGCCAAATCTTGGGTTTAGGGATAGAATAGAACATCGGCATTTCCCACAGCTATTTTTTTCAATATAAAAGCTGATAATTCCAACATTGCTAGAAAATATTGTAATAATTAAATATTTAAACAATGAAAGCATCTCAATGGAAATTATATTTTGCATCGCTGCCGCTGCCGGCATCAAAATGAGGTAGTTATAAATACACCCTTAGGTACTTTCAAGTTGTCGTCCACGCTTCCCCGAGGGCCAAGACATCTGCTCATTTTCCCTTCAAATATTCAAAGAATCTTGCTCTTGCATTTTGGATAATGAAATTTTAATCATTTAGGTACCTCCAAGCACTTACTTATCCGGCTACGCAGAATTTTTCACGTGAATTTGATGGATGATTAATTCGAGCTCTGAGGTAATTTCTGGGGGAATAAGAGATGTTTTTATCAGCGTTTTTATTGTCACATTTTATTTCGACAAAAAAACAAACAGGTAAAGCGGACGGTACAAGCTTTTATTACCGACTGTACTTTATTGTACATACAAAGGCCGGCAACGCACTCACAACACCTCTGGTGTTGCAAGTGGCCATGGGCGGCGGTAATCGCTTACCATCTGGTGATCCGTCTGCTCGTTTGCCTCCTATATCATAAAAAAAAAAAAACAAATGCTGTGTGGTGTCGGATAGAAGTTCACCACCCCCTTTCTTCCCGTGGGTGTCGTTAAAGTCGACTTAGGGAACAGGGTTGAAGTGCGTTGCAAGTGATGCAACCTATTACTGCGATATCACATTTTGTCGATGTTTTATATCCATATTTATGCTAAAAGTGGCAGTGGAACATAAGTTCTTTTTCATGTGCTCTGCTTACCCCGTATGGGAATAAAGACGTGAATCTCTCTCTCTCTCTCTCTCTCTGTGTGTCTGTGTGTGCGTGTGTGTGCTGACAAATGGTTCGCAAATTTTAAAGGAGCTCGGGGTCCGCTTTGACACCGAATCCCTATACGAGTATTTGGCACAGGCGCAATTACGAAAGCGACTGCCATCTGTCCCGAACAACTAGTTTTTTGTACGACCCTCATACACAATGCACACGAAAAACATTTACTGAAACGTAAACTGAACGCCAAATATAACAACTTAATACGTCCAATGTAGCGTTAAATTCAAATCCGAAGGAACATAATCAAATAAGGCTTACGCTAAGCTACGACTCAGCTGAATTTGAATACACTGCATAAATTACGGTAACGCTGTTTATATATTTTAGATGAGTTAATGTAATTTTGTAAAAAAAAAGATGGAATATTTATTAACTAATTTGGCAATATGAGTGCTTTCAGCACGTAATTTTTAGGGAGTACGTTAGGATAATTCAATTGTCATTTTTCCATGGATCTATAATACTCAGGACAAGCTATGTTAATTAATAATAATAACACGTCCAAGCGTGTGAGTTTGCGGCAAATAAACCATTACCCGCCCAAATTAAGTAGGTTGTTTATGGTAAGCCATCAGCCGTATTAAGATCAGTTCTTAATTTAGATGCATGGGAACCTTTCCGCCCCTCATTGTGGCAACACGTATAACTTTTCCTGAGTATGGTCCATGCATTTTCCCATACAAAAAAAAGTTAGCATTTAGATCTACCTGAGATACGTACAATGGGTTACGTGATCGACCAGCTGATTGGCGTGTTCCTTGAGTGGTACAAACGCCAAAACAGTCCATCCTGTTTTTATATTAAAGTGCATGCAAGCATTAAAGTGCACGGATGATCAGTTAACTGTGTTGGCGATAGTCCGAATGCGTACTGCCCCACTTTCACGTGACATTATCATTATCATTATCATATCAGCCGAAAAACGTCCACTGCTGGACATAGGCCTCCCCAAAGAGTGCCAAAGTGACCAGTCCTGCTCCTGCGCCACACCCAAATACAGCGGACTCCCGTAAGACAAGGTGGACTGATGATCTGGTAAAGGAGACAATATCTTTATACTGCGCAAATAAATAATACTGACAGTCCAAGAAGTAAGGCAATCAGAGCGTAATCAAGCGTTGGTAAAGTCTCGGTTAGGTAATACCGCTTACAGATTCCAGACTGCTAAATGTACAAGTGGCTTTATTGTTCTTCTAATTATAAATAATAAATAAATAAATAAATATTAGTGGACAATCTTACACAAATCGACCTAGTCCCATATTAAGCTCAATAAGGCTTGTGTTATGGGTACTAGACGACGATATATTTAATAGATACAAATACTTAAATACATAGAAAACATCCATGACCCAGAAAGAAATATTCATGCTCATCACACAAATATTTGCCCTTACCGTGATTCGAACCCAGGACCTTCAGCGTCGTAGGCAGCGTCACTACCCACTAGACTAACCGGTCGTCAAAATTCCGTTCCGTTCCGTTCGGTCGTCGGAATTATGTTTGAGGGTTTTTTAAAGACAGAAAGTGAAACTCTCGTATGCGAACGCCATGCCCGACTAAACAATGAACGAGACATTTACAACTACGGGTTGGAATCTTTAGTACGGATCCCGGACATTCCGAAACGCGCTGTTTTAAGAATTTCAGGGACAAGCTGTAAAAAAGACGAGCGGGGATGTGGGTCGAGAGAGGTTATGAATTGCATTGCTGTTCGAACCAATTGGAAAGAACATGGTGTCGACATAATTATTTAGGAGCCTGAAATTATTCTCTATATCCTTTCAATCACAAACGTATTATTATTTGTAATACAAAAAACTCGGAAGTCAAATTAATTTATCCGATTTTTCGCCGACCGACTGATAAGAAACAAAAGTGAATTACATAGCTACTTACCTACATTAAGAGATATGTACTGTGTGGACACCTAAAGGTTATACTAAAATAGCTTCAGTAAAATGGCCGTCCTTTTCTAGCAAGTTCTTTATTTAGACCGCCAGTAATATCATGCGCTTTCGGTTATGGTATTTACCTATTTCTTACCTTACAAACTTTTATGCGTAGACATGTTGTTTCGATCTGTCTAGATTTTTTGGTATTATCGATTCAATTCTGATCAAGCGTACCTGTTTTATGTAATCATGCACAATCATTTCATAGTTTTGCTTCATGCAAGACTGGTACATTTTGTTCAAAATATTAGTGAAAAGTCTTAGCTTTCTTTTGCGGTTAGTCAAGTTGGGTATGACATGGTCACATAATTTACTAGGGATAGGTGCCAGTGGCGGCGCGTGAAAATGGGCAACCCGGATGGCTGGCGGCAACCGCGATGGGCAAACCGGAACACAAAATATTTGAAAGAGTTTAGAATGATGTCTATAGGCTTGCCTAAAAATAATGTTTAGGCGAACCGGTGCTTATGGGCTTGTATGAGCAGTCCACCACTGATAGGTACATTTGATTATTTAACTATTAAGGCATTACATTTTCTACCTATCAATGAAGTTTGTCGTCATCAGTGGAGCTGTACGTAATTTATTTTTCCAATGCATTTATACATGCACAAACGCTTCCAAGCTCATGTCATGACTGTAGAAGAAAATAACAAAAACAATATTCAGGAAATTGCTAGCTTGTTTTATGGGTACAAGACTGGCTATACCCCTGGGTGGCCCATAAGGCCCCCAGTGAGGTTATCCCGAACCATATTTGTAGCAGGCCGCTCGCTCTGCAGGCCTAACAAGAAAAAAAAAAGGCTGGCTATATTTGCCCTTACCGTCCATCAGCTTCATAGGCAGCGTCACGTCACTACCCACCCCACTAGGCTAACCGGTCGTCAAATCAGTTAGATGTCCTAGCAAATAAAGTTTCGACTATAAAGTTAATAAATTCCACGTTAAATTGACAGTAATTTAAAGCACCTTCATCATACGTGTCTATACAGGAACGAATTATGCCCTCGTAACATCCATTAATCTAAGCGTTTCAATTTGCACGCTCAAACCGGATCGCTCAATTCAATCTTGAATACTGCTGCCATATAAACGGAACACTTAAATAAAAATTACATCCAATAACAGCTTAGCATCGTTTTATTTCTTCTGCTTAACGTTACTCCCGGATAATGGCTGAGTCGGGCATAAGCCTCCCATTTCCCTGGTTTTAATAACATTTCTTACATTATGTACGTAAGTCATGTTCTATATTGCCGGCTTGAAATTTTGATGACTTCTTAGTATAAGTTGAATATCAATTTAGGGGGATTTGTCATGGTAGATTATAGGTAAAGAAAGGATTACCTAATTCTTGGAAAGGAATGACGAAATTGGTATCAGTATAATATAATTACAAAGTTGCAAAGCCTCACGAGTTAATTGAATAGTCAGAGATACGAAAAGAAAAGGGAATTTTGCTACCAACCCGTTGGCGAAATATTTTAAACTGGATATAAAATACTTTTTTCGTCGTTTTTCGTCGATTTGTTTTCCTAACTACATCGTCATCATCATCATCATATCAGCCGAAAGACGTTCACTGCTGGACATAGGCCTCCCCCAAAGAGTGCCAAAGTGAGCGGTCCCGCGCCACCCGCATCCAGCGGACTCCCGCAACATTTACCAGGTCATCAGTCCACCTTGGCCTACCCACGCCGCGCCTTCCGGTACGTGGTCGCCACTCGAGAACCTTTCCGCCCCAAAGGCTATCGGTTCTACGTGCTATGTGTCCTGCCGACTGCCACTTAAGTTTAGCGATTCGGAGGGCTATATCGGTTACCTTGGTTCTGCTGCGGATAGCCTCATTTCTGATACGATCACGCAGAGAAACTCCCAACATGGCCCTCTCCATTGCCATTTGGGTGACTTTGAGCCTTCTTATGAGGCCCATAGTAAGTGTGGACGACAGCTCGCTGTTCAGCGGCGTCGCATGGGTGATGCGGACTATACTGCGCAACCACCTCTTTTTTTTTTTTTTGGACCGGTTCTTAAGCAGCAGCCAGAGGGGCTGTAGCTGCTGGTCTTGGCTGGCTAGTGGGTAGACTCCACTATGGGGCTACCCGACTGCCGACGCAACCACCTCACAGCCACCTAAGTATAAGGCCTGTGTGGACGCCCCGCTCAGAGCGGGGCGTCGAGCGTCCATATAAATTGCATTTGTTTTATATGGACGCTGCATGCTCCGCTCTGAGCGGGGCGTCCACTCAGGCCTTACGCTAAGACTGACGCGCTCCGAGGCAGAACTCGGAGGGCCCACCAATGACGATCTACGGGCACGACTACCGAGTTGTAAGGTCGTATCCCTGACGTACCCGTGAATACCTGGACAAAACCTAGGTTACCTATCTTACTAATATTATAAATGCGAAAGTTTAGATGTTTGGATGTTTAGATGTTTGGATGTTTGTTACTCAATCACGCTTAAACGGCTTAACCGATTTGGATGAAATTTTGCACGAAGATAGTTTATAGCCTGGATTAAAATATAGGATAGTTTTTATCCTGGGTCCACGCAGAAAGTCGCGGGCGGAAGATAGTAAATGATAAAACTGTTAAGACTGAATAGAGAAATATTTATTAAAAGAATTATTACAACTGATTTACTTATACTTAATTTTACTACTGCCCTACAGCCTATCACTCCCCTACTGGCTATCACTGCTCTAATAACTTTAATATGTTATGATTGTTTGAAGACTTCTTCTTTAATTGCTTCCTCCTTGGGAGCTTGGGTTTGACACTTTAGTTGCTTTCTCCCGGAGGATCAGGCGAGACAATTTGTAATGGGTAGAAAACCTCTATTTATACTAATTTTAACAATGAAATGGCACTATCCTTTCTCTCACATCAAATTAGAGGTTTCACGCCCCTTTTCCTAATAAAGTTTTTACGATTTAGATTAACCCCAATTGGATTATCTTTATTACGATTAAAATACACATTTCTAGTTAGGCTAGCTTGGTTTGAACGTCTTACAATACTTTGCGTTCGTTATATATGATGCTATTTTTAGATAATAAACATTGAAGATGCATTATTTGGTATGTACAGTCGTAGAATGAAAAGGACTACTTTTGGACCTTAACTGCTTTGAAATAAGGCCTAAAAGTGGTCAACCTTTTCATTCCTCGACTATACATTATTTTCCCTGAGCTTACTTTAAGTTTATACAATAACTATGGTGAATTGGCTTAAAGGCATACTATAATAAGCAAGGGCGCACTTTGCCCGTCATTTCGGTAGATCAACTTTAACCGTACGACTAGTGGTTACGGAGTTATCACTATAAATGTCGATAACTGATAAGCGAAGATTACGTAATCTGATTAAATTCCTGCATTCCGATGTTCTATTTTTAGCCAATCGTGTATGTTGCTATTTCGTGGTGGTATTACGGTCTCTCTCTGGCGCGATGGCTCTCGCTTCAGTCCCGCCTGGCTGATACACTCGATGAGCAGGGGTCTCGCTTGCTCGTTCATGCTGCCTCCCTCTGGCGCGATGGCTTTAACTTCGGGCTGCCATAATCGATGCTCAGGTGTCTCGCTCGTTGAGTTGATGCTATCTCTTTCCGGCGAGTAGTCGCGGCGCTTTTGGTAAAACTGCCCGATATACTCGATTTTCTGATAACTTTAAAACGTGATCTCAGCTTATTTACATGTGTTATAATATATTACCCTTATATACTTGAATTTTAGCTATTACTGTTATATATCAGATATCAGATTTCTTTTACTCTGCGTGTCTATTAACTGAGTGCTTATACACTTTACATATACTTCATTTCCATATGGGTTTTTTGACTTTGAGGTCGGTTAAATGAATGACACCGTGGAATCTTGTTGGGATTGCTCGCATTGAGACCGCTATCAGAAGGGTTGCGAAGGGCCCAATCCTTCCATTCCAACGAAAAGGCCTTGCTTGCCTCGCCGCTCACCATCGGAACTTTGGCCTGGGGTTTCGCTTGCAAGAACCCGGGGGATAGTAAATGTATGTGGGGGCTCGCCCTCAGGTTTCGCTTGCAAGACACAGGGAGATAATGAGTGTCCGTCCATGGGGGCGCATTTAAAGCGTTTTCTGAAGGAATGCTTCGAGCCATTCATTCCAACGAAAAGCACGGCCTTTGGCCTCGCTTGCCTCGCCACTCACCTACGGGACTTACGTCACCTCGCCATTCACCTACACAGGATAGTATGTGTCCGTGAGGGCTCGCTTGCCTCGCCGCTCATCTACAGTACTTTGGCCAAAGGTTTCGCTTGCAAGATACCTAGGGATTTTAAGTGTCCGTGGGGGCTTGCCTTCGGGTCTTCGGGCCTCGAGCTCGCTTAGGGAGCGCTCTCTAAAAGCATTCTATAGGCCTTCGGCTTCACTTACCTCCCCTTTTACCTTCGGGAATTTGGGCTCCAGGTTTCGCTTGCAAGACACCCGAAGATAATGAGTGTCCGTAGGGGCTCGCATTGAGGGCGCTCTCTAAAGGGATGCTTTCGGCCTTTCATTCCAACGTAAAGCTCGGCCTTTGGCCTCGCTGCCACCAGGGGATAGTAAGTGGCCTTCAGCCCCCAAGCGCTCTCTTAAGGCTTGATTTGGACCCTTCATTGTTACGAAAAGCTCGACCTCCGACCTCGCTTGCCTGGCCAGGTTTCGCTTGCAAGTTACTCGGAAATATCGAGTATCCGTGGGGAGTTGGCCTCGGGCCTGATTAGGCACTCGAACTCGCATTAAGACCGCTCTCTGAAGGATTGCTTTAGGCCTTTCATTCCAATGAAAAGCTCGGCCTTCGGCCTCGCTTGCCTCGCCACTCGCCTTCGAGAGTTTGGCCTCAGGTCTCGCTTGCAAGACACCTGAGGATAGAGAGTGTCTGTCGGGCTCGCCCCTAGAGCTTTCGGACTTGTGGCTCGCATAGGGAGCGGTCTCTAAAATTATACTTTGGGCATCTATATAATATTATTGACGAACAAGTTTATGAGGGTGTTTATTTAAATTCGAAGTGAACTGTTACATGCACAACGCACAGTCCATGTAAATTAAATCTTTATTTTCAAAATGATATTTTTATGTTTAACCATACATCTGACGTATGGTTAAACTTAAAAATATCTAGTACTTAAATTTATACGCGTACGAAGTCGCGGGCAGAAGCATAGTAACAAATAAAGTTTCTGCCACATTAACATTCGTCGAAAACCGAATATGCCAAGTCTGTTATGCCAAAAGCGTATCGTACGATTAAAGTCATGCCAAATAGAGGGAACCCGTGAACCTAAATCTCTCTAAGACCTATGAAGTAATCAACCAGATGCGGTCTCATCTGATTTAAAACAATATAAGTATACAGTATCCATATAGAGTGACATTGTGGCCGTTTTGGCGGGAAGGTTTTCAAGTGGAGGCTACGTACAGGAAGACGCAGCGTGGTTAGACCCCCCACGAGGTGGACTGACGATCTGGTAAAGGTCGCGGGAGTCCGCTAAATGCGTGTGACGCAAAACGGATCGCATTGGCACATGGCATTGGGGGAGGCCTATTCCCAGCAGCAGCAGCAGCAGCTAGCAGTGGACGATTTTCAGCTGATATGAGGACGTTGGTGATGAACCTTCAAAATGCAACAGGCTATATAGTCTAGTGGGTAGTGACGCTGCCTACGAAGCTGAAGGTCCTGGGTTCGAATCCCGGTAAGGGCAAATATTTGTGTGATGAGCATGAATATTTGTTTCTGAGTTATGGATGTTTTCTATGTATTTAAGTATTTCTATCTATTAAATATATCGTCGTCTAGTACCCAGAACACAAGCCTTATTGAGCTTACTATGGGACTAGGTCGATTTGTGTAAGATTGTCCCCTAATATTTATTTTTATTATCTTTGTTTTATACGCGGGCGGTGCCGAGCAGGCAGCTGCTGTTAGTCATTTACAATTCGTATAAGGTAGTTTGAGCGCTTCTCATGTACACAATGTCCCGGTTGGGAGAGCATATCAATTTCATTTGTATTGAGATGGGATTTCTATTAAATTGAAATTAAATTTAAGTCGCTAAATGGAGACACAGATACTCAATCAACATGTAATGGCTACCCATGTTATTTATTCATGAACACTTAAAACACGATACCCGTTCCAATACCTATACGTACCGCATTTCATTAATTATGATTCAATCAATACCGCATGCATATAACACATTTAATCTCGCTGTACACTTCTTAGGTTGGGTTGCACCAAGCCGTCTGTAATAGGATATTCTACGACATTTTTTTATATATTTTAAAATGTATTTATTTATTTTGAAAACCAACAGCGATACATATAGTTTATAACTTATGCTAAGTAACACAGTGGTACGGCCAATTACAGGTTTCCCTTTCTAATTTGTATTGTATACAAGAGAATCGAACGGACTACCGGGACTACAATATATTTATAATGAAGAAAAAAAAATTAAATCATGAAGATATTTGAATTTAAACTTTGACAAGTAATGTTAGATTTAAAAAAAAATATATAAATTATACTAATACATACTGATGGAGATCTCCCGAGGAGGAACATGTTCATATAAATTCGATAGAAAACTGGTATTTTTATTTGTTCAAAATAATATCACTGCAAATAAATAATGATTCTGAACGTTGTATATTCGCGCCAAAAAGAAAGCCGCCATTATAGCGACGTCATAACTGCAACACCAACAGACAACTGACTATTAAGAAGATACTATGTGCAAAAACATAGAAACGTCAAATGTGCATGTCCCTCCTATCTACGCCTTCTGATTTTAGAGTTATATTCGTATTTGTTATGGTAAAAACTATTAAAAAAATACTTTGATAATTTAAGTTTGATAGACGAAAATACCCTATTGTAATGCCTGCTACACATGTATGTGTAACTATATATCGTAGCGATTAATCTGTGCAGACCGATTTCCGCAGTTTTATCGATCGTGTGTATGACAAATCGTTGCAGATTAATGTTACGATTTGTCATACACACGATCGATAAAACTGCACAAGCGGACTGTGCAGTCAAATCGCTACAATAAATCGTTGCATAGCGGTGTTCTATAAAATCTGAGGGGCTACCGCAAAACGAATACGAACTTCGTTCGTGTATCTTCCTCTCTGTCGCTCGTACGAGCAAGTGCGAAATAGAAAGGGATACACGGATGAAGTTCGTTTTCGTTTCGCAGTACTGAATATGTGAAAAATTTGACAAACTTCTATGGTATGACTGCTGCCGGCGCCATATTTAACGTAACTTATAATTACAGCCCACCCTTAAAATATCTACAGAACATACACACAATAATATGGTAGTACAAAGTCTAACAGAAAGGGACTCATCCTTGGGGGGATCATTCCTTGTCCGTATCATAGTTCCACATTATTATTTGCAACAACTTACATTATGAGGTTGCGACCAATAAACCAGCCCAAATTAGGTGTGTTGTGGGACTTTAAGGGTAGCCGTCAGTCTTTATAAAACCAGCGGGTCGATCACGTAACGCATTGTACGTACGTTAGGTAGATCTAAATGGTTTTTTTATATAGAAATATTGCATTTGCATTGTCCTAATTAGCTGATTTTCCGTCCCATATTTACTTCCCTCTATATCCAACGTCTCAACACGGGTTGCACCGGCCATAATCAATACTAAGTATAACTGCGAAAGTGTGTCCGCTGTCTGTTACCTTTTCACGCCTAAACGGCAAAACCGATTTAAATGTGGTGTAGACATGGTTTGTCCCGGGGAAGGACATACGATTTTTATTTATTTATACTTAAGGAGTACCAACAGCGCAAAAGCTGCAAAAACATGATATGTGGGGGCACGGTAGTGCCCCCGCCAAGTCGAGCGCGAAGCAAACACTGCCGTACCATCTTTTACTGGAACCATTTCGCCGCATTTTCACGCCCCTATTTGAGAACCTCTGAATAAGATCAGAACGCAGTCGTCATCCAGTAAGCTATAATCACATACTTAAAATCCAAAATTTCAAGTCTGTAGCTCATTTAGTTCCGAAGTTAAGCAAAAGCAAAGTTTCGCATTTATGACACTCACTCACTCACTCATGATCATCAAAATGGAACTAGTACTTCCCATAAACTCAGAGAGCTGAAATTTGGTACAGAGTTAGAATTTAATGGCCACATAAAGGGAAAACTATAAAAAATTGCAATTTCAACCCAATTTTCTAGATACACCAACTGTATACATTACTTTGTAATCCTATACAAATATAAAGGATTACAAAGTTACATTAGCAGTGAATGGGAAAATTCAAAAGCAAGAATGGGCCTGAGTTTGTATGTATGGATAACACATTAACCTACAAAAAGAAGTGAGATCCCAAAAAAATCATTCCATGTAAAAAAGAGGCCAAGTCTCTAAACTCTTCCACCGTAAAAAGTTGTGAGATATTTCGTAGAGCCAAGACTCAGGCATTCTTATTAATATTTATTTGCTTGCTAAATAAAATTTTGTGACTTGGCAATAATTCCCACCAGTGATATTTAAAATAAAGTCGTATCAGCTATTTCACGCCGTTTATATAGGGGTAATATGTTTTTTGCATGTGCTTAAGTAATTGAAGGATACATACGAGTATGAACATTTTAGTTTAAAGCACAGGTGTTTGAGAAACCTTTTTTGAATACGTTCGATCCTATCTGTATAAGTGGTATAAAATTTTACTTCTAACAAGTGAGCAGTAAAGTACTTTGAGTGTTTTTGCTTGCGTAAAGTGAGCGGAGTTACGCAATATAAATCCTAAGGCTCTGAGGGCGCTACCCACAATACCATCAATATGTAAATCAAATAATAGCTTGGAGTCATGTATCACACCCAAATCCTTCATAAAACTAACTCTACTCAGGGATTGGTCTTTAAGTGGAGGATATTAAGTTGCGTTTGCGTGAGAACGTGACTGAGAAGCATTTGGATGGATTCAAGTCCAGCTTATTTGTCTGACAATTTATCCCGGAAACTATCCCTAAGGGGTCGAAATCGGGGCTGGAAGTTTGTATGGAGCTACGATATTAAACGAATTCCACGCGGACGGAGTCGCGGGCAGAAGCTAGTATGTAAATGAATATCTCGTCAGACCGCCAGTGTAAAGTGATCTTTCTAACCCAACCATGACCGTCCGGATTTTTTAAAGATACTCTCCGAATCCATAATGCACATTACTAACAACATACAAATGTATAAAAACCTTCGTAACAAAAGACGTCGGTTCATTGTGAGTTGCTTTGAATCTTGAACCATCGGAGGGGGTTCCGCGAGATCAATTTAGCGCCACTCAATAAAGATTTCAGAGATGCTCTTAACACGAAAGTGTTGTGTGATAATCTCTCTATCTCGTTTACTCTTGAGAAACGTCAGATGGGAAACGAGCGGGGAAATAGATTCGATAGAATCGGCTCAGGAGCTGATTTGGGTGATACGGAAGCGCAGATTGAAAATGGATTGTTTTTAATTGTATAGTTTGTATTTTATATGGAAATTCGCTAAGAATGGGGCATTGTCTTGTAGATTAGATAAGATTAGATTTGTTAACTAAAATGTATTAAGTTACTTTCTTAGAAACATACAATAAGACGTATAAGACAGTTAACAAGCGTTGAGACGGCCAGGCTGGTGTATTATAGTTACTTCCACAGTGTTATGTCCTGCGGAATCCTGTTGTGGGGAAAAGCGGCTGACATTGACATCCAGACCATCTTCGTGTTACAGAAACGAGCTGTACGTTCCATCTACGAATTAAAAGGCCGGTGTTCTCTCAAGGACAAATTTAAGGAGGCAAACATTCTTACTGTAGCATGGCAATACAATTTTGAGAACATTATGTATGTGCGGAGTTCACAATCCACGACTTCAACACCAGAAATAAACACAACATCGCAGGGAAACCGAGTCGTATCCGCAAGGTTAGCACGTCGTTCGTAGGAAACTGTATACGCTTTTATAATAAAACTATTAGCTGCCCGGCCTAGCTTCGCACGGATTAATCGTTTTCCCGTAGGAATGAAGCATTTTCCTGCGGTAAAAAGTAGCCTATGTACATCAGGAATAATGTCGGCTTCAAATGGTATTTTTTTTTTCAAATCGGTCCACTAGTTAACGGTAACAAATAAACAAACAATCAATTATAGTGTAGATATACCCACAAAAATAGTTTATTTGCCTCCCAGTAAGGTTAAGAGGCTGACAAGACCTAATTTGGTGAAATTGATGTTATTTAGGCAGTTTTTTAAGAAAAAATATTTGTTCTAGCACATCAAATAAAATATATGTTAATATTCACCATATTTCAAAGACCGTGGACGGGCTCGATATATAACTGGACGAAATCAGCTCGATAGAAAATAATTGCAAAAATTGGTCTTATAATCACATTAAACGGCTCTATGTCTTTATTTTTTTGACTTATGGGTCTGCAATTAAAAACATGAAGTCAACATATTCATACCTAAATCGCTAACGAGTCATATTTCACAAATAATCCACCCTTTTTTATTTCAATATATTATATGGCATATTATAAGTATTCTGCTAAGAAAGGTGTATTGTATATAATGTCAACGATTTCTAAACGACAAAAATGCCATCTAGCCACTAGTAGTCTCAGTATGATTATCTAGGCGTATTTCCTAGCTTTGTACTTATTATGCCTTACATAGCTGTACTGTTTTTAAGTAACATGAGAGCACATAATGCTGTTTCTCGCCGAACAAGTCGCGTATAATATAGTTTTCTCCAATATGCTCGGAAATGTTCGCCTTACTGTAACAAGAATAGTAACTACCTCTTTACTGACTTGACGAACGCAAATTTAAAAAGTTAAAAGTCATTACTGTACAGTTTTAGCGGCCAGGAAAGTATATGAAATTCCATTACTGTATACTTTTTTCTTTTAAGGGAGAACGCCAAAAGCGTGAAACAGAGGTGAGGTGGTTCTGTTCTTCAAAAAGGGTGACAACACCCTGCTGAAGAACTACCGACCCATCTCACTTCTGAGCCATGTCTATAAGCTGTTTTCAAGGGTCATTACGAATCGTCTCGCACGCAGGATTGATGACTTCCAGCCTCCCGAACAAGCCAGTTTCCGAAGAGGGTTTAGTACCGTAGACCACATTCATACGCTCCGCTAGGTAATACAGAAGACTGAGGAGTATAACCTACCTCTCTGCTTAGCGTTCGTGGACTACGAGAAAGCCTTCGATTCGATCGAAACCTGGGCTGTACTACAGTCTCTCCAACGGTGCCAAGTAGACTGCCGCTACATCGCAGTGCTGAAGTGTTTGTACGAGAACGCCACTATGTCAGTCTGACTCGAGGATTTGAGCAAGAGGCCTATTCCGCTGCAGCGGGGTGTCAGGCAAGGGGATGTTATTTCCCCAAAACTGTTCACCGCTGCACTGGAGGACGTGTTCAAGACTCTAGAGTCTTGAAAACCCAGTCCAGTCTAGACTGGAGAAGGCTAGGCATCAACATCAACGGCGAGTACATCACTCACCTTAGGTTTGCTGATGATATAGTAGTCTTGGCTGAGACCATGGAGGACTTAGGTTCGATGCTCGATGACCTCAGTAAAGCCTCCGAGCGAGTTGGTCTAAGGATGAACATGGATAAGACAAAGATCATGTCAAACCTCCATGTAGTACCAACTCCCATTTCAATCGGACACTTTACGCTCGAAGTTCTAGACGATTATGTATACCTAGGAGAGACTGTCCAGTTAGGTAGGTCCAACTTTGAGAAAGAGGTCAATCGTCGAATCCGACTCGGCTGGACAGCATTCGGGAAGGCTACGGCACATCTTTTCGTCCAATATTCCGCAGTGTCTCAAGACGAGAGTCTTTGACCAGTGTGTGTTGCCAGTGCGTCATCACACATATGGCACGGAAACGTGGTCGCTTACTATGGGCCTCATAAGAAGACTCAAAGTCACCCAAAGAGCAATGGAGAGGGCTATGTTGGGAATTTCTCTGCGCGATCGCATTAGAAATGAGGCTATCCGCACCAGAACCAAGGTAACCGATATAGCCCTCCGAATTGCTAAACTTAAGTGGCAGTGGGCGGGGCACATTGCACGTAGAACCGATGGCCGTTGGGGCGGAAAGGTTCTCGAGTGGCGACCACGTACCGGAACGCGCAGCGTGGGTAGGCACAAGGTGGACTGATGACGTGGTAAAGGTCGCGGGAGTCCGCTGGACCGGTCATTGTGGCACTATTTGGGAGAGATGTCCAGCAGTGGACGTCTTTCGGCTGATATGATGATGATGATGATACTTTTTTACCCTCTAACCATATGTTTTGACTAAGAAAAATCACTACAAACAGCCAAGTGCTCGTCCGTTTAAAGGCCTAGCAAAGTCACAACAACCTTGCTATAATTATACTGGTTAGTAGGGTATGGCTGTCTCTTTCCAGCTATTGCAAGTTGGTGTGACAAATTGCGCAAGTTTCTAGTGTGTGTTTGCGAGTTTGTAAACTTTAAGTTTTCCAGTTTTCTTTTTTTTAATGTCATATACAAAACGGTATTCGAAGTGACGTTTTTAAAACTGTCTTATAGTTTTAGACGAAGAAATAAATATATTTATCAAAATCAAATTCATAACGAACTAAAATTCTTGTTAATTCTGATAAGTTGTATCTTGTCTTCATTTAGTGACATTTAGTTTTGTTAAACTTAAACTTTTCAATATTTATTACTAATTATAAATATTTATTATGAATGATTGTTTGGAATGTAAAAGTGCCCTTGTGGCCTATTTGCAGAATTAATGTTTGATTTTGAGGTTTTGACTGATGTCAAAGTTCCAAATAAAGACAAAGAAATGTTAAAAAAAAATTGAGAAACGTTTATAAATAAGGCCGTACCTAAGAGTTTACTGTCGCAAAAAAATTGATGACGATGATACTTAAAATGACAACACGAAAGAAACGGTATATCGAGACGTTTCCAGTATCTAAGCGCTTTGTAAAACTGCCTGTAATCGACGTTCTCTGTTCTTCACGCATAAATATTGTATGAGCCGGCAGCGGATAAGATGTGGCCGGCGAGAAATATTCCATTTTATTTGAAGGAGATCGCTGGGTATAAGTTCGCATGCACGAGGTATGACAGAAGTTATACTTACTACTTACACAGTTCTAGAGTGAAAAAGTAACTTTTTACAAGCTTTTATTGAAGTTCACTGTAATTACATTGCTAGATGATTAAGTAACGCACTGTACAGTGTAAGTACGTCTCTCTTCTCTTCTGCTTATTTAAGAGCTAAGCTCTTGTCGATGTAGCTCAAAGTAGGCCCTACATCTCGATACGACCGGTAAGTATGACGTCAGGTAGATCTAATGTCACTTTTTGTATAGGAAAACGACTGTTGAATTGTCCTAATGGGTAGTTAACACATTGGTTAATGATAAGCGCGAGTTCATACATTCGCTGCAAGTGCAAGTGGCTTTTTTATGGACTCGGACTAATCACTAATCAATGTTTATACAAGCCCTAACGTTCATAAAAAAAGTTACGTGTTCAGCCCTCTGCTGGTCGATTACGTAACGCATTGTACGCGCGTCAGGTAGATCTGTCACTTTGTATGGGAAAATGACAGTAGAGTCGTCCTAACGTTTGTACCGTTACGTGATCACCCCTATGGTCTATGTAAAAAGGCGAGTTGTGTTGTAGACAATTTTTGAACAATTTGCGGTATCCGATTAACCTGAATTGCCGTGTAATTATGAAAGTTTGGTGGCAACGCAAGATAAGTATCGCACAGAAGGTGACCTGGTAAATGTATCGCAAATTTTGTGCCCGGTTGCCCACCTTAATAAATCTGTTCAGCGGTTTTTACCATTCATAAACTATTGGTCAATATACTAAACGAACAAAATAACCACACCACTGAAAAGAATATTAGATAACATGTAGGTATTCTCGTCACGTGTTTAGTGCCAGTAGTTTAGCAGTCTGCCGTGTTTCGCCAGGCCGATTACTGTCGTCGTGTATACGTGGCTTTAGGCTTTATTTTAAGGCGGAACGTGTGATGTTTCGTATACCGCATATTGCTTGTAGCTTTAGGCAACTTCCATGGTTGACGGTGCGGGCTCGGTGCGGTATCAGTAAGGTTAGTTAGTTATCCTGGGCTCTTTTCCACAAGTCGACATCCAGTGTGCCTATTTTGCGTGAATTTTTGGGGTAGCGCTACTCTAACCACCCCAGCTCCTCCAGAAAGTTGGTGAGTGCCTTTGTGTTTCTGACTGCTTCCCGTAGTATGTCTGGAGACCCTAGGTGCTTTTTCCTGTATACTTCTACGTGCTTGCAGTCCAGTAGAATATGTTTGGTCGTTTCTTCCGCCTCCATGCACGCTCTGCAGATGGGGCTGTCTGTGATACCCATGTTGTAGAGGTGTCTGTTGAAGGTATTGTGTCCTGATATTATTCCTACTATCTTGCGTAGTTGGTTTCTATGTGTCCTCAGTAGTGCTGTTGTGAGTTTGTTGTCGCGTTTTGACAGAATATCTTCTTCTTTACGCGACTTCCATGGTTGACGGTGCGGGCTCGGTGCGGTATTAGTAAGGTACAGTACAGGTAATTTACTGCGCGTTTACATTTAAAGGGGACATTTGCGTCTATTTCAGACGATTTAAACATTGGACACAACGTTTTTGGTGACTGTAGAGATCAATACGACACCGGCAGATCTGCCACATTTCTGGCTTCAAACGCCAGAAGGCGTGAATATCCTCACCTTTGGCACGGACCTCGAACCCACTCGTCCATCTATAATCTACTTTCTAGCCATTACAACAATGTACTATAACTTGTCTGTGTATCTGTGTATCTGTCTGTGGTATTGTAGCTCCCAAACGGATGGACCGATTTGAATGCGGTTTTTTTATTCGAAAGCTGATGTGATATTGAGTGTACTTAGCCATGCTTCATGAAAATCTGTTAAGCCGTTTTTGAGATATTCGACTTTGAAATGAAAATGTTGTAGTCATTAAATAACTTAATGTAGTACTTCATGGATGATTTTAATATTAAAACTTCAGTACGTACAAATAATTTCGATTTGAAGAGCTATGAGAAGCTCACATAAAATGGTTAGGTACTTCGACGAATTCGTTTATCTTTTCAGATATAAAGATGGTATAGTGAGTGGCTGGTAGGTACTGCAATTTTAATGTTGCTATCGAAGAAATTCAATTTCAGTCATGAAGACAATACAATATGTCTGACATTTTAATTTTTAATTTTGCTGTTATGGTTTTGTCTCGAATATTTGATTATTATTCTTATTTTATGAATGTTATGCTCCAGCAATGGAAATGAATAAAAATGCTGAAAATGTTCCCATTGCTTAGGTGTCAAAATACTAGTATTCTAAACGGAGATATTATAAATAATAATGATAATTCAGTTTTTTGAAAAACGAACCTATTGTACAGAATGATGGTTTAGTAGGTACTAAAATATATTATTAAGGGATACATTTTACAATGGCCTAAACCAGGATACCCTGTGTTTCAGGCAGTAGGAAAAGTCAGTATAACAATGTTTAAACATAAACTTGCAAACTAAACATTTAAAAACTGTACTTACTAAACTTATCAACTACTTATTACAAAGTGCTGTACTTAACAGCCTACCCGACGTTTTCATCGATTTTTAACAAGTTTTGAATCGTATCTCCTCCTTATGGACTACAGATAGAATTATAAATCAAACGGCTATCGGTTCTTCAATCTTTTATCTCCAATTTGGTCCACCGGATTTTGAAACAAATGAATCCTTAATTTAGTATTGTATGATTTTTTTAAACTTTGTCTAAAAAAAACACTTATTTCGTATCTCCATTGACGTGAAAGATCTAACATAATATACGAAATCTACATATTTGGGTCGTCTGTGACGTCTCTAAAAACTGGTCCAGGGTTTTCATTTTAAACCAATTAACACAAAAGTTATGGCCAGAAAACCAGTTTTTGGTCTAAAATTGTTCAACTTTGATGTCAAATATCTCGAAAACAATGAACTTTGAAGTAAATATGGGATACTATATTGCTTTAAGCCGTTGTTGTTAATATAATAAGTTACAAAAAACTAAGGGATTCAGATCGAAGGTCATTGGCGTATCATCATCATCATATCAGCCGAAAGACGTCCACTGCTGGACATAGGCCTCCCCCAAAGAGTGCCAAAGTGAGCGGTCCCACGCCACCCGCATCCAGCGGACTCCCGCAACATTTACCAGGTCATCAGTCCACCTTGGCCTACCCACGCCGCGCCTTCCGGTACGTGGTTGCCACTCGAGAACCTTTCCGCCCCAACGGCCATCGGTTCTACGTGCGCGAGCGTATGGGAGCCCCTTAATAAATAAATCAAGAAATCTGTAAATATAAGAATTATCTCAATGGGATTCATCTAAAAATATGTCTTTAACCTCTAGTCATTGTGAACTTAGCTCGCAGCGTAGATTAGAGAACCTATTGAAACACTCCTTCAACTATCAGAGTTACAATGTGAAATGGAACAGTTGCTCTAACATAGTGAAGTTCCATTTTAGGACCAGCGCCCACTAAACAGGTCACGGCAGAAGATATGCTGGCAACACCGACTATTGTCTGGGTGACAGGCGATTTGTGCGGGCAGAATATATTCTGTTTTAAATTACAAGTGGATATCAGCAGTGTTTGTGCTTGGAGTACTCAAAATAAATTGATCCTCAATGAAGATAAGTGCTCTGTAATGTCGTACACTCGTGCTTATCATCGCCTACATCACAATTACTCAATTGAAAACAAGCCTCTCCAACAAGTCTCAACTGCTCGTGACCTTGGCACATGGTTCGACCCGCATCTCACTTTTAACAACCACATTGTCACTACTTGTAATACCGCTAGAAAATCGTTGGGCTTTGTAATCCGCCAATGTAAATTTCTTGACTCGCAAATTGCCCTTAGTATATTATACAACGCATACGTTCGTAGCCGACTTGAATCTAACGCGATAATTTGGAGCCCTCATGAACAGCAGTACACCCTTATGTTGGAGAGGGTGCAAAAATCATTCGTACGCTTCCTTTTCCGTAAACTCTATGGGTATTATCCGCATCTTTATCCAACTCTCTTTATACTAGGAATGGTAAACTATACTTCTCTAGAGTGCAGAAGGAATTTGGCCCTCATAAAATACTTCTTTTGGTTAATACGCGGCGAGATTAGTAGCCCTTCTTTGTTATCCGTAATCTCACTCCAAGTGCGTCCTATCCCCAGTATTCAACTCCGGCCCCGTCGCCGCATTCTATTCGCTGTCCCGGCGGCACGAACTCGTGCTCTATCACACTCACCACTGCACCATGCCTTGACTCTTCTCAATGATATACTGGACAGCGACAGCAAACTGGATATGTTCCACAGCACGGAATCTCAATTTCTCTCGACTAGCAGCCGATATCTGGAGTCTATTACGGCTTCAAGTTCCATACTTTATTGATATCTACTGTATTGTATAGACCTAAGCACCTCATTGTATATTATCCTCCTGTATAATTAACATGCATAGCTTGTCTGTTAGTGTTAATTAAGGGTTTATAAATAAATAAATAAATAAATAAATAAGAAATTTCAATGTAGACCTGCTAATTTTTTTTATTGTTTAAAGTAAGTTGCGGTGCCCACAATGTACTGTTGTCTGCGAGAGACTAGAGAATACTCTATAGCATTTAGTCCGCCTTTTGTAACATAAGTTATTATATTGTGCAGTAAAGATTAATTTATTTTTATTTGCTGCTTGCCCGAACACTTACCTGCCGACGAATCGCCATTGACAACACCAATGAGACGAACCGTTCTGTTTGCTGGTACTAGATAATCTGTACGACACAGCTACCAGCCCCACAGAGCGAGCTCGTCTCCTTGCTGCAACGAAATGGGACTCTGGCGCATGGCTGCACGCTTTGCCTTCGAAAACCTCGGCACACTCCTCACCAGAGACGCTTTTAGGTTGGCGGTGTCGCTGCGTCTAGGGGCGGCATGTGTGGTTCCGCATCAATGCCACTGTGGTGTGAAAGTCACCCGTTTAGGCCTACACGGCTTGTCGTGTGCTAAAAGCGCCGGCCGGACATGCCAGCCTGAACGGTATTTTGCGCCGGGCCCTCGTCACGGACGGTGTGCCGGCAGTTCTAGAACCTCAGGTCAGGGACTGCATAACCAAAAAATACCTGTATGTTTTAAAACCGATATGACGTCATATCGGTTTTCAAATAGCGGTTTCGGTAGCGGAACCTCTATATTTCACTATCGAAATATAATGGTAACCTTAACTTTTTTCGGTACCGTAACTGCTTTTTAAAGGTTACCGATACTTCGATTTTGGCGTCGTTGCCAAACCGCCGGCGCTGCAGTTTTGTCTTTTAGTTTTGTCGGTTCTGTTCTGATACTTTTCTGATTAGTTCGTTCATTCCTATTTGAATAAGTTGTCTGTGTAAGTGTAAGTCGCTTATTTTTTTGGTAACCTTTATAATACCGATTCCGAACCGGTATTACAGAGGTTTCGGTTACTTTAAAATCGAATACCGGTAACCGATATTTCAAAACGGTTACGGTACCGTTATGTTGGCGCGGCGCGCGTAACCTTTTTACCATTACGGTACCGTAATGGAATACCGTTTTCATACCGGTAAAATCGTAACCGAAAGCAGTCCCTGCCTAAGGTCTCGCGCGGGGCAATAGACTTGATGGCATGACCTTTGTTCCCTGGAAGTTGGGTCGGCCCCTAGTATGGGATGCCACATGTGTGGATACCCTTGCCCCGTCCCATCTTTCAGGGACTTCGTCCAGGGCTGGGGCTGCCGCTAGCACAGCTGAAAACCTCAAGCGGCGCAAATATGCTGACACCTCGCCCGTCAAAACTATGACAGGCAGCCGTTTAGTTCGAACATGTGTATACCGGGTTAAGGCGCGTGCTTATGTAGAAATTTGTAAAGAGCTCGCATTCTAAGGTTTTTTCGTTCGCTTTAAGCATCGCCATATTTTGTTTTCTTTCCCGGTTGTCGCATGTCCGTAAAGCCGGTCTTACACAAGTGAGCGCCGGCCCTAAACCTTCACAGTGCTACCAAACGTTTGTGTTTAATTTACATTTTGCGTTACTAAAACATGGTTACGCAACTTAAATAACACAAGATGTTTGTAGACGCGTTCCATTATGATTTTCAATGAGTTTCATTTTCGCATTCAGAGTACAATCTACTACGAAGTAAAAACAACATGAGCTTCGAATAAACATTCGGCTGAAATCAATTACTTAAATCGGATTGTAGGCGTGTAAATGGTTTAATTCATACAAAATGGACCTTGGAATGGGAAATTATAATTATTGAACAAGCGAGCAAAGAGTTCATATGGCCGGCTGTCCAGCAAATTTGAAAATGTAATTGAAAATTGTCTTTTTTGTATGATTTTGGTCTTAGGATTATGGTACATTCACAATGGTGAAGGTGTTACAATGTTAATGGCCAGATGTTTAGTTGCATGGTTCGATAATTGTTTTTTCACCTCAGCAGCTCGAACAAGCATATTTTGCTGTGTGAAAACAGTGTGCAAAATGCGATTTTGCTCACTCCGTGAGACAAAGTAGCTTTTTAATTTTGATGCGGAGCACTGACATTTCGTCGTATAGGGTCTATTACAAGTTCAGAATATTTGAACTTTATTAGCGCTGTCCCTTTCATTCCATTACGAAAAAAGAAAATCGCAGACATAGGTCGATCCATAGTTCGACCATCGAATTTCAAAGTATACCCTAGACCCCCAAATAACGCGACACAAGTAACACGTTCGAAAACTATCAAATTAACAAGTTTAAATTACCAAAATAATTATCTTTTCAAAGGAATTTTCTATTGAAGACGAATTTAAATAAAAGATCTCAGAATAAACTCCGTTTTTTCATAATAAATAGGTAAACATGAATTGTATTACGTTAGCTAATTAATATTTCTAGTTTAAACAATCTTAAATTTTATGAACGTATACCACAGATGCAGTTTCCGAACGCAAGCGCGGCGGCCCGCCCCTTTCAGAATTTATTAGGTATATTAAATATTGGTCTACTCGCTACGCTCGTGATTCAATTTTAGAATGTTTCGCTTCCTCAGGACTCAAAATCATCACTCGCAGCAAAAACAAACTTTACTCTCTTGTTGCACAAATAACTATTTTTTGTCGAGTCAGTTTTTGGAATACTTATTCATAAAACATTTAGTGCGGCTGATGTCATATAAATTTCCCAAACAAATGACATGTGTTCTTATTATATATAAACATTAAAAATACAAATTTTACACTTCAATATAAAAGCACTGAGCCGAACATATAAAATACACGCAGAAACAAGCAACAAGCTGCTGTCTTAGGCCTGCTGTCCACGGAAGCGTAGCTGCATAGACGCGTATTCGTCATTGTACGCTTGGTGTACGCTTGCTTGCAGCCTACATACAAAACCGCACAACTTTGTCCATGGAGCGGCAACGTCGCGTCAGCGACGCTGCATGCAAGCTTCATGCCGCCGGGCGTACCGCGTGCTATACGCCGGGCTGCATCGCACCGAACAGCACGTTGAGTATTTGTGAGAAAAAATGGCGGGAACAGCTGCAAAGTTTGTGCAAATAGTGGAAAAATATCCGTGTCTGTACTATAATAACCTCACGGAATATTCCCGTAAAATGTCCTTTTACTCATTCTATAAAATAAATGAAATACGTTGTATGGATGTATCCAATATAAACGGCGTCGTCGCCGACTTCGAAGATAATTAATAGGCCGAAATAACGTCTTCATCACTGGACGACATTGTCACGAATAAAAGAAAATGCAGGCTACGATACGCTTACGCTACGCTTCGTGGACAACGTCAGTACGCCGGGCTGCATGAATGCTGCACGGCGATGCGTGCAGCGTCTATGCAGCTACGCCTCGTGGACAGTAGGCCTTATAGATAAAGAGCGATCTCTATTTAAACACTCTGTAAATAGTAAAAATACTAAATAGTATTTTTTTATTAATAACATCGTTATACGTCATCACATCATTGTATTATAATTACATTCGCAATTTTGTTATAATATTCATAATATTAAGTAAATTTATTCACTTATATGCGAGTATACATGTATTCATGTTATATTCATTTATTATTGAATAATTCATTTATGACGGTCATAAAAATGTGATTGCAACAGCCATTCTTTAAGTCTACTTTTAAATATTTGTGAGGAAGGTGCATCCCTGATACTGCCCGGCAAATGGTTATATACCAGGGGACCAAGAACGTAGGTCGACCGTTTGGTTACCGTAGGTGTACCGTAGGTTAACGTAGGTGGACCATTGTGTTCATAAACGTTCTAGAAGCATATTTTTACTAAAAAGGCGTTAGAATTCGTTGGTCCTTTTCGGTCACTTTGACATTTGTGTTCGTCAGATAGAGACAAAGCACATTTTATTTAGCAGAGGCATTTTAAGTTTTATTAATAAAGGGGTAGTCTGTGCTGTGACTATAATATATTCGGTGTCACTTAATACAGGTATATTTTTTACTTAAAAAGAGGCACCGGCCTGGTTTTTGTAAAATACTTTAAGATACTAAATAAATATTTTGATTTTTTGATTTGATTTGGAGTGTCAGCTGCCAAAATGACCGCCAATGAACCTCAAGACGAATTGCAGCTGCACTTCGCGTAAAATATAAAAAAGTACATCGTTTTGCACACTATGCCTTCACTTAACAAGGGTATTAAGTACCATAAATCTACTTGTTCAACGTAAAAGTACTGAAAATGGCTAGGCGTGTCATCCACAGATAAAAAGGGGCAGTGTCTCAATCATATTCACCTCCCAGCGGCGAAGGTTACTAACATATTTGGTAGACGTTTAAAGTATCGTGTACACTTAAGCTGCCGCAGCAAGATGTCTGAATTTTGTGACGCTCATACGCGGTGGTCTAGACAAGACCTGGCCCCGTATCACGCAATAAGTGACAAGATAGAGCGTCCGTCTCATTCTATCGAACGGTGACAGCCAGTGACGGACGCTCTATCTTGTCACTTATCGTGTGATAAGGCCGACCATGAAACGGGGTCTGGTCTAGTGTAATCCTTGTACAAGTTTTGAAAATGTGAATGAATGTGTCACCATTTTTCAGTCAATTGCCGGTATCTGATTGAGCTGAAGTTCGAGATACTTGGGTCAAAATTCTTTTCGTTGTCTTATTTCAACTATACTTTTTTTGAAAATTAAAAGTTTTTGTAAGTTATTAATTTCCAGCAATACGGAATAGTTGATTCACTATGATTATAATAACGTAATTAGCAGCGAGGTTTACAAATCCACAATTCCGTATTTTATCATTTTCTAACCATAGGCGTGAAAATTAAACAACTCTGTCACAAAACTATTTATTTTTTGTATTTTTTTTAAAGCATAAGTTTACATTAAAAACATGTTTTTGAAACAATAGAATCTTGAATTAATATTACCTACTCTTAAGAATCAACGACATAACTTGAAAATCGACAATAATATTTAATATTCTGAATTATTAGGTACCACTATGTCACGAAACAGCATTGTCACGAATAAAAAGATTTATTTTCTTGTGAAATTATTAGTGTTACATCTCAAAAAGTTACATCCCCAAAACTATTGTAATCAACTCTAACATTACGTATTTTCACTTTACGTTGAGATTTTACTTGAACGCTTAAAATGTAAAGTCGTCTTAACTGCACTAGGGACAAAATGTGACGGAGTATTAAATCTCCGTGACAGAGTGATATTTACATAAAAAGACTTCAAAATAAACATAAATGTTAAACAAAATCCACGAACGTTTCAACAAAAACCTACTTTAACTTTTTTTAATTATAATCAGTCTATAATCAATGCAGCATCATTTTTGCGTTTTTCTCTGCATCGCCACTGCCTTTCGGCAGCAGTCATAGCCATTACGCTTATGATGTTGTCTGTCAACAAATATAAAGACAGTCGGTACACATAATATACTTAGGTATTGTTATAATGGGGGTACAATCATCATTTTACAACACCGCCACGACCAGTGAACACTCCGTAATAAATATAGTATATTATACTATATTTATTACAGTTATGTTTTAATCATGCCAAACGTTCAAAATTTACAACTCCGTCACAGCACAACTCTGTCACAACAGATTGTGATGGAGTGTTCACTGGTCGTGATGGTGTTGTAAAATGATGATTGTACCAATATTATAATGTCTCATTAGAAACGAACCACACTAATCTTAAAGCCTTTTGATAAGTAACTACGCAAGAAATGAGGAAATAGGTAAAACTTACGTGACCGAGCCGACAGCAACAAAATACACGCACTCCTTAATACTCGCGGCCGACTTAAAGGCCAAATACGGTGTTGAGCGAACTGAGCGGGGCGGGGGAGGCGGCAGCATTCTTTGGTTCATCACGCACACACACAAAAGTAACTTAACTACAACCAAATATTTTACGAACACCGTGACAGAATATAGCTACAAATACACACCGTGATTTGGGACACACACTTCTAATTTAATACAAATACGTATAAATGAGGTAGATTTTTTAAAGTCACGTATTAATTTGCGAAAATTATTGTAGTTTTTATAGAAAATACCACTTTAAGTATCTCCATATAAAAAAAACACTAAAGACATGTTGTGAAATAGTCTCAATAGTCGCCTGGGACATCATTTCTTAGTATGAAAAACAGCTCCGTCACGAAAACTGTACACTTCGTAACAACTCTTTTTATATTAATTCTACACATTTTACGTTTGGATCCCCCCAAGTATTGTTATATATGTATACCTTACATTTAAATATAATATGTCAAGTTAGTAGTATAAATATGTTATATGTAGTTAAAAATAAAAAAAAGGATTCGGAGACCAACTTTAAGGCGGTGCATTGGATATTATCGCGTGCTTTGAAACGCCGTTCTGACTAGATTAAGAAACAATAAGGTCTGATTTTCAGATATATGATTCTTGACTATAAATATGATTCTTCATCTGATTTTATGGATACATGATTGCTTAAAATTTCCTCGATAGAAAAAAAATCCAAAGTTGGGTCTGTATTTTCCTTTTTTTACTCAGCCTACTCAAACGATACATTATTTTACGACACAATTAAGTAAATACTATAGTATTTTATCTCATCTAAAATCTCACTTTATGAAATTTTAATAAATCTTCACTAAGTTAGGTATTTATCGAAATTTGTCCATAACAGCGATTCCCGAAGAGTGTTACATCTCTTTTTCTCGTGGACGGAAGGCATCAGCGTGTCTCTGTCTAGGGGGCATGTACGACTCAAAACAAGGCATCCCCTTAAGACAACAAAAAAAGAATTTTGACCCACTTATGCAGTAATAATGCTATACCATGGCACAGCCAAGATAATCTGATGATGGAGCCAGGGATATTATGTTGCAGACATTCGCATCAGCATCCGCAACCACGGATGTTCCGCATCATCGGTTGGTTCCGGTCTGCGGGTTGCCACACCGAGCAAGGCGCTATACAAGGTGTAAATCATATAACTGAAAACCTGAAAGTATTAGTTTGTTCAGAATCGAAAGCTGAATCGATTGCACCATCTTTTAAGGTAGGTTGTATTTTTTTTGAAAAATATTTTTTTATTGTGCCGGGTCTAAAAGTTACGAAGGCAACATACGCGAATCAAAGAAATGTTGGAGGATGTTGTTGCGAGGTGAACGTCAGGATCTACGTCACTGACAAGTACTGATTAGTGATTACAAGTGTAGAGTTACGAATCAAGTAGATCTGCTTGATAAAGAAAACCAACGAATATCTTTTGAAATAATTAACGTATTTGTAAATGGACGTATTAATCTTATTAAGGATTAAAAAACTCAGTTCGGGTGTCTGAGGTTTTCAGTATAATAAAATACACCTTGTATAATATATCGCGCCTGCATTACACCGCCACGGCTGATGACGTGGTGGAGTACGTTCGTCAGAAGACCGGCTTCTCGCTGAGGGTGTTCCAGCTGCGTTCGCGCCACTATGTGCACTTCAGCTCGTTTGTGGTGCGCGTGCCGCGGCCGCTGCAGGAGACCATCGCATGTGCTGACTTCTGGCCGAAGGGTGTCGTGTTTCGACGGTTCCGGGGCAACCTGCCGAATCCTACACCGGAGATGACGATGCAACGGGGCCACGCCGGTTCGTCGCCTAAGTAGTATTATTTGTTGTTTTTAGTTTCGTGACGCATTGGTTTTTACTGTAATGTCACGTTAATGTATTTGTCAATAAATAAATAAATAAATAAATAAATAAATAAATCATTTTCAACATCCGCTTCCGCATTCGCATCGGCAAAAAATTTTTGCGGAGTTTTTGCGGATGCGGCTGTAGTTGTTGCGAAAAGAAAGGGGTAAAGTGGCACGAGCCGCGCACATGTTACTCGTACTCGTTATTTGTCCAAAGTAATCATCATTTCGTTTTTATAATTTGACTATTCGCCGCTTTCGCTCAGAGGAGTAATCACGTAACAATTTGAATGCGCGTTAAAACACTTTAACGGATTTAAAAAAAAAAGCGGCCAAGTGCGTGTCGGACTACGCACAACGAGGGTTCCGTGCCTATTAAAAAGGTCGTATCGTTACTGAAATCTTACGGCACTTACGTCCTTTTCTTTAAAGAAGGCAGTTTTTTAGGAATACCTCAGAAACCTTTGAACCGATCTTGTTCAAAACAATTTTCGCTGAAAGAATATAATAAGGCCTATGAGCATGATTTTTTCATATTTTTAAATACACGGTTCAAAAATTAGAGGGGGGGGGGACACAATTTTAGTGACTTTCGAGGCGATTATCTCCGACTCTATTCACTTAATCAAAAAATTTGCTGAGAAACCTTATATTTATTTTGAAAGGCCTATCGATTAATGTGCCACACGTGGGCTTGCAATGAAAAAAAAATTTTGACTTTCAGTTTTATGTATGGAGTGCACCCCTAAAAAATTTTTTTTTAGTACGTGAATTACAAAACTTAGTCGCGGTTAAAAAAATACACCTATCCTCAAAATTTTATTCAAATACACCTTATAGTTTTCGAGTAAAATGCCTGTGACATACGGACGGACAGACAGACAGACAGACATGACGAATCTATAAGGGTTCCGTTTTTTGCCATTTGGCTACGGAACCCTAAAAAGGAGGAGGTTCTCAATTTGGTTGTATATACTCTTTTTTTATAATTAATTTGGATTATCCGATGTTTATGCCATTATTGTTTCTTCCTATTCGCGATTCTGCACAATAAAACTGCACAAACGGACTGCGCAGTCAAATCGCTACGATAAATCTTTATCGTGTGTAGAAGGCATAAGTAATTACGCGGTGTAAGACGGACGGACGTTGGACATACGAAATAATTTTTGCCCAAGCTGAACGAAAAACTTCGGTCGCTTCGCTCGCTTCTTCAGTTATAAGCTAATCCACGGATCGGTGAGAACCGTACTTGGGTTGCCACAAACTCCCCTTCTCAGAAGACGAGGTAGCAACACTAGCAACCCACTGTTCTTAACTGGTATTCAGGCTAAGCCGTGATACCTTGCAAACGCAGACATTCCGTCCCAAAACGTCAACGACCAAGGTTGCTTCAACCTCAGATCGTTTCAAGCATTTCACCGCTTAGCTCCAGCGCACAGCTTTAATGCAACTACAACCTTCCACAGAGATTATAAAGCTCAATTCGCATTATTAACACAAAGAGATTTCGCAAACCGAATGAATGCTCGGCGCAAAATGGACGTAAGTGCCGTTAACATTCAAACAAACTTAAGTTCTTTTGAACTAAGCACACTGTTGGCTCTCGATTCCGTCTTGCATATCTTCGGAAGCTTCGGCCACAGCAACGCTTGCTTTAACATAAAATACGAGTAATATCAATGTTTTGTAGGAAGCGATTTAAGGTAAAATGAGTTTTAAATACATGAGTGTAGACCTCGTTTTCCTTGGGAGGTATTTTGACATCATCCGTAGTAAATTTTATGTACGAAACGGAACCAGCCTGTAATAACATGCTTTTAATCTTACAATAATATTTAACGTCCTTGCTCATACATTTTGTATGGGTAGATATGGGATTATTAAGAATAGGTAGAACCCAACATGTGAAATTCGGGTCTCTATTGGTTCCCATAAAGTTTTTGTTCCGATTTTTTCACTCCATACCGTTTTCGATCATAATTTTCATAAGTCATATTGTCGCAAGTCATAAAATTATAGAACATAAATTGGAGATCCGATTTTTGCAAGTCGTCATTATTGTAAGTCATAAAATTGGGTAGTCATAACATTCAATGCCCAGATGTTATGACAATTCATAATGTTAAAGGCAATAAAGTTGCTTTCAATAATTGCTGTAAGGATCTTTTACGCAAGTCATAATTATTTGTAGTCACGTGATTAGTTAGTCATATCATTATAAATACATACAATTTTAATTACCGAATGTTACGGAACGCGTCCTTCCAGACCGCTTTATAATAAAAGTGGGTACTTAAGCAAAAATAAAGTGGGTAAGAATCGGGTAATGCGGTTTAAACGTATCTATGCCACTTACTGTTTCGTTTGTGTAGTGATTGCAAATATGTCGGACGAAGGTGAAAGTGATAAAATTTACTGCGATTTGTTTAAAACTAAACGAGGAGGCCTCAAATTACACATTGCAGTATGGTAAGTAGTTTTTCCGCTCTTTTATAAAAAAAATAACCTCGAAGACGAAAGCGGGAGCAAAGCTCCCGCTTCCGTCTTCTAACCTATCCGTGATCCGAGTCGGTTTTGCCACTAAGCCCCTGTTCCCTACTGCCTACGATACATCACTATCTTGGCATTGGTTGATCTCAGAGAAAAGACCGACCAATCAGATAGCCATTTGACAATTTGACGGTTTCTACTCGACAGATTATAAACTAACGAAAAATAATGCGTTGAATTGTGAACGGTTTTGACAGTTCACAATATTCCGTCAGTTTACAATATAACGGGTCAGATTATAAACTGACGGTTTTCACAATCTAACGGTGACACAAATAATGTAACGACGTAAACCTGTATACTAAAAACCTGTATACTCGTAAAAAAAAATTGGTTCTGTGTATTGTGTTGTGTTGATGGGGTCGCAGTTCTACCTAACACTCCTCCTCGCTTCGCTCGTCGTCGTACCTAACTGAGCTCCGCCTTAGACCTACTTATCTAACCTGACCTACGTTTTTCAGCATAATATATTTTTTATTAGCCATATTATCGAAAGTCATAAAAAATGAGTTAGTACTTTCAAATGTATGCCTGGATATGTTTCTGAGTACTTATCTATATGCCTAAGGATGTTATAGATTTGGCTTCTTCGACGTAATTCACTTTAGGCATTAAAGCGATATGAATACCAACCATTAGGACGTTGAAAGATATGACTTAAAATATTTCTGATTAATTATTGATAGACCTTCGAACGTTATAGCCATAAATATTATGACTTCTGAGATTATAGCGGTTAATGTTATAAGTCATTAATGTTAGAACTATCCAACGTTATACTTAACAAAAATTATGACTACTGATGTTTATGACTATAAATTTTATGGATATCAATTTCTGACCAACAAAATTCGGAACAATAAGAATATGGGAAACAAAGGGACCCCGTGAAATTCGAATATATTTCTTAGTTAACACGTTGTGAGGTCTCATTTCTAAAACTTACCCTGAATTCTAACATACCATTTTGAAATTGGAATATATTTATTGATACGGTAAATAACGATAACGGCATGTACAGTCGAGTTCTAATATAATATATGTGCATGGACAAAGTGAACAAAAATATTAGAACCCGACTTAATTTTCAAGGGCACAAAGTTGCTCAGGTATTATTATTGAACCTTTAGGAATGTACATAATATGTTTATGAACTAGACTGTAACTAGATAGTTAGGTTTTGCCAAATATATCTGTATTGATTTAAACTTCACGACTCTCTCACATAATTTGTACGAAACGGGACTTAAAAAGGTAACTAAATAAGTTAATTAAAATTATACACGATGAAGTCCCGTTTAGTAAAAATAATATTGTATGTATTGGTTTAAAAAATTGCTTGTTTTATCTCTAGCTAATTAAGGAATTGTCAAGCTAATTAACTAATAGATTTACCTAAAATCACCGTCACCACAGAATATTCACTTTGATTTAGCAATGATAAGACATTTAATTAACAGGACTGAATTAGCCTGTAGGTACCTCATCATGAAGATAAGGCAAACTGTGAATATACCACGAATTTACGTATCACTTTTGACTGGTACCGCACAGTATGCCTTCTTTATCCTACTTATGCTGGGCTGTTATTCGCTACGCGCTAAAGCGGCTCACCCCGTCGGTCACCCGTCACGAAACTAGACCTCTACCTACGCTTAGTTACTACGCATCGCGGTGTCAAGATATATTTGTGGGTGAGCGTTGAGGTGGGGGGGGGTGGGGGTACTGCAGAACTGGTTGGTTCCGGTCTGCGGGTTGCCACACCGAGCAAGGCGCTATATGTATCGCGCCTGCATTACACCGCCACGGCTGACGATGTGGTGGAGTACGTTCGTCAGAAGACCGGCTTCTCGCTGAGGGTGTTCCAGCTGCGTTCGCGCCACTATGTGCACTTCAGCTCGTTTGTGGTGCGTGTGCCGCGGCCGCTGCAGGAGACCATCGCATGTGCTGACTTCTGGCCCAAGGGTATCGTGTTTCGACGGTTCCGGGGCAACCTGCCGAATCCTACACCGGAGATGACGATGCAACGGGGCCACGCCGTTTCGTCGCCTAAATAGTATTAATTGTTGTTTTTAGTTTCGTGAGGCATTGGTTTTTACTGTAATGTCACGTAAATGTATTTGTCAATAAATTAATAAATAAATAAATAATAAGCATCGATACTGACTTAAATGATATCCTGGCTGGAACTAATGTACGAAATATTTACCGTTAACATTTCGGTGCATGAAAACATCGTGAGGAAACCGGTCTAATCCAAATAAGGTCTAGTTTGTCCTTTGAGTTGGAAGGTCTAATGGCAGTCGCTTTCGTAAAAACCAGTTTCTATGCCAAATCTTGGGATCAGCTGTCAACGCGGACCCAGGGCTCTTTTAGATCACAACCGGGAATAACACTAGTAGGATCAATAATGTAATATAAAAAAGAGGTAGATACGTTGTCTATATGAAATTCCGTGTTTATAAATGGCCACCAAATCTGACAGATGAGACACGTTTATACGTACCATTGACGACGCAACACTGAGGCAAGGTCATACAATTGACTGAGTTTTAGTGTGCCACTTTTGGAGGGCTTATAACCAGAGATCGGAAAAATTTGCGACATTGTTTGCAATTATGTGGACATGACTCCAATATCAATCAAAATGTTATTCAGTTAATTATTTTTTTACTTGACATATAATTTGATTCCTAGTCAATAAATACAAAAGTTTGTTAAAGTATAGGTTTATTAAAAAAAAATATCAGTATTTTTTCCAAATTTTTTTCTAGTGTAAGTAATCGTGTCAGTTTAAAATCGTTATTTATTTATTATATATAAATATTTACGGAAACGATACCCATTTTAAATACGAACCTTTTGCTAATAGTTATTTATGTAATTCATCGTCGTCGTAACGTCATTTTTTTATTATAGTAAATACGTGCTTATAAGCACTTTATAAATAAACTATTATCTCCAATAATTCAAATTATCTTTCAATGAATAATTAATTAACATTTTGATTAATTTTGGAGTCATGTCCACATAATTGCAAACAATGTCGCAAATTTTTCCGATCTCTGCTTATAACCTATCTACCTCTGTTTTATATTACATCATTGAGTAGGATAATAATGACTGACTTGAATGACAGTTGACACCAACAGCTGACTGATAAACGACCCCAGGGTAGGCTAGTTCTCCAATTACATTTTACTGCGACTTTCCATCATGCGCAACATGATCTAAAAAACAGATATAAAGGCGAGTTAAATAACAATGCCCCGCGAAAGAAGTCTCTTCAAAAGTGTGCTCAAAACCAGACACGTTATCCACGTTAATCAACTGACCCCGATCACCCAGGGGAACCTAGCGGAAATTATTTTATATCCAACTAGGTAAAAATGATAATGTTAGGTTATGGCGCTTCGCCGGACGCTACCGCGTCACGCTCGCTTCGCTCGCTCGGCTCGCGCGCTGTAGGGTCGCAGTTCATCTAAAACTCCTCCTTGCTTTGCTCGTCGTCGTACCTACACCGATCTGCCTTAGAGTCTACGAATAAATAATTATAATGAAAAATAACTAATTTAGATTTTTTTCAGGATCAGGCTAGGGGATTCTAGTGGACAAAAGCAAACCAGACAGTTGAAAGTGTCACACTATACAAAAATATTAAAATGTATAATATTTTTGTACGGACAGGGTCACACTTTAAAGTTGGCAAAATAAGATGCTGCTCGAATAAGGACGCAGTAAACTCCATACATATTTAATTTTATTCTTACTCCGTTATCTTGTACCCATTCTAGCCAAGCCACGGAATGTTCAGGCCATAATCCGGGATTGTATCTATTAGTGTTTGGCGCATTATCATTAGCTAGCCGGCGGCTTTAGACTTGGAGGTCTGTTTTTTTTCGCCGCTTCACACCCTAAATGCATTTCTCTATGATACGCGCGTAGGGTAAACCGCTCGAGAAATACATTTAGGATGTCAAGCGAGGAATAAAAACAGACCTCCAAGCAATGATGTAATATAAAAAAGAGGTCGATGCGTTGTCTATATGAAATTCCGTGTTTAAAAATGGCCACCAAATCTGACAGCTGAGACACGTTTATACGTGTCCATTGACGACGCGACATTGAGACAAGGTCATACAATTGGCTGAGTTTTAGTGTGCCACTTTTGGAGTGCTTATAACCTATCTACCTCTGTTTAGGGTTCCGTACCCAAAAGGTAAAAACGGGACCCTATTACTAAGACTCCGCTGTCTGTCCGTCTGTCATCTGTCACCAGGCTGTATCTCAAGAACCGCGATAGAGAGTTGAAATTTTCACAGATGGTGTATCTCTGTTGCCGCTATAACAACAAATACTAAAAACAAAATAAAGGGGGGCTCCCATACAAGAAACGTGTTTTTTTGTTTGCCGTTTTTATAGATAACGTTCGACTCGCACTTGGCCGATTTTGTTTATATTACATCATTGCCTCCAAGTCTAAAGCAGCCGGCTAGGTGCGCTTACGCCTGTTGTAACGACAAACGTTTCATCGATAGTATGTTTCGCAGATTTACGTTTCATCGAAAACCATATTTTTGCAGAAACAAAAAAGTTTTCAGTTTATAAAACAAAATGTAACCTAACCTAATAATGACCTTTTATATAGCTATTCCTAAAAGTTTCTGTCAAAAATTTCATTTTTGGTACAAGCTTTTATTGCCGACTGTACTTTTCTGTATACCGTCATCAATTGCTCATTAAGACGATTCTAATGAGCCCAAACTCGTTGGGGTTATGTGGTTTTATTACGGAGTTCCTATGATCACCTTCTGTCTCCATCATCAGATTTGTATTTGTATTTGTATTTACATATTGCATTGTCATCCAAATTATACGTATACCCAAAATTTTAGCTCAATTGGTCACCGGGAACTGGGTCAAATTTAACTTGCAAGATTTGACGGACAACTTCCTTACATACGTACATACGAACAAGTCAAGTTAATATAAAGCTTGTAAAAAGCTGACTGTTTCTGTTTTTCTTTTTTTGAGAAAAATATCGAAAAAAATTGGGTAAACAATGCATTCGGTGAAACATTTGTCGGTAAAATAAGGGTATTCAGATTCCGAACGCGGGTACTCGGTACAAAATCTTTTTCACAGACAGGTGGAAATTTTCCGCCGTCAAATTCGTCGTTCGACGAATCTTCAATCGGCCCAGTGCAGTCGCGGAATTCAGTCTTGTACAACCGAAGATCCCCTCCCGTCCTTGGTTTTTTAAAAATCGTTCTCTCTCCAAAAGACATACCAGTACCATCATCAGACTGCGCCTTGGTCGAGTTTGCTCGCCAGAGCTTCTTTTTAAATTTAAGATAAGAGATTCCCCTCTGTGTGAGTGTGGTGAAGAGGTTGGTTTTATAGATCATTTATTTTTCAACTGCCCACGTAATTCCCCCTCCTTTAATCTCTATTCTATGCTGCCAAAACTAAATGTCCCCCTCCCTTCGAATGCAGCCTCTTTAATCTGTTTAACAGAAAATAAAAAGTGTTTCGTTTACTTGCCAAGTTCGTAGATAAAAATAACATTAAACTTTAATTTTTTTAACTCCCTTAATAACCCGTTTGTGTCACTTGCTTCTTATAATACATATACAGGGTGCAATCTTTTACGTGATACAAAATAGCAAAATGTGAATCTATAGCCATGATTCTGAGCAACTTTTATTATGGGACCAACTTTGTGTTATGCCAAAAAAATCCAACTATTTCATTAACTCTGCTCATTTTAGACTGACAAGAATGTATGAACAGGTGTGTTTTTTTTGGCATAACACAAAGTTGGTCCCATAATAAAAGTTGCTCAGAATCATGGATAGATTCACATTTTGCTATTTTGTATCACGTAAAAGATTGCACCCTGTATATATATATTTTAATCTGTAGTTTTTTTAACAATGGTGTTTGGTAGTCGTTATGTGTTTGTGTTGTCCGTTTGTTCGCAGGTCATGAGCAGCTCTCGTGCGACTTGTTTTTGGCAAATTTGAGCCGACATAGTTGGCCAGAACGCCACAAAAAAAGAAGAAGAAGAAGAAGAATCTTTTTCACAGACAGGTGGAAAATCTCCGCCGTCAAATTCGTCGTTCGACGAATCTTCAATCGGCCCAGTGCAGTCGCGGAATTCAGTCGGTATTACCATAATTATTTATTAGAAATCAGATTTTTTTTTATGTCTTTTCACGTAAATCTTCGATGTTAGTTAATTTTCAGAATGATGCACGATTTCGATACACAGGTAAAGTTATACTTGTAAATGCGCCTTTGTGGCTTAAATGCTGGCCATCTTGGCCGAGCCCCGTAAAAGGACAGATTTACAGATTAAGGTTGTTTACAGATTAAGTTCTTTCATGCAAATGAAAACATTAAAATAATCACGAATGGACCCTCATTTTGTTGCTAGGCTTACAAGGTTGTTTTTCTGGACACGAACACCGTCTTTCAAGAGGTCGATGACCAAGTCTCATTATTAATCAATATTGGATTATTAGGGCAATCATAATTTACCTTTTTTGCCGACGTTTCCCGGACATTGAACCAAGAACGCAGGTGATTTTCGAGGGGTCGGTATCGAAATTTATTGTTATTCAACTTGGTAACTTCATTGGGGACGAAAAGTAAAAATGGGATCTGCTTTGTTGAAAATTTTACCATTTTATTCTTGTATTTTTTTTAATATATATATACCACTAGTTTGCTACTAAAAAAATCCGTAACCTCACAATAATGAAAAAGTTTTGCACTGGACAGATGGGCTACATAATTGGGGAAAGGTCATCCCGCTCATAATTAGAAATTAAACGAACTTACCTGTAAGTGAAGTTCTATTCTAATTATGTGAGCTGCACAGTCTCGAAATGATAACTTTGTAGTACGTCTTTTCGTACAGCCATTTCACAAAATTCAGAGCACAAGGGTTTCTACACGGAAAAAACACTAGCGCTCATAATTGGAGCAGCCCAACTGAGGAAGTACCTCCATCTTACAGCAGACCGTAGCCAAATAAGAAAGAAATAAATAAATAAGAAATAAAAAAAAATTGGTGTGATGAAGACATTATATTATACATGTGTTTATACAATTGAAATGCACCAAAATGGATGCCACTCAGCATAATTATGCTACCAGTAATACATGCTAAATGCTAAAAGCGCTGGTTTTCAGGGCACCCAGAAAGAGATCGGATCTTAAAATGTAAATTATAATTTTAACTTCGCTTTATTTTAAAATAAAAACTTGCAATTGCAATATGTAGATAACTAGGAACTAAAATAACTAAATAGTAGTTTATGCAGCTGATCCATAATGAGAGGCCTTAAAATATTGGTGTGGTTTTATGAAACGAGTGTTAGCGAGTTTCATAATAGGATCACACGAGTGTGTGTAAATCTTCAGGGCTGTTATTTGGAACGCGCTAATACGCTGCCTCACCCGGTACGCTTAACGAAACTAGATCTCTATGATAACGCTTTATTCATGAACGTTCTACAAGCCTATTGTAACTTAAATGGCGTCGGCTTTTGTGTTCGTCAGAAAGGGACATTTTATTTGGCACAGGTATTTTAAGTTTTATGAATAAGTTAATACGAATCGCGGCGTCAAGATACGCTTGTGAGTGAACGGTGGAGTTTAAATTAAAACAAGTTACAGAACAGCAGGGCTGGAGTTGGAAGCGTCCATTGGCGACGGTTTATGCTTACCATCAGGCCCCGTATCATGGTCGGCCTTATCACACGATAAGTGACACGATAGAGCATTCGTCCCTGGGTGACACCGTTCGACAGGACGAGACGGACGCTCTATCGTGTCACTTATCGTGTGATAAGGCCGACCATGATACGGAATCTGGCAGGCCATATGCTTGTGTCCACCATCGTAGGAAAACAAATAATGTTTGAACGTTATTATTTTGAATCATTCTCTTGTTTTAATATCTTTTTAATATGTAATTTGTGCATAGAGTGAACATGCTGTTTATTTATTTATTAACTTATTTACATATTTATTTATTTAATTGGAAAGCAAACAGAAATAAGTGAGAAGGAGGTAAGGTTTGTGAACATGTGATATTAACATTCACTTATTCCCTTAACAGGCAATGTATTTTGGGCCAGTGTCCACTGGAACATTTGCCTTAAGTGTATGACCAAATATATTTATTGGCAATTCATTCAGGAAATTATTGGTGCTACGGAATCCTAAAACTGTAAAACTATCCCGCAGGGAACGTCTGCGTTGCATACAGCTCTAATATTTTAAAGAATGTCCGACGCTGCCAAACGTAGTGGCGACGTTAATCATTCGAATAGCTAAAACCTTCAGCTTTATCACAGAATTGGCTGGTTTGGACTGAGAAAAGGAATCTTTGTGCTTGCTATAATCAGATTTAGCTGCTTGCGACATCCAACATTTTGTATTACAATGTGAAGAACTTTGAAGTTATGTTAAAAGTATTTTTTACAAAACGGGACTTAATCGCGTATAATTAACTTATTTATTAACCTCACTGAGGTCTCCCGAGGTATCGCAACATCCCCCTTTACTCGTAGAGAGGTCCTTAAATAAAATTCGAGTATAAGAGAATTTATATACCCAACTTTGTAACTAAAAATATTTTATTTAAGGAAACAAATGGTTTATAATAATAATAAAGACCCGTTTAGTAAAAACGATGTGTGAGAATCGTGAGTGTTTAAATGAATATATGTTGAAAGTGTTCATGTTACATGATGTGCAAGACCGGATAATAGCATAAATAATTACTTTGTCGATTGTTTTGTTTTTGTCGTACATTTTGTCGATCTTTTATACCTACATTTATGCTAAAGTTACACTGGTCAAGGTACATAAGTTTTATGTGGTCTGCCTACTCCTTTTAGGAATAAAGGTGTGAATTGTGAATTTAAGTATGGATGTCTTTATTAAGTACTTTGTATGACTGGCATCCAAATAGTAAAGAGTCACATTTATTAACAAATATAAAATATTAATTGCTTTATATTATATTTTTCTTGTCAGCCCGTGGTGTCCCGCTGCTAGGCAAAGGCCTCCCCCCACCTTTTCTAGTGCTCCCGATTCTGAGCAGTCTCTGGCCATTCTTTTAAAAAGGAGTCTAGCTCGTCTCTCCATCGCCGACGAGGTCTGCCACGTCTCCGTTTCGAGCTGTCGGGCTGCCATTCAGTGGCCATCTTGGCCCACAGTTCACTCAGCATGCGGCTGACATGATCAGCCCAGTCCCACTTCAATTTGGCCGACTTCCGAGACTACATCGACTATTTGAGTTTTGGAGCGCAGCGTGGTGTTCCGGATGCGATCCACTTATTTGATACCTAATATGCTGCGCTCCATGGCTCGTTGGCAAACCCCGAGTTTGGACTTTTGAGATGACGTCAGAGACCAAGTTTGTGCACCGTAGGTGAGAATTGGAGGAAAGCACATGTACATGAGTCTCCGCTTAAGTGATAATGGAAGGTCACCTTTCATCAGATGTTTCACGGACCAATAGCTCCTAGTTTGCTTAAATCATCATGTCAATAATATCCAATTTAATATTCATATTTTAATGTTAATCAATCAATCATCACTATCATCAGTTACCTACTGATTTCCCAAAAAACAATATTCAACAAGTAATCCAAATAAATAAGCTGTTACACTGTAGTCCACTAACCCATTTTTAATAACTCGGTTTAATTCCTGACTCACCGACGCATGCACGTGAATGAACACTCGCTCGATTACTGACGATGGCATCTATCAGTGAATCAAAAGATAAATAAGCTGCTATCAACGTTACCAAATACATTTGACTTTACGTTAGCCGAAATGAAAATAGGACAAAAAAGTTTACTGATCCAGATAGGTAAATAGGCAAATTTCCTGCTACCCAAAGGTTGTCTGGAAGAGATCGCTCTAAAGCGATAAGACCGCCTGTTGTTACCTTTATTTATCGTCTATACTTTTGTAACATGCTTTTCTTATGTTGTGGTGCAATAAAGAATATATTATTATTATTATGTATGTTTTTTCCATATCTCAGGACCATGGGGTCCCGGACTTTTGGAAGGCATGCGTGGGGCCGAAGCCAACAGCGCAGAGGCCCTTTAAAACAAATATAATATAAAGCGAGGGATACACATGGCAGATACCATCTCTGAGCGCACAACATGATACACCCGGTGATGGTCCCCGCCAGGTGCAAAGACTATTGCAGTGCAACACTGTGCTGCGATGGAAACTAAGGTCATGGGTTATTGGGTTGAATGGTGGGTGGTCTGGACAATGGGTTATGGGAGGAGACTAGCGGACACCTGCCGTGACAATAAGTCTCAAAATTGTGAAAAGGCAGGCGGTGACTCGCCAACTCGTTAAGTGGGCCCCACAAACAGTCGCACGCGCGGTGCGACAATGGAGCAACACGTCTGAGCGGCTGTGAGGTTGTCGAGAGGTGAGTCTGCGGTGCGCCAGATCCCGGTAATCCGTTCAAGGGCCGCCGGCGTTATGACATTTTACACTTCCAACCTGGAGCATAGGTTCTGCTCTTGCGACTCCACTCTGGCCGGCCGGTTAAGGCAAGCACAGAGGCGAGGGCCAGATCACTCGGGCCCTCTGGAGGTTAGGGGTCCGCGGTGTCGCCACTCACCGTCAGCTCGCCACAAGCTGCCCCCGCGGGCTTATTATTATTATTATTATAGGTAACCCTCTAAATAGTATGAGGGAGGACATCATTCATAATAGAATTGACAACATTTCATTTTATAAACACTTCAAAATGAATATATGATTCAAAAGCATATTGCCTCCTGAGCACTATACTATATTATTAAAAAAAATATATAGGTTAATAAAATATTTAAAAAACAATTAAAAATATGGTCTAATTTTACCCATTCTACGACATAGTTAATGGATAGCCTGTGCCTTATGTTACAGAAAAAAAAATCTGCTGTCACAAATTTGAATTTGTCATTGACGTAAATTGTTTACTATCGATGTTAACTACTGTAACCTAACGAAGTAAAATAAAATTAATAGATCCTATATTATAGGGATTTATTGCCTACTATGGAGAAACCCGCGTGGATCGACGAGGTGTATACTCCTCCTAAGTACACCAAGCATTGTTTCGTGCCAAGTTGTAATTGTAACAATGATTTGAAGACACCGGACAAACATTTCTTCCATGTACCGTATAAAAATAAAGCGGAGTGGTGTCGAGCAGTAGGGAAAGAAGTTCTTCCAAAGATCCGTGTGAATGCAAGGTGTCGTATTTATATAATGCAGTATCGGTATCCCTTATCACAGCCAAATTCGTCGATAAAATCGTTTCTTTTTAACAAATAGTACAATTTAAACAAACAACACACCACAGACCTACTCCAACTCCAGTGACAATGGCAAAGTCAGATGTCATTGTCAATGTCAGATCACTTTTTTTTTCGATCGTGGTAAGACTAAGGTAAAGGCTATTCCTGCGTAGAATTGGAGTTACGCCCTTTTAGAATAAGTAAATATTGAAAAAATAATAACAAATTGAATACGAACCCTAGAGAAATAAATAAACTATCAGCGTATTTGTCTTTTTAAACCAAATACACAGAACCAATAAAATTTAGGGCTCAAAAATATGAAATGTTGTCAATTAACTACATCAAAATTCACATGTCAAAAACAATAAGAGAAAAAACAACAACCTAGCATAATACAATATGTCGCTCTACCAACGCCCTCCTATTAAATTAGCCAAGTAGGTACTGTTTCCCTTAGTAGTCACCGAAGAACCTTTTGTTGGATAAGTCACTTTACTCGGTATACGAATACATCAAAATTATTAAATAAATTGAGAACCCATTTGAATTATTTTGAATATGGTTTTAAATTTGATTTGTCTGTATTTATTACTTGTAATTTATGTTCATTGTTTGTTATTATTTGTTAGATTTGACATCATTGTAAAATATAGTTAGTTGATAGGTACTTATTGGGTACCTACCACATTTTTTTTATTCTTCATTATTACTTTGTGACATGTTATGATTGGTACCTGCATTTAGGTACGACATTGGATTGGTTTAAAATTTTCTGCTCTTTTTAGTTCGTTGTGACTTTTTATTTCTGTGTACACATGACATTGCAACATTTATTATTAATATTATGACATTATTTTAAATATATTTTGTATATACGCTGCACATTGTTTACTCGTATTATTCCGCATTTTTAAGGTGAGGTGAGTCGGGGCAAGAGTAACATCGGGGGAAGAGGGTCAAACAGCTTCTCCAGATAATTCTTTTGAATTGAGCGCCTTTTTGTACCGTCGGTAAAACAGACAGGCGCCTAGTCTGTTTTACCGACGGTACAAAAAGGCGCTCAATTCAAAAGAATTAGCTGGAGAAGCATTTGACCAGCTTCCCCCAATGTTACTCTTGCCCCGACTCACCTTACTACAACTGTATTTATAACGATCACTATACGACGAATAGTATAAGCAAATTCAATGTATTGTGTTATATGAAATTTGTTTAATGAGATAAATTAAACTAAACTAAACTAAACCTAGCCTTTCCTTTTCGCATATTTATGTCAGTCTCAATCAACCCGCTCCCGACTAAACATGTTTACAGATCGTGCCACAAACAGAAAACACATCCGCAGTATATAAATAGGTCTATTATTTACTCGGCGCCGATCGGGTCTTCGCTGAGTCAATTAACGGCCGTATTCATAAACGTCCTATAAACCTGTGTTACAAAATCGTTTGTCCTTATACAGGGTGAAATAGTATTCACAGTTCAAATTTTGGGAGGTGATTCGGTAGGTCATCTGACGTTCAAAATTGGATATTTGCAAAAAAAAAACCGGCTGTTCCATACATTTTGGCGACCAGGGTCACGCCGTTGGTGTGGAACAGTTGTTTTTTTTTTGGGATTCGGATACAACTTATTATCCAATTTGGATCGAGATGACCCACCGAATCACCTCCCAAAATTTGAACGGTGAATACTATTTCACTTTGACATTAATTGTGTTCGTAAGAAAGGAACAGAGCACATTTTATTTAGCAGGCATTTTAAGTTTTATGAATAAGGGAGTAAGTCGATATCGGCTCTGTAAAAGTACTCGAGAGCCTGGCTTAAAAAACATGTTTTTATAAAAAAAATGTGGCAACCTTTTTTTATATAATTCAAACACAAACATTTATTCGTGACAAAAACAACACTGCTAATAAAATAATTAAAATAAAAAAACCACATTTGCCTTTGTCACGAAATGGACCCAGCTCAGCATGTTGCTATATTTTCAGCCAGCGCTGGTATTCCGCAGGGTCCATTCGGTGAGAATACAGATGCACAAATTACATGAAACAAGCGATGAAATCTAAAAACAAAAATAAAGAATAAAAAAAGGAACTACTTAAAATACAACCTTAAAAATACGAATCTACTCCCAAAATTTCATGAGAATCGGTTGAGAATGCGACCTGTAGAGGAAAACAGTCGGACAGCAGGACACCGGACAAACGACTCGGCCCAAGCTGAAGCATAGAACTTCGTTCGCTTCGCTCGCTCGTTCGATAAAGAGTACCAGAGTAGTATAAAGAGTAGTCACGGCATTCAAAGGAGAGGCCTTTTCCCAGCTATGCGATACCGATTCAGGGTAGAGAGGGGGGTATATATCTTCGATAGTTTGTAAATAAAGCGTAATTCGTGCAACTACCAATTCGAATTTTAAAATTCATTCACCTGTTATTTTTAATTATTTTATAAAAGACTGTCCAGTGATACCCTAGTCTCACCAGACGGTAAGCGACGACAGAGCCTAAAATTAAGCTCACAGGTTCAGTTATAGCCTATTCACTCTTGTTTGTTAAAAATTTAGATGTATTCGCATAATCACGAAAGGATTTTGGATAAGTTGACAGCAAAATGATCACTCAGTTGCCACGCCAAATGTCACTGGAATTAAGAATTGCTAACAGATTAGCGTGCTAAGTGGGACGACACGAATGTTTGTTTGTACGAGGGGGCCTGCCGTATCACGACTCATTATAGGTAAACGGGGGGGTAATTTAGACAGGTATTGTCGTGGAGAAAATTCATACTTGATATTATAAATGCGAAAGTGTGTCTGTCTGTTACCTCTTCACGCTTAATGTGCTGAACCGATTTAGATGAAATCTGGTAAGTATAGAGATAGTTTGAGTCCCGGGAAAGGAAATAGAATAGTATTTATCCCGAAAATCATCCGCTTAGGAGGTGAAATGGGGGATGACAGTTTGTAAGTTACGATATAAACAAATTCAACGCCGAATATGTGTGTGATAAGCATGAATATTTTGTTTCCGAGTCTTGGATATTGTAAATATATTTAAGAATTGATATCTATTAAATATATCGTCGTCTAGTTTTCATAACACAAGCCTTACTGAGCTTACTATCGGGTTAGTTTGATTTGTGTAAGATTGTCCCTGAATATTAATTATTTATTTATTTATGTTGTTTTTAGCCAAATATATGAAACACGTTTTTTTTAAGCCTTAAGTGTCTCACTCCTGGGCAAAATCCTCCTTCTTTTTCTTCCACGTATCCCACGCACGCGCCGTCGTGTCATCCCCGGGAGTTAACTTAATGCACCCCAGTTAATTCACCTGGGGGAATTGAGAACACAACAAGTATAATTAATTCACCTGTCAAATTTATAACATGTGTGTTGAAATATACAACCGTATACCAAATGACAAAAGATTAAGACCTATTTTTAACCGACTTCAAAAAAAAAGGAGGAGGTTATCAATTCGAACTATTTTTTTTTTTTGTATGTATGTTACTCGATATCTCCGAGAACTGTGAACCGATTTTAATTTTAATTTTTTTAATCGAAAGGGTATAACTCCGAGTTGGTCCCGTGCGTTGAAGTTGGTTTTATTTTTTGTTAATTAAGCATAAATTGACGGACTGGTTATTTAAAAATTGTTATTATAGTGTAAAGGAGTTCTTTGACAGCAAAAGGATATTATGATTATTATTTTGACATTGTTTTATATTGTGTAGTGAAATTTTGACTTTTTGTAATTGATTATTTATTCACCCATGTAATGAAACTCAAGACATTTGCATGCCTGCATGTGGGCTGAATACACTGTGCTGTGAAATCTTATTGACATCTGTATTACATACCCTACTTTATTCTGGCAAATAAAATGATATTGAAATCCGCAAGATGTTTTAAGTCAACCTAATGCCCCTCAGGTGAATTAGGTTCCCTGGTGGGCAGTCTCTCACCAGTCTTGGTCAAAGATCTCAAGCTCGTCTCGCCATCTCGACGAGGTCTACCGCGACACCGTGTTTGGTTGTGTGGGACCCAGTTAGTGGTGGTTTTTGCCCACAAGTCTTTTGGCATGCGGCAGATGTGCCCAGCCTAGTCCCACTTAACTTTGGCGGTTGCGTGAGCTACGTCAGCTACTTGCGTTTTGGAACACAGTATTTACTCGTATTGTATTCCTATCGCGATCTGCAGTTAACTTCACGCCCAAAATACTGCGTTCCATGGCTCTCTGGCAAACCATGAGGGCAGATTTCTGAATTTTGTCAAAGACCAACATTGTGCGCCGTAGGTAAGGATTGGATCCTCTAAATATTTATATTGTTTAATTTGATAAATAAATAAATATAGTAACGATCAATAATATGATTGGCCAGGCCCTACTACCAACTAGGCTGAAGTGGTCGTCATTATAATAATTTATTTCGTTTTCATCTGTTCGTTTTTACATAAGAAACTAAACTATTATAGATTTATTTTCGCTACTAAAACCCTAAATAGCTCTCTATCATTGCAAACTGTGTGGCAATGATTAAAATGTATTTTGGTTGTTTTTGCGTTCGTCTGTTGTACCTATATAAGTATATTTTTTGTCAATATTGATTATTTCTCATCGCACGTGGGAGTAAAGCGTGACGTTGAAAGAGACCTTTTAAAAGGTTATAAGGAATTCGAAGAAGTAGCAAAAAAAACACATGTTTTATTTTTACGGTAATATGTTCATCTTTATTTAACTGTCTCCTCTGAAATAAATGTGGCATTAACAAAAACATGTACAGGATTTTTTTATAAAAAGCTTTTATAAACCGTTTGGAATATGGTTTTTTATTGACGCCTATGTCCAGCAGTGGATGTCCAGCAGTGGTGCTCAGGCGTTCTCTTTAGACAGAACTGCTCGGCAGGTTGATTGCGTAACGCTTCGTATGCGCACGTTAGGCAGATGAAAATGTATTTTATTGTATGGAAGAAAATAATGATGGTTTCTAAGTGTTCTAACGCTTGTTTGAACAGTTACGCAATTACTGGGTGACTCGTTATTTGACAAAAGCACGTTGAACAGCCATCCACGAATTCTCGCTGGCTTTGTAGGTACTGCTAGTTTGCCTCTAAATAGTTATAAACATATGTGTAAATAAGTTAACAGCGTTCGAGTAATTTCGGTTTCCGACCATGTCGGTAAATATTATATTGATTGCACTAGTGAAATATCATCAGCCTGTAAGCATGATCCATACTAATGTTTTAAATGCGGAAGTATGTCTATCCGTCTGTCTGTTACTCTTCAAGCTTAAACCGCTGAACTGATTTAGATGAAATTAGGTAAAGAGATGGGTTGAGTCCCGGAAATCATCCCCTAAGGGGGTGAAATAGAGGTTGAATATTTGTATGGAGCTACGATTATTATAAACGAGTTCCACGCTGATGGAATCGTGGGCAATATCAATAATTTGCCACTAGTGGGCTGCATGAGTACAATGTTCAATAAACAAAAAAGTAAGAATAAATTAGCACTGTTCCATTCACTCCCCAGTCTACCCTATTGTGACCTGATCAACAAGATTACGGCGTCTTTTTATAAAAGCATATCATGTATACCTACCAAGGTGCCAATTTACAAAGCGGAATGTCAAATCAGTCGATATTACAATGTCGTGCTAAGCAGAGCGTCACGATTGTTTGTTGTCTACGTAAGAGTCACCTTCAAGTTGTTACTATCTCGCGCCGCACGCGACACAGCGCTTCCTGTCTCTCTCGCATTGAGGAAGTAGAAAGAGAAGGATATATTTTCTGGTCTTGAGTCGCGGGGAAACATGGCGCATCACGTTCTACTACAATTTCAGTCAATAGTAGGATAATAATACGTACGATAATAATTAAATTCTCCCATGAGAACTAACTTAAGTACAGGCTTTTTTTACACCATGAAAGTAGTAACCAAGCATACGGCCTGCCAAATGCTAAGCAAACACCGTCTCCTAAAGTACGTTTGTATCGGCAGTATGTTGTGTTGCGTTCCGTGGGTCACGTACGGTGCTGTCTGAAAATCAGCGCTGTAGGTGTCTGCCTGACACCTCGGCATAATGCTGAGACAGCGACCGATTCACTGCCGCGAAGACACACACATTATGTGTCAATTGTATTGTATTTCTTCTCCCTTTGTCTCTTTTGTGTAGTGAATAAATGTCTTCTTTCTTTTTCTTTATTTCTTTCTTTAAAGACGCTTGCGAGTTCAGAAGACATATAAGCGCATTGCTGATCCGTTTTTGATATGAGGATTTGTTGTGTTGGCAGCTAGAGATATGTACCCGGATAAGAAGTATTTTCCCGTAACACTAAAGAGCATATTTTTCGTTAACTTTCTGGTTTGGTTTGGAATGGGTGTCGATCAGAAACTCATGTTCCGCATGCCAAATTGGTTTGTTATTAGATTTAAGGAAGGTAGTACGAAATTTCATCTTACAGAGGACCGCAGCCATAATGACTACTAGCACTGAAGGTATGTTGTGTTCCTGGTGGTTAGTAAAATCAAGTCGTCTTTTACTAATAGCTCTTTAATTTGCGTGTGTATTGAAATATATTTCAAACATAAAGTATAGACAATTTATTCAGCTTTCATATAATACCTTACATGTGTATGTTTATTGCATGGTTTGGATATAATTGACATTTTTCCGAAAGCGGTCATTACTTGGGAGACCGAGTTCTAAGAGATTGTCTCCCGGCAGTTTTGGAGTCCATGAGACATGCCTAACAACAAGAAGATGGCGTTAGGTATCCGAAAGTACAGTATTTGTTCGGCGGAGTCCCGTAACAACAAGTACTAGGTACTCTAGTACCTACTATACAGAGTATACAGTATTAACTAGCGATTTCAAAAGTATTTTTTTATTACTCGCAATTTAAAATACTGCAAACTGCAACTATCAATAAACAACCAACTGAATAGTTTACAAATAAAATTAACACCTCTTGTTGTGGTGTTTGCCACACAATTTTGCTCTCTGGGGATAAATATTAGAGTCGTATTCAGCTTGTCAGGTTTGTTCTTTTGGTATTGTTTTGTTACAAAAATGCGTATTTTCAATATGACAATTAGGAGGAGGCCTATGCACAGCAGTGGGAAGTATATAGGTTGATTTTTTTAAGCTAATGCGGTAATGACGACCTGATGACCTGCTAAATGTTACGACTTACGAGAGTCCGCTGGATGCGGGTGGCGCAGGACCGGTCACTGTGGCACTCTCTGGGGGAGGCCTATGTCCACCAGTGGACGTCTTTCGGCTGATATGTGCACATATTTTATTCTTTTTAATTTTGTGTTTCTGTAAACACTTGGTAATTTTATCAATGGTTAAGCATAACTAACACATGTTCATAAATAAATAATAATAAATAAATAAATATTAGGGGACAATCTTACACAAATCGACCTAGTCCCATAGTAAGCTCATTAAGGCTTGTGTTATGGGTACTAGACGACGATATATATAATAGATATAAATACTTAAATACATAGAAAACTTCCATGACTCAGAAACAAATATTCATGCTCATCACACAAATATTTGCCCTTACCGGGATTCGAACCCAGGACCTTCAGCTTCGTAGGCAGCGTCACTACCCACTAGGCTAACCGGTCGTCATGAAAGGTAAAAATTAGTTTTTGTTAGACTGTATTTTTGTACACCTTTTCAGGATGTTGAGAATGCCTTGAATGGCTTCGAGAAAAGGATACGGCGGTGCCTCTTTGCTTTGCGCGACTTGGCGGAGGCACTGCCGTGCCTCTAGATAAACTGTGCTGTGGCCATACTCAACATTATTTAACACCATTACAACTACGATAGGTAACGTTAGAAGATTAGTAGATTTAAATTTAATAACGTACATAATTATTTAAAGTCAATTGTAAATTAATCTATCTTTGTAAAATTGTCCTTTCTCCGAAAAGGAAATATTATTATTTATCGTGGGATTTAAAGAGGTTTCCAGATTTATAAACGAAATAAACTTTCCCTATGAATCATCAACGATATAATTATGTGTTTTGGATCATAACTAAAATATATTGCCTTTCAAAATACATTTCCAACAAAATGATAGTCGGTGAAATGGAATACTAACAAACATTTAAATAATAACAGTTGAAATAGTGACTCGGACACAAAGACTGGAGTTTTACCTGACTCAATGTGCAATGTTTTCCAAATATCTGAGTGATTTTCCTTTGTTCTCTATTTGAAAGGATTCATCAAGAGTATTTGAGAAACAAGACCAGTATCAGTAGCCAACTTATTATGAAAACAAATGCACTTTTCAATCCACCAGTCCACATATAAAATTCTCAAGAGCAAGGGCGCCCGTTACGCTAAATAGGCGATAAGTGTCCCCAGCGCTGACGTGCAATCGTATTCGGCTGATATAACCCAGACAATTTACAGTCACATGCAATCCGCATGTCACTTACTGATGCTTGGTAATCTTAATTCATTAGGGTTATACAGTGTTCCAAACTTGAATAGACGTAAGTGGCTATGTATAGGTGATAGTATATTGACATTTCGTTGGTATAGTTTTGTTAGTTGTATGTGTTGTACTGATATGTGATGCAGGGGGCTTGCCTGCGGCCGGCGCGCGAGTCGCATTTGAGCGCGAGGGATTTCAGACGCGTTGTGAAGGTATGTCAAATATACCATGTTTATTTCATTTTACTTTTTTTTTCATAAGTGATATTTTTTTTTTATGATTGATGTGAATGCCAGTTTTTTTTGGTTGCGTTACTTGATTTAGAGAGTAAAAGTCATCGAAATTATTAATAACATTCTTACTGGTGTATCAATAACGTGAGTACCTACTTATAAAACCTATTTCAAAAAGGAAAAGCATTACTAGGAAAATACATTGATTACCAAGTGACGAGTACTCGCATTATAAAGGAGATTACCACGAATGAATAATGGTTGAATTATTCATTCCTGTCACAGAATGCTAAATTATCCCTATTGTTTCCTGATCATATTAATCAAATTGGATTTATAGCGTACTCGTAATGCCGTAATATCAACAAATTTCCATTTTTATGCTGTAATAATGTTAAAATACCTTAGATAAATGAATACATTCAAAAGTACATAAATAATCTATCAGCGTTTCAGTTCAGTAAAGTGTTCTTGTAGTAGTACCTAATACAAAACTGTTCGGTTTGGGAAAAAAGAAAATAAGTAATGGGCGAAATCCATCCGGCCTTAGCCCTTCGCAATGACAAAGCATCTGCGGCCTTAAATAGTTTTTCCTCGAATTTGGATTATTTGCTAGTCTAATTAAAGCTACTACACTTTTCGGGTTTTCGGTGAATGATAAACATCGTGAGGAAACCGGTCTACTCCCAATAAGGTCTAGTTTTCCCTCTGGGCCAATGCCAAATCTTGGAATTAGGTGCCAAAGCGGACCCCAGGCTCCTTAAGAGCACACCCGGGAATAAGGCTAGGAGAATGATGATTAAAAAAAAATAGTAATAATGTCGACTTATTTCTACATTACATCTACGTTAAAATGATTTTCTCAAAAATGGCCCGCAAAGTGAAACTAAACATAACTCGCTACATATTGGACAGTAAAGTGTATAGTTTAAGGTCAGACCTAAATTAAAAAATTAAAAAACATTGTAGGCCGCCTGGAATGTTATATATAAATTCGTTTATTTGTCGAGTACCAAATTAAAAAAAAGTAGAAACTGGCATATACAAGACGGCACAGCTCGTATTCAGCCAATTCAAACCGTATTTTTCTGTTGCAAACACGACGTTTTTGTATGTGTCTCAAATAGTTGGCGTTTTTTTGGTGGAAAAATACACTTGCGATTCTGTTTAAAAAAAACGGCGGGAGATCGTAAATATCTTCACGTTGTGCAACGATATTTAAAGTTTGTATAAATTTAGTATTTTTTATTCCCCCATTTTTGAGAAAAGCACTATATTAGCCTCAGCCGGAATGGCAATTGCAACTCGCAAGCTCGTCCGTTTAAACAAATACTCAGCCTGCAATTGCCTCCTTTCCGGCTACGGCAATAATGTACTATTACATTTTAGATTTTGTGTACTATATGAGGTGTCGGGGAAGCCCAGGCCCAGCCAAATAATATTTTAATTTTAGACTATATTACTATATGTTCTATATATACTTAGCTATCTATTTTATCTTATTAGAGTTACTGCCTACACTAGCAGTACTACACCGCAGGTAGTCGTAAAAAAAGGAAAGGCAAATGTTAACCCTTTAAAACGTGGATGCTAAAAATATTGCACGGATCGTAATAACCCGAATTTGGAACCGTGTCTGTAATTATACAGACATCCGGGCGCGCGTTGGGACAATCCAACTGCCATTTTTCCATATAAAATTTGACAGTTGGATCTACCTAACGTGCGTATAATGCGTTACGAGATCGACCTGCCGGCGAAGGACAGTTTATATTCCGGATATCATCTCCTAAGGGGGTTAATGGGGGGTGAAAGTTTGTATAAACCACGAGGACGGTGTCGCGGGCAGGAGCTAGTAACAAATAAAAGGTAGGTCTGCTCTTTGTACGAGAATTAAAAATCTCTAATTAGTTATTAATTACAATTTATCAATTTAAGATATTAAACTGTAGTCAGTAGCCGACTGCAATAATAAGCAGCAAAATAAATGGTGCGGATCGAATGGAACAGGGAAGTGGAATCTCGTTAGCCAAAATCCTGTTCCGCTAGATTATTTCCGATAAACGCCGCTTAAGCCTTAATAATTGACGGTACAAACGCTCTTACTATAATTATAATCTAAGCAAGTCTCGAATTGATTAAATTTGAGCAGAATGCATTTTCCATTGAAGATAAATTGATGGTGATAAGTTAAAGCTAGAGGTGGATTGGGGTTTAAGTAGCCTAATTCGATTTTAAATTCATTGATTAGGTATGTTATGCAACTATTATTGCATATAAAAATAAATATTAGGGGACAATCTTACACAAATCTATCTAGTCCCAAACAAAGCTTGTACTATGGCTACTAGACGACGATAAACATGATTATATAGATAAATAAATACTTTACTACATAGAAAACATCCATGACTCAAGAACAAATATTCGTGCTCATCACACAAATACCCAGGACCTCTTGCTTCGTAGGCAGGGTCACTACCAACTAGGCTAAAGCGGTCGTCAAATAATATAATCGACTACCTCGTTCTATGCAAAAAAACAATCTTATCCAGTTGTGTCTGATGTCTACCAGGTAACGTTCCATTTATAGTCCTCGTTTACCACACAGTTGCATGAGAACTGTAACGTCAGGCCACTTTCGCATCTGTCGGTGCAAGCTCGGTACGGTATTAGTAAGCAGTCTGTCAGCTCAGTACAGATTCTGTACTGCACATTTACATTTAAATGACTGCTTCCTTTTTGGCAAGGAATGTGGGGTAGGGACCGCTGCGCAAAATAACACGCGCAAGTAATATAATTTGGGCGATATCAGTAAGTCGGTAATGTATAAAATACCGCACACCAATTCCGCCTCTGAATGCGGAAGTGGTATAGTATAAAACAACGACTTTTCAGATTAAAACTCTACTTCCCGTCAGTCACTTACATATCACTACCGTAAAATATGCATTTAAGTATTTTCACGGTAAATTTAAACCCGATCCATAAAACTTTTTAAGCTCATTAATAAAGTGCCGCAACGGCACATCTACTAAGGCATTAAATCTAAAATTTTCATCAAATGGCGTGCACTCGGTTGCATAATGACCATTCGGACGGGAATCGACATCGGAACGAATTTGTGACCGCTGCAGAGAAGCCACTATTTTGCCACTAAAAATTCAATCCTATCCGATTATAATTAAATCAATAATTTATTTATTTCTGTGAATGGCACAATTTATGTTATTATTATCTATGTTAGTTCAGCAGATTCTGCCAGTATCGGCGTAAAAATAGTTAGTACACTCTACATTAACATTAATCAAATAATATATCAACATACAATATTATACATACAATAACACATACATAAAAAAACCCGCCAAGTGTGAGTCGGACTCGCGCACGAAGGGATCCAAAGAGTTCCATTATCTATAAAAACGGAAAAAATATCACGTTTGTTGTATGGGAGCGCCCTTAAATATTTATTTTATTCTGTTTTTTTTGTATTTGCTGTTATAGCGGCAACAGATATACATCATCTGTGAAAATTTCAACTGTCTAACAATCACGGTTCATGACATACAGCCTGGTGACTGACGGACGGACGGATAGCGGAGCCTTAGTAATAGGGTCCCGTTGATACCCTTTGGGTTCGGAACCCGTTTTTACCCTTTGGGTACGGAACCCATTTTTACCCTTTGGGTACGGAACCCAAAAAACACGAGTCAAAAGATGATAATATATATCATCATCATCATCATATCAGCCGAAAGACGTCCACTGCTGGACATAGGCCTCCCCCAAAGAGTGCCAAAGTGACCGGTCCTGCGCCACCCGCATCCAGCGGACTCCAGCAACCTTGCGGGGGGCCTACCAACGCCGCGCCTTCCGGTACGTGGTCGCTACTCGCGAACCTTTCCGCCCCAACGGCCATCGGTTCTACGTGCTATGTGCCGGGTGCCCCACCCACTGCCACTAATATAATTATCATACAAGAAGAAAACAGAAATTAACAAAATATATCATGCCAATAGGCAATCATCGTTAAGGTGCCTCTAAGAACTCTTTTATTGAGTAATAACAATTTTTTTCATTACGCTCACACATGTCACACCTATGTGTTTACGTAAAAGAGAGCAGCGCAAGATCCGAGCCGACTAATATCCTTACAATATGTAAAAAAAACCGGCCAAGAGCATGTCGGGCCATGCTCAGTGTTCCGTAGTTCTTGTAATTGTTTTCAAAAACTATTTAACCTATCAAGTACAAAATAATTTTACTAGAAAGTTTTTATAAAGTTCTACTTTTGAGATTTTTTTTATATTTTTAAAACTTATGGTTCAAAAGTAAGAGGGGGGGACAATTTTCTTTTTACTTCTGGAGCGATTATCTCCGAAAATATTAACATTATCAAAAAAATATTATTTTTGTAAACCTTTATTTATTTTTTTAATTCCTATCCAACAATATATCACACGTTAGGGTTGGAATGAAAAAAAAACATTTCCCACGTTACGTATAGGGGAGGTACCCTAACAAAATGAAATAAAACACTTTTTATTTTACCACTTTGTCGGCGTGATTGATATACATATTAGTACCAAATTTCAGTATTCTAGTGTTAACGGTTACTGAGATTATCCGCGGACGGACGGACAGACAAAGCGAAACTATAAGGGTTCCTAGTCGACTACGGAACCCTAAAAACGTGTTCTTAAATTATGATCCTGTACTACTCGTAATACCCTCAGTCCCGGTTGCCAATGAAAAAGGTCTCAAAACGCATCAAGTCTCTTTGTAGTCCAAGAGCATTAAGCCACTTTTACACTAGGAAATGGAATGAATGCCAACTAGTTAGTTTTTAATTGCATGTGAGAAACGGACAACTTTCATTAGTAAATTACCTAGTACCATCCTATGATGTTAGTTGAGATCAAGTTGAGTTAATCACGAGAGTATTTTGTTGCCGCAGTGTGAGACGCTGGATTAATTTGTTTGCGTGGTTTGAACATTTCAGATTGATGGTATTTTCTAAAAATTTTGATTTTTGTGATATAGTGTTTTAGATTTTATTTTATGATACAATTTAGTGTTTCTTTTATTCATTTATTAAAAGTTTTTATCGTGTTATATTAGTAGTGTTAATGTGGTTCGTTTTCTGTTATCTTGGGTTGCCTTTTTAAGTTTGATGCATTGATTTTTGTTGTTAGTTTAATCATTTTCCTCGACTAGTATTGTATTATGCTTAAAACACGTTACACGGAAAAGACAGTCACTTATATCTTCAAAAAAATATCAAATCAAAAAAATTGTCTCGGCACGTTAACATTTTTTTAAACTGTTGATATTCATTGAATAACTTTATAACTAAAAAAACATATTTTTTTGCATTTCATTAATTCAAGATAATGTTACCTTGAATAAATTAAATTGAACTGAATTAACATTGAGTGGGCAGAAACAAATAAGTGTCACATTACTGGCCTAGGCCTGCAATATTCTATATCTCTATTGTGTTTTCTACGGTACCTACAATTGAATTAAGAACTATTCTCTAAAAAGCGCCACCGACGTCTAATTTATCACGTATTTAAAATACATTTACGTCACTCCGGGCGGTAATTCGTAAAGTACCAGATCGCAAAAATTTAAACAGCATTCGCAATGTCATCACAGTAAGTAAGCAGCAATAAGAAACGTTACTTTACGAGTCTTATCTGATAAAAAGTTAATTATAAACAAAATAAATCGGTTATGATAGAAAGAGTTTTATAAGCATCTATAAAGATTACCTGCGTGGCATTACTCTGTTAGGTAACAAAAAATTATGTCATTGGTGATAAGAGTCGTTTTATAAATAACAAAACACGACCGTATTAAATAAAGAAGTCATGGGTAACTACGTGACAGTGTTATAAAATCATATTAGATGATAATATAATGTTACACTTACACACACGGCATCAGCTACCTAAGTATGGCTGAAATTATTAAGGAGCTCCCATACGCCAATGACCTTCGATCTGAATCCCTTAGTTTTCTAAAGTTTTTTATAGCTTATTATATTAACAACAACAGTTTTAAGCAATATAGTATCCCATATTTACTTCAAAGTTCATTGTTTTCGAGATATTTGGCATCAAAGTTGAACAATTTTAGGCCAAAAAACTGGTTTTCTGGCCATAAGTTTTGTGTTAATTGGTTTAAAATGAAAACCCTGGACCAGTTTTTAGAAATATCACAGACGAACCCAAATATATAGATTTCGTATATGTTAGATCTTTCACGTCAATAGAGATACGAAATAAGTGTTTTTTTGACAATGTTTAAAAAAATCATACAAAATTAAGTATTCATTTGTTTCAATATCCGGTAGACCAAAATGGAGATAAAAAATTGAAGAACCCATAACGGTTTGATTTATAATTCTATCTGTAGTGCAAAAGTAGGAGATACGATTGAAAACTTGTCAAAAATCGATGAAAACCTCGGGTAGCCCCTTAAGGAGATGCATTGGAAATTATCGCGTGCTTTGAAACGCCGTTTTGACTAGACTAAGAAACAATAAGGTCTGATTTACATATATATGATTCTTGACAATATGATTGTTTATCTGACTTAATCGATATATGAGCCTAGATTTAGTGCATTAACGCAAAAATTGTAACGCATGTCGTGGTTGCCTATTATTAGGGTCACAATTAGACATATATAAGTACTTGATGTTTCCACATAAAATGTAACATTGTGAACTCCGTTGGCAATCCTTAAATAAATAAATAAATGATTGCCTAAGCCTGTAGGAATACATAGAAAAAAAATCCAAAGCGAGGTCTTTATTTTCCTTTTTTACTCAGCCCACTCAAACAATACATTGTTTTACGACACAATCAAGTTAATACTATTAGTATATAGTATTTTATCTCATCTAAAATCTCACTTAGTGAAATATAAAGAAAACTTCACTAAGTTAGGTATTTATTGAAATTTGTACAAAAAAGCCATTCCCGAAGAGTGTTGCTTCTCTTTTTCACGTGCGCGGAAGGCATAAGCGTATCCCTGTCAAGGGGGCGTGGTCGACTCGAATCAAGGCATCCCCTTAACTGCGGCCTCATTTTTATAAAACTGTAATTGCAATTGGGACCTTCTAACATGGACGGTAGAGTTCCTTTTTACAAGCTTTATATTAACTTCCCCTGTTAGTATGGGACAAACCTTGCCAGTTAAATTTGACCCACTTTCCGGTGACCGATTAAGCTGCAATTTTGGGTATAAGTATAGTTTAGGTGACAATTCAGTAAAACGGTACTTTCGAGCTGATCTGATGATGGAGACAGAAGGTGGCCATGGGAATTCAGTACTTAACCGACGTAACCCCGTTGAGTTTGGGTTCGTTAGAATCGTCTCAATTAGTAGTTGATGAAGGTATACAGAAAAGTACAAACGGCAATAAAAGCTTGTACCAAAAATGAAATTTTTGACAGGGACTCATTGGATGGACAACTTTGATGGAATTCAGCACGGCTATCACAAGACAGCGCGCGAGTTCCATCGATTTTTCTCACACTACGAGGGTCGTCTGAAAAGTTTCTGACCTGACAAGGAAAGAAGTAGTTTTCGATCTCATTCTTTTCTATTTTTCAACATAGTCTCCTTGTTAGTCTATACACTTCTCCCATCGATGCTCCCATGTGTTCCATCGGTCCAAGTATTAGTTGATATTGCTCTGCTAATAGGTGTTCACGACAGCAATGACCTCTTCGTTATTCGAAAATCTCTGTCCACCGAGCCAAGTTTTGAATCTTGGAAAGAGAGAAAAGTCGCTGGGAGCCAGATCTTGAGAATATGGTGGGTGGTCAATCAATTTGAATCGAAGCTTCTGAATTTTTGCCATGGCGATCGCTGACTTGTGAGACAGTGCGTTTATATCTTAATGAAACAACACTTTCTTTTTTTGCAAATGCGGTCGTTTTTTCGCAATTTCTACCATCAGCTTGTCAAGTGACAATGCATAATAAGCTCCCGTTATCGTTTTTCCTTTTTCTAGATAGTCAACGAATATAACCCCGCGACTATCCCAGAACACGGTGGCCATCACTTTTCCGGCCGACGAAACCGTCTTCGCCTTCTTTGGGGCAGGCTCATTTTTCGCAGTCCACTGTTTTGATTGTGATTTCGTCTCAAGCGTAAAGTGATGAATCCATGTTTCATCGACAATTTATCAAGCGACGCGAAAACTCATATTTATTTCGCTTAAATCGCTTCAAGAGAGTTTCGGAAATGTTCTTTCTCACTTGTTTTTGGTCCGAATGTAGCAGACGCGGCTAGCTTTCGCATATTCAATTCTTCAGTCAATATATGAGTATGACAGACTCGTTATTGTGATATGCCTAAGCCTTCTGCTTTTTCTCTGATCTTGATTCGTCGGTCTTCGAGCACCATTACTACACACCGGTGTACTTTTTCGATAACATTTAAGCTGGCACGAGCACGTTTAAATTCAGCTACCCAAAATTTCACGGTGGAAAATGACGGAGCAGACTTGCCGTAAACCGAGTCCATCTCAATTTTAATTTGGGTTGGCGTATTATTTTTCAAATATAAGAATTTAATGACAGCTCGGCACTCAATTTTATCGAATTTTTCAAGAACACAGAGGTTAGTTTACAAAATAACCAATTTAAAAAAAAGTTACCAACAAAAATGGCGGTAATTATGACATTTAACTTACGAAAAAAGTATAATCGTAATACCAAAGAGTTTTTATTTATAAAGTTCTTATTTGACAGTGAGGCCAGAAACTTTTCAGATGACCCGGGTATACCTCTCTTTTGAAGTTTTTTAATAAGATAGAGACGGATAGTGCGAGAAAAATCGAGAGAGCTCGCGCGCCGTCTTGTGATAGCCGTGCAGTCAGCTCAAATAATCAGAACGCGAGCGGTAAACTTGACAGTACAGGTGTAAACAAACACAAAGTTACGGCATAGTATAAGATGGTTCATGTACAGTAGTTATCATCATCATTTCTTGCTCTGCAGTAGTGTTGTGTTCCCGGGGATTCGTTGTGTTGAGAGCAAGGGAATTTGGTCCTTCAGCTGTCAACATGGCGAATCCTCAAACATATCAAGGGTCGGCAACGCCCATGTTACTCCTTTGGAGTTGCATGCGTCTATAGGCTGCAGCGTCCGCTTACCATCAGGCGGGCCGTACGCTTGTTTGCCACCGTCGTTGTATAAAAAATAAAGACCGGGTTGCACTCCGGGAGTGCCACAGAAGTGAAAACTCAATGACATTGGAACAGTTTTTCGATCAGGTCACGTGTCCGTCTTACGAATTTTCAATCTGTCGAATCTTACGGTCACGTATCTCTCGAATCAAGTATCAAAGTCGAATCGAAGTGGCGAGTTTAACAATTTTTCCCCATCACAAAAAGTGCACAGCGCCGCTAAAGAAGTTTTTACTTCAAAAAACTAATCACTTAAAAGGTGAATTAAGCAGCGTGCATTAGAGTGCGGCACTTGCGTACGTGGCTTGTCAGGCCAATACGGGAGCGACAGTAACGCCCGCATATATGACATGTCATGTAAATGTCATACACAGCGCTGTTGGGCGCGCAGCAGCGCGCTGGTGTGTTAATGCTCGTTTCTAGGACAAGAGGTCAAATCAGGCGATATCGTGTAGTGTAACGTGACATGCTGTCCTTCAAGATCGACTTCATGAACTGGGAAAAGCAATCTCAGGACCGAGACCTTTGGAGAAAGACACTTTATGTACACTAGTGCGCGTTTTCATATTATGCGTATGGCCTGGCGTACAATGCATATTATGCGTACTATGCTTGTTTCAGTCAAGGCAAGCATTGTGAGGAAACGTGCATACATCTCCGAAGAAATTCATAATTGTATGTGCCCCAACCCCAACCCGCACTGGGCCAGCTGGCACTACTGCACTGCCCATTACCTCTCATCCATGAGAGGAGGCATGTGTCAAGCAGAGGGACTTATATAGGCTGGTGGTGATGATGATGTGTTGCGTAGCACACCGTGACATGGTACATAATTCGCATTGTTGTGACATCTTTAAGTACAAACAAAAATTCAAGAGTTCATAAAAAAATCCTTACTTGATCTCACCGCGGACGCATTCGGATCGGAAAGGTTTCCATTAGCTAGTAAACTAGTCATCTGTGCCCCAACCCCAACCCGCACTGGGCCAGCTGGCACTACTGCACTGCCCATTACCTCTCATCCATGAGAGGAGGCATGTGTCAAGCAGAGGGACTTATATAGGCAACAACCCGGATCGGAGATACTTCTTTTGTTAATCTGAAGCTGTTAACAATGAACAATAAATATTGTTATTCGTATCTATATAAAACGGATACACTTTGACCTAACGAGATCTACTTATTTGACCATTTATATTGCGACCGGTTAAACTTAAACGCTAGGAGATTCGCCCAGGGACGAACCGTTCTTCTAATCACCAATGGTTAATAAGGCATTGGTTTGCCGGCCAGTGACTGTTATTCAAAGTCACAGTCCACATGAAAAAATAAATGTTTGAGCATGACACGTGAGTGTGGTTTACTCAATAATTTGAGTCGTTGATGCCGTTAAGAAGCCTAATTCTTCTGGTAGTTGCCACACGCCTTGCTCAGGCGTTGTAAGAAGGAACTGATTGAAAGATTTAGTGGCTGAGACAAATTGTTCCGATAGCTCAGTTGGCTGGTAGTGACGGGCCATGTATCCACGTGGTTGCCGGTTCAAACCCGGATCGGAACATTAAGTTTTAAAAATTTTTCCTTGATTTTGAAATGAATAAATTTCGTTAGCAGTGTTTCGAGATGTTTCGTTGTGATTTCGATATAGAATATAACCCTGTATGTAACCAAGAGAAAGAAGTGTGACAGACATGACTTACGAGCAAGCAAGCTACGTCCAGCGGATTTATGACTAGGAAAACCTAGTGAAGATAATAATAATAATCTAGACTGAGGATTGGATGGAATGTCAATGTCATTTCTGTCTAAGCCATATCTGTAATCTGATGCATCAATGAACACAGAATTCCAAGATGGCATGCTTAAGTATTGTGTATGTACCCTCGGCAATGGAGGCAGGTTAATCGGACGAGTGAGCGAAGCGAATGAAGTTCTATTTCGAACGAGCGAGCGAAGCGAACAAAATTCTATGCTTCAGCTAGGGCCGAAAATCGTATGTCCGGTGTTCGGTGTTCCGGTGTTCCGCTGTCCCGCTGTTCTTCTACAGGTCGCATTTTTCAACCAATTCTCGTGAACAATTGTGAGCAGCTTTTTGTCAAGTCACTGTTTCAAAAAGTGTTTATTTCTTAGTTCTAGTTATGTAATGTTTAAAATGAACGTTAGAGAACATTCGTCATAAGCCTTTATACGTCCGACTGCTGGGCAAAGGCCTCCTCTCATGGATGAGAAGGAATGGGAAGTAGAGCATATATTAACTATCACTTTTTGAAGCTGAAACGACAGTTCATATGTCGTAAGCGGTGACGGAAATTATCCTGAATGATTAAAATGTCCGCTTGTGTTATTGAAACGTTTATATTTCCTGAAACCGACACTGCACTTCCTGCACTTCCGTCGAGCCTTCATTTACAAAGAAACCCCACGCCAAAACAGTGTTTTGACTCGCATTGAACCAAAGTATACATTCATTTCATTGCCGGAAAAACGTAATTTAGGCAGTCGGCGATCGAAAAAGGACGTAAGTGCCATTAATAACGTATGACAATACGTCCTTTTAGACGGTTGTCGTTGGTGTGGTTTATTTACCGAGAATTCTACTAGAGGGTCTCACGCGATACCGTGTTAAATATTTCCACGCTATCATCAACAAGCGCCTTATAAAACATTGTATAGTAACAGTGGCATGCTCTCGAACATTTTCTTGGGTTGGTCAGAGTTTATTAGGCTTAGGTAGGTACCTTTTTGGAGAAACTAACGATATTAGTTCGATTATTATCGGTATTGTAATAAGGGCCTAATAGTGGGCAGGCGAATTATAATAAACTTGGTGCACAATAATCAATTTATTTATTTGGGCTAGTTTGGACAGAGTTTCGTCGTACAATTCGGTTGAGCAGAAAAGTGAGTGCTGCAATGACGACACCCATATATATAGGCTGGCTGGCTGGCTGGTCAGCACCCCACCCCGAGGCTCGGCTTGGCAGCATGGCGGGGCTGATAGCGGTGGGGGGATGACGTGGCTTTGGCTGGCTACGAGACTGGCAACACCGTGGTGTTACAGTATACTAATTAATAAGATGAATATTGCCTTAAATTTTACTAGCAGCAAAACTTGTGATACTCTTGTTTTCATTGTAATACCTTTTTGTACACCATGTTTTTATGTAAAATAAATGATTGATTGATTGATCGGTAAGCGGGTAGAAATCTAGTTTTACGGATAAATCGCTACTGTATGTATGTTAAGGTAAACGTCTCAGTGCTTGACACTGCTCCAATCATTGACACTTTCAATCTTACCTCATACAAATGTGCTTAGTACAATGCTTTGGCTTTTTAGGTGCAGCTGTTAAGGTGTGCATTGGTTGTGTAATGAATAAATAAACAGAAATGTAGTTGTCAATTATCGAACAGGGACGTTTTAAACTCACGATTTTCACATTATTTTTACTAATCGGGACTTCCGTGTGCTCGTGACCAAGGATGTTGTGACACATCCGACACTTTCAGTGACCACGATGACGTAAATAAAGAAATTATACGTCCCGTGTCGTCACAGTAATTGGGACGTTTACCTAAATATTGTATCCTTTTATTTCCCATACTAAATTAGTTTTATTTATCTTATAATATGAAAACAAAAATAAAGTATCAACTACAGTAATAATAAAAAACTAAATTAAAAATAAAATAGAATAGTCCTAAACTAAATCTAAAAATGTCTCCTGCGGCATTGTGCAGCATTACCTCGCTGAATAGCTAAGCTAATTCTTTGTGCGAGATAACTGCCAGCCCTTCGGTCACCGGTGGCATCCGTAAGCCTCTTCGACATATTGTGTCATCACTCGGTATCATTTAGATCAGTCGAGATGTGTCGATCTTTCTCATATTTTTAATAACCTTAAGTTTCAAAATTGAGAAAGTTTTTTCATAATACCAACAAAATTCTTAAACTATCCACGAAATAAAAGCTTGAAATGCAACCTAAACGTAATATTAATATTGTAAGCACGTCCACAAAACACGTGGTGTCAGAACAAACGTTACTTAGGATGCTTCTTCAATCGTTAAGAGCTCTTCACGCGGAAAGGAGCACATGGAGCGAAAATATTATACGGAGCGAGGGGGACTGGGTCAACTGAGATTGTAAAGCGGGTTTTACACATTTGATACATAGAAAATACTAATATTTTTTATCCCACCAAAAACATAAATGTAAAAAAGGAGAGCCAAGTTCAATACAAAAATTAGTCTCTGCTGTGGGCTTCGCCGCAAAAAGAATGGAGATCTGAGATTGAGTGCCAAGTTCTATGCAAAATCCAAATATGTAGTCTAAGGGCTGACTTGGCTGGTTTTCCCATACGAATTATTATTAAGTACCTACTTTTACATAGTCATGGAAGAGCCTTATCTTCGATGGGTAGTTTCTACCAGCAAGCCAAATTTTCGGAATAATAAAATAAGAACCGAAAGGTAACAGGTTTAGAACATGCGAAGGCTATATAATTCGTAAGGGAAAACCAGCCAAGTCAGCCCTTAGACTACATATTTGGATTTTGCATAGAACTTGGCACTCAATCTCAGATCTCCATTCTTTTTGCGGCGAAGCCCACAGCAGAGAATAATTTTTGTATTGAACTTGGCTCTCCTTTTTTACATTAATGTTTTTGGTGGGATATCATTACTTTTTGTAGGTAAGTACATATCCTCGTAACGCCGTGGGTCCTTTTAAAAGGACAAATTCAAAACTAAAAGTAGACTTTATAAATATAAAACAATTGCATTGCCAAGCCCCCAGCAGAGAATAATTTTTGTATTGAACTTGGCTCTCCTTTTTTACATTTATGTTTTTGGTGGGATAATAGATTACAATATCTAATGCCGCCGTTCTAACCCGCCGGGCAAACCTGGCGAGCAGGCGGGTATGGTATGTAGAGGCCTTAATGATGCATTAATAAAATAAAAAAAACTATACTTAACTTACCTACTTACTAAAAAATACAATTATTATTTATTTAAACTATTGCCTATACTATAATACTATACGTACGTACCTACTTATTAAAGAAATTGTAATAATAATATTACTACAAATTATAAGTTTTCCTTAAGAAAATTTATAGGTCAGACATCGAGAGACAACCGGACAGCAAGACGGCGCTCGCGCTTATGAGCGCGGCTGCCGCTCGCTCGGCCACGTTCGCGTCAACGGTTCGATTCGGTTGTCACACCCCCGCCCGCGCCGCTCCGGCGTCACTCGGCGCGCGCGCGTCGTGTATATGTCGGCGGCAGATCGTTAAATAGGCCAGATCACGAAATTCCTAGGCATATCGTGAAACGGCGCCATTTCATGATATGCCTAAAAGTCGGCTAGGCTTATCACGATGTGCCTGATAAACAATACGGCAGATCGATTAGAGCAACGCATTCGTAGATATTCCTAGCTCTATACCGGGCACATCGTAAAATAGTTTCTTTCTTGGCCACTGGTGGCGCTGCATATGCAATGGCGGCCGTTTTTGTTGGGGGCTAATAATCAGGGCGGACAAAAATGGTTTGTCATAAGCGAACTCTGTCTTAGGTCGGTTAGGTTAGGGTTCACTTGTGTCCCCCAGACCAGAAATAGACACCCCGCGCAGCGGGGTGGCGTCGACTCGCTGGAGATTATCAGTCCGCACTTCTTATTTTTTTTAATTTACCTAATTCAATTTTGGACACCCTACTTACGTATAACGGTGAGTATTGAACGATATGCCGGCGTTTCATGATATGCCTAGGAATTTCATGATCAGCCTAAACGTCACTGGCTTGGCCAAATCATGAAATGCCGGCGTTTCATGATATGCCTAGGAATTTAATGATCTGCCTAAACGTCATTAGACAAATCGTTAAACGTTAAGTTTTGAACGATATGGCGGATGTCCTTTAGCCAAATCATGAAATGGCGGCGTTTCACGATATGCCTAGGAATTTCGTGATCTGCCGGATTTTACGATCGGCCGCCGACATATATACCGAAAATCTAAATGCCTTATATTTTATCATTATTTATGAGTAGGTAATGATTTTACACTATTGATGTGCGCTAAATATAAAAATAATAATTAATTCCAGTTAATAACGTAGGTACCCTAAGTAATATTAGGTATTTATGTTAAGCGTTCATAATAGAATCTAATTATTTAAAAATTGCCAGTTTTTTATTTATTCCTTTGTATTCATCTAATTACCTATCTGCATACCAAATTTTAACTCTCTAGGTCATCTGGAACTGGGTTAGAGTTTTGGTCTATAGGTCAGTCAATGATAAAAATGAGGAATTTTGGACATTAATATCTAAATAACCGTTTGAGATAAGCTTATGAAATTTAGAACACATATGTATCTCGCAAGTCTCAATATATGAGCCAAATTTGATACGTTTATGTTTTATAGTAATAGTTTTTGATTTACGAGGGGGTCAAAAGTGGCTTCAAATGGTTCGTGTAATATTACACACGGTACGGCTCGCCAGTTCTGTTTCTTGAACTTGGCTTGACACGCTCCCGCGTGTCTAGATTTATTTATTCATACCACGTACCGGAAGGCGCGGCGTGGGTAGGCCAAACAAGGTGGACTGTTGACCTGGTAAAGGTTGCTGGAGTACGCTGGATGCGGGTGGCGCACGACCGGTCACTTTGACACTCTTTGGGGGAGGCCCATGTCCAGCAGTGGAAGTCTTTCGGCTGATATGATGATGATGATGATGATTTATTCATTAAACTCAGGCAACCAAGGCCCATATTTGCACATACATTAGAGGCTAACATACAATTAAGTATAACCACTCACTTGCTTGCGGCAACCACAGTAGCCAATATCGCGGACCTCTAAACTGATGGTGGCAACTGTGGTTGCCAATCGAAATACGGGCTGATTTGATAATGAAAAATTTGAAGCAGTTTAGGCTACCTTTTTTAAAATCCGAAATCAAGTGAGCGGATAAACTTATTTTAAGATCATAACAATATCACTATAACTGCGATGTGTTACGCAACTTCGTGGTGTCAGGTAACAAACCGTGGAAACGTCGGAACTTGACTCCCTTCGTCCAAAATTCTTCCTTAGTGAAGGTCGATAGATGATCTATTGGAACTCTTACTACAAAGTAATTAAAATTCACATTATGGCGAGATTCAAAACTCCCTCAGAATGAATCCGGTCTTCATGCGCATATACTCCACAACTTCCTCTGCCTTCGTAGTGTAGTGCACCCGGGACACGTAAAGTTGCGTCTATGGTGTATTTATAGACGCGAAAGTATGAATGTCTGTCTGTTACCTCTTCACGCTTTGACCGCTGAACCGATTTAGATGAAATCTGGTATAAAGATAGTTTGAGTCTCGGGGGAGAAATAATAGTTTTTATCCCGGAAATCATCCCTTAAATCGGTGAAATGGGGGGTGAAAGCTTGTTTGGAGCTACGATATAAACGAGTTACACGCGGACGGAGTAGCTATAGTCACATAATTATATTTTGTTGTTGTTTTGTCATGTTAGCCAGGAAACAACTTGACACAGTATCTTAGAAAACTCAAAATCAAGTCTTGTTCGTCGCCATGATTCTCAGTTGCGTTTTTTGTGTCGGGTAGTGTTGTTTGTGTTAGTCCTAACTAAGATTTGCTGATACGAGTAGAAGATGATATGAAGAATAAAAATCAGCGATTTGATTTTATACCGTAACGTTTAAAATACTGAAACGTTTTGGTGAATGAGGTTGTTATTGTCAATCGATTCGAAATTGGACTACCTTTTGAATGAAAAAAAAACACGTTTTTTTAGTTAGTTTTCCGTAGGTGGGATTTAGTTTTTTGACCTTTTTATCATCATCATATCAGCCGGAAGACGTCCACTGCCGGACATAGGCCTCCGAAAAAGGGTGCAAAATTGACCAGTCCTGCACTAACCGCGCCTAGCGGACTCCCTTGACCTTTACCAGGTCATCAGTACACCTTGTGTCCACTTTACGGTCGGTAGCATAGCTTGTTTATAAATATTTTTGAAGTGAAAACTTCTTTAGCGGCGCTGAGCACTTTTTGGGATGGAGAAAAATTGCTAAATACGCGACAGATTTTTGTGACTTCAGATGTGAAGTAGGTCACTTTTTGCTGCTAGCCGATTCGACTTCATTCAAAACTGAACGCTATTCGTAAAAGTTGAAACAGCATATTCTGCAAATGAATTTGTAATTTTGTCCACGCGTCCTTCACCGTTTTGCTATTAAGCCAATTCGAATAGTTCGAATTTGGACGTTATTCCTAAGATAAGATAAGATAAGATATAATTTATTGTCAAAACTGTGTACATGACATGTCATAAAATATAATAGGTCTCAACAGTCTGCCCATTTCGGACGTACATTTAAAATATAGCACTTACATCACAAGAAATATTCGTTCAAATCACAAAAACATTTGCAAATTAACCAGTCCTTCAAAAGTCAAAAGTCAAAAGTCAAAATTATTTATTTGCAGAATTATGGTACATTACATTGATGGATTTAGAAATAATATGTTCAGCATAATTCACCATTTTAGTGGCATGCAAATTACAAATTATAATCAAAAATATCAAAAATTCTACGTTCTAAAATGCATAAACTCATTCATATTATAAAAACAATTGTCATGGAGCCAACGCCGAAGTTTTGACAAGAACAATGTATATGGCAGATTTCTTAAGTCTATGGGAATATTGTTGTAAACTCTCACAGACATCATGTAACAGTTTTTGTTGTACAAGGCTGTCTTAAAAACGGGTTGTTTAAACCTGGACAAATCCCTGTTGCGTAAACGTGGATGTTGGGTTGTTTTTTCAAATAGCTCAGGGTTGTTTCTTACAAACTTTGCATGCTCATAGATATAAATTCCAGTCAATGTAAGGACGTTAAGCTTTTTAAAAAGCGGTCTACAAGATATTTGAGATCCAACTCCACAGATAGCACGAATACAGCGCTTTTGTGTCACAAACACTTGGTTAACATTTGTCGAGTTCCCCCAAATGATAACTCCGTAGCGGAGAACAGATGCAACGTAGCCATGATACGCCGTAAGAGCGGTTGACTCATCTGTTACACTCCTCAGTCTTTTTAAGGCAAAAACAAATTTGTTTAACTTGTTACAGGTGTTAGTAATTTGTTGCTTCCAGTTAAGACACCTGTCAAGTGTGAGACCCAAGAAACATACGTCATCACAACTATTTATGGGTTTTCCTTTACAATTCACAGCTAGAGATGCTGGATTAGTCCTATAATTAGAAAAATGAACCCAATGTGTTTTATCTATATTCAATACTAATTTATTATTATTTAACCATTTTCCGATGTCATTAACTGCATTATTTACTCTATTTTCAAATGTCAAAATGTCCCTATTATCTGTTACAATAATTGATAAGTCATCAGCATACATAATAATTTGATTCGATGTCACTTGAGGAATGTCATTTACATAGAGTACAAAAAGTAACGGTCCCAGAACGCTACCCTGGGGCACGCCGCTTTGTGTATTTTGAAACGTCGATCTATATTGTGTCAATTCATTTTTATTGTTAAGTTTACTAACTTGTACACATTGGCTTCTATTTGATAAGTATGTCTGTATCCAGTTATAAGCACCGCCGCGGATACCATAATTATAACATTTTTCCAGTAATATCGTATGATCAACGAGGTCGAATGCTTTCGACATATCAAAGAATACAGCTACTACAGAATTATACTTATCAATATTTTCAGTGACGCTCTGCAGTAATGAATATGCAGCATGTGTTGTCGATCTGCCCTTCACGAATCCGTACTGTTCCTTCACCAATATGTTATTTTTGTCTATAAAATTGACGATCCTATCTCTCATAATCTTCTCAAATATTTTAGAGAGAATTGGAATTAATGTAATGGGACGATAATTATTCAGGATTCTTTTGTCGTCTTTTTTAAATAACGGCTTTACAATGGATCGTTTTAATCTTTCAGGGAATAAACCTTGCTCAAGAGATTGGTTAATCAAATGACTCAGTATTGATTTTATCTCCTTTGCAATCGATTTTAATATGCGAGTAGATATTCCATCGATGCCTATTGCATTCGTATCACGCAAAGATTTGATTACTTTCTCAATTTCATCCTCTGTGCAGGGTGACAGAAATAAACTATTGCTGACACTATCAATACTAACAAAGCTGTGGCTCCTGCTCTGTTTTGAGGTGTTATTGGTTATGCTGACAAAGAAATTATTGAAAGCTTCGGCTATTGCTTGTGCATCTTTAATGTTTTTTGTATCTACTTGTAGGGATTCTACACATTCTACTAGCTTAACACTATCATTTTTATCCTTTATTACATCCCATGCAGCTTTACATTTGTTTTTTGCGGTTAAGAAATATTTACGGTTAATATTTTTCCGAGATTGCACAATGCACTGCTTTAGCAATTTAGTGTACCTCTTATAATATATCTTGTTATTTATCCTGTTTTCTCCCTTGAAGCCACGAGACATAAGAATCCGCTTTGTTTTACAAGATTTTTGTATTCCTTTACTGATCCACTTCGGTTTAGAATTGTTAGAATTAATTTTAATTCTTTTGTGCGGAAAACACAATTCATAGAACATACATAGATCATCATGAAACAGAGAAAAAGCTTTATTGAAATCAGATTCGTTAAAGACTTCCTTCCAACTTAAATTATTCATACACTCTTTGAAAATATTGATATTTGCCTCGCTGTAGTCTTTAACATACTTATACCATGAATTAATCTCTGCCTTTTTGTTATCACATATAAATTCCAATGTTTGGCAAGTGTCATGATCCGACAGGTGAAGCGTATGTACTTTACCAATTACATCTTTTGTTATGTTACTTGCAAATAAACCAAGACATGTATTGTGTCTAGTAGGAACCTTTATATTTAATCGCATCTTGAAATTATGTAGTAGATTAACAAAATTTACAGAGGCGTAATTATCCTTTAATATGTTAATATTCAGGTCACCAGTAAGTATTACATTTTTCTTTGACGATAATTTGTTTAATAACATGTCTAACTTCTGATAAAAAAATCCGAGATTGTGGTGAGTATTACCAGGAATCCTGTAGATGCAAATAACCACACATTTTAAGCTAGGGATCTCTACCCCGCAACATTCAAACATTTTCTCTTGAGACAACTCCTTGCAAATTGGTATTGGTTTAGAGTCGATATGTCTACGAGTTAGAATACATACGCCACCACGTTTATTATCACGACAAAAGCATGACGCTAATTTATAACCTTTGAGAAATATGTTACTCTCACAGCCTTGCTTAATAAAAGTCTCTGAAAAACAAAGGACATCTAATCTTAAATTGATTTCATTAAATTCATGAATACACGTTTCAATTATATTTAACTTATTAATAAGACCTTGTATATTCTGATGAAATATTGCAACTTTATTACTACTTTTATACATATCCGAATCATTCTTCGCTCCTTCCACTTGATCACTTTGGGATTTAGTCTCGAAAAAACTCGTTAAATTTCGGTACAGTATTTTCGCTGCTCATGATAAGACGCTCCTTTGTGGGGGACAATTCACCTAGGAGCTTATAAGATGTATGATAACGAATCCTCAATATTTCCCTTAATAATAGACCAGTCACCTGTCTGCGAGACTTCTGGTAGTCGAATGGTACAAATGAGGCATTAGAGAACTGGGTACAGACTATGCTTAACAAATTATTTTGCTTGTAAACATTCAAGTGCTTGTTGAAATGTATCCCCCCAATTAAAACATTTGTGTTGCCAAGTATATGCAAGTAATTGAAGATGAGCCATTTAAAACTCTTTGGGTTCTTGTCATTGGAGCCACTTAAAATTACGACATAGTCTAACTTTGTATAGTCTTTACATACTTTGTCACACGTAAGCAATACCTGTTCGGTTGGCGCATTGGGTTTAACCACTGCTGTAACAAAGTACTCATCACCTAGTGAACTCTGAAGTGTTTTTCGAACACCATTTCCAACCTGATCGCAAAAAATAATTACTTTTCGACGTGGCGTAACTTCCTTCGTGGCAGGGAATTGTCTAGTAGAAGGTCCTGTGTTTTCGTTCCGAGCAGCTCCTGTGCTGCTTGGTGTACTGTCTGAATCTTGTCTAGGGCTAGAAGTCAAGTCACTGTTTTCTGCTTTCAAGGAAGCAATATTGTTTTCCATGACTTCAGTATTTCTCTGTCCTATGTCCGTAAAATTAAGCCTTGTTTTATTTATACTCTTCTGTCCTTTCTTATTATTATTTACCGGCGTTGACTTGCAAATACGGGCCAGCATCTCATTTTTCTTTTCGTATATCATAATTTGTTTCTTAAGCGATCCATTTTCCATTATTAATTTTTCTATTTCATTTTCCGCATTTATCAATTTTTCCCGCAATTCGGTATTTTTGAGTTTAATTTCCTCCAGCTCTTCCTTTAGACTGTGGCCCGTGGCAGGACAACTTCGGTCTAGTATATTTGAGCAGTCTTCAGTGTTGTCGCTGTCATCGTCCGACGGCAGAGAATCAAAAGAATTATCAGTGGGTATGTTGACATTGTAGTTTGCGCGCTCTGTAACATAGTTGGACGGTGTATGTATGTTACGTACGTTTGGTGCGGATGGAGTGGATGATGCGGATGTGGTTGTCGCTTTTTTTTTCAGCGTTGGTGAGCTGGAATCATGCCGTATTTTTGGGCACATATCGCAAGTCCAATTATGGGACTTCTTAACTCGCATTAAATTGAATAACGGAATCGAAATTTTTGTGCATTTTACATGAAATATTTTTTTGCATCTGTTGCAAGTAAGAAATAATCTATCTATGATATCTAGCTTACATTTCATGCATTTAGACATTTTATACCTGATGTCCGTCTTACTCCTATGTTGTAATGTCCGTTTCGATCGTATGTCAGCAGCCGGGCGCTGCATCGAGTCCGACCGGCGCGTGGATGACTCACCGCTCGCTAGGCGCGCGCGGTCAGTAAGAAGACGTTAGTTAAAATATTTAAAATGATTTTTGTCATATCTTCTAATTCAATTTTTCTTAAACTAAGGCCCATCTAACGACTTAATCATTTCCGGCAATTTATTATAAATTCTAATTCCAGTGGCATACGTGCTCTTCTTGAGTATGTAACTGGTAGGCTTAACCATACATAAGTCATATTGATATTGCGATCTTACATTTTTCTCAGAATCACATTTTTGTATAAATAACTCCTTGTGTTCTCTGACAAATAAACAAATTTCTAATATACAACGTGTTAATAAAATAACGCAAAACCTGAAAACAGTTTGTTCAGAATCGAGCATAGAATGCGAAAAAAATAAAAAAAAATTTTTTGACAAGATTTATTTTTTACATTTGTATGGAGTGTTGGCCGACTGGGGCGACCTGCTCCATACAAATGTAAAAAATAAATCTCGTCAAAAAATTTTTTTTTTATTTTTTTTGCATTCTACTCTCGATTCTGAACAAACAGTTTTCAGGTTTTGCGTTATTTTATTAACACGTTGTATATATACATGTCAGGGTTAACATTCTGTGGCTTTTAAACACAGGTCTAAGAGATTCTCTAGTTTTAACATTAAAAATTAATCTCAAACACCTTTTTTGGAGAATAAATGTGAACCCCAGAATATTACACCATACGTTAGTTGAGGATAAACATTTCCATAATATGCCTGTTTGGCCACTTCTACTGAAGTTATATTGATCAATATAGATATAGCGTAGCAAATGCTAGCAAGTTTTTTATTTATTTTTTCGATGTGTAACTTCCAGTTTAGTTTGCTATCGATAGTTACCCCTAAAAAATTTGTAGAATTTACTTGCTCGCTTGTAATCAATATTTATGTCTGAATCTTGTGTAGCCTGTTTATTATTAATACATTGCATAATTTTCGTCTTATCTAAATTAACTCTTAAATGTAAAGATGCTAACCAATTAATTACTATTCCTAATGTACTGCATAAATCATTGCAAGTGTTAGACCCACCTAACTTGTCGTCAGTTATAAAAATAGAAGCATCGTCTGCGAACATAACACATAGGTGGTCAGTCACCAGGGGAAACTCGTTTATATATACTAAAAACAGTTAAGGCCCTAGGACACTACCCTGCAGCACCCCTCGCAAAATGTATTCGTAACTTGACAGTACTTGCCTGATTGTTTTTGTCGATTTGTCATATGCGTCCAATATTACAGCTTGGGTTCTACCTCTAAGATAATTCTGAACTAGTTTTAATGCTGGCCCTCGAATGTCAACATGTTCGAGTTGACTTAACAGAATCTTGTGAGATACACAATTAAACGCCTTGGACACAAAAAGCCCAGTAGATGCTGTTTTATTTTGTATATATGGCCATAATTTTTGCATTAAATTAAATATGGCTAATGTTGTATTTTTCCCTTTTTGGAATCCAACCTGATTTTTATTTAGTACATTATATTTTTAAAGAATGATAGTAACCGGTTTAGAATTAGTTTTTCAGATATTTTGGAAAAATTCGGTAATAATGCAATACGCCTATAATTTGGCAATATCATGATTAGAACCTTTTTTATGTAAGGGCTTTATTAATGCCTTTTTTAAATCATCGGGAAAAATTCCACTTTCTAGTGTTAAGTTTATTATGTGAGCCAACGGTTCCGCAATGTAATCAACGCTTGCTTTAATCAGCTTCATGGGTATCTGATCACATCCAGTACTTTTTTTGTTCTTTATCATTTTTATTATGCTTTTTACCTCTGGTATTGTCACTGGGGTCATAAAAATACTATTCAAATTGGGTTGGGTGATCATTTTATGGTTTTGATTGTTGATATGGTCATTATTTGAGTTTATAAAAAAATTGTTAAATGTTTTAGAGAAAGAGATAAAAGAGGTAAAGCTTTGAAAAATATTTGGCCATGGCAAAAACAAATTAGTATTTTGTTCGCCGCCGCCGTCCGCTGTTCTTGCAAATTCGAATAGTTCGAACTTGGACGTTATTCCTGAAGTGATAAAGTTTTGGAAAATATTTGGCAATGGCAAAAACAAATTGGTATTTTGTTCGCCGCCTCCGTCCGCTGTTCTTGGCGCCGAACATTCATTCAAAATTCATTTTTAGGTGACACCGTAAGACGCGTTGAGTTTTCACTTCTGCCAGCACTCCCGGAGTGCAACCCGGTCTTTTTTTTTAACAAATTACTTTTTCTTCATCAGGTACCCGACTACTGAAATGGAGCCGAAAGCGCCCGGCATGAAGTACTTACCCCTGCTGGTGTTCCAGTTTATTCTGGTAGCACTGTACTTCGTATTTGTCAAGTACGACGGTGACCACCATCACCAACTTCGAGGTAAGTTTCAAATAAGTACTATGAACCAATGGCTTTGTAAGCTGCAGTCTCGTGGTCTTTTATAAAAAAAATGTTGTCTTTACGTCATTATCATTATTATAAACTCGGCCTTCCCCAATAATCGCCATATTGAGCAGTTCTGCGCCACTCGCATCCAGCGAACTCCAGCAACTTTTACCAGATCGTCAGTACTAGAGGAGGGTCTACCCTCACTTCGCCACCCGGTACGTGATCGCCACTCGAGAACCTTTCCGCCCCAACGGCCATCGGTTCTACGTGCAATGTGCCCCACCCAATGCTACCTAAGTTTAGCGTTTCGGAGTCATAACTCTCTCTCTCTCAGGTTGCCCTCAGTTACGGGGGCGAAAAGTCAGGCAAGCTAGGTAATTTTTTGGTAATAAGGATTTTCGTTGGGTAACTAATGCTGCCGAGCATAACTCAGCGTCTCTACTCTAACTACGTCTCCCGTAACCGGTGAAGGTCGATGACATACAATTAATGACACATAAAAATTAAAACATATTTCATTATTGTATAGGCCATTAGCCATTGCTGAAAATATCAACAGCCCACTATGGAGACACTGGAACTCCATTCACATGGACTCTAGAAATAATATATATCAATTAATTAATTAACTAAATTGCAATGTTTTATTTATTATTAATTTGAATTTTCATTAGTACTTATCTGACATGTTTTTTTTTTTTATTGTTTTTATTTTTTATTATATTCTTAATTAATGGATAAAATATTATATGGATTAAGTTATATTGTATGTTTGTGATGTGATATGGGCAATGCCTGAAATAAATGAATAATAATAATAGGAACATTATTCGTACAACTGACAACCGAAAATTATTTAGAAAGCCCAAATCCCCAAACGAAATATTCAAGTAAATACACGAACAATGGAAACTAAATATAACATCATAGTACATCAAACAAATTAATAAATAAATTTAAGGGGACAATCATAACCGATATGGCCCTCCGAATCGTTAAACTTAAGTGGCAGTGGGCGGGGCACATAGCACGTAGAACCGATGGCCGCTGGGGCGGAAAGGTTCTCGAGTGGCGACCACGTACCGGAAGGCGCGGCGTGGGTAGGCAAATGACCTGGTAATGGTTGCGGGAGTCCGCTGGATGCGGGTGGCGCAGGACCGGTTACTCTTTGGGGGAGGCCTATGTCCAGCAGTGGACGTCTTTCGGCTGATATGATGATGATGATGATGAGTACATCAAACAAATTGATAAATAAATATATGGGGACAACCTTACACATATCGAACTAGATTAGTAAGCTCAATAAGGCGTGTGTTATTTTCAGAGAAATGCTACATTGATACAACAAAATAAACTGGGTGAGCTGCAAACAGCATTATATAACCAATTAATCCCAAGATCCCAATTACATCACAGTTATTTTTAAAACTCAACAATCATTATAATTAAACCGAGTGCACTCGACGGGCTGTAAAGCAATTAATTTGTTCGAAATTCTTCTCTCATCCGCGCAGTACCAACGTCACCTATAGCACAAGTATGCTATTCACAAATTGTTTCACGTCATTGAACCACTCATTAGTTATTAGAGATCTCTAGTATACTTTGATACATAGATAAATCGTTTATTTGGTACTCGCTTCTGCCCGCTATATGCGTGGAACTCGTTTATATCATAGCTCCATTAAAATTTTCACCCCCCATTGCACTTTTTTAGGGAATGATTTTCGGGATAAAAACTATCCTATGACCTTCCGAGAGACTCAAACTATCTCTAACTAAATTTAATCTAAATTGGTTCAGCGGTTTAAGCGTAAAGAGGTGGCATACAGACAAACAGACAGACAGACAGCGCAGACGCTTTCGCATTTTAAATATTAAATATGGTAAAGAGTTATATGTCGGAGATGGGATGGTCATGAGAACGGACGCAAAATTGTCACACTCGCATTTAATAACACTAGTAAGGAATAGTATGGATTATGGTACAAAAATAATATACAATGTGTATTGCTTATACTTGATCAAACGAAATGTGCGGATACTAGACAAAAAAATATCGATAAAAAAAATAAAAAAATAATAAAAAAAGCCTACCAAAAAAAAAAAAAAAAGCCAAAAAAGTGCAAAAAAGTCTACCTCAAACTGCTAGTTTTAAAGTTACAGACACTAATTTAAAAAAAGAATGTTCTTTTTCACAAATTTCTACTAATTACCTTTTTTTTGTAGGTTTATGTTTGATATTGTTATTATTTTTTGGTTGGTCGATTAGCTGCATTTTGTAGCTTTAAAACAAGACTACTTTTGAGAAACTACACCGTTTAGACGCAAAGATATGAATTAAAAACCAAACTCGGAAATATTCATCAGAAAAGAAATTAAAACGCCTTAATTTTTTAAATATAATTTTTATTTTTATTTTTTTATCGATATTTTTTTGTCTAGTATCCGCACATTTCGTTTGATCAAGTATAAGCAATACACATTGTATATAAAAGGAAAGATAAAAACAAAACATACTGTGCATAACATTGCAACAATGCCATAAAGTAAAGGTACTAGCTCAGTTTGGCTTTGCTCGGGCGAGGAGGCACTGATATTCTGCTACACCTTATACGACAATGTTATGTAGTCAAAGTCTTTACTTTGACTACATAACATTGTCGTATTTCACAATGTTACAATTTGACAAGTCTTAACTGGCAATACCTGCAGCCTAGTCTATAAAATATTACACAGCTCACTCCACACCAATTTATCCCTATCTTACTAATATTATAAATGCGAAAGCTTGAATGTTTGGATGTTTAGACGTTTGTTACTAAATCACGCAACATTAATTTGGATGAAATTTTGCACGAAGATTTTTGGTCTTTTAGTATCAATAAAGTATGAGTATGAGTAAAGCCTGGATTAAAATAAAGGAAGGAGTTTTTATCCCGGTCCACGCAAACGAAGTCGCGGGCGGAAGCTAGTAAAATAAAAATAAAACACAACAATCTTACACAAATCGACCTAGTCCCAAACTAAGCAAAGCTTGTACTATGGGTACTAGACGACGATAAACATTCTTATATAGATAAATAAATACTTAAATACATAGAAAACATCCATGACTCAGGAACAAATATTCGTGCTCATCACACAAATAAATGCCCTTACCGGGATTCGAACCCGCAGGACCTCTTGCTTCGTAGGCAGGGTCACTACCAACTAGGCTAAAGCGGTCGTCAACATAAATTATAAACAAATAAGAAAACAAAGCACCCGTCGTGCAAGTTTTCTGGTATTGCTGAAAACAAGAACCCAATTAGGTAAAAAGATGTTTACATATGAAGGTGCACAGTTATATAACAGATTGCCGTCTGTTTTAAAAGGTGTGGGCTCACTTAATGTATTCAAATCTAAATTAGCGCTACATATTTATAAACACAACCCTCTTTAAGAATACCTAATGCGAGCACACACTTGAGCATCTACTAAATATATTCGAATTGCCTGTTTCTCTTTGATACACTTTTTTATCTATTTTGGTCTTTAACCCTTTATAGGGCACAATCTAAATTCCATAGGCGAAATGACCATCCATAAGGTCATCTTTTTGTATTTTTTTATGGGTCAGAATTTTTAGGTCTATACATATACAATATCAAAGAGACTTGAATTATGAATAAATTTTAACGTTGCCCGTTAAAGGGTACCAAAACTGAAACAGCGATATCAAATGTCGATCTTTTATACCTACATTTATGCTAAAAGTGGTACTGGAACACACGTTTCATGTGCTCTGCCTACCCCTTTTAGCGATAAAGGCGTGTATGTATGTGTGTATGTAAATCGAAACCGAACGTCTGGCCTTTTAACCAGTGTTGCGAAATGGGCCCCAGAGTCCCGCGTAATTTATCGATCGAGCTTTGAAATAAAATAAACTGTATTTTTTTCCTTACAAAAAGCGTTACGGTATCGACCTGCAAGATTCGTAAAACGCGTAATCAGAGTTCTACTGGTTTTGCTAAGTGAAGCGAACGGTTCGGAACACAATTCTAGAGCCTTTAGGCAGAGCCTACGGGCAGTCGACACATCCGCAAGGCAATATGGACGCGAATTATCTTCACAATTAATATTCGGATTAATTGAATGCAGACGTTTAATTGGCGCTAACTGGAGCAAAGGAAACGTAGTAACGCTATATGGGTTAGACTATTATTTTAATTACGTATGCAGGTCAATCGACATTGTGGAACGCACGCAATGCCTAATTTGCCACGCGTTTATATTTTATTTGCTTATAACCGGAGTTACTCGTATTTAAACAGGCACATAATTAGGAATATATTAACTAGATTACTTATGTTTAAACTCAATTAACAGTCGTTATTTTCATAAAACGGATGTAAAATTTAGAAACAAAGATAACACGTTTAAACACTACTACGTTTAAACGTGTTATCTTATTTCTAATATTTTTGACTAGCTTTGTCCGTGATTTTGTCGTCGTGAACTTACTGACTGACTCTAAAACTCGATAAATCCCTTTGGGGAAGTATCCTGTGTTGACTGTACCTATACCGGTAGCTTTTGGATCATCTACTAGAGATCCGCCTAGTTTTTAGGGTTCCGTAGTCAACAAGGAACCCTTATAGTTTCACCAAGTCCGTCCGTCTGTCGGTCTGTCTGTCTGTCTGTCCGTCTTCGGCTTAGCTCAGTAATCCTTGCAACTAGAAAACTGCAATTCGGCGTGGGTATTTAAACCAATCACGCCAAAATATCAGTAGAATAAAATCCTGAAACCCCTACATGTAAATTGGTGATGTATTTTTTTTTCTTGTTAAACCTATAGTGTCGGGTATCGTTGGATAGCTTGTTCAAAAATATTATGGGTTTTCTAAAACTATTTTTCAACTAAGTTATGCGTTTGCGAGATAATGGGATTTAAAGCCCTCATTTTTGTTCGAGTCATGTGTCCCCCCCCTCTGCCGGCTAAATGGGTACTACTGGGGACGTAAAAAAATTGGTGGCAGTAGTACATATAATGAATTTAAAAGGAAAGCTATCACAGTTAAGTAGACATAACTAGTTAACGAGTAGTAGACATAACTAGTTAACTGGTAAGAAATGCACTTAATTTCGGGTGGACATTGTCTTTGGAATTTGAACCTTTTACCGTGGACGGTAGAGTTGCTTTTAAGAGCCCCTTTTAAGTCCGCATTCTGTGACAGACGGGCAACTACGGAACCCTACCCTGCGCGTGGCCCGACACGCACTTGGCCGCTTTTTGTTCCTGTTTTTGACCCAAATATTTTTATGATCATCGGTCACGTTTGACCTCTTTCTGTTGTTTGTCCAAATTGTACACCTATATTGTTTAACGCAAACAGTCCAAGTCTATAGGAAAATACATCTGGGCGCCTAGGCAAGGTTACAATCGACAAGCGCTAACGCTAACATACACTCAACACTAACTAGTCACTCATACATTTTATTAGTGTTAGATGTTAACGAAAAGTGTTTCGTCGGCATCTGTCATTCCCATACATTTTATTCGTTAGCGTTAGCGCTTGTCGATTGTAACCTTGTCTACGGCCCCTGATCTGAATGCACAAAGCGTTGCTGATCTATTGCCGGAAACTTATTTATCTACGTTTCGAATGGACCTAATGATCATCAAGAACATATCAGCAGATGGACGTCCACTGCTGAAAGAAATAAAATATGTGTTTTGTGTGTACGGTTGTTTGTTGCTGGACATAGGCCTCCCCCAAAAAGTACCAAGGTGACCGGTCCTGCGCCGCCCGCACCCTGCGGACACCCGCGACCTTTACCAGGCCCCTATTTCACCAACTTGACAATTGTTACTTGACACTGACAATTCCCCATACATTGCTTGTTCTAGAAGTTAAGGTGGTCGCTAGGTTACTTGTGGAACCAGCAATGTACGGAGATTTGTCGTAGTCAGGTGACAATTGTCAAGTTAATGAAATAGGGGCCAGGTCATCAGTAATAATCATAAAATAAAACCAAAAAAATTTACTTGGCTCGTAAAATAATGAAAAGATAAAGGCAAAATTAAATGATTCCATATTTGGTTTTTTATGCCACAAGAGGGGGATTACCTACTTAACTTTTCGAACGTACGTTAGGAGAACTCAACTGTCATCTACGTGACGTATGTACAAAAAGCCTTACGCAGTCGACTAGCATATCGATTGTGTAACGTTGCTTAGGTGTGTACGTTAAGCGGCCGGTCTGAATGTCACATTTTATTTGGGTAATTGACAGTTTAGTAGTCCTAACGCTTGTTCGAAAAAATACTTAGCTGTTCCTCTGAACGGTGATCAAGTAACTTTTCGAACGCACGTTGAGACATCTCAAACTGTAATTTTCGCATACAAAAAGTGACATTTAGTTCTACCTGACGTACAGTTGCCATCAGATATATCGGAGCGGTCAAAGTGCTCACAAATATCTGAACACGTCTCAATTGTCGAGGCATTAGAGACGTGTTCAGATATTTGTGAGCACTTTGGCCGCTCCGATATATCTGATGGCGGCTTTACCTATACAATGCGGTATGTGTTTTTTTTGGAGTTCCTACCATAGAGTATAAGAATAAGTATAATTATATCAAACAACGAAGATCCTCATAAATAATCTTACATGTCTCAGCGAACTTCTAGTTCCGCTGCATAACGAACGGTTGCATAACACATCGGTAAGATAACCCGCGCACCTGGTTCAGTCGGGTTGTAAAACGAGACTTATTTTATGACATTATCTAGTTCACGTTATAAAATTTAGATAACACCGCGTATATGCTTGAAAGCGAAATGCTGCGGTAGAGAAAAGATCAAGTTATTTTGAACATTTCCGTATTTAAATATTTTGCTTTGAAACACAGATCAGTCTAAGGCAGGGGCTCTGAAACTTTTGAGGCATGGACCACTTTCAGAATTTCAAAAATACCACGGACCCCTTTTGAAAAAAGATTTGGAACAAAATCTCATGTTTCATATCAATCAATCAATCAATCAATCAATTATTTATTCTGCAAATAGGCCACAAGGGCACTTTTACATGTCAAACGGTAATTTACAATAAAATAGTAATCTTACACAATAATCATTTAAAATGATATATAAAAGGTTAACAAACTAAATGTTACTAAGTTAATGTAACAAAACAAAATTGCAAAATATGACCATTACATTCGATATAAGATCTGTATCCAGCATTAACAGAAGTTAATGATATTATTCAGTATTCCAGAGATGTATAAGGTCTCTGAGCGTCCAAATACAATTAATAATTATTCTAATATTCTAAGAGATGTATACGGTCTCTAAGCGTCAAAACAAAAAAGGAACATTAATGTTATATTGTCAGAGATGTACAGGGTCAGTAACAATAAAACGTGTCAAGATCAGAATTATGTCTCTCGTCAATACGATAATAATAACACTAGTATTTAAGTAGTTAATTAGGTACTATGCCCTTGCAAGCATGAACAGTCCGGACTCCACAAACAGCACCCGATCACGAGTATGACGCATATCTCAGCCATCGCCTCCCTCAACCATATGTTAGGGAAGGTGGCGACCCGATCAACGACGCCACCGTAAGCAAAGCCCTTTAAGCGAGCATGACATATTCAAGCCACCGGACATTGATAATAGCAAACATTAAGCGACTTGTTCGGCGAGAAACAGCATTACGTGCTCTCTTCTTACATAAAACGGTACAGTTATTTTAGGTAGGTGTATGTACTTATAATGATTACATGTATTTAGGTATAATATTCCTAATAGAATCAGACTACTACTGGCTTAAAGGCATTTTTGTCGTTTAAGAAATCGTTGACAGTATAATACGCCTTGCTTAGCAAATTACTCTTAACATGAGACTTAAATTTACTGTACGGTAAATTAACAATTTCAGTAGGTATTTTATTGTAAAAACGTATGCAGTTCCCCACGAACGACGTGCTAACCTTGCGGAGACAACTGGCCTTCACTGCGATCTTGTTTTTACTTCTGGTGTTGTAGTCGTGGATATCACTGTTGAGTTTGAACTCATGAAGGTTTTTCCGCACATACATGATATTCTCAAGAATGTATTGGCATGCTACAGTAAGAATGTTTGCCTCCTTAAATTTGTCCCTGAGAGGATCTCGAGCTTTTAGTTCGTATATGGAGCGTACAGCTCGTTTCTGTAGCACGAATATAGTCTGGATATCAGCCGCCTTCCCCCACAACAGGATTCCGTAGGACATAACACTGTGGAAGTAACTGTAGTACACCAGCCTAGCCGTCTCAACGTTTGTTAACTGCCTTATGCGTCTTACTGCATAGGCTGCCGAACTAAGTTTTCCGGCTAGGGCGGCGATATGCGCATGCCATTGCAGTTTTGAGTCCAAGGTGATACCTAAAAACACTGTTACATCTTCAAATTCCAGCTCATCGCCCTTTAATTGGATCTTGGTATTATTTACCTGCTTGACATTAGGTAAAGTGAATCTGATACACTTTGTTTTCTTAGAATTTAGCAGTAAATTATTTGCTGTAAACCATTTCACAACAGTGTTGAGAGCATCATTAATACCATCGAAGCTTTTCTCTTTCCTGTCTACCTTGAAGATAAGCGACGTGTCGTCTGCAAATAAAACTATATCATGTTTATCTTGCAACACATTTGGTAGGTCATTGATGTAAATCAGAAACAGAAACGGACCCAGAATCGAGCCTTGAGGAACACCAAGAGCAACAGTTGTCCCTGCTGATTGGGTCCCATTGATGACTACTCGTTGTGTTCTCTCCGAGAGATACGATGAAACAAGATCAAGAGCACCGTTTTTAATCCCATAATGTCTCAACTTTCTGATTAAATTCTCGTGATCAACGCAATCAAATGCCTTTGATAAATCACAGAACACTCCAATAGCATCTTGAGCCTCTTCCCAGGCATCAAAAATATGTTTAATTAGTACCACCCCTGCATCAGTGGTAGAGCGACCCCTAGTGAATCCGAACTGATTGGTATTGAGCAGTTTATTGCAACTAAAGTGGGACATAAGCTGATGAAGAATAAGCTTCTCAAAAACTTTGCTTAGTGCCGGTAGTATTGATATTGGCCTGAAGTTGTTAGGGTCAGTTTTCGTTCCTGATTTAAACAACGGGATAATTTTAGTGTGTTTCATGAGGTCAGGAAATACTCCAGTATCAATACATTTATTGAAAATATCAGCTAAGAAAGGTGCAATTGATTCTACAATGGAATGTAATACTTTGACTGAAAGGCCCCAAAGATCTTCAGTCTTCTTTAAGTTCAACAATTTAAACGCTTTTATAAGAATAGGTGGGGTCACGTGAGTGAATCTAAAGATTTCTGTACATTCAGTTACATTTGCTTTCAACAACGATTCAGCGACATCTGGTGATGAGTTTAAAGACTTCGTGGTCTCAACGGGTACGTTAGAAAAGAACCGCTCAAAATGATCCGCTACTTCATGGTCAGAACTTACTAAAGTATCATCAATTCGTAGGCTGTAGTGCGGATCTCTTATCTTGCGTTTTCCAGTTTCAGTGTTGATAACTTGCCATACAGTTTTAACCTTATCATTGGAGTTCTGAATCTTTTTTGACAAGTAATCGGCTTTGGCGGCGGCACACATTAACTTAAAAGATTTCGAGTAGTTCTTAACATACTCTAGAAATTCCGGTCTTTTATCAGTAGTTCTCGAATCATACAAGTCGTAGAGACGGCGTCTTTTCTCGTGAATATCCGGGGTAGCCCAGTCGCTAAATGTAGTCTTGACCTTGCTTTGAATTTTCCTTAAATTAAAACAGGCATCAAATTCCATTTTAATACAGTTGAACAAATGAGCACACAAACGATTTGGACTTTCCTGAGTAAATGGAAGATAACGTAATCGTTTCGCAATATTACGATTGAATAAATCTAATCTCTTTTCGGAAATAGGTCTGCACCCTTCCGGTTCAAAAGAACCCAGTCTCAAATTACACTATTTCACAATACAACTGATTCTCATTTAACACCTATGGTCATATGAACATAAACTCAAAATAGCCCAGTGTCTATTTACCTTAGTCCCAAAATACCCTAAAATGTTAAAACCAAAACGAACTATCTCTATTAAGAACTTATGTCGAAAGCATCTAATGTCATCAAAGCATAAACTCAAAACACAATGTTCCCAAAATACACTAATTACAAAATACGCTACTCTCAAAATACCCTAAATTATTTATTTATTGATTTTCGTTTTGTGCTATTATGATCCATGTGGTATACAACTGATAATAGCCATTATTTAATGTTTCGGTAATTTTCTACGCGTAAATTCGTACCAGGAGCCGACATAGAATTAGGACCTGAACTATTTAGAGTATTTTGTGAGTAGTGTATTTGGCCAATGGTGTAATTCAGGATTAGTGTATTATGGGAATAGTTTGTTTTGAGCTTCAGCGTTTATGACTTTAGGTAATCTTGGTAATAGTTACGAGTATAATATAGACAAAGTCGTTTTGGTTTTAGGGTATTTTGGGACTAAGGTAAATAGACACTGGGCTATTTTGAGTTAATGTTCATATGACCATAGGTGTTAAATGAGAATCAGTTGTATTGTGTAATAGTGTAATTTGAGACTGGGTCCTTTTGAACCGGAAGGGTCTGCACATGGTGTCTCGTGGAACTTCGTCCGTTTTCCCGCTGAAGGAGACTTGTTGTCCACAGTGGTCAGAACTTAAGTTGTTTATAATAGATTTATTAATTGCATCCTCATTACTGAAAACGTAATCTATACATGTTGCACTGGTTGCTGTAATTCGAGTAGGTTCACAAAACAAGTTCACTAAGTTAAACGATTTAAAAGTATTCACTAGACTCACACACATGGGCGATTTCTCGAGTAAGTTAACATTAAAATCACCACACACAACAACACATTTTGTACTTAGAAAAATACTACTGAGCACTTCATCCATAACTGACTCGAATAGACTATAATCCGCCGATGGAGGTCTGTATACGCATATAATTATGAATTGATCCAATTCAACACAAGAGAGTTCTATTTGGCGCTCGATGGATTTGTCAACAATATCTTTACGTTCCTTACTTTTCAAATTGTGTTTTACCATTATCAAAGACCCTCCACGCCTACATGTCTTTCTAGAAAATGAACTTACTATGCAATGATTGCTAAAATTAAACATAAATTCATGACCCTTAAGCCAGTGCTCGGTTATACAAAGAATATGGATATTTGAGCATTGTATAAACAAGTCAATTTCTAGTTCCTTACTAGGGAATCCCTGTATATTTTGGTGTACCATATTAATAACATGACTGTCTTTATGAATACTAGTGTTACATCTATCAAGGGGTTGGGAGCCGGTGGAAGCACAAGCACGCGTTGTCGGAGTGGTCAGTTTAAATTACCCGCCGGCTCCGGCTCCCTTCCAGATCCCACACTACTAAAACGTAACACGGGGTCTGCCTTACAACTATCAGTCATCGTGCTAGTCACGACGGAGTCTACAATATTGTATGCTAACAGCTTAGCACAATCGCGTAAGTACCTCCTCGGTAGATAGGTACGGTTACGAGTCAGGACGAAATGTTTTATAAATTTATTCGTGTCAAAATACGAAATCGTACGGCTGTACAACGATAGTCTAAAGAATATTGAATTGAAATAATCTACTTTTTTACATTGCTTCTCCGACATGGTCCCCGAAAAGGGCAGTGCGCAAAAAATAATTTTGCTTACACCTTGTTGGTCAATTTCACTTAAAGTCTCGCATAGTTTGGTGACGTCCCGCTCGGTGCATCCTAAGGTATCTCCGATAAACACTACCAGTGTAGATTCGCAGTCGAAGTCGTCAGCGGCAATACACGAGGCCAAACGATCGACCGAGGCCCCTGGGAGACAGTTGTTGGTCACCCTCTGCGTCAAGTGGTCCGCCAGCAGCGCCCCGAGGCCGACGCCCACCTGGTCGGTGTACAGCACGGTGCGGCGCGGCCGGCCGGGCGCGGGGGGAGAGGGCGGCGCGGGGGGGCGAGACGTGGGCGGCGCTTGCTCCGCGTGGCTCGTCGTCAGCGGCTCCGGTTCGGTGTAGCTCGTCGTCAGCGGCTCCGGTTCGGTGTGGCTCGTCGTCAGCGGCTCCGGTTCGGTGTGGCTCGTCGTCGACGGCTCCAGCTCGGCGTGGCTCTGCGGTGGCGGCGGCGTAGGCTCGGTTCGGCCCGACAGCGGCGGCCATCGCGCCGCGCGGGGTGCAGACGCGGGGGTGACAGGCACGGTGGCGTGGTATGACCCGGAAGGACGGCCCGGTGCCCGAGGCGACTCGAAGTGCACTGGTATGCCGCTCCCCGGTTCTAGAACACAATTCATAAAGCGTATGTATTCATGTAAGGCTTTATTTGAATGTTCATGCTTGCCGCTAATGTCCTCGAGTTTTTTTTCTAATAATGCAAGTTCTTCGGAGCGATTACTTAATTCTATAACTGCCTGGTCTAGCTCTCTTTGACAGTTTAAGAGCTGATCATTCAATTCGGCATAATTATATTTAGATGAAACTGCTTTGAAACACGTTTTGTGGCGTTTTAATAAAATCTTAGATTTCTTAATAAATCTACTTAATCTCAAATATTTTTTAACCTTCTTTGATCCTCTCATCATGATATTTTGATCACTTCTACTCTCTATACAAACGGAATTAGTCAGATCAATAGTTTCAACTAAAGGGGGACTTATAATACTATCATGCAATATGTCTATCTCACAGCAACTATTTAATTCAGCAAATATACTTAAATTGCTATCAGCCAGCCCGGAGCAATACTTGCAATTGTCTGCCTGTTTTGCCTCAAGTTCCCCCAGCTGCTGCTTCAGGTCCTGGATATGTTGCAATGCCTGTTCATGTATCTCCTGGCACTGCTGGAACCGGTCCATGGAGAGTTGAAGTTCATCCCGCTCAGCCATCAGGTCCTTGCACACAACATCTTGCTTAGCGAGCTCAGCTTTAAGTGTTGAGTTCATCCTGATGACCCGCAAGACCTCGTCTTCACTCTCAGCCCGTTCCTGTAGGAGCTTATCATTTAGCTCTGTGGCTGATTTGAGATCTTTATGAGTTTGCTGCAATTTGCTGATTAAAGCATCTCTGCGTGTAAACGGTTTGGAGGCTTGGGCTGAAAACATATTGAAAATGTTTGATATCTGGACTTAGACCTTTATGTCGAAGGCTTGTACCAAGAACTAAACTTTACAGTTGTAAAATTGTGTCAACAGTTAAATTTGACTCAAAAACTAACTAAATCCTTAAATTAACACTACAATTACTGTATCTATATTATATATATATATATGTAAATTGAAAAAATGACTGTGCACTAATTAGGTCTAGTGTTACTTTGACAAGCTGGTGTTGTAAAACTTAATTGGTTTTCTTTGGTGTATATATATAATCAACAAAGAGGTTATATTATATGACTAATTATTCACTTATACTTAACTTAAGGCAATAGATTATGTAAAACAATACTCCCCTGCTTTAAAATTTCGGCGAATTTCAGCATATACACAGTGGAACACCACGTATTTTCAAATTTTAGACGTTATCCGTCGCCGACATAACTGTCATTTCTTGTCTTGTCAATTTCTGACCTTTGTGGTTAATAAAATTCCCAGATAACATTATCACAGCTAAATCATTCACTGCGGATCACTTTGACTACTTATTCTTAAGAAATTGTTAATAATTTACACTAACATCGTATTTTTTTACATACGATACTCGTTTTTGACGTTTACACCCGAGTGCGTTCGGATACCGGTTCCATATATTTTTATAAGTAGGTACCTACTTTAAGAGTGAACGCAGTAGCTGTGGACCCCCAGCAATCATGTCACGGACCCCTGAGGGGTCCATGGACCACCCTTTAAGAAACCCTGGTCTAAGGCGACTTTCTGACTGGGTTGGGCGGGATCATTACGCGGTGTTTTGTACTTTGCCGTGGATAAAGCTGAAGTTGCACAGATTTTCTCACTTGTCAGTATACTGTCAGTATTATATTTGAGAAGTAGAAATATCCGCAGCAGAACCAATGTAACCGATATAGCCGTCCAAATCGCTAAACTTCAGTGGCAGTGGGCGGGGCACATTGCACGTAGAACCGATGGCCGGGACTGACAGGTTGATGATTGGGACGGACAGGTTCTCGAGCGGCGACCACGTACCGCAAGGTGTAGCGTGGGTAGTCCCCCACAAGGTAGATTGTTTTGACCTCGTAAAAGTCGCGGGTGCCCGCTGGATGCGGGTGGCGCAGGATCGCTCGGTCGTTGTGGCACTCTTTGGGGGAGCCCTATGTCCAGCAGTGGATGTCTGTCGGCTAATATGATGATGATGTGTGATATTATGCGCGGAAGCGGAGCGGTGCGCTTGCAGCATTTAAATGAGTGCTTACTGGAAAAAATCTGTAGGTACCGACTCGACTGACAGTTGACGCTGTCAGCTTACTGACACCGTACCGCCCCCGCACCGACAGACCAGGAAGTAACCTAAGGTTAGCGTTGTTCTTTGTGACTTTTGAGGGAAGAGTAACGTACTTTTGCATCATAGCCTTGTCCGACAACAAAACTCGACAACAATTCTCATTCATTATAGTTACTTTAGTTCTTCAAAGGCAGTTGTACAAAACTCGGATTGCGTTTTATCAGACAGTTTTAGACCCAAATATAATCTGTTTTATTGACGGTAGGTAGCTAGTTATATGTATTTCGACTAAATTGGCGACATAGAATAAACCGGAATAGACTTATAAAAAAATTGTGTCTAATCACAATTATATATAATGTCTTCTTCTCTTCTAGATGGATACCTATAACGTGGAATACTGCACAATAGCATTTACTAAAACAAGAGACACATTAGAAGTCATTGTATATCTTTGTTTTACTTTTAACTTGGATTTTGAGAATAAACAATAGGTACCTACCCATTTGCTCCTATAATGTCGAATTCAACACATTTGTATGTCAAAATAATACGCCTAATTTTCTGACACACAAAGAAGGACTCTATGTAGGTAGTACGCTTTCTAGTTGTGCGTAAAAAATATTCCGAACTAAACTGTTAACATACTTTTCTGACTGAAGAATGTTCTGAAAATTAATGAAGCAAGAATGGTCGTAGCAAGTGAAAATCCGTGATTTCTGCCTACCCCTCCGGGAAATAGCTTTTCTAGCACAAAAAGGATCTCAAAAGTCACGTGCGATATCCAACATTTTTATAAACTTGCATTGAAAATAAATTTAAATCTGCATGCCAATGACACGCTTCGGAGACCCGGGACTTCACTCCAGGCTGCGTTGCCGGCTATGTTCCTCGGGAAATATTGCTGAGTATGGCACGTCATTAAAAGCGTGTTATAAAGGGAAGTTTACACAGATTGAAAAGAAAATTAGTTAGGTTCATATTTTAGTGCTGTGATATTTCTAAAGGCACCTTCAGAGGGGTAATCACGTAGCGTTTTGTACGCGCGTTAGGACATTTTAACTGACATTTTTCCATATATAAAATTTGACATTTAGATCTACCTAACGTGGGTACAATGCGTTACGTGATCAACCAGCTGATCAAGCGGCGCGAAGGTGCGGCAATTATGATAATGTCAATGGATAGATACGTGTGAAGTTGTTTTAAAAATATGTTGTGTTCCAAATAGCCGGTAAGCCTATAACTAGGACAAATTAGGGTCTCCTAAAGGCCTCCACACATCGACTGTGGGTCGTGCGTTTGCCGCGGAAGCAACGCGGGCCCGCGCTACTGTGTGATAGAGATTTTAAATGCGTTGGTATTGAGAGAGATATCAATCGCCCGACCCGCGCCGCGAGGAGAAAATGAGATAGTCTATCGCACAGACAATTCAACCCCATCCCATAGTTACGTTCTACGACATCCAGGGGAAAAGGGGGTATTGCTATTCCAACCCGATGCCATACAGTAGTTTTTTTTTTTCTAAGCCTGTTGGAGTGTCCCACTGCTGAGGAGGAGGTACGGTGGGAGCCCTCCCACCTGGATTTCCGGTCGTTTCGTCACTTGAACTGGAACTATTGGGCTCGAAAAAAGTCTAGTGGTTTTAAAGTCAATGAAAGTTTAAAGTCGCATTGTCACTATTATTATCATGCGCTAAAAAATCGTTTCCCCGCTGGGGCGAGTTAGAAGCATTCTAAGTGTGTTTGCCAATAGATTTGACACCCCAATGTTTAAGCATTCGGTTGGACTTATTAAAGTGGTAGGTAGGTAGGTAAAAAAACAGTTTTTCAATTTGTATTTAATTTATTACTTTGTATAACGACTAACTGAGTTTTAATTATTTTTTTCATGTTACTAACTAACAGCTATGGAGTCTTGTGCTCCGAAATAAAGATATTATTACTAATATGTATCTCCGATTAAAATTTACGGGGCGAACCCCGGTTATTTGGAAGGCGTGCGTGCGAAGATCCAACGCGTAGAGGCCATTTGGAGACGAAGTTTAATGTGATGTAATACACCTGCCAGAACCAATTCATTATTATTAGTATTATTAATTAAATTAAAAAACGCTCTGATGTTTACAAACCGCGTACACTATGTGGAACAGGACGATCATTATTTCACAAGGCATCAAAAATTTTCAAATTTAAAAAGCTCTTTTTGTTTTTTTTTACTTTATTATGAATGTAATCAGATATTATTACACATGGTTTTAATAATGTTCGAGATCAACAATGATTATTTAAAGAAAAATCTCAAAAAACGTTTTTTTTTTGGTAACGAAAGTGATCATAATGACCACGAAAAATAACACTTGTTTTTTATAGCTTATAATTATATAATCTTAAATACAGTTTGAACACAATTGAGGTACCATTAATAATTAATCAGTAAGATATAAATCAACTTAGTAACAGCTTTGTACGTTATTTAAAAAAACTAAAATTATTTGACCACGAAATTGACTAATTCGAATCGTCACTTTTGTTACCCATAACTTAACACCGTTACAATTTTAATAACACTGTATTACGGAATTCAATTACTGTCTGAATCTAAGTTAAATATGTTTTTGAATATCAATACTATTTTTGGACCTGTATGGTGCACCATTATACCATTACCCAACGCACGAAACTGATGTATGACCACGAAAGTGACGATCACGAAAGAGATGACCACGAAAATGACGACTTGGTGTCTAAAACAGTTTAATGTCAATAGTTTTTAGGTTAGGAAAAAAACGAATTATCAATCTGTAATTTAACTGCAGTACAACAAGCTTGTCGATTATTTTAATTTATTACAAAAAAATACCAATTTTTAACAATAACGAAAGTGATGCATGATGTTTGACGCAAATTGCACAGAAAACTGAATAATTTATTACTTACTAGCTTCTGCCCGCGACTCCGTCCGCGTGGAAATCGGTTATATCGCAGCTCCATACAAACTTCAACCCCCCATTTCATCCCCTTACGGGGTGATTTCCAGGATGAAAACTATCCTATGTCCTTCCCCGGGCTTCAAACTATCTCCATACCAAATTTCATCGCAATCGGTTCAGCGGTTTAAGCGTGAAGAGGTAACAGACAGACAGACAGACACACTTTCGCATTTATAATATTAGTATGGATTACGGAATGGCGGGTGCCGGTCAACAACTATGCAACTTGTTATGACACTGAATGTTGGTGTTGCTAACGTTAAAAAACCTGCCAATATTTGAATGACCAATATTTTTGTAAAAAATGTGACTGAATATGGGTGACCACGAAAGTGATGGTGTTTTTTGGAACAAAAGTTGTTGTTCAAAAATTAATAGATTTTATTGTCTGTATTTTATTGCTTTTGTATCAGATATAGTAAATATCTATTTATTTAAGGACCTTGTAGTTAGCGGTGGATATTTGCTAACTTTGTATTTTTAAGGGAGCTTAAAGTTAACTGATGGGTTATCCGAACTGACCACGTAGCGTGACGTTTATCCCAAAAATTGCAAAATTTAAACAAAATCTTTTGAAATATGTAAACAGGTATTATATTGACAATTATTAATTGAGTGCCATTATTATAAAAATACATAAAGCACTTGCTTATTTTTTAAACGTTTTATTTCAAACGTTGGAACGCAATTTTACACCATGAAATAATGACCCAGGAGTGAGTGTTGTTGTTCTCACGACCAATCGAGGCGGGTCGGATGACGAACCAATTGGTATGCTGGCTCCTGAGTGAGGGGAAACGCGGTTAGCGTGAAATTTGCTCGGAAGGTCTGGTTGACTCGGATCGATAATGGTATCGGTGTGACATTTTGTACATACTTATTTTGGCACGAAATCATTGTGTGGAACCTTCCAATAAGGTCTAGTTTTCCCTCTGTGTTGGAAGGTCAGATGGCATGTTGCTTTCGTAAAACTAGTGACTATGCCAAATCTTGGGATTAGGTGTTAAAGCGGACCCTTCAGAGCGCAACCGGCTGCAACGCTAGGCTGATGTCCATATATTACGTCATTTCAAAATGGAGGGGTGGGAAGGGTCTAACCCATGGGGGGATGACGGTATTTAATTATAAGCAAGCATATATTATTGGCACGGAGGGCCCGTTCAAGAAGTTAACCGGATGATGATAGGGGTGGTCAAAAATCGACAAAAAAACGATGACGTACCCTAGGAGGGTAAATACTCATTTTGGCAATAGGAACTTCACAACTCCTCTTTCTAAAGCTGGCCATCCACGACCGTTCGAACAAGCTGAATGTAGTAGCGCTGCGCCAAAAGCGGGGCATGAATGCCAAAACTGTGGCGTTTAACAATATTTGGCGCGGCCCCTTGAATTCCAAACGGATGGAAAGCTAATAGCGGGCGGGCCTACGCGCCTCACCATCCAAGATGAATGCAAAATTCAACGTTTGCTTATTATGATCCACTTCTATTGTTACGAAATAATATTGCAGTGTTAAGTATTCGGCGAGTGTCTGACACTAGAACATTTATGTTACGCTTGCCAAAAACTTGCCGTCATTCTTAAAATGACGATCTCTGCAGCCTAGTTGGTAGTTACCCTGCCTACGAAGCCGGAGGTCCGGGTTTGAATCCCAGTAAGGGTTTTAACTTAGGTGATGAGCACGAATCTTTGTTCTTGAGTCATGGATGATTTGTATTTATTTATCTATATAAGAATGTTTATTGTCATCTAGTACCCATAGTACCTACAAGCTTTTCTTAGTTTGGGACTACGTCAATTTTTGTAAGATTGTCCCAAAATATTTATTTATTTTATTTAATGTTTAAATACGAACTAAAATTAGACACTTGGTGCTAACGCTAAGCAACTTTCAAAGCGTCACTCAGTTTGACATGTTACTTGCCAATTAGCATGACATGTAATCCAATCAAAGTGTCGCACGTCATTGTAAACAAATGCTATACTATTCACAACAAGTCTTGACTCACCTCAACTTAACCTTGAGACTAGTAGCTGGGATCGAAGGTCATACTCATTGGTTCTCTTGAGGGGAGTTATCAATAAGTGTTCTACCTATATAATATAGCCTATGTGGATTCAACTTCGTGGTGACATGTTCGCGATCCCATGAAGCAGCGCTCCCATCAACGGCAGAGACGGAAACGCCGGAGTGGTTTTAGTGGATAGACTACCTCCGCCTTCTCTTTAAATAGAGATAGCTGGAGGGTGTGAGTCCCACACACCCCCCGTTACAGCTTACCTGGCTGGGTGGATGGGTAACTGCATTTCCACTGCGTCAAAAAAAAAAGATTCAACTGCTTTTAAAATAAGGATAGCTCAGAGTCGGTGTGACATTCCCGCCATTGCGACATTTGCCATAATACAACGTGTCTAGTCGACTTCAAAGATATGTTAACACTGCTGGAACTTACCAGAGGTGGCTCACTCCGTGATTTCGCCGCGCCACTACAAGTACTACCGGCCCAAGGGGGTATGTTAACGCTGCCAGGGCGCGCACGTGTTCTATCGCAGCGCGTTGCATGCGATAGAGAGGGATGGCGACGTTTAGGCTCGTACGGCATACCTTAACGAGAAACCTTCTGTACTTAGTACTATTATTTATTCTGGGACCTTACTGCTTTTTAATAAGACGAATAATGTAAACGTGTTACGGATTTTAATAAAAATGACCGGGCACTCCGGGAGTGCCGGCAGAAGTGAAAACTTGCGACTTGCTCACCATAAAAAAAAGAAGTTCCGTTGTGATACAAAAGTTAACAATATAATTGTATGGTTAATTTTCGTATCACAACGGACAACTTTCATAAAAAAATTAATTTAGTTAGTTAAGCTCGCCAAGAATTTGGTCCTTACCCAAATAGCAATTTACATAATTTCCTAAGCAAAACGTTCAGTTGTTTGTGAGGAAGTTTACTTTCGCCTAAAGTAAACAAACAAAACAATTAACTTAATTACATTAACGACTGACGTTCAGAAATCAATTCGTGGCGAGGCACCTCGTAGCCACATTGCTGTTCGTCGCTTGTAACCAACTTCGCGTTCCAAGAATTATCAGAATTTTAACCGAATTTTAACTTTCGTGAGAAATGTTTAAAATCATACTAATGATTACACGGTAAACTCATATGTATAAGCAGGTACCTGTAGTCTGAATGTTTAAAATACCTACCTTTTCAATGCAGAAAAAGCCACTCGTTATAAAAAAAAAAACTGCACTGATTTGTCACTACGGGCGACATGTTTCGAACTCCTCGGGAGTTCTTCTTCAGGACGAGAGTTTTCGCTACAATGTCGCTTGAATCACTGCTCTCGCTTGCTCCGACCGCCGCGCGGCCCGTGACTCCCGAAAAGTTTGAAACATGTCGCCCGTAGTGACATTTAATACGTGAGTTTACCGTGTAATTACTAGTAGATTTTTTTTCTTTGCGATTTTATCTATGTAATCACTACTTTGACATACGTGTTTGACTGTATGTGACAAAGAGACAAAACACATTTTAGTAAGGTAACAAAAGTTTGTTTAGTTAAAACAAAAGTAATAAGCAGGTACCTGTAGTCTGAATGTGTAAAATACCTACCTTTTCAATGCAGAAAAAGCCACTCGTTTTCAAAAAACAACTGCAAATTATAATACTCTTACCTGACTTTAATATTAATATGCAACAAAATGCCGCAAAACAGCCAAGAACAGCAATAAACTAAAGGTACCGGCACCGCTCACTTCACCACTGAAATCTGCATACAAATGCAAAGTGCAAATACCGGGATCTAATTGAAATGCATCAACAAATGCGGCGGCGTCGGATTTCGCGCCAGGCAAATGGCCTTTCATAATGATCTTCAATCTTCGTAACAAACCGCACTGATTGGCGGGAGAGACCATTCTATCTAACTATTCGAAGTATTATCGTCTACATTAGATAAAGCGCATTGGGTAAAAGTGCTGTGATTTTTTTAGGTGAGCGGCCACTGGTAGATTATAATAATAATAATAAGTCTCGAAAGGGCCTCTACGTGATGGATCTATATCCCCACGCACGCCTTCCAAATGACCGGTGTTCGACCCGTGAATTGAAATCGGAGATAATAATAATAATAAAATCTTTATTTCGGAGTTATTACATCCATAGTGTGTTAGTAAGTTTACTTAATAGAATAAGGTTAGTAACTGGCGATTTAAATTACTAAAGAAGACAATACTAGATTATGATATGATAGATCCATTTAAAACAAACATATTTTGTTACGAAATGTAATACTCTAAAATGCATTGGAGCCGAGATATTTGCAATATATATTTCAGGTCATATTGGAAACTTAAAACTTAAATATCTTGGCTCCGATATAGCTATACGCGTATAGTAGGTATAATTTTATATATCTCCTCAAAACGATTATAAACAAAACATCCTTACCACTGCAAAACAAAATAGTACATTATATTATTGCCGAGGCGTAGAAAGAAAGAAAAGAAAGGGGTGGAAAGAAACCCCGGTTTTCGCCAAGGTAAAGTGTGTAGTGTTGTTTTGTTTTTCTCAAACATGTGAGGGAATAATACAAAGACATTACAAAATAGTAACTTACGTACACTAGGGCAATGAATTCGTGAATTTACGATTTACCGCCCGTGGTGCGTTACGTCTTCTCCTGGGTGTGAAGTGAGATTTGCCGCTGCGCCCGTGGGCGGTAAATCTCACTTACCGCCCAGAGTGACGTAAAATATAATGTGACATACCTAATAACGCGGTGATACTATGATTTAGCTGTAAGCATTCCTTCTACGAATTCTTTCAATGGCGGTATTTACCTCACACTATAATTTACACTCAATGCGGTGTTTCAAGTAATTAAGCATTTAATTAATTTCATGTTTCAGTTGTCTCAAATAAATGATTTTACTTACGGTTTAATACTTTTTAATTTAATTTTCTTCTAACCATAAACAATAAAGGGCGAAAAAAAAAATTTTCAAAATATCACCATGAAAACCGCGCGGCTCGCGGGTGATTTTCTTTGGCTGAACGTGATTTTTCCTTAGTCGTCTCGATTTAGTATGGCGCTATCAGGATTTTTTAAAGTTTAACGCAGCGGGAAATAATAGGTTCTGTATGGGTTATTTTATTATATTATACTCCTAGGCAGGGAAGAGACTTATCTTTTTAAATGTCGGCGGATAAAAATTTGCGTGTTCGTTTTTCAAACAAAATGCGGCGCTTTCCAAACATGTTTGAGAGACACATAATGTTGTTTCATACATGGTTGCGCCCTTTTTTGCATTAGAGACTCTAATGGGGTAATGATATGTAGAATATTATTTATCGTATGCCAAATACGTGTATTTAGAACCGTGAGATCTTCGAAAAAACAGTACGGTTGCCAGGTTGTTGCACTTTTAGCACCACCCAGGGGTCACGTGTAGGGTAGCGGTGGGTAATTCCTACGGACGTGGTGCAACTTCGACCCCTTAGAATAAGAATGTGGGATGCATAACTACTCCTCATTAGACTCTAGCTATACTTATTTGGTCGTCGGTGCGAAAATGTTAAATTATGCATAAAATACGGCTGTAATTTTTTGTTCAAACCTCAAAAGAAAAGGGAATTATTAATTATGTTAAACTACTCGTAGTAGCTCGCAGCAGCCTGCCTTTAAAAAAAGCGAACGACACGTGTTTTATTGGGTCACACGGGGAGAAAACAACAAAAGTTGTCTTTTCTCTTGTCTGTGGTAACAACTTTCGTACACGTAATTTACTATTTAATCGCATAGATTTACATAGATTAAATAACAGGATAAGCCATTCGTATGCGGCAAAACTATTATGTACTGTTGATTACAAAATATGCGCTAACTTGCTGATCATGCTGTGTACACTTGCCTTGGATGTCATGCTTGTCTACTCGTATAAGCTATTCATAAAGTTCCATTGCATCTCATAATGTATGATGTCTGTACAGAGTACCTAATAAATAAATAAATAAATGCAGATTATATGGCCAATCAAAAATTTGGCGTAATCGGCCCTATCATCGGCTCAGGTAAGGCGCATACCTAAATCTCTGTATATGACCCAGTTATTTTTAACAACATTTAAAGCTCGTTTAATCAACTTCAGCTGCACTGCTAATATAAAAGTTACACCAAGGTTGACCTGTTCGAGGTTGCAAGCTGAACTAGCACTTTTCAATATTGGTTACGGTCTACGTTCTTCAATCTGTATAGGTTGTCTAGGCTTCTTAAATGACGATCCCGTCGCGCCCCTCCCTTAGTTAAGAGGAAACACAAGGTTCGTTTTTCCATAGAAACGTAGTCCCCTGTTTTCTCCCCTGGATAATGGCAATAGAGCATTTTTTTTTCCATAAATCTATAGCTACTATTGACATGTTCCTGTTTTCCTTTTTTTCATAAATTTATTCCTAAAAGAGATATTAACCTTCAAAAACCTAAGAAAAATGCCAGATTTTCCGCTGTGTTCAAATATCCACAAAACAATTTTGACTAGATTATTAAAAAAAAAGAAAAACATAGGAACACGGTCAAAGCCTTTTCTTGATTTTTAATAAAAAAATAGTTAAATAAGTCAAGTTTTGGAAGATATCAGGGGACTTTTAATGGGTATTTTCGGTCCAAGCTGCAGTTGTCTCTATCGCGCTCTGCGGGGGGAGGCTTGAGGTTGGCGCGACAGCAGTACATTTTACAAATACCTATTTATCAATTATCTCGCCCTTAGTGTTTCCTCTTAAGACGGAGCAGGCATTCGTTGGGTTTTTAGACGGCAGGCCAAGACTTCGCCGCGGTTAGTCGTCATACCCGCCCTACCCCCTCCCCGTGGCGGGATTCGTACAGGCATTTCACCAACGTAAAGAAAAGGCTTCTGAGATGAAAGCGGGCTAATTGGTATGCAACAGCTGCAGAAACGAACGAGACGGAGGCATTTCATGCATCATGGGATTCAGGTTAGTGAGTGAGCCGCTGGTGACGACTTCAAATCGAAACAAAAGACAAAGGCGTTTACGTTATCTGAGCATTTATACTATATATCAATACGAGTACAGCGTGTCTCTGACTTAGGGGCTTTAAATGCAAATGTCCATTACGGTCCTGAAACTTAATTAGGTACTGCACTATACCCTTTTAGTGCAGTACCTAACTAAAATGAATCTGTTTATCTAACGTGATACTATTAGTACCACTTTTAAAATCAACGGCGACTGACATTCATTTATTTATTTTGTGTCATTTGCCTGCCTAACTTGCTATGTAAAAAGTTATATTTTCTCAAACATGCTCGGAAATGTACGCGTTAATATCACGAAATGAAGACGTGAAGTTTCTTGTTTATGGCTCCCTACATTACTTCTTGGCCTTAGGCCAAGAAGTAATGTATGAAAACCCTAAGTAAAACCATTATTGTCCGCTACTCTAACTTTTTAAATTTGCTTACTAATATTAAACTGACAAAGGAAAATTTACATACTGCCAACCACCACTAGACACTGTAAGCATACTTGCTACATAAAAAAAATAAAAATAGTCTATGGTACTATACTTTATGTGCGGTTAAACATGGTGCTCAAACGGCTTGTTCAAATGTCATGTTTAAAAAATAAAAAAGGCGCAAATTACCTATTATTTAATTGATTACCTAGTATTTATTTTAATTTTAATATTTCCTCACATCGTTTGAGAAAAGTACTATACAATCCTCGGCCGGAACAGGGATTGCTGGACTCGTTGTATTCGGCCTCGTCTACGACTCGGCCGTCTAACCCCAATCTCGTCCAGCAATCCCTTACTTCACGGCCTCTGCAGTAATCTACTATTAATACCAAGTTAAAGCTTCATTTTTCACCAAAGCGTGACATCAAGCCACTTTCATATTATTTTGCGCATATTATGAACGCAAAATAATAAGCTGTCGAAAAAACGAGTCAAGAGAGACATAGATCTGTGTTGTTAGTGACATTCTCAAAAAATCGGCCACAAACGTTGAAATCCTTTTGAGTTTCAATTGTAAGCCTCTGTGCTCTTGACGCATTTCAAATTCATAATTCATTTATTTTGCATAAAACATGGAACATAAAGATGGTCAGTATACAAGCAAATGAAACGGTTAGAGTGCAAAGGGCGGTCAATATAAAAGACTTAGACAATTCTTGACTAATTGCTATGGAATATTGTGAAAAGTATAGTGTCAGACACGAAATAAGTTACAGCATGTCTGTTGTGTGCCTATCGTTGTAGTATGCAATATGCATACTGATTTGCGGGAAATAATCAGTAATGGATTTCTGTCTTAGTGTCTTTTTATGTTCAACCTTTGCATCAAATTTTGAATCCAGTGAAGATTTTTTGAAGTAATACGGTATTGTACCTTTACGTTCTGTGTTAGTGATCTTTTTAGTCTTAGGTATTCTGTGCGGTTTATGGCACGATTTGGACTTGAAGTTATGGTAACTGAGGTATTCACTGCCATAGAACCGCGAATCGAGAATTAAATATATTTTCCTACATAATTGATGCAGAAAATGTTTGCCCTAGCAATCTAAGTCAGTTAAATCAATAAATTTACAATTATCAGAACTATTACAAACTAATTTTAGTGTGTTGTTTAGCTTATTTCTGTTGAGGTGTAGACTACCTTTTACACTAGTGATAATTATAAAGGCTCTTGGTCGCATTTTTAAAAATGTACTCAGCCCTGCAAGCAACATCCTTGGATTGCAGTCGTTCTCACCAACACATCACCCTTATGCTGAGCCTTTAAAAACAAATGACCTCCCAGGAATCCATAAAACAAAATCCTTAACGAAACAACAACGTTATTCAGTTCGCTGAATAACTGCAGTGTTTAAATCAGTCAACAACTTTAAAAGCCCGCGATCCGTTTCATCGGGGGCTTCGTGAAAGCTTTCGATCACCCCGTTCGGTTCGTAGGAAATTCATTATCACAAAAAGCTCTCGCATGTCAGACAAGCTTCGAAAGCTTTTAATTCTTGGAACAATAGAGTGTGTATTTGGATTGTGTTTTTTATGCAAATTGGAATCATGTGATGGATAATATTATAAAGTACATGAAAGTAAAGGCTGCAGTAGATGAATAAAGGATATACTCGTCTTATTCTTTTCATGGAAGTATGAACAATTCGAAACGTGGTCGTTTACTACGGGCCTTATAAGACGGCCGATTATAATGGGCGTTGGTACTAACTACATGGGCATTTGACATGATCTTCGTCTTATCCATGTTCATTCTTAGACCAACTCGCTCGGAAGCTTTACGAGGTCATCGAACATCGTACGTAAGTCCTCCATGGTCTCAGCCAAGACCACTATATCGTAAGCAAACCGAAGGTGAGTGATGTGCTCGCCGTTGATCGCCGTATTCATATACGTACATAAATCCTTATTTATCTACGTAAATTATTAGTCCTGACTGTCATAAACATCTGTACAACGCATTTATGACATTGACAATAGAGTCCTGTACATATATTATGTCCTTATTTATGTACGTACGTACCCATGACTGTACCCCAGGAACAGGCATCTATAACTCGCTATTTACTTATGTCTGGGATAAAATATATCCCTCTTTCCGTGAATCAAGCTTCATATTAAATCAAATAAAAACCCGATTAACGGATTAAACATGAAACCGGCACTCTTTCGTATTAATAATACGGTATGGATTTTATGCCCGAGGCTTCACCGAACAATCATCCTTTATTAGGGGGATATATCTCCATTGATCCCTTACGAAGTAATTTCATCCCAACGTTATTAGGGATGGAGTAATAAATGATCGAATACCTGACGGACGACTTAGTTACATGGAATCGAATTAATACTGAAGATGGTTATCAGAGATCGCTCGGACGCCTCTCGGATTTCCTTCGGTTTTATGTATTCCTGGTACTTGGTTTAGCGAATGTAGATGTAATTTAACCTATTCGAGGGCAAGTATCATTTTTCGCTGGTATAAATCACTGGCATGATACCTAAATACCTGACGGATGACTTAGTTACACGGAATCAAATTAATACTGAAGATCACTCGGACGCCTTTTGGATTTCCTTCAGTTTTATGTATTCCTGGTACTTGGTTCTGCTACTGCAGTGTGATTTAAATGTAATTTAACACATTCGAGGTCAGTTCACCACTTCCGATCTGAATGTGTTTCACAATTCAATGTGTTTCACGTTCTAGCTTCCATGTGCGCCGAGCTAATGCGACAGAACGAGCAAAATGAGATTGAGGATTGACAGAGATCAAATGTTTTTGCATAATTCTTCCTTTATATACCGGACTTCGTTGTGTATAAAATCGATTGTTTTTATTTTATTCTTTTGTTTCATATATTACCTACGTATCAATTCCCACTACCTAAATTACCTTTGAATACACGCCTCACAGCTGGAACAGAGGTCGCAGACATTATTACCACAAAATTCATACAGCATGTAATTGTGCCATAAAGGACGTACGAAGCGCGATGTCAAAGGCATTTTCACCCGAATCACCCCCCTGGGCCCTATTCACGATAGGAAACAACGAATTGGAATCCATTTGGAAATTATCATTTTTGTTGCGCCGCCACCCATATTTACTTGCTTATTGCTCTTGGAAGCAAAGAGGATTGTTGCGGTTTAAGCGGCTTGTTCAACGTGTTCTAAAGTATTCACTAGGTTGAGGTCGTGTTTTCTATTTTTCACACATTGTCTACCCAGGATTGTGGAAAGTGGAGGAAAGCAAGTAGAAAAGCGGACCCAGGCAAAAGCCGGGATAATGCTAGTACAAGACGATGTACGCGGATTGCTTCGACAAGAACAAAATCAGTAGTAAGACTCCAAAGAAAAAAATATAAATTAAAAAATAAAGTACGTATATAGAAATTATAGAAGTAGGAATAAAATGTCTTCAAATATGTACAATTATATGCAATGACTTCTTAATATTGTACATTGATTTTTTGAATACGCCAAGTATGTGTAAACGGTATATTTAATACCCTTACCTAGAAATATATCGGATTAGATTCATTCAAAGATTAACCCCCAACAAAAAAAGACCGGGTTGCACTCCGGGAGTGCCGGCAGAAGTGAAAACTCAATGACATTGTAACAGTTTTTCGATCAGGTCGCGTGTCCCTCTTACAAATTTTCAATCTGTCGAATCTTACGGTCACGTGACCTGTTGCGAGTATCTCTCGAATCTCACGGTCACGTGACATCTTACGGTTACGTGATATAAAAAGTCACGTGACCTGTGGCGAGTTTAACAATTTTACCCCATCACAAAAAGTGCACAGCGCGCGAACACTTTTTACTACCTAATACTTACATATTGTATAAGTACAACTTGCAAAGCGTGATGTTTCGCACTTTTGTTAAAACGGTCGGATTTATTATTGGTCGGTGTAATGATATTCGGAAATTCGATAATCGGTATTTTATTTATTTATTTATACTTAAGGAGTACTAACAGCTGCAAAATCATTATATAAGTCTTACAATAGTAATACAAAGCCAATTAAAGGAACTCACAGATAGAAATAGCATAGAAAAAAGAAAATTGTTTGACACACTTAGCACACAATACCGCACTAGGTATATGGTATATGTACACTGTTAATACAGTATATAGTGCACCAGAAAATAAGAAAAAAATACATAAAACTACATAGCAACTAATTAACAAAGAAGGAACGCGTGAGCAAAGTAACCGTCACCCGAACAAATCACCACTTGCAATTTATCTATCTTAAGGCGCTGTGAACACCAAAATGGCCTTGAGGATTTGGGATAGCGCGCACACTGTCTATTTGTATCGGAGTAAATGAGAGCGAGTGTCACTGGGCGGCCCGGTTTTTGAAGATAATAGTGCATAAATATTGAAATAAAAAAAAGTGTGGATTATTTGAGAAATGTGACTCGTTAGCGGTTTAGGTATGAATATGTTGACTTCATATTTTAAATTGCAGGCCCATACGTCAAAAAATTAAAGACATAATAAATAAATAAATAAATAATAAATATTAGGGGACAATCTTACACAAATCGACCTAGAAGTAGTAATATGTATAGCATAGTAAGCTCAATAAGGCTTGTGTTATGGGTATTAGACGACGATAATATATTTAATAGATAGAAATACTTAAATACATAGAAAACATCCATGACTCAGAAACAAATATTCATGCTCATCACACAAATATTTGCCCTTACCGGGATACATAGAACCGTTTAAGATGATTTTAAGACCAATCTTTGCTATTATTTTCTATCGAGACGATTTCGTCCAATTATGTATCGAGCCCGTCCACGCTCTTTGAAATAAATATGGTGAATATTAACATAAATATATTTTTTTGATGTGCTAGAACAAGTAGTTTTTCTTAAAAAACTGCTGAAAAACATCAATTTCAACAAAATTAGGTCTTGTCAGCCCCTTAAAATTTAGATTGGAGAATTGTTATCATGAAAAAAAACGACATGCTAGTTTTCGCTTCACAGAAGGAACCGAACAATTGAATACATCAATATCCATCTCTCTTGACAAACTATTCAAAGTGCGACTAGCGCGACTCGGGAAACTATTTTGCCTGTAATTAGATGAGGTACATTTATTTTTATTATTATTTAATAATTTATTCGTATAAACAATTACAAAACAGTACAATAAATGCGCCAAACTGGAGTGACCAGTTTGTTGGCGCGTCGCGCTCAATTTACATATATTCTATATAATTGTTTACAGGTGTGAGTTATTTCCTATTATTACTAGTGAACTTTATTTAACTAGGGCATGCATATTTAACATTATGATGTGGTTAAGTATTTTCGTTACTATATAATTAAGTGAGATACGGGGAAAGTGTATCTAAATCGTGTAGGCGTTAAAAGTTTATTGAGTAAATCCGAACAATCAATATTCCCACAAGTGATACTCGTATTTAAAATTTAAGTAAGTTTTAGTAATGAAAATTCAAATTTTTGATATTTTGGATTATTATTCAGTCGGATTTTTTATTGTTCGATGGGTTAAAATTCGGAATTTGCATGAGCATGAAATATTATACAGAGTGCCCATTGTAGCGTTTGTTGATTATACGATTGGAAATTATTAAAATTGATAATCATAATAGATGAAATTATGCACATAGTTTTTTTCTAATGCAATTTGCCCATTTATAGAAGCAAAAATTATGCTATTCATTGTTATGCAAAATAAAAATATGCAATTTGTTTTTATATGAAACATTACACACCCATAGAAAACATCCATTACTCGGGAACAAATATTTATGCCATCACACAACTATGCTAATGCGGTCGTCAAGGTCATGTTTTTGATGAAATATCTGATTTCTCCAGGGTATCACTGTTTTTTATGACCAAAATATTAGGTAAGAACTTTGTTTCAGTGCATTTTATAGTGCCGTTCACTGTTACTGGAGTTTTGGGCCGTTTACAATGTAACAAAACATCAAATACTCGTATGTAGCATTTGACAGAGTTGAGAAAGCATTAGACACGAAACATTTATTTATTCAAGTTCAAATATATCTGGAGGACGAAGATAATAAAAATGATGCGTTATTTTTAACTATATGTTTTTGACGGTCAATTAACGAATTTATTACCGCTTAGGATTTGGGTTCCTAGATTTCTTTTGCTGTGATTTGCAGTAGATTTTAAAAGCCAGTGCTTAACTGAAAATCAGCGTTTTGGAATGAGGCCTCTAGCTCGCTCCGTAACATTAAGCTGAATGCAAGCCCTTTAGTGCAAATTACTTAAAATAGTGTGTTTAGATAAGTTTTCATACACTTTTACTTATGTATTGCACTAACAAAATAAATACTTTTTTCATTCTTTATTTTATTTCTTTCTTTCTTTCTTTCTACAACTTTGTGTAAGAATAAAAGCACTGAGTAACTAGATTATGATATATTTTCACATTAAAATCATAAGCACGGACCAGCACTCGACTCGTTGACATTTGGTTGACGTACCTATATGCGGGAAACCGCTATTGACAGTTACAGTAGGTATTCGGTAAATCGCGGGTCAGCTGATCAGTAAAAAACTTGTGCTAGGTTTTTCGCTTAAGTCATGTCACTTTAACATCTGTCTAGTAGGTACAACGACAAAGACTAGGTCGTTTAACGTTTAGAGGTGAGATATGGGCTCTTGACGAAAACTCCTTGGTTATAAAAATATATATTATGTTATTCCGTGACAAAGGGTACAGGATGAATGAACAAATAATGACAAGTGGCATGCTCAAATAGGTATTTATACTAATTGATTATATTAACCGCAGATGGAGTGTGTGGCGCATTGCTATTAAATAAAGCGTAAATAGAAGCTGCATTTATCGTTTCATGCTAGAACTTTACCTTACTTTATTTGTACGCATTGTGGCAAATTATAACAAAATGTTGATACAACTTCCCAATCGGTTGTCTATATTATATTTACTTACCAACATTGTTCAAATTTTAAATATTAGTGTCGTGATTCTTAGCTCTGCGTTTAATTAACACTAACACTATCGTGTCTTTTGTCTGCTGCCGGGTGGTTGGAACTTAATGTTTTCGGTCCGCTTTTGTAGCCTTTTAACACAGGTTGTGACACGCTGTAATGTTTTGAAACATGTTTTATGCATACGTGTGTTTTTTCGTGTAATATAAACGTGTGCCAGCCGTGTACGAGTTGTTTTTCTATAATGCATCTTGAAATGTAATTACAATATTTAATAAAATGACTTTTAAGATAAATGTTGTTCACTGCATAAAGTTAACGACACTTAGCATCTTTACGATTGCATTACTTTATATGTTTTTTTACATGGTTTATACCAAAGTAACTAGTTCATGATTAGTTTACTTACCATATATATCTAAATTCCGATGCTTTTATTATACCACTGACGATTACATCTCGGAATGTTCTGACGATCTTATTAAGATAGCATTTGTTGCTGGTTTTACAACCTTAACTTGTTATAATAACCTACTTATTATAATTAAGATTAATATCATTATGAGTTCAGTAATTTGTATTCTGTTTTCATAAAATGTCTTTGTCCCGATCAGGTTTCGAAGACACGCACGTGATGATCTACATCGGCTTTGGTTTCCTGATGACGTTCCTTAAGAAGTACTGCTATAGTGCGCTCGGCTTCAACTGGCTCCTTGCTGCGTTAGTGGCACAGTGGTCACTTCTCACCCAGGGCTGGTTCAACATGAAGGATATGGTTATTCCTCTTAACAAGGAGACAATAGTCGGTAAGTCAGACGTGTTTTCCTCTGTGCTACAACTAACAAACATACAATTTAACCATGTTTTTTAGTGTTACCTCATGCGGCTGTCAAACATTGGGTTCGAATCCCGGTTCGTACCAATGAGTTTTTCGGAACTTATGAACGGAATATCATTTGATATTTACCGGTGAAGAAATTCAAAGGTGTATGTGAAGTCCCCAACCCGCACTGCGCCGGTGTGAGGACTACTGCTCGTTCCCTCTCATCCATAAGAGGAGGCCTGTGCCCAGCATTGGGACGTATATAGGCTGTTTTAAATATTTCTTATTTACAAAATATATATTTATTATTTGTTAGACAATTCACTTAGGTGTGTTCCTTATGTTTGTCACAGCCGTTTTTAGGGTTCCGTACCCAAAAGTTAAAAACGGGGCCCCATTACTAAGGCTCCGCTGTCTGTCTGTCTGTCAGTCTGTCCGTCTGTCACCAGGCTGTATCTCATGAACCGTGATGTTTAGACAGTTGAAATTTTCACAGATAAAATTTTCTGTTGCCGCTATAACAACAAATACTTAAAAACCGGCCAAGTGCGAGTCGGAGTGGGGCTCCCATACAACAGATATATTTTTTTTGCCGTTTTTAGGGTTCCATAGTCAACAAGGAACCCTTATAGTTCCGCCATGTCCGTCTGTCCGTCTGTCCATCTGTCCGTCCGTCCGTGTTCGGCTTAGCTCAGTAACGATTACTTCTAGAAAACTGTTATTCGGCATTGTTATATAAATCAATCACGCCGACAAAACAAAAGAATAAAATCTTGAAAAATTTTTTTTTTGGGGTACCTCCCCTACACCTAAAGTAGGGATGTAATTTTTTTTTTCTCGTTAAACCCATAATGTGGGATATCGTTGGATAGTTTGTTCAAAAATATTATGGGTTTCTTAAAACGATTGTTCAAATTAGTGATTCGTTTGCGAGATATTGGGCTTTAAAGCCCCAATTTTTGTTCGAGTCATGTGTCTAAATGGCTGCTACTGGGAATGTGAAAAAAATCGTGGCAGTAGTACATATAATTAATTTAGAAGGAAAACTATCACAGCTAAGAAGGCATAACTAGTTACCGAGTTATAGTCGACTAACTTAAATGTACTTAGAAAAGCCAACTTTCGTACAAATTCGGCCAACGCAACCATTTTGCTGGCGCGCGCGTGTCGAGGCAACAACGGAACCCTACACTGCGCGTGGCCCGACACGCACTTGGCCAATTTTTATAGATAATGGTAAGGAACCCCTCGGCCGGTTTTTTTATACCTAACATCAACTTGGCAATCAAACTGAGAGCCTCCTTTGCTTCGTCCTCCCTAGTGACGAGTTCGGCTGATTGTCCCGGAACCGCCGGAATGGAACCTAGCTGCGATTGAAATGCGAATGGAGTTGACAGTTCTGTTATACATAGTATTTACTTACGTTAAAGTGTGTATCAATAATAAACAACATTACAGATTGACATAACACTGGCACTGAGATATAATATTAGTAAAACCGAAATGAATTAGAGATATCAAACTAATTCCGTCGCAAATGATTCTTGAAAATAAGCCTTCATTAAGATTATAATAGAGAATTTAGTAGCATAAGTTTTTGTTTGAACAAATATAGGTAAAACAAAAACTTGACACCAATATCCTATTCCGACACTCATTGCAGTTATATATGACACTCGCCGATTTCTGCAACGTATTAAATTTAAATCAGTTTGGTATTAACCACGCTCGGTCGTACTGTAAAGCCTAGCGTACGTGGTAACATGTGAAATTCCATACCAATTATACTTTACTGATAACACCCTAGTAACAAGTGAAATGATTAATGTAAACAGTGATAACAATACCTTATATTTAAGTCATTAGTTATGTACACGGTAGTTTACGAAACTCCTCGACACTGTAGAGAGTTACGAGTAATTCTCGTAGCCACTTGCGTAGCTTCTTCTTAAGGGGCTCCAGGCGATTTTTTACTAGTTTTGACGAGTTTTGGGATGAGTATTCCTCCGTCAATATATATATAACCGTTTGTGTTGTCTTATCGGTTCTTCAATCTTTTATCTACATTTGCACGAGATTAAAAAAAAAGAATTAATTTTTTTTAATGATTTATTCAAACAGTCCAAAAAAGCTCTGTTTTTGATATAAATAAATAAATAAATAATAAATAAATATTAAGGGACAATCTTACACAAATCGACCTAGTGCCATAGTAAGCTCAATAAGGCTTAGGTGTTATGGGACGACGATATATTTAATAGATAGAAATACTTAAATACATAGAAAACATCCATGACTCAGAAACAAATATTCATGCTCATCACGCAAATATTTGCCCTTACCGGGATTCGAACCTAGGACCTTGATATGTTGTTTATGTCCTTTTATGCATGAAATTTACATCTGTTCCTTATTGACGTCTCTAAAAACCCACTAGAAATTTTTACTTGTAACTAAATATCACAAGGTTTTTTTGGTCTACAATTGCCAAAGTTTGGTGCCATAAATCTCGAAAACTGATAGTATTATCTGATACTATTTCGGTAAACCTCATTGTTGTTGATACGATAAGCCATAAAAAGTACAAAAAAACGCACAGTTACAGATCATTAGCAGCTAGGAGCCCCTTAAATGCGGCGGTGCGAGTTACATTTATGACCATTGCCGAGTACTGCACTAATTATAGATGGACTCGATATGTAGGCAGATCTTGCAGACTGGTCAGTGATTAAGTTGTTCCAAGCTATTTCACCGACTTGCTAGTTGTCACCTGACCATGAGAATTTGACGTTGCTTGGCTGATACCGAACGATGTTGTCTTAGTTCCAGTAACAACCTTTACTTGTCGACCGAGCAACGTACATCGCATTATTTTCATCGTGACAACAGGGTTGTGGACTTCAAATTCATTATAGTTCCAAAAGAAAGAAGGCAAAAAATATGATAGATAATTAATATTGCTTCTTAGAGAGAGAAAACGCTTGGGGAGAATGTCAGTAAATCGATTCATTCGAAGGTGCGGTTTAGGGAAAAAAAATTTGGACACTTATAATTATAACTTTGTGATTATTTAATCTCCTGCTTTACTTGTTCCTCCATTTACCATTTTTTTTTATTTGTTGTCAACACCCCTATTATTGTTTAGTTGGTGAAATAGGGGTCCGGGGTCTGACTCTAATCTCGAGTTTTGTTTTCAGAGGCGGATATAATGGCAGCGACGATTCTTATAACGTTCGGCGCGCTTTTGGGAGTCGCAAGCGGTGGCCAGCTTTTGTTTATAGCCATCGTGGAGACTGCCATAGCAAGCGCCAATATTTACCTCGTCGGCAATGTCTTTCAGGTAACCCATTATATACTTTAGTAACTTTCATAAAATAATAGTTTTCCATATACCTTTTCTATATTGTAAATATTGTTGCTGTCTTTGCAAAAAGGGAGGATTCAACATAAATAATCTAGGTTTTGTTTAATGGAGTAACATACATAGTTGGCTAGACAGACGGATGAGACATTTGAATCAATACAATCACTCACTTATATTGAAAAATCACTATTCCTGGAATCACGAGTTAGTGCCTTCCGACCTGACATTATAAACTTTATGAACGTAGAAAAATGTATTCAGACTACTTTTCTGGTATTCCAATCCTATATGCCTGGTTGGCATGACCGTGTTTATGTCGAACATTTAAAGCATTCGTGTCTTACTATAAGTATGTAAGAGTAAGCGAGCGGAACGAATGCTTTATATACAACATACGGATTAGCTAGAGTCTGTTATTAATAAAACCAGTGGATCTGTGAGCCGTAATAATCGCAGACCTGACTTTTTTTTTGATTTTTTAATTTCGAAAAAGTGACTAATAAAAAATAACTATATAATTAACGAACCTGATCACAAAACTTCATGAGAATCGGTTGAGAAATACGAGCAGCTGGACAGACAAACTATTTTCGGCCCAAAATGAAGCATAGAATTTCGCACGCTTCGCTCCCTCGTTCGATTAAGGACTTTTTTTGCTATCCACATAGTACCTAGTTTAGACTACTCTTCTCCTTATTTAAGAGCTAAGCTCTTGTCGGTGTAGCTCAAAGTAGGCCCTCCATCTACTCCGATCCCAGGCAACCTCTTGGACATCTCGATACGACCTAACACCAATTCTCTTTTTGAGCTGCTCTATGTAGTTCATTCTAGGTCTTCCTCTTCCTCGCTTCCCCTCTCTCTTTCCTTCAAATTGGATAGTAAACCATCAAATTATCGTAATAAAGTATAAATTATAAAATATAATTAAAATCATAAAAAGTTATGAACCTTGAAAGTTTAGAAAAAATATGCATTTTTTTTTATTGTCCAAGAGTAAATTAAAAGTTACCAATAGAATCCTTACGCTTTTCTAGAAACAAAATTGTATGACGACTATGTACTTAAACGCAGTATTTCGCGACCGAAACAACAATTTACCTGATTTTCCATACTACGATTAGTACAAATATACAAATGTTACGTCACAATTGTATAGACACACAGTATGAAGCGTTTCGCGCTGCCGCCAGCGAGGTCAATCTTTATCTCATTTTTTTAGGTATTTATGTTCTTTAATTGTAGTTGCTCCCATACAAACATTTGTTCCTGTCCAAAAACTGGTTCGAATGACGTCACAAAAAAATCTTAGTCATCATCCCTATTATATTGTTTATGAAGTTGTCATGTCGTATGAGGTGCCCTATCATCTTCTGAGGCTCTAGTATAAGTTTTACCGAAACAAAACTGTACGATCGCGTTTGCGTTTTACCCTCAATTTGTATGAGATTTGACAGCTAAACGCGAACGCGGTCGTAACGTTTTGTTTCGTTAAAACTTATACTAGAGCCTCTGGTTTGGTAATCGTTAAGGTAAATAACCTGAACTGTAGGTACAATCTTAGCAATTAAATATAGACGTAAGCCTGTTCATTAGACGCGATTCCTTAATTTTAGTGCTAGGTTAGGTACTTATTACAGGACCCACTGAAAATCAGCGTCGGGGCCCCCTCTGCTTCGACTCATGCGGAGTGGGCTCCTTTTTTGAGACAACTTATGCTTTTAGATATTCTGTAAACTGTTTTTGTTGTTTTTGTTTCGAAATAAATCTCATTCATTCATTCATCTTCCCTCTTATTTTTTAGGGTTCCGTACCCAAAGGGTAAAAACGGGACCCTATTACTAAGACTTCGCTGTCCGTCTGTCTGTCTGTCACCAGGCTGTATCACAAGAACCGCGATAGCTAGACAGTTGCAATTTTCACAGATGATGTATTTCTGTTGCCGCTATAACAACAAATACTAAAAACAAAATAAAATAAGGATTTAAGGGGGGCTACCATACAACAAACGTGTTTTGTTTTGCCGTTTTGTCTGTCGCCAGGCTGTATCTCAAGAACCGCGATAGCTAGACAGTAGAAATTTTCACAGATTATGTATTTCTATTGCCGCTATAAGAACAAATACTAAAAACAAAATAAAATAAAGATTTAAGGGGGCCTCCCATACAACAAACATTTTTTTTAATGTTTTTTTTATAGATAATGGTACGGAACCCTTCGTGCGCGAGTCCGACTCGCACTTGGCTGGTTTTTCCAAGTGCTCACTAACTGCCTGGTTTGCCCCACTCTATTCAGTACTTCTTCATTGGTCTTCTTCATCTCCAGCTAATTTAGACTAAAGTGTACTTTCCTTTTTTATCTTCAACATCAAGCCCATTATTAAGTGACTATTTAATTCCCATTGCACTCCTAATCTTTAGCTATTCATAAATCACAGCTTCAACCTCAACAGTGAACGTTTGCCGCTCTAATAGACACTCCGTTAACAAACACTCGGCTCAGAATCCCCGTTATTAACTAAATGCCTCGGGGATTTTTGGCGGATGTAAATAGACCGAATAATCAACATTGCAATCGAAAAAGCTGAACTTGAATCTGGGTTATGAACTAAACTCAATTTACTAGAATAATTTTGCGTTCTTATGATTTAATAAGTTTCTGTCAAGAATTTCATTTTTGGTAGGTACAAGCTTTTATTGCCGACTGTGCTTTTCTGTATACCTCATTGAGACGATTCAAACGAGCCCAAACTCAACGGGGTTACGTGGTTTAAATACTGTATTCCCATGGCCACCTTCTGTCTCCATCATCATCTCAGCTCGATGGTACCATAATATTGAATTGTCATCCAAACTATACTTATACCCAAAATTTCAGCTCAATCGGTCAAATTTAACTTGCAAGATTTGATTACATACATACATACTAACAGGGCAAGTTAAATAAAAGCTTGTAAAAAAAATAGGGGTACGTAATCTTTACAAGTATTTGAAAGACAAAAGTTTTTTTCAGTGTATGACAATAAGTGGCACATCAATCGATATATATCTTTAAAAATATATGAAAGGTTTTTAGCAAATTACGCTAGAGGGATACAGTTTTTGTGATTTCGGGGAATCGAGGCAAATAATGTAGTCATTGAAACACCCTTTAACAAAATGTGATTTATTAAATAGTAAATACATGTTACACTGAGATATAATAAAAGCCTTTTCGTGTCCAATCGTTAGGATCATTTGATTACATTTTAGGAGACACTCTCGTTCCATTTCTATTTTAACAAAATTCAGGCACGTATCGCATTACAACTGAGAAATCGTGATTTGCTAAGTCAAAAATGAACTTTAATGACAATTGACAAAAATCGGCCAAGAGCGTGTCGGGCCACGCGCAGTGTAGGGTTCCGTAGTTGCCTGTCTGTCGTAGTGACATCGACGTGCGGTGTGGTTGCGTCGGCCGAATTTGTACGAAAATTTAAAGCCCAATATCTCGCAAACTAGAATACAATACAAAATATTCTTTATTGCTCACCAGACATAGTAAAAATAAAAAAGAGGTAAAATCAACATAAACAATGGTAGACAACCAGGCGGTCTTATAGCTAAAAAGCGATCTCTCCCGGGCAACCTTTGGGTGGTGGAGACGATGGAATAAAATATATGATTTGAACTACTCACTGATTTGAAAAATGGTTTTAGGAAACCTTAATATAGCATATTTTTAAACGAGCTATCTAACGATACCCCACTCACTATGGGTTTAACAAGAAAAAAAAATTACAGTCCCGCTTTAGGTGTAGGGGAGGTGCCCTTGGTCGATTATTTATTACTCGGTAACTACATATGCCTATTTGTCTGTGATAGTTTTCCTTTTAAATTCAGTGTATGTTCTACTACCACGATTTTTTTCACATCCTCAGTAGTAGCCGTTTAGCTGGCAGGGGGGGGGGGGGACACATGACTCGAACGATTCGAAAAAAAAAAATACATACCCGCTTTAGGTGTAGGGGATACCTACACCCCAAAAAAAAAAATTATCAAGATTTTTTTATACTGTTTTGTCGGCGTGATTGATTTATATACCCATGCCGAATTACAGATTTCTATTAGTAATGATTACTGAGCTAAGCCGAGGACGGACAGACGGACATGGCGAAACTATAAGGGTTCCTTGTTGACTACGGAACCCTATAAAAGACAATTCAATTTAATAAACTTGTAAAATTATATGATTATTTTGCATCGTCTTCACCACCCGAAGGTTTTCTGAAAGAGATCGCTTTTTAGCGATGAAACCATCTGTTGTCTTCATTGACCCTTTGTTTTTCTATTATGTACTATTTCTGGTGAGCAATAATAGTAGATTGTACCACAAGTGCATAAAACACACCATTTTACGCGAGACGTTGACAATGGATATAAAATCGAGTGTAAAATGGGTTTTATGGACGAATTGTACACTCTAATTTCAACTTCGATTGCGAGGAAATGAAATGAAAATTAAAAACTATAAGTTTATTTCATGAAGTTTAATTGTGTACTTTGGCTGTTGGTATCGTTGCCCTGGTCTTAGAATACTAACGAAACATATAAAAATAAAAATAAAGAGTTTATCCTATGAAGTTAAAGTTTGTTGTGGCTGTTGGACCGATTGCCTTGCTATTCGACGAAGATTTTACTTTGCACGCACAGCATAAAGACGAACTTTTAAAGCATGAGAAATGAGAAGAATATTTGTATTATAATGTAAACTTGCACGATCGTATCGAGTATTGTACTGGGTGTATTTCAATAAAACGGTTTAAGGTGGCACGCTGAATACTATCACGGGAACATTTGAGACAGCTCCAAACCAGGCTAGACCTTTTAACACATTCAGGGCCAATGACGACACATATGCGTCAGACCGCCGTAGTCGCTTTCCGCTACATACGAGGAAAACCACGGGATCGGCTACGAGCGTAGCGCGTAGCGATTCTTGGCCCTGAATGGGTTAAAAAGGCGTAATTGGGGAGTTTTGTTTAAAGTGGCAGGTCAGGTTAATTAAATTGATGTATAAGGCACTAACTCGTCGGTTTTGTTACAAAACGTATGCGTTTGACTAACTATCCTTTAGGTAAAGGTATCTTAATTAATAAAAAGGGCCAATTTAGTGTTTAAGGTTGACGAAGCCTGCTGCTGATTAATATTAGTGTAACCCTTTTGACAACGGTTACGTTGCCGGTTATGATATTTGTGGTTTATTATTGCGGTTTTTTTCCTGTGATGAAATATCTTACTTTAGTGTCCACAAGACGGTTTTAGGTTATTTAAAGTTCTGATTAGGTAACCACATCACATTACTTACCGCAAAGTACTTTGAGCATGTAAAATTCAACATCATCATAATACTGGCTGATTTCGACAACGGTGCTGGAAAGAAGAGAAACAGTCAAACTGGAACGTTATTCGTGAGCTCTCATGTGACTGACGTAGCCTATCTTTGCAAAAACAATCCTCCGATAAAATTATGGTGGATGCCCGCAGGTGGATAAGCCTTTAATTCCTCCCCCTTAGCCTCGAGTTCGTTTCGTCTTTGTTCTACGAGCATTTAACATTAAGGCTGTTTTCAACTTTCATTAATCCAATTACTGCTAAGCTACAATCGTAGTGCTACGGTGTAACTGCCAAGAATCGCTACGCGCTACGCTCGTAGCCGATCTCGGGGTTTTCAGTGTAAAAAGTGAGAAGCATCTATGGCGTAGGTGCCCGCTAGACAGGCTCCTGGCAGTGAAAGTGTTAATCGCCATATATAGCGAAAAGCTCGCATAGTCCTTGGGCACATGTGTGTAGTGAGCTTTGGGTGGATTAAATGTGAATGGGACATTCATTTGGGATGCCAATCTCATTATTTTGCCACTTGATTCCCCGCCAGTAAAAGTTGAATTAGATAGATTAATTTTACTTCGTCGGCAGTCTGTTAATTTGCAAGAGATTTGCAAACTCAAATATCCCAATCGGGAAGCGCAGTTCAGCTGATCCCTGCCATTAACTACATCTAACTAAGTAAATGCTTTGGGGATTTCTGGCGGATAATGGCAGCTAATCAGTTTCGAACAGAGTCGTCTATCTTGAGCAAGTATACATTATTCGACGTGTAAGTTACTGAACAACCTTTTTCTTCCAGGACCAACCAACGTGAAAAAGAGTTTCGAGTAGCTCGATCAAGTCTCCAAACTTATTTATTCCGCGTAGCAAAATTCCCAGTCGCATTTCTCCCCACTCCAATTTAGTGCTAATAGTACTTTGCCTCATTCGTAAATTCATTTAGTATCAGATTTCCTTTTCGCGGCGAGTATTTTATTTCTTTCTATAGCATATTATCTAATTTAATATACTTCCTCTTATCTCCTCCTTTCATGCCACTCTTTTAACCTCATTCCTTGTTTGATTAAAAAAAGTAAAATCTACGTGAAATAAATGCAATTTTATGAAGTAAACTAAAGTAGGTAGGTATATAGGTTTAGGTAAGTCAGTTTTGCAGTGGCACGAAGGGCCAAAGGACACCCAAATAGAAGCACTAACGTGGTAAGGCAAGCACCGTCAAAACTGTTTAGATGTATGTATGCCGAGGTAGGGAAACCATCCGACAGGGAAAAATACAATTCGAGGAATAACGCCACAGTAAATTAAGCAAATGGTAATAAAGATGCACAGATCCCAACACGAGTGGGGAAAAATGCGGCTGAGGAAAAATGCTACTCGCAAAAAACAAGTTTTGGGAACTGATCTAGCTACTCGCTCAGTGCATAAATATACATATTGGAATTGTAATATTTTATTTTACTGATGCGGTACATAACTGTAAATGCTTGTAAGTGTTGTTTAGATTTTGTCAAATATATATCTGTATTGATTGCAAAAATTGTGTTCTTAATTATCGCAATAGCTAGTTCACTAATTCATTTACCTTCGGTTTAGGAAATAAGTATAGGACTTTTTAATTAACAAGACTGAATTGGCGTGTACCGCATCGTGGGGATAAGGTAAAGTATCTTAGTTTACTTACTTACGAGACACTTTTAACCGGTTCCGTACTATATGCCCTTTTTTCTCTTGTTTCGAGTTAAATTTGACTCTTTACACGCTGGATAATTTGACTTATTACCAAGGATAGGACAAACGCCCGTCATTTTGAAAACTTAACCCTGTTCTGTACAGTAGAGACTTCCTAATGATATTTTTTTTTTTTTAGAAGTTTACTCAAAATATTATAATTGAATGTACTTCAACACATTTATCAATAAATTACCTATTCTTCTATCATCGCATTAGACACTACTTGATTTCAATGACTTTGAAAAAAAAATAAAAAAAATGTGAAAATTTGGAAAAAATTGTGGTCATTCTTTTCCATTGGCGAAAGTGATTTATCGCCTTAATCATCGTCATTTGAATAATTTGTCACTGGAAACATATAAATTATGGTACTTAAAATAAATTTATAAAACATTACTTTTGTCCTTTGTTTTGTATTGTCACGAATAAACTATTCTTATTCTTATTTAGTACCTAATTTTTTTTACTAATATAAGGAAGTCTCTACTGTACAGGACAGGGTTAAGTTTTCAAAATGACGGGCGTTTGTCCTATCCTTGCTTATTACAAGACACTTTTGGCCGGTACCGACTTAATGATAATTTTGAATGATTGTAATCAGTGCGGAACGAGTCAAGTTTGACTTGTACGGGTTTATTCTTCTATTAGACAGAATATGAAATGAGATGCATTAATGTAGGGTATGACTCTTTCACACGAACTGGATTTCGTTACGAAATCGCCACCGCACCAGACAAAGACAACCTATTTTCTAACGCCGCACCAAACGAAAGTCTAATACGAGCCAAAATAAGCTTGTAGCGCACTCAACGTGTTAGAAACTTGCAAATCACATTTTCGGACTGAAACTTCCCACAGCGTTAAATATTCCAAGTTATACTTTTATGAGTCATGTCAAAACGCGGTCAGTGCGTGACGCGACCTGGCTGCGAGAACACTCATCCTGATGAAGAAGTCCCGAAGAGTTCGAAAAATGTCGCCCTTAACCCATTCAGGGCCCATGACGACACATAATGCGTCAGACCGTCGTAGTCGCTTTCCGCTACATACGAGGAAAACCACGGGATCGGCTACGAGCGTAGCGCGTAGCGATTCTGGGCAATGAATGTGTTAATGACATTTAACGCATGAGTTTAATCGTGTAATTATAACTATTCCAGTATAATATGCTGCGACGTGTCAACTAAAATGCCTATCTACAATTCATTTATGAACATTCTCAGACACCCGACTGCTTAAATAAATATGTATTTACCCTTTTGTCACTCCAGCAATTAAACAAACCTTACAACACCCCATCACTCCAGAATCTATCACGCCGTTACAGAGAGACTCAATTGAATAAATCCGTGTATTTTTAATGTGTTGCGGTGGTATTGCCGCTCCTCAGTCTTATACGTTCCGTGGACTGTTCTTAAACTCATCCATGTATTCAAAACACAGGGCCAATATCAAGTTAGTTCTACGTCATTGTTAAACGCCATCCAATCGTTACGTTACGTTTGTCGCGCTTTGTTGATGGCAAACAAACAAGCAATTTGGACAAAATTGAACACTGGTTTTGGATACAGTGTTATTGAGTCGCTCTAGATTGGAGCCTGTAGTTCGAAAACAACAAACAAGCAAACTTTTGGGTCAGTTAGACTATAGACTTGGTTATTGAAAATGGAATGAATAAATGCCGGTCAAGCGCGAGTGGGTCTCGCAACGTTTCAGTTTTAAAAATTGTAACTACTTATAATATAAAACTGACCAACAATATCACGTTTGTAAAAAAATAATAGTACATTACTGCAGAGGCCGGGAAAATAGGGTTTGCCGGACATGTAGTATATAGGATAGGAGTACGAGAAAATAATAATCGTAATTTCCTGCTAACCAAAGGTTGTCTGGAACATATCGCTCTATAGCTATAAGATTGCCTGAGACTACCTGTTATACTGCATTTGTTTGTTTTGGTGTTAACTATAAAGAATATTATTATTATTAGGTACGAGGCTGCCAATCCATTTTCACTAAGTGTCACAAAAGCACTAAGTATACGTACGCCGGGTACTATACTTAGTGCTTTTGTCAAACATGCAATTACTTAAATAAAACCAAAACTCCAAGTTTTTTTAATGGCTGTGTTGGGACACAAATTGATACGGAAACAAGAGAAGGTCGTTTTGCAGGCCTAACCTCCATATTTTTATGAAATGCCATTACGGATCTCTCTTCTCGCCATGCCCGAAACGTTATACTTCGAAGCCTATAAAGAACACACCGTTAATATTTTAGAATCAGAATCAGAATACTTTACTTGTTCATTGTAAGTTAGAGAAAAATATATTTGGTCCTATAGTTAGTAAAAGAGAAGTTCCGTCGTGTGCGTGTTTGCACAGAATATCTCGAGACCTCTGATAGAAATATAAGCCTAAGTTTGTTTTAAAATAAGTTGATTTATTAACTTTAAATACTTACGGGTTTCATAGTTAAAAAAAAAAAAAAAAAAAAAAAAAAAATCTTAGGAGATTTAGACCTAGGAACGAAATACGAAGTACAATCCGCTATGCATTGTCAAGGCGAGAAGAGTTAAAAGTTTTGTATAGACACTTTACAAATTAATTAATCATGTTAAACTTCTGTCGATTATGATTTAAATAAAATAAGGCTAAACTTTAGAATCGTAATAAGCCTGCTTAAATAATTAAGTTGAAAAACCTCCGACATTTTTATTGCAAATTTCAATATCCCTAAGCCAGCTAAACCGATTTTATTGAAACGTCCATCTTAATCACGCATTAAAATCTGTCCATTCGTTTAGGAGCAACGATGCCACAGACAGACACAGATAGGTACACAGACACGTTAATTATAACAATCTTTTTCGTCGGGGGTTAAATATGAGCTTCTCTTCTTCTTATTTAAGAGCTAAGCTCTTGTCGGTGTAGCTCGAAATAGGCCCTTCATCTACTCCGATCCCACGCAACTTCTTTAGCATCTCGATACGACCTAACATCAACTCTATTTTTGAGATGTTCTATTTATGTAATTTATTCTAGGTTTTCCTCGTCCTCGCTGAGATCTTTCCTTCCATTAAAATTGAGTATAAAGAAAAAAAAAACATTTATTCACTACACAAGACACACAGAGACAAAGGGATTAGAAATACAATACAATTGACACATATTGTGTGTGTCTTCGCGGCAGTGAATCGGTCGCTGTCTCAGCATTATGCCGAGGTGTCAGACAGCATCCCACGTGACCCACGGAACGCAACACAACATACTACGTACGTAATAAAAACGTATACAAACATAATAAATAAATTATGAATATAATAAATTTGTTAAATACGTAACACTAGCACAATGGGATAAGAAACACAAAGTAAAAAACGCGAAACGGTTGGGATGTTTAAAAAGGGTCTGGATGGGTTAGGGTTGGGATTTTTGTAGCGTCAACAAAAAGCCCTTAAGCTGGCGCCTAAAGGTATACCTACTGCTAGACGCTCCTTGGATAGCTGAAGGGAGATCATTTCCAACACTTGGACGCCGCGAACCTAAAGCTACCTCGAAACGCGGCGGTCCGATGCTTTGGCACCAGAATCATCACCTTAGACCTACGCACACCCTTACGCCATACAAGTCTACTCAGCAAATATGCTGGGACCCCAGATCGCACTATGCCAAAGAGAAGAGTGGCGAGGTGAAGCCGTCTGCGTGCAGGCATGTTCACCAGACCAGCGGCGTTCAAGTAGGGTAGTGATATGGGAGCGGGATGGGACTCGGAAACAGAAACGAATGACCACAGAGTATGAAGTTGTCAGGTCGTATGAGGTGCCCCATTATCTTTCCTCTTCTATTTTCCAAGTTTCTTACAAACTCCCTGGTTTTCCCCACTTTATTCAACACTTCTTCATTGGTTAATATCAAATATGAGCTTAAAACGTGTATAATAAAATTGAGCCTCAAATATACTTGACACGCACACATTACTCACAATGAGGTGTTTAAAGTGTGTCATTATGCAGTGACGCGTTGCTGGTGAATTAACCCTGTAAACACAACAGTGCATGTTGGCGCGCTTCACTGATATAAAATGAGGAATTAATACCAGGGTAAATTAAGCCACTTGGGTATTTATCTTACAGTAAGAACACCTTGGAAATTGCGGTAGTAATGCAGTATAAAACATCGTAGGCTAGGTAATCATACCCTACTAACTTTATTTCCAAGACTAGCTACTGCCCGCTACTCCGTCCGCGTGGGACTGTTTTAAATCGTAGCTCCATACAAACTTTCATCCCTCATTTCATTTTTTAGGGGATGATTTCCGGGATAAAAACTATTCTATGGCCTTCCCCAGGACTAATTATCTCTATACCAAATTTCACCCGTACAAACTTTGCACCCCTATTTAACCAATTTAGCGGTTGGTTTTTCCTAAACCCTAAATATTATTTTCTTGTATTGTAATAAGGAGTCCGTACACAAAGTTTCAACCCTCTTTTTACCCCCTTGAGGGTGGAATTTTCTTTCTAGGTTCAACGGTTTGGGCTGGGCGTTGATTTAAGTGAGTGAGTCATTCAGTCAGGACTTTTACGTTACGTCATGGCGACCTCTGTAGTCTAGTTGGTAGTGACCCTGCCTACGAAGCCGGAGGTCCCGGGCAAAGAGAATATGACCACTACGTTCTAAGAGACGGGACTTCGAACAAAGTTTTGGATGACAGTGACATTGTCATTTGATTTTGACATGATAACTCAATTGAGTTTAGCTACTTTGCCATACCATATTAAAAAGTCCAATACGGAAGTAAGTCGTACCAACATAATGGCACGAAAGGGATTAGGGATGTAGTACTTAACATTATCGATGTCGATAATATTAGTACGCAACGTTATCGATATCGATATATTATGATCAGAGGACGGAATTCTCGTGGCACTTTCGAGCTGTCATAGGGACTTCTCATTTATAGACTTCCGATATTCATATTATATCGATACATTATATAACACAACATATTAAAGAAGATTTAAAGTAAGGTAAACAACAAGCGGTCTTATCGCTAAATATATATGCAACCAAACGAAAAGAATGAAAAGTTAACATTGTCACATTTAATCAGTTCAGTTCAGTGTTTTATCAATTTCATGTTCAAAGTCTGTTTTAGTGCTACCAAGTGTTACAACATTAGTTTCTCTATAAAAGAAATAGATAGTCATGATTTTTTTTCAAATTATCTGGTTTTAAATTACTTCTTTTACAGTCAAATGTATCGATATAATATGAATTTCGGAAGTCGATAAATGAGAAGTCCCTATGACAGCTCGAAAGTGCCACGAGAATTCCGGCCTCTGATTATGATGGTCAGCTCCACTGCATGAAGAGCAAATTATTGTACTATATCGACACTAACAAAATAATAAAAGGATAACAAATGATTTATGTCAGTTTATTTCACACCCATTTAGAAATTATAAAATTATTTAGGAGCAGGTATATTTATGTTTACAAAATTTCACCAATTTTTCCATACCGTCTCTTTGAACTTCGCAAGCAGTCCCAATGTATTTCCATAATTCTTCTTGTTATAAGACAGCTCCCGCTTATATTATCCAAGTGCCGATTTCGTTAATTTCGTTATGGGTTACATTAACATTATAAGTTAAACAAACTTGTATGTACTTAGGTAGGTAGGTACCTAAAGTTCTTGGTATCTATTATGCTGGCTTTGAACTGGTTGATGACGAGAATCTTATACATAATATGTTTATACATTTGAAAATAATTAAGTACCTAAGTGTTTTAAATGTATTCGTCAAAAGCATTGGTTGTTTGACACACAAATGTTTTCTCCTGAAGTTACAATATCCATGGTAACCATCCAAATGCCACAATGACAGAATGACAGAAAGAGAAAGAACGGAAGTAAGAGATAGCATGTGTCCGCCATGGTAGAAGCACAGATAGAAAACTTGTAACTTGTTCGGAAACTTGTCAGATTTGATCTGAATGTGAGCAAATGGATGTAATTCTTCTTTTTGTTCCTAGTTGCGTGACACTGGTCCCGGGTTCGAATACCGGTAAGGGCATTTATTTATGTGATGAGCACGAATATTTGTTCCCGAGTCATGGATGTTCCTATGTATTTAAGTATTTATTTATCTATATAAGTATGTATATCGTCGTCTAGTATCCATAGTACAAGCTTTGCTTAGTTTGGGACTAGGTCGATACGTGTAAGATTGTCCCCGAATATTTATTTATTCTTATTTATTATATTTGACACAAAGCTGGATCCACCTTTCTTAAGAGTGGTTACAGCACCATAAAATATAATTCGGAAATATACACTTTTTATCCAAATATAGGTTATGATATAAGTATATTGCCACATATAAGTTTTCTTCTTTTTTCTTTTAATATATTTTGGAATGAACTTGTAAATGTAAAAATTGCTACGCCCTCCCAGGGCACATATGAAACAAATGTACCTATTATAATATAAGACCTGTATAACTATGGACGCAATAAAAATATGATATGAAAGAAATGAATATAAGTATAAATAAATATTTACCCCTAGCGCTTTATTTTGACAAACAGTTTTTATCAACCATTGTGTCAAAAGATATTGACCAACAATATTATAGGGTACTTGCGTCATGTTAAAATTAATAATGTAGTGTTGATAAATGGATATTAAGCCATCAATATATTGTAACAAAGTATTAATTACAAAATATAATTAATATCGCCATTCACCGAGGAAACGTAGCCAGCCTTATGGGCACCCTACCGCAGAGCGCCGACCTGTGGTGTTATATTGTAGGCAATTTGTAAAGATGTAATTTTTAGTTGTAACTTTATTTCTGTAGTAGTTTTTAAGTTATGTGTTCGTTATGTTTTGAGGTGTGCAATAAAGATTTATTGATAGATTAAATATCATAATGAAGATATGGACCTTGAAAGTTTAGAAAAATATGCATTTTATTTGACCAAGAGTAGAAAAGCTAGTAATAAAATCCTAACGCTTTTATAGACACTTTGTGTGACAACTATGGACCTAAAGGCAGTATTTCACGACCAATACAGCAATTTGCTTGATTTCCCATACAACGATTAGCAAAAATTGTAAAGTGTGACCTCATACTTTTACGTTAATTAGTATGAAGCGTTTCGGCTGCCGCCCGCCAGCGAGGTCCCTCTTTTACTATTTCTTTTGGGTATTTATGTTCTTTAATTATAGTTACTTCCTTACAAACTTTTGTTCCTCTCCAAAAATTGGTTCGAATGGCATCGTAAATAAATCTGAGGTCACAAGCCTTTCACGCGAAGTTTGTTTCAGGCGGCTGACGTCGGTGGATCGATTGCCATCCACTCTTTTGGAGCCTATTTCGGGTTGGGCGTGAGTCTGGCCCTAAAGTCCAAGAAGGTGGAAGGGCAAGCTGCGAAAAATGAGCTCAACGGACCTAACTACGTAACTGACGTCACTGCCATGATAGGTGAATGTTAAAGAGCGTGCGACGCACTTTATTTTCTTGTCGTCAGCGTTGTATTGAACGTGGTGATTACCGTTTAAGGGTTAGCAGGACGCTTGACTCTCCATACAAACGTACTTTGGTTCTCATTTTAAAACGACATGCTAGAATAACATGAGACTGTATACACAATGGGGTCTGCCATATTGAGATATACTAGGCTAAACTTAGGTCAAAACCTAGTTTCCGTTGCTAGAAATTAAAGTAGAAAAACCGGCCGAGTGCGAGTCGGACTCGCGCACGAAGGGTTCCGTACCATTATCTATAAAAACAGTAAAAAAAAAAAGTTTTTTGTATGGGAGGCCTCCTTAAATATTTATTTTATTTTCTTTTTAGTATTTGTTGTTATAGCGGCAACAAAAATACATAATTTGTGAAAATTTCAACTGTCTAGCTATACCGGTTCTTGAGATACAGCCTGGTAACAGACAGACGGACGGACAGCGAAGTCTTAGTAATAGGGTCCCGTTTTTACCCTTTGAACCCTAAAAAAATGGAGCGAGTTCAACGTTTTTATAGCTACTTAAGTATCTAAATGTTTTTTTTTTTCTAGTAAGAATATTTTTGTTTTTAATTAGGGTTCCGTACCCAAAGTGTAAAACGGGATTCTATTGCTACGGTAGGTACGGTGGTATTCAAGTCGTACCGATGACTTTTTCGGAACTTATATACGGAATATTTACCGTTAGCTCTGGGTCGGAAGGTCAGATAAATGGCAGTCGTTATTGTAGAACTAGTGCCTATGCCAAATCTTGGGATTAGCTGTCACAGTGGACCCCGGGCTGCTTTAGGGCACAACCGGGAATAACGCTAGGAAAATGATGATGATATTCATTATTTACGGAAACCGAAATGCGTCTGTGATATCGTAGCTCCAATATTATCATCACCATATCAACCGAAAGACGTCCACTACTGGGCTGGACATAGGCTTCCCCCAAGGTACTCTTAGTAGTAGGCCTAACATAGATGAACTGATTTGAGGTTGATTTCTTATCGAATTTTTGGTCTGTCAAGATGGTTCTTAGGTTATGTTATTTATATCGGGGTTATTTTCAATTTGTCATTATTGTCGAATCGACAAAATCAGAAAAAGTTACGTGTTCCGATTTCCCTGACTGTGTCTATAATTATAATAATCACGTTTTACAGGTTCAATATTCCTGTACATTTACTGGCCCTCCTTCAACTCTGCTCTCACGGGGACCGACGAAGAATACCAAAGAGCTGTCACCAATACATACCTGTCCCTGGCATCATGCACTGTAAGTAAACCATCTCCCTTATTCCACATCACATCACATCTTATTTATTGTTAATATAATTTACTTTAAAAACAAAATTTTAACCGACTTCATTTCAGTACTCTCCATGAACAATTCAACTCCTCTTGAACAATTCCACATTTCCTTTCCACATTACTGCTTTCCGAGGGCAATTGCGTTGACTATTATAGAAAAAACCCAACTCGCTATACGTGGGCCGATAATATTTGAAAAGTTCAATCGATCCTCAAGGATCTCAGGATCACCCTTCTTTAGTTGCTGCTTAAACGAAATCATATCAGAATATGTGACGTTTGACATCGTGACGTGTTACATCATTTATATAATTTACATAAGTCAACTATGGACCCTTCACTCGCTCACTCTCTTATGGTTTTACTTCACCAAAGTGGTTTCCGAGTGTAAATACACGAGTTATTACAGAAAATACTGAAATCACTACACGCGTGCCTTATAAAATGTAAGAGTTTACTCAATTCCTCATAGATCCTATCATGCAACGCTTTTAAAAACAATGGCACTAATCTGAAAGTAAATACTTTCTTACTAGAAATAATGGCCGTATTCACAAACGTTCAACAAACCTATTTTAGGCTAAAATAGGTACGTGACACGTGGGTTATTAAATGGCCTTTGCAATTCATATTGTTTCTAACCACAATACCAAAGGCTCTCAAAGCAACATTCAAATGAATTTAAAAAATCAATTTCCTAAACAACAAAAGTGCCGATTCAATGCTATTTTCTGTTTCCGTGTTGGCAAATTTTGTCTCGGATTAACATTTTCCCAAAATACATCCCTTAATTAACGTAAAAGCTCACTCAACTTCAGTAATTAGTAAAAGCTATTTCAATGGAATTAATTTTTGGTACCAATTTGTGATCAGTGCTCTGACGGTCAGCTGATGTAATTATAACTTGTACATACATTTACTGAAGTGGAGCTGCTTACAGCTTGGAGATTGAGTTAGTTTGATACCTTCACTGAACGCTTAATGTAAGCTGAGTTTCATTATTCTAGAGCAGGTCTATTTGAGGAAACTATTGAGTAAAAATAAGTTTTATATTTATTCTGCGCGGTTGCTTTCATGCGCATTTCATCCTAAAAGTTAGATAGGGCACGGGGCCTCAGCAAAAGGGCAGACACACAATGAAAAGAATTGATTGAGAGAGGTGCTGCAAGGTTATCACGAGAAGGCGCGCTAGCAGTATCGCGGCGAGATAGATTTGAGATTTTTTTTGTTTTATTACTAGTGTCCTAATTAGAAAGAGACGGATAATATATCTCGCTACGACATAGCTCGCGCGCTGTCTTGTAATAACCGTCCAGATGACGAAGTGATCCGAACTGTCTGGACCCGAACTGGAGACAGATGATTCGAACACATACTTCACCTAAGTCAAGGATTAGAACGAAGAATCCATAAGATAATTATGGTTCAGCATTTAACCAATAGCAATGACGCGTAGTTTCAGTGTCCGAGAGGCAACCACATGGCACGCGGTATCTGAGCTCTCGAAGCATTGTGGAACTGCCCTGTGCAACCCAAACTGAGCCAACTTGGACTGGGGCGGAAATTATATAAACAGCGGTCACACTTTCAGGCAACGCCCGTTTCAATCGGCTGCCTCGCGACAAAAAAAAATGATATACTTTTTCTATTTCTGGTCCAGTCCAGGTTGGCTCAGTTCAGGTTGCATAGGGCGGTTCCACAACACTTCGGGAGCTCAAATACAGCGAGCCATCCGGTTGCCTCTTGGACATTGCAACTACGCGTCCTTGTTCTGAATAATATGAGTGATTGTAGCTTTAAAGCGGACAACGGTCAGTCTCCACTTTTGTGGTTGGGGGGTATTAACGCGACAGTATATGAAAATGTTTAGTCCCGTAAATTAGACGCATGCACAAATCTGAAGAATTATCGAAAAATGCTACCACTCTCTACGGCGTAGCACACGTAGCATTACTTGCTTTTCAGTGGCTGTTCTTTCCTACGATATAAATTATTGGAGAAACGTTGTACCCAATTCCTGCTCTATCAGACAACCGTCTCTATTCCAGGTGGTCACCTTCATCCTATCCTCGCTCCTGAGCCACGACCAGGGCAAGTTCGACATGGTCCACATTCAGAACTCAACGCTCGCCGGTGGCGTGGCCGTGGGATCCGTGTGCAACATGCACGTACAGGCTGGAGGCGCCATTCTGATCGGCATTGGGGCTGCCTTCATCAGCGTTATGGGGTACAAGTTCTTGACGGTAAGGTTATTTCACTTTTTTTGAAGTGAAGACTTCTTTAGCGGCGCTGAGCACTTTTTGGAATGGGGAAAAATTGTTAAATACGCGACAGAGTTTTGTGACGTAAGATGTGAAGGAGGTCACTTTTTGCTGCTAGCCGATTCGACTTCATTCAAAACTGAACGCTATTCGTAAGAGTATAAAGCCGTTAAACCCTTTTTGCAATAGCATATTCTGCAAATAGATTTGTAATAATACCAACGCGTCCTTCACCGTTTTGCTATTGAGAAAATTCGAATAGTTCGAATTTGGGCGTTATTCCTAAAGAGATAAAGCTTAGAAAAATATTTATCAACGGCAAAAACAAATTGATATTTTGGTCGCCACCGTGACCGCCATCTGCTGTTCTTGCAAATCCGAATAGTTCGAATTTAGACGTTATTCCTACAGAGATAAAGCTTTGAAAAATATATGGCAATGGCAAAAACAAATTGGTATTGTGTTTGACGCCGCTCGACGGCGCACCGGACCCCGGCACCGTTGCGCCGCGGCGGCGCATTGGGCCCGTCGCACCCAACGCGCCCGCGGGCCGTCCGCCTAAATAATTGATAATTGTTTATAAATTTGCGTCAAATTCATTTTTAGGGTGACACCGTAAGATGTCACGTGACCTGATCGAAAAACTGTTACAATGTTATTGAGTTTTCACTTCTGCCGGCACTCCCGGAGTGCAACCCGGTCTTTTTTTTATCAGCGGTACTCACTAGCACTAGCGCACAACTGATGCCGCGACGCGAGACGGGAATCCACTTCTTTCTGATTTTGTGTCAGATAGGAGCCGTGCACACACTGTCGGCACGACTTACCAGAAAGTTGTGGTACCTGACTACAAAACAGTAATTAAGTAATATATTTGTTGAAACATTGTTATGTTTCATAGTTCAATGTGAAAAACACAATTTTAGTGTACCATTGATACAAGGATCTAAGCATAAAATGGACCGCCGGTAGACCGTTAATCCAAAATCACCTAGTATATTTTTGAATGCTAAAATATGGCTAAATGTGTGCTCATTGAATTCATTTGTTTTATAAGATCTATTGTCAACCACATTTATTGCAAATAAAGACCTACTATACTATACCTACTATGATTCTTGGCCACATACGCTATCCGTGTTTTAATTTTTCTTTGTGCTTTCATCGTTGTATCAATGGTATATTCGTTCACAGTATCCCAAAAAACTCTTTTCAAACGAATGAAAATGTGGCAGACAATGCACCCTGGGAGCAGCGAGAAAATTCCCCAAACTAGTTTATGCATTCATGTGTGCATACGGATAATAGGAATGTCGTGTATTGTTGGTCACTATCAACATCAAACTACGCAAACGTACTTTTCTCAAACGTGCTATGAAATATTGACGTTTTTTTCCTTATTCCTTGTGTCATAGGCTCCATAATAGAATTTCATGCAAAACTTGAGGATTAGGACTACAAAGCGATCTTCTTTTGTTTCAATATCAATTTGAAACAAAACATGATGGCGTTTACCCATTAACAAAAATAATAATTTTTATTTTACCTTTTATTAAATATAGTACAAACCTAGCCTAAAGGTGGTTTTCCACCGGATGAGCGCGGATTGAATTGATTTTTTATTTGCACGCTAAATTGAACCGTACTGCTGTACTGTTAGAGTGCAAATCACACTGAAGATTATTTTCAAGCGCTTGACATCGCGGGAAAATTTCTTCAGTATAATGTGCATTCTAATAGTACGGCAATACGTTTGAATTCAATCCGCGCTCATCCGGTGGAAAACCACCTTAAGACTAAAATATGTATATAGAGAATAATAATAACAAATGTTTATTATCTTTTAAATGCTTGAAGCTAGTCACAAAGTCAAACCACAGTGCATATTGTTGGCGGACAACTCGCACTGTGGTTTGCATAAAATCATGAGTTTTTAACCGACTTCAAAAAAAAGAGGTTTTTTTTTTCAATGTTTGTTACCTCAGACAGAACTCAGTCATATGAGCCGATTCGTACAATTTCAAATCGTATAATTCATTACCCAGTTAAATTGTTAATTTAGACAACGAACTTTTATTTAACAAAGTAAAAAACGGCCAAGTGCGTGTCGGACCACGCACAACCAAGGGTTCCGTGCCTATTAAAAAGGTCGTGTCGTTACTGAAATCATATGGCACTTAAGTCCTTTTCTTTAAGGAAGGCAGTTTTTTTTAAATATCCCAAAAACTTTTGGACCGATCGTGTTCAAAACAATTTTCGCTGAAAGAATTTAATAAGCCATGTTCATGATTTTTTTCATATTTTTAAAATACACGGTTCAAAAATTAGAGGGGGGGGGACACACAATTTTAGTGGCGACTGTATTCACTTAATAAAAAAAAATGCTGACAAACCTTATATTATTTATTTTGAAACGTTTGATGTGCCACACGTGGACTTGCAATGAAAAATTTTTTTTTGTTTTTCAGTTTTAACTATGTGGTGCACCCACTAAATTTTTTTTTTTTTGTAATTTAATCGAAATACGATGTATTGGCTAACAAAATACACCTATCCTCAAAATTGTATTCAACTACACGTTATAGTTTTCGAGTAAAATGCCTGTGACATACGGACGGACAGACAGACAGACAGACATGACGATCTTTAACTTTCATAAGGAACAGAAAACATTTGACTGGTACTCAAGTCAGCTTTTACTATCAGTAATATTGGAGTGCCACAAGGTAGCGTGTTATGTATTGTTTGCAGACGACGCAACAATCCTTTTTTCCAGTGATAGATCGAGTGTTGCTCAAATGGAGATGAACATTAATGACACAAACTGGCTAAAAACAATTAATCTTAGAGTAAACTTGGATAAGACAAAACTTATACACTTCAGGAACTATAAAACACCTCCGATACATTTGAACATTACAGAGAATGGGACGTTAGTTGAAGAAATCAGCAGTACATCATTGCTAGGAGTGACTATTGATACTTTTCTAAACTGGAAGTCACATTTTGCGAAAGTTAATAAGATTATTTCTAGACAGTGTTTATGCGCTATCAATCCTTGCAGGAACTTGCTCGGAAGCTGTTGCTAAAGGCTCCTACTACGGAAATGTGTTTCCGCTACTTTCCTATGGTATCATCTTTTGGGAAAATTCTGTAGACGTCCAGAGTACATTCCTGCTTCAAAAGAGATGTTTGCGTACGATATATCGAATGCCCTCTGATGAATCCTTACGCAATGTGTTTAAAGAAAAGTGTTTTTCACACTGTCACGGTGATATATATCCTGGAACTTTGCTCCATTATCAAAAATAATACAGCGTATTTCAGTAAAAAATCAGGGAAAAAAATAACCTTAGAACACAATACAAAAACGATCTGCTGTGTCCAAAAGACAAAAATTGAATGTATTACAAAAGCGCTTTCCATACCGCTATACGTGTCTTCAATGCACTACCAGGAGAAATTAAATGTTTAGATAGTAATCGATTTAGGTGTAAGTTAAAATCGTGGCTCATAGAACATGTTTTTTACAATTTAAATGAGTATTTTATGAAATAGGACAGATTGAACTAGTTGGAATTTAGTAAAAAAATTGTATGCTCGAAATGGGCGACTGTTGGTTCCTGTCAATTTATTTAACAGATTACAATAAATAAATAGTTTACTTTACTTTACTTTTACGAATCCATAAGGGTTCCGTTTTTTGCCATTTGGCTACGGAACCCTAAAAATAGCTTATACAAAATGCCTTTTACGAAGTTTCTGAATTTCACCAGGTAAACACACGAAATTGTATCTAAAATTATCAAATATTTGTCATTTAATTTTTATTTCTTTAATTATAATTTTGTGGAATGATTATAGTAATCTGTGCACTAATGAATGAAAATAAATTAAAATAATTAAAAAAAAAATATTTTGACGTAATATTATTGCAGTATTATCAATCAATGAGTATGAGTATAAGTATTTATATTTATTGATAAAAAACATAGATACTACAGAGTGTAAATAAAGTACAATACTAAAACTACTATTAAATTAAAATAACTAAAACTAAACCTTAAAATTAGAAAAAGTAATTGAAATAGTAACTAATTATATAAAAGACCTGGGCCTCTTGGCAGGGTGCCCATCACGCATGCAGCATTCCCGCGCTGTACTGCGATTGTGATTCTTTGCGCGAGAAAACTGCTGGCGCGTGGGTCGCCTGTTGCCTCTCTCAACCTTTTGCTGAGCTCCCTGTGGAGTTCCAGCGCACCCATACCCCAAGGACCTAGTGTCTCGACGCCGAAAGCGAATAACTGATATTGGACGCCGAGACAGCTGTATTTTGAGACCTTGAGGCGTTCTCGAGCATCTGCCGCCGCCTCCGCACGTTTGGTAGTTGCTGGTAGGTAGGACGCCGCCAGGGTGTCAGTACAGGTGGCGTCCCACACCAGCGCACGGCCCGTCTTCCAGGGTATCAACGACATTCCATCAGGGCGCTTGCCATCGCTCCGCACAATCTGGGGCTCCAGAGCAGCATGAACGTTGGCACTGACGAGCGCCCTTCTGAGAATGTCGTTGAGAGTGGCGTGGCGGGACAGGAGGCCGACGCCCGAGGAGCAGGAGAGGCCATGGTGGCCGAATCGGTCCACTGGAGCCCCACACGAAACACAGTTGTGACCTGTGCAGATCCCAGCTCCCAGCCGGAGACCGACAGCTATGCGTAGAGTGTCTGGGTCGATAAAAGTGCCAGTGATGGGCGAGGGATATGCATGGAGCCAGTAACCAGATTCTGGCTTACACACAGCTAACAGCCTGGCCCGGTCCCTGCATGTTAAGGGCTCTATTAATTTTTGTAAGGTGGCGACGGAGGCTATTGTTTCCCAGGCCCTTTGCCTATGTGGTTTGGACGGGAGATGTGGACTCGGCCCAGCTAGCCAGGCATTCGTGGCCTCGTTCAAACATGCAATTTCGCAGTTAACGCCCGCTGGGGCTTTAAGTATTCTACCTGCGAGATCTAGCGTGCTGTGAATTGAAGACAGGAATGCCGGCAAAGCCACACTTGAAATTTTGCGGGTTCCCAAGCCGCTGTTCTTTATTGGTAAAGCGGCTTGGGTCCATACCTGTTCGCTGAAGTGAATGTTTAGGAAGTTTTCAATTTGGTATTTTATTAGACTGTCAATAGGTGTGATCAAATGGGGGAATTTCCAAATTGGGCAACAGCGAAACAGGTAAGTGAATTTTGGGACAAATAGACAGAATTTTAAAATAAATAAAGCTGAGTGGCTACAAATTTTGACAAGGCGCTCCGAATACTTGCTGAATTTTGTTGTTGATTTATTTAACAGAAGGACGGCCTCCTCGAAAATTGGGGAGCCGAGGAGGTGCAGACAGTCCTTCGATACTATTTTATGTTAAGAGCAACATTGTTAAAATTTTGAGCGATTTGGGAAGCGGTTAGTGGATTTACTTTGTCCGCAATATATAATTCAGATTTGTCGTATTTTAATTCTAAACCGATGCGATTGATAGACCAGCGGTTGAACAAAAATGGGTTATTACAACATTAAAGTTTTTTCTTTTTTGATATGTCGTTGGAGACATGTTAAATAATACTTATGTAAAAAGTTAGAAAATTTTAGTTGGAGCTTTCGGCTATATTGAAATATTTTAGTTTTTGCCAATAACTATGTCAATATAGAATTAGAGTTACAAAAAACTGTAACATATCCAATAACACTTTAATTTATATACGATATTCTGTTTTTAGAAATCTGGGACTTCTGCATCCTGGTGAACGTAAAAATGCAAATAATTTTGTAAATAAAGAATTAGAGTAGCTGATATTGCAAAGTTACGATATTGTCGATCCACTTAACATATTGGAAAAAAGTTAGAAATGTAGACAATCGGCTTGTCTAGATATTGATTTCCGGTTAAACAGTATAGCCAATATTGAATTAAAGTTTGTAGAGTTAATAGTAAACGATCATGACAATGATATCAGTTACCAAACAAAAGTTAAGAAAAATAAACTTACGGCGACACTAAATATTGATACCTAAGTACTCCGTGCGTAAATGAATACATTTAAAAAGCGCGGCATGTATGCGCGCGCCGCGCTGTGCGCTGTGGCAGCAGGCAGCGATCAACGCAACGGTAGAGGGGTGCCCTTGATTGCGTCCACGATCCATAAAAAAATCCACAAAGAATAAATATCAATGGCAAAACACATGTTATTTTGTTATACGTACGTTAATGGAAATACAAAGAAGAAATGTATCCTTATTTATTACCAACTATACTAGGGATTGCCCGCGGTTTCGTCGAACTGGTTATCGCGTTATACACATAATTTAAAAATATTTTAGGGATCGCCCCTTATACAAATGACCACTCTTCCATGTTTGTTACTCCTTTAAGCCAGCTGCATAAATATCTACTAACAAATAACCTACATGTATTTTTTTGCGACGTGGTCAGCAAGTAAGCTATAGTTAAACTCAATTTACCTTAGATGAAATTGTATATTTAGGATGTAGGGTAATTTCACCGGTTAGCGACCACCTAATTTAGTGTGCCGGTTTGCGACCACTCGGGAGTAATGGTGAACCGAGAGGATATTTTCTCGTTTTTTAAGTAGATTCCTGCCTAATATCTGCTTTAAAAATTGCGTACCTACCGAGGCATTTTTACAGCCTGTTTAAATGTTATTATATCTTTAATTGAAAAAAAAAAACCTTTTCCTGAAGGTGGTCGTTAACCGAAGTTGGTCACGTAACCGGCGTAATGACCGTATAATATGGTGGGGTAAGTATAATACATGACGGCGAATAGGACTGGACAAGATATGACAATAGGAACCAGGATAAACAGAAATAATAAAAATAGTTGTGAATAGCTCGTATATTTTTATTACAATAACAGTCAAAAAAATTAATTGTAACTTTTTTCACATTATAATATAACTGACAGCGAACTTTTATTAATACAGTATAATCTCGATTATTCGAAGTGTCAAAGAATAAAATTTTCAGTCGAAATATTATAAATTTTCGACGTTAAGTCCTTTATAAAGTAGGTACTTATTGTTTTATATTAAAGTCAGTATGGATGGCTAACACAATAGTAAAAAAATACAAAAAATACAACCATTTACGACAACATTATAATAAAATTGCAAGTAGGTATTGTATAAGTATTAATCATTCATATTTGTTTACACCTAATGACAATTCTAAGTGAACTTCTGCGACTTCTCATTATTCTGTGCAGCTTTTTTCACAAAATAGCTAAAATAATTAAAAGACGGAACTTTTTTTTTCATTATTATTAAAATTCAACTCTTATTTTTACAGTCTAATCTCGATTCTTCGTAGTCCAATAGAATAAAGTCTTCAATTCTAATCTTACAACTTTCTAGTAGTAAGGGTGACTGAGCTAAGCCGCAGACGGACATACGGACATGGCGAAACTATAAGGGTTCCTTGTTGCCTACGCAAACCTGAAAAGGCTACTGGCGATTTTTTTTTATTCTGATCGAAAAAACACCGCACACCTAGTATGGAATAAAAGAACTGAATATTTTAAATAAAAAAAACTATTTTGTGTATTTAAGTATGTTTAAAAATAATGAAGGTGCAAAAACTTTTTAAGTAAGGATTAGTTTTTCAATAAAATATATTTTCAAGTTGTTTTTGAAACGATTCTTATGACATACATTATTTTCATTTCAATCTGACCACTTTTTTTTTTCTCCATACATTTTACTATACAGCTCAAATCTGGGTCACCATTCACATTTCTTTAGCTCAAAATGTAAAGGTACTCACTTTTTTTGAAATAATACACATTAATACGCAAAATAGTTTTTTCAACAAAATTTTCAACTTTTTTTTCATCCTAGGGAGCGTTGTCCTTTAGAACTTCGTTAGCAGACGTTTCTGCTTAGTAAACCTTTAATTGTCTCGAATATTCCTAACAAGTAGGGTAAATCGTCAATAACTGGCCACCTCATACTATCTACATATATCTATTCTATTATACGTGAATAGAGTTAATTTTTAGTATGAGGGGGCCGATTATTCAAGGGTGGCCAGTTATTGGAGATTTACCTTACTACAAATAATATACATACATACATACAAATGTACATCACGCCCATTTCCCGGAGGGATAGGCAGAGATCACGGATTTCCACTTGCTACGATCTTGACAAACCTTTCTTGCTTCATTCACTATCATTACATTCTGCATACAAATAATATTTGTAATCAAACAATATCTTTCTCACTGTTTTGGTTTAAATTATGCTCTACTTTCTAAGTTTTATTTAATCAGGTACTATTAGAGCAGAAACGGCCTATTTTAAATGTTAACGTAAATTGGAATGTTTAATTTAATAACGTTGGGTTGGGTCAATACGCCGCCCCGGTTACGCGACCAGCTTCAGTTAGCGACCACGTGAAAGACAACGTATTTTTTTTTCAATTAAATATACCTAATAAAATGACATTACAACGCACTCTAAATAAACCGTGCCCCGCATGTATTATTTAAAGTAATTATTAAACAGGAATCTATTGAAGAAGTATTTAAGGACCGTAGTATTTGGCGTTCCTTAGTCTCTGCCTACCCCAATTGGATACGGGCGTGAGTATATGTATGTATGTATGTAATCTATTGAAAAAACTGAAAGGATATATTGTCGATTTTTGCGGTAGATTCCTGACACCAATTGAAATGAGTGGTCGCAAACCGGAACCATAAATTAGGTAGTCGCTAACCGGCGATATTACCCTGCAACATGACCCTGGTGTTCGTAACAGCAATCCGTATTCAGGGGAAAACTAACATTGGTTTGCTTGCGGCGAGCAGCTATAGCTGCGTTTAACAACATCTGTGTAGTACATTTATTTATTTCGCTGACAGTGATTCTGACTTGAACAGGGCGTTTGAGTTGACCCTGTTTAAACACTTCGTTGGCAGCTTCGTTGCAAAAAAAAACAAAAGTTTTGAAAATCAAACCATTTCTCATCGTCACTAGGCTGTGCTACTGGTGCCTCCATCTCCATTCTTCTTTTGTGCGCCGATATAGCCTTCGAATCAATGTATAGTAATCTACACAACGACGTTTTTTAATACAGTTGCGAAAAAATAAGAAAAACAACAAGTAAGGAATTCGAAACTTTTATATTATTCATTCTGTAACGTCATTGTAATACAGTTGAAAAATGATGAAGTTCAAAAATCATTGTATTTAGTACAGCTCTATCTTATTTATTTTTTATTGACATAATAATTAATGGTACAGTTTGTACGATTATTGAGTGGGAAAAGTGAAAAGCACTAGTTCGTGAAAATCAACTTTCCGCACGCTAAACAGCTACGTAAAAGTAGCACTTTTTGAGCAAATGTATTAAAAATTGCATCTAATATGTGCACGGTAAACAAACAAATGAATGATTTAAAAGACAACAGCAGCGCTTGCGCGGTAATGCGGGGAGGGCGGGGCGAGGTATCGCTCGCTAGGTCGGCTACGATCGGCCCCCGCGCGCGCCGCCGTTGAAGGGCCAGCGCGGCGTGGTTATGAATTTCGCGCCATTTTAAATAAATTATACTATTATTAATGGAAGCAATACACAGAATTTTCTTACTTTTCATAATATGGTTGCATATATTATTTTATAGTATTAGACTTATTTTTACAGACTCTAATTCAATATTAGATCTTACAGGACAAAAAACGCATATTACTTTTATAGCATGTATCCTATTCTTCTACATTTTTAGCTTTGTCTATTAACTTAAGAAATTAGAGATATTGTTGAGGATTTTTAAACTTTAATTCAATATCGACAAAGTAATAACCTAATTCTGGTTTGACAAAGAAGCTGCGTAAAAAAAGTTCTACAAACTTAATAACATATAGCGTCATACATATTATAAACGATGAAGCTAAAACTTTGCACTTTAATTCAATATTCACAAATTATAAATAAAAATATATAAATACCTAATTTATACCTAACGCTCGTTCTAACTTTTCATCATATATTGCAAATATACTTAAAAATATATCCGATGTCATATAAGCATCACTTTTCCATCTTTAGAATTATCAAAACTTTTAGGGCAAAAATCCGGTCCCACTATGAAGTGCCTTTTAACATGTACCAAATCTGCTAGGACTGGCTGCGCGTCTCCGGCCAAGGTCCCATCGTCGAGGTACCAGAGATTATCGGATTTATTGCCAAACTAAATATCGCTGGACCGAGTGGATCACCCTGCTGACAACCTACGGCCGAAAGAATCTCATTGGATTTATGAACTAGTTTTGAGGGGCATTGGTACCACTGGAGAAGGAAGTTATACGTTTCTGGGACATGTTTTTTAATTTCGTTTAGAAGGGTGTCCCTGTTGACCGAATTAAATGCGTTTTTTACGTCTAATTTTAGAAGAACCTCGCACGAATCACTTTTTACGAAGGTACGTACAGCGTGGACTGCGGCCTCGCAACCTCCACGAGTTCCAAAGCCGACTTGTACGGGTTCAAAGAGGGTCTGTAATTTTGTTCTAGTGAGCCGGACGCATCTTGGCTGCTAAACGTCGGAATGTAGAGCCTACTGCGATGGGGCGTACGCCACCATTCTTTTTTGCCAAGGCAATAAGATTTGTGTATATATTAGGCACGCGTGTAGTGATTTTGGTATTTTCTATTATAACTCGTGTACTTACACCCGGAAATCATAGATCTGGTGGAATGGAATTGATAAGCGGAGTGTAGTGGAATACAGATGACTTACGAAATTCCTCAAATTATGTACTTATAAGTACAAACTCTGATATGATTCCATTGAAATAGCAACTAATGAAGTGCCAAAGGTGATGGATGATCTTGTGGAATCGACGGAAGTCCTCAAATATTATCGGCTCACATACAGCGATTAAATTTTTTTCTCTAATAATCAACGCGTTTGCTCTCGGAAATCAGTTGCGGATGTGGAAATGGTCTCGTGGCTTGGCGGAGTACTAAATTGAAGTCGGTTAAAACTTTAATTTTAAAGTAAATCATCATTTACTATCATTGCATGTTTGGGAGTAGAATAGCATTGAATCCCTATTTCTGCGGCCTCTGTACTAGATAACATAGGTACATGTGGATGTCCCCACCAATGTGCATTAAATAATAACTGTCCAGATCGCCACTAAACCTCGTGTTATACGTTCGTATTTTACATACGTACGTATGTAAAATAGGCATCCTGGTGCTGGTAACTAGCTTGATTTCAGTGCGAGCATGGAGGCTGTTGCTTCAAATCAATTCTCCGATAGAGAATAATGCATATTCATACAGACTCAGTCCCGAACCAAAACGCCTGGCGTTTCAAATTCCACAAAGGATACCTTTACGGAAATTCATATCAAGTTCGAAACTTGAAATATTGGGGCATATTTTTGCTTCGTCAGTATTATAAATTAATTAATTAGGAACGATAAGTTTCTCGTGAAATTTCAAAGAAGCTGATGACATTATATTACGGAACGGTGGACTCTCGAAATCTTCGCCTCCGTAACTTTCCTTTTCAGAGGAATATTGTAAATTCTTTCATCAAGATTTTCAAAGAATTTAGACCACGGACACGGTTCACGTTTGAGTAAACTGCTTTTTGTTTGAAGTTGAACGAGTATACGACACTTCTTAATTCTGTAGATTAATATTTGTTTTGTGCAAATTTTTCAACTGTTTTGTTGAGGAAAATGATTATAGCTTCCGCGTCCCCGTGTACGAACAACGCGTTTGTATTAAACGAATTTTGATCCCCTATTTCTTTTCATGTGCTACATATATATTTTCGTGAAACTTTATTTATATAATGGGCTCTATTCAAAGAACAGGCTTTATTAAAAGAGACTCCTCATCATTATATCAAAACCCATATCTAATATTGTAACGCATCTAATGTTTTAAAAAGGTACAGCATATTATAACGATTCCAGCCATCGACCTACCCATACATACCAACTTCTTAATACAGTAAAAAAAATACGATCACTGAAGCGTCAAATTTCGCCAGCAGTTGCAATCCTATGCGACTAAAAATCAGTGTTTATACTAGATAATAAGGAGGTATTGCTAGTGAAATGCAAGTTTGTATGTCTCTACATATAAACCCTCCATTAGCCCTCAGGTAATCACCACAACTTCTCATCCAATTTAAATAAAATCTGTCGTTCATTAGTAGCTGGTCACATGGGATGGAAATATGCAATTTTTTATCCCGTAGCTAGTTGTTTTAAATACGCGGATAGAGCCGGGCGGGGCGCTAGTCATTGATAAAGTTGAAGGTTGTATTTCGTACACCTGCTCCATATTTAATGAAACAACTTTGCACACTCATATTACTTCGCAAGAAAACAATCCGATACAATCTGATTAAATTAGCCATATCATTACGACCGTGCACTCCAAGTGGATATCTTAGTAATTCAATATGTGGGTCTCGAGAACTTCAGAACGTCCATATCACCAATTTGTTCGCGTGGTGCTTGCAACGTTCTCGGTTCCTATTTTATTCAATTCGCAGCAATAATTCTTGCAATATACCTAACAAATGGCTGAGCCGGCGTTGTGGGTGCTATTTTCGATAGCATTTCTCATCGCGTCCTGTCGTTATTTTCAGGGAATTCGTTTGTTGTTCTTCTGTTGTTTCTTGACGGTTTGTTACAGGACTTTTTCTTTTAAAATACAAAGTAAAATGAATTAATCTAATAGAAGCTTCCTTGAATTGATTTTGTTTACGCTAACGAAGGGGATCGAAAGTTATTTTTAAGTAAATTCGGTGAAGGTAGTTTTATATTTCTTTAGGAATTCGAGCTTAGTTTAAGCTATAACAATTAAAACTCGATCAGTGGACGTATGATTAGAACAGTCGATTTCAAAGATACGTAAATGTTTACTTTTGGAAGTATTACGTTGTTAGTCCCTGGGCGACTGAGCTCTGCTCGGGTGAAAATAGACAAAATACGGAGATAACGAATTTTCCTAGACATGAGCGCTAGCTCGATTGATAATTCGCCCCCGTAAACCCCTATATTCCATCGAAAGCGTTAGAGCCGTTTTCGAGAACGTGATTGCAAATTTATATATGTATAGGTTATACACTATCCCTTTATATACAAAATATTGCTTGTTTAATAGTATAGGATAAGGCGTTAGATGTATAGATATACTCGCCATCAACTTTATAGATCTTATGGTAATGTATCACGAGCAGTTAAAGTTTGGTAAGTTTATATCGTGCTTGGAAAGTTTAATTACGACGGCCCGTATTCGAGTATTTTGGGTACGTAATTCTGTTTTAATTGTATGCTTGCTTCATATTTACTACCAAGTGCCCGCATTTAACTAAGAACCCAGACGGAATCAATAAAATATTTAGCCCATGTCCATTAAGAAGGACTATTTATGTAGAGTCGGCATCAATAGTACATTGTTTAACGAGGGGCGTAAGTGGAATATTGCGAACAAGAGTCTATCAGAAGCTTTTGATGACTCGAGTTTGCAATATTTTTACGCCCGTGTTATACACAATGTTTTTCATCACATTTGCGAGGAAACAAATACATTTTAGATGAAATTAATACAAATCGTAATAAAAACTGCAACATGTCTGTCGTCCATTTTGTTACACAAAACATTTTACATAGACACTAAATAACTACATATTAAATCTGTTAATATTTCAGTTAAACATGGTTAAGTAGTTTTTTAAGTTTAAATATGTTTATAAATACGTTTCCAGACATCGTATTTGATATAAAACCTATTTGCTTTGTAACTGCCGCATGAGTGACAGATACAATTTAAGAAAAAAACCATTACGCCCGTGGGCGTAACACAGGCTATTACAGCTCTATATGTCTGCGTATTATGAAGCCCTTTTCGAGCAAGTGTGATGAAAAGTAACTAACTAATCGAAGACGTCAAAAGCTCTTATTCCCTATAAAGACTTTTGACGTCTTCGTTTGCGTAGCTACTTCTGATGCCGACTGTACATATAGGCTACAATCTTACACTCATAAAAAAATAAATTTACATAATTCTCAATATGTATGTGTGACAAACGTTAGGGCCATCTAGGGGACTATAAGTTGAAACCAACACTTAATGTTCGAAGTGCGTTTAATTGATAATAAAGTTACAACGGTGCAGACGTGAGATTACAAACTAACTTAATTTTAGAACTAAAATTATTGATCGAGGTCGATCACGACCTTACGCGACCGCGATGGAAGCATAAGACACTTGTTTTCCACACTTTTCACATGATGTTAACTCGGTCCTTGTATTGGCTAATTGCCCACTAAGCAAAAGAGCAATCGATTATCGAGAAAAGGGTATGACTGGGTGGTGACTCGTGAGAGCTGACCGTGGGAGTATCGTTTCGTAACATGTGTATGTATTTAAGAACTTTATTGTTCACAAGACACAGGTAAAACATCGTCGTGTACATACACGTATTTACCTTTGCGAAAAGTTGTTTATTATGAAATGACCCCAAAATCAACATGTAAATATTAGGTATTATTAATTGTTTCAAGATGGTGGTAATAAAAACGCGTACATAATGTCAAAAACATACAAACAAAGAACTAAAAATCAAACCCCGTCAGTGTGGAAATAATTATGAACTCAAAGGCAATTTAATCTCTTCTACTAAAATGACAACCGCAAGCCATTCCACAACTTCACAGCGGGCACCGTGAAAGACTTCGAATAAACGCGCGTCTTATTAGACGGTAATGCAGGGGTGAGGTTAGCGCTCTACCGCAAGCGGTGATTGGTGCCGTCAGCCATAGTACGAGAACGCATATATTATTTATCTGACTTTTTTACTTATTCGCTATGAATAAATAGAGTGAACATAAGACACCGTTCATTGATTCATCATATTAGCCGAAAGACGTCCACTGCCTCCCCCAAAGAGTGCCAAAGTGACCGGTCCCGCGCCACCCGCATCCAGCGGACTCCCGCAACCTTTACCAGGTCATCAGTCCACCTTGTGGGGGGCCTACCCACGCCGCGCCTTCCGGTACGTGGTCGCCACTCGAGAACCTTTCCGCCCCAACGGCTATCGGTTCTACGTGCTATGTGTTCATTGATTGGCCCAAATATTTTCTATTTCGTATATACTACGGGAAGTTTCAAGTTAGATTGGGGTAGTGTATGTAAGCTTCTGATATTACATGCAAACTCATTACTGCAAAAATCGGAACTCAAGGAAGTTATAATTTAAATCACTTGATAGCTAGTGTTCATAACTTAAAAAACTATTTGTTCGAGTGATTAGCATAAGTTGTCTTCGATAACGATTATGATTATGATACTTTTCTTGCCATTAAGAGGAAATAACGGCTGACACGCTTCGTACAAAGATTTGCATTTCAAGTCGCCTAGAAAAATGATTTGCATGGGTATATTGGGTATCGACTTGGCGGAGTAAATAGAAGATAACACAAGCCTTGTAAAATACAATTATGGATAAGCTTCTGCCCGCGACTCCACTCCACCTCCTTCTGCACGTGGAACTCGCTTATATCGAAGCTCCATACAAACTACCATCCCCCATTTCACGGACATAATTTCGGGGATAAAACTATTCTATGTCCTTTTCCAAGACTCAAACTATCTCTATACAAAATATATACACAATCAGCCCAGCGGTTTAAGCGTGAAAAGTGACAAGTAGACAGACAGACACACTTTCGCATATATAATAATATTAGTATGGAATTGGTGTAAGATTCTCGCCCAAGTCCTGACCCCGTATCATGGTCGGCCTTATCACACGATAGGGCGTCCGTCACTGGCTGAAACCGTTCGATAGAACGAGACGAACCTCTTATCTTGTCACTTACCGCGTGATAACGACGGTCCCTATTAAAAGAGTCGGATCTGCAAAACAGCTACTTTTTAGGAGAAGCTGTCAAAGTTGTTGGAAAAAAAAATTGTATGGGGGAAATTGTTAATTAATGGAATATCGTTATCAAACTTTGAATGTTTGCTTATTAGTAGGTTGTTTATTACTAGCCGTTGAGCATACATGTATTTTATCAGCCATTTTTCCAAAAAAATACAAAAACCTCCAATATTACTTTTTTAACCGGAATAGCTTAAGCATCATTTGTCGGAAGTGCCACATACGACATTTTTGTCTGGAAATTGTATACATAATTATGTCGGATGTACCACATCCGACAAAAAAGTTACTCCAAAAAATGTCGTAACTGGCAGAACTGACATTGTTGCACGGAAACTCTTATGTAACAATTTAATACAGAGAAACTTTACTTGACAACTTAACAGGCTGTAAATTACATAAAAAATACACAACAAAAAACACACTTTACTTTTCCGTGTAAAATAGTAGAATGTCTTATATCCGACACTTTGTCCTCACTGTGTGTCCCGTAAAAATGTCGTAACTGTCACAACCGACGTTTTTAAATGTCATCTGTTCTTAGATCCAACATTATTATCTTGGTTTTTACGAAAAGTATCGAAAAAAACTAAAATCTGTGAATGTGGTTTTAAAATTTAGAGTTTTTTACGACCTAAGCCGCTGAAAAGCAAAAATCTCAATTTTTGCAGTTCCGACTCTTTTAATTGGGACCGTCGATAAGGCCGACCATGATACGGGGTCTGCTCCATACGATTGTTTCTTCAACAGCCCAAGTTGGAGAAGCTGGGTCTACTGGACACATGCGGTGTGCACAACCTCCACGGCATGCCTGGGCTGTATTCAGGCCTGCTGTCTGTGCTGTTCGCTGCGCTGGCCACCTCGAACACGTATGGCGAAACTGGTCTGCACAGTGTATTTGGAGCAATGAAGGTATGTTCTTATATTTAATTTATTGTATGCTTTTTAATTAAACTGAAACTACTTAAAGGATGTCTCCCAGATCAGGCCCCTGCGGCAGGCTCCCCATTAGGCTGGCTGCGTTCCCCCTCTGGATTGCTATGCTGATCCGTTGAGTGAGGAACGAGCCAGCTCTGTGGTGGTCTGAACAAGCTTTTGATTTAAACTTTCACGATTAAGAAAAAAATGTGTTAGTACAATTTTCAATCATTTTTTAATAGAGGATGCTGTTATCAATTTGCCCGTTTTTTTTTTAATTCCAAGCATTTCTTGGGATGTGCTGATTTTCAATATTTGTGTATTTTAAAACGTTCACAGCAAAAAAGTCGATATCATGAGACTCGTGAAGAACCATCATTTTAGTAAAATAAGGACCGGTTGTTCCTTTGACGTAGGTATATTAAGTCACCATACGGTGAAAGAAACACTTTGCCCCCGTTTTTATAATAATCTGTTAGGCCTTATGAAAGCTATGACAAAAAATATATATGTAGTGTACTAACTACATTTTAATTTAACATTAAGGGTGAAGTCACATCTATTAGCATCGAATCGCATTCCGCAACGCAAAAACGCAACTCTGAATGAAGATGCGTCCGCATCAATTCTAAGTCTTTCTATCTTTCTATAACCCGGGCCGGTGTCAGTTGATTTCTCTGTGTGATGACAGCTTGAGCTACTGACGCCATATGTACGTTATCCTGTAGACGTCAAAACTGTCTTGGGCAAAGGCCCCTGAGGCTGCCACTTCACTATTAACTAACTAACTAACAACGTTATCCTGTCAGTAGTAAGTCATCATCATCATGTAAGCCGAAACGAAAGACGTCCACTACTGGACATAGGCCTCCCCCAAAAAGTGCCAAAGTGATTGGTCCTGCGGTCCACCCGACCGGTACGTGGTCGCCACTCTCTTGATCTTTCCGCCTATAATGGCCATCGGTTCTAAATCCAATGTGCCTCGATCATTGCCACTTTACAGTTAATAGGTGTATTAATGATGCAATTAATAAATTGGTTCAGTATTGCTTCAGAGTTCAAGGTAGTTATTTTATTTTCACGCTACTGCTCGGAAATGTGGCAAAAGATGGTTAGAATTCAGGCTTCAAAGCTGGGGTTAGTTGGACGTCGCACGAACCTGACCATCTATGAGTTCAAACTGTCCAACAATGTTTTTGTAGTCCAGTTTCAACAGTGATTCGAACAATCACACTCCCCCCGCCCCCGATCCCACCCCCTCCCTCGCCCGCGCCCGCTCGCGTGTGGAGCCCCGGCGCGCTGCCCTCCACAGCCCGAGCTACAGTGTTTCATATTGTGATCTTTAATTAGGTACTTAATTTCGACTTATAATTATAATTATTTTCAATTTCCTCGCAGTAGGCGTGAAAAGCACTATGTAATGTCTCGGCCAAAAGTGCAATAGATGGACTGGTCTCCTTCGAGGTCCTCACCTGGCTGCTCGGACCTCGAACCCACTCGTCCATCTATTGCCTACTTTCTAGCCTTTACAACAATGCACTATTATTGTTTGCAGGACGGCAGGTCTGCGAGCCAACAAGCCCTGTATCAGCTCGCAGCAGTCGGCGCGACTCTTGCTATCTCTTTCGTGAGTGGCATGGTCACCGGTACGTATCTTTAATTTAGACGACTGCTTTAGCCTAGTGGGTAGTGACCCTGCCTACGAAGCAAGAGGTCTTGGGTTCGAATCCCGGTAAGGGAATTTATTTATTTGTGTGACGAGCACAAAGAGTCATGAGTCATGAATCATGGATGTTCCTGAGTCATGGATGTTTTCTGTGTAGTTATGTTTAAATTATTTATCTATAAAAATATGTTTATCGTCGTCTAGTACCCAAAGCACAAGCTTTGATTAGATTGGGAATTGGGATTCGGTCGATTTGTGTGAGATTGTCCGCAAATATTATTATTTTTTATTTTTTTATTTATTAATATTTTTTATTTATTATGAATCTACACTGACAACAAAGAACATAATAGCTACCTACTATCCATATAAAGAGTCAATCAATAAATTTTCTAATTTCTATGACTGGTTAATAACCAGGGCTCGGATTTTTCATCGCACGATAAGACGAAAGAAAACTATGGAGTCGATATCAACATTAAAACTTTACTCATATTCATACTCATACTCATTCATTTAATTAATACCAAAAGTTTATTATATTGTAAATACAAATGTTAACCGCCACACCATGTTTATTACATTATAAGCTAAATAATAAAATGTTCACGTAATAATTAGGTTAATTAATGTATGCACTAATTGCAAACTTAAATAAATGACACGTCTAAAGCCGTCAATGATTGAAACATGAGGCAATTAAATAAAGCGGCCAGTACCCACCGTTAAGTCTATCGCAACAATATGGTCTGGATAACTAGGTATGCAACCAAGTTGAAATTTGACAGCATGATAAATATATAATAATTACGGGACTAGGAAAATGAGTGAGTATGAATATGAGTAAAGTTGTAATGTTAATATCGACTCCATAGTTTTCTTTCGTTTTACCGTGCGATGTAAAATCCGAGCCCTGTTAATAACACTAAGTACAGCGGCTGCGCAAGGCACGTATTTTTTTACTGAAACTAGCAATAAAATAATATTAAACACCGAAATAAAAGTGGCGGAATGCCATGATATTCCTTCAGAAATGAGTATACCTTCCATTTTGTATGAAATTCAAACAATGAGCTCTCGATGCGCGGTAAGACGTAACTTGGGTAAAATATTTTTAGAACAGCACATTCACTCATATGCTGCCTGGATGTTTGTTACTCAATCACGCTTAAACGGCTCAACCGATTTGGATGAAATTTTGCACGAAGATAGATTATAACCTGGATTAAAATATAGGATAGTTTTTATTTCGCGTCCATCCAGACAATGCCGCGGGCGGAAGCTAGTTAGTAAATGTTAAAATTATCTAATGTTAGATTTTATAACCTTTAATACAATCATGAATCATCATCCTCCTAGCGTTATTCCCGGTTGTGCTCTAAAGGAGCCCGGGGTCCGCTTTACCACCTTATCCCAAGATTTGGCAGAGGCACTAATTTTACGAAAGCGACTGCCATCCTTACCTTCCAACCCAAAGGGAACACTAGACCTTCTTGCGATTACATCGGTTTCTTCACGATGCCGCCGCATGCCTGAACCACTCGGTTACCGTAGCTTGCCACTAGGCTACCGCGGCTGTCCCAAATCAAAACCTAGTATGCATTTAGCGAAATTTTACAGCAGAGGCAAATAAACACTTTGCCAACTAAATTTATGTGTATTTTTACAAGTTTTATATGCCTTACTTACAAGTTGAGGTACCTAACGGTCCGTTAGGTACCCACTTGCAATATAATAAGAATTCAATTTATTGCACACATCAATATAAGTGCAAAAGCAATACAGAACATGCAAATATAGGCAGAAAAAGAACAACAGACGGCCTTATCGTTAAAGAGCCAACCCTTCCAGACAACAGAGCACAAATTACCAGGACATAGGTAGTCCAAAAATTACTAAAATACGTAAATCAGTGAACTCTAATAAAAATAAACATACAAACATACGAATCTATTATGCATTTTATTAGAAGGTAAAGTATTGTATTTTATTGTAATTTTTTTTAACAATGATATTAAAACTCAAACAAGCATTTTACCAATATTATAAACAAATTTCTTTAGATTTAACGTCCGAACTACGCTGCTCTGAAAATTAAAAATGCCATTTTTTAAAGCAACGTTTGGGCAATTTGCTTGGATTTATTTAAGTAAATTCTTTTATAAGAATTTGAAAAAGTAAGTCCTTTGGGCATTTCTTGGGTATTTTATTTAGGGTCTTAAATACATTATGAGAATAAATTGTCTTGCAGGTATTGCTTTGAATTATTATCGTGCATCGTGGTTTTTAACCGACTTCAAAAAAAAGGAGGAGCAACTAGGTACGCCTGATTGACACTAACCATCATCACGGTATCTAGCGGAATAGCAAAAAAACATTCCCGTAGTAAATTCATAAAAGAAAAAGGTTCGGTTCTGGCGCTTCGCCGGCCACTGCCGCGGCACTTTCGCTTCGCTCGCTCGGCTCGCGTGCTGTAGGATCGCAGCTCCTCCTCATAAGTATTTCAAATATTATTATGTAGTAAATATTACGATTTGTATATGGCCTACTTTTCTGGCACAGTTTCGAGTCTGTTGGAGTCACGGTTCTAACCCAATTGTCTTTTTTTTTGCCAAGTAAACATTATTGTTTTAGTAGTAAGTATTCCAGATTACACCGCACCATTCATTATACCCACAAAACGTTATATCGAACCTAGTTATATCACATATACTGTATTACTATATGGCATATTACTGTTAGATTAATAGTTCTTATATTACAAGTGCATTATACCTCATGATAGTTAGATCATATATACCAAAAGTGCATTATATCCCTTATCCGTTATAGCGACCAATAATGTATCAAAAGTTTTTATAGCGACCGTTACGCACCCGAAAGTTTGGATGTTTGGATGTTTAGATGTTTGGATGTTAAACGGCTCAACTGATTTGGATGAAATTTTGGAAGATATTTTTTAGTCTGGATTAAAATATAGGATTGGTTCTATCCTGGGCCCCCGCAGACGAAGTCGCGGGCTGAAACCAGTGAATAATAATACTCAAAATGAATATTAAGAAAATATTCTGACAACAATAGAGCTAGCCCAATTGGTGAGCTCACGAAGGTTAATGTGTGCCATGTATTTAATAGATAATAACGCTAGCAGGTTCATGACCTATTTATGTTGGTAAACACGACTTTTTTTTGCAGGTTTCATATCAAAGTTGAAAGTGTTCGCCCCACTCGAAGAAAAGGATAAATACAACGACGAACTCAACTGGGAACTACCCTAGTGTTCAAGATATCACGAATTACTTTTGTAAGCTTGCATATTCTCAATTATGTAACAAAATACTTTATTATGGATTATAAGTAGCTATCATGGTATGTATTGAAATAAGTTACAGGTCATTTTTAAATTAAGAGAGTAAAATTTTGTATTCTATACGTCCAAAGATTATAAAGTCTTTCAGGGATATCATAAAAGAAATGCGAGCGATCATTACCTAAGCGATACGCTTCATTTTTTGAATTACAACCTTTTTAAAAGCGTTATCCTAGGGACGTCCCTTCTTATGGTGGAATCGCAACCCTGAAAGACTCATTGAAGTCATTGGTATTTCACAGATTGTAGATAATGTTTTTATGGAACGTTGAGAAATTCCAGTGCGTGCCCGGCACTTTTAAATTCGGACACATAAAACTTAAAAGTATCGTAATTAACATTTTTCTACAAATACGAACTTGTTTCACCGTAAACACGGTCCCTTACTCGAACTGTACCTATACTCGATACAGTAACTTTATGGAGAAAATATATATATTCAAATAAAATAGATATTTAAGTGTGTTTAATTGTAGGTTTGTTACTTTAAATTAGATGTAGTTTTATACAGTAAAACCATAGCTTTGTTACTATTGTTGTCCGTTACTTTATGAAAGTTTCGAATACAAATTAAACTTGACGCAAGATGGTTATTGCATTAAACATTTAAAGTTTCTTGAAAGAATACGTCTAACTCGATATCTTATTTGTATAATTTTCTCGTTATTAAAGAAATAAAAGGCGAGCAGCCATCTGGCATTTCAAGTTTAAACATTCAAACTAGAAATAACCTTCAAAATCTATCCTAACGTTGCCAGCCATCTGTGTAACCAATTATTTTGTGTCCTTTGTGCACTCGTCGCAAAAAGCCAGGTGTGAATGGGACGGGATTGTATCTGATTATGGGAGCAGGTGGTGTGAAGGGACATCGGAGCGTTACTTTTGTTCTGTTCTGCATCATTGGGGGTCGCTCTTGCGAGAAGCGGTTACATTTTTGAAGTTGTGCAAACCTTTTCCCAGCTAAATACTTATAACTACTTGGATCTTTTCAAGACGAGAGTGAATGGACACTATCTAAGTATGCATCATCACTTCCTATCAGGTGAGAAAGCGGTCAAATGCGTACTTATAACTCATAATAAATAAAAGTTGTAAGCTGGCTCTATGCGGGTGGCGCAGGACCGGTCACTTTAGCACTCTTTGGGGGAGGCCTATGTCCAGCAGTGGACGTCTTTCGGCTGATATGATGATGATGATGAAGCTGCCTTTGGATGACCTGGAAATTCCCTACCATCAGCTAGGTAGTAGGGGAACGCGCGTCCATGGCCCGTTAATAAAAAGGCAGTCTGCATAGGCCCAATTGTCTTGAGACTATAGGTACAATTAATTTTCTACAAGCCGTATGTTTGCAAGTATGTGGGTAGTAATGTAACCAAATCTTGCAAGTCGATTTATATCCATTTTGAAAACATTGCATAAGTGTTTAGGATACAGATGACCATACAATAATTTGGCATAAAGCTGACCTAATTAAAAAAAACTATAATCTGAAATTGGAACTCTTTAACAGCTTAATATAATTCAAGGAAATCCGTGATCTCTGCCTACCTCTCCGGGAAAAAGGCGTGACTATATATGTATGTGTACATTATAAAAACTATTTTAAACAGTAATCGTATCAGAATATTTCTCAAATACCTACTCCTTACTCATGTACTCGTGGGCAATTAAAAATTAAACGATTAATCAGCTCCTGTATATATTGTAACGTTGTTCACTTATTTGTTGGGTAAGTTTTAGCATAGGTGCTCCACAAACTGGCTTCGTTATCTCTAACAAAGGATCAAATTCAGACGGATTAAATTACAAATCATTAACACTAATGTAGATACTCATTTGAATTATTTATTTGTAGCTCTCTGCCAAAGGAATTCTTAATGACATCAGTCTTAATCAATATTAGGGAGCGACCTCGCAGTGCTGATCAACGAAAGAACCATAGAAGTCTATGTAGCGCCGCAAAATGGCCCCACAGAATGGGCGTCATTGCCATTATGCGGGGATGGGGGTGGGGTGTCAAGAAGATGCCAGGCAGCCGTTTAGTTCGTACATGCGCATACCGGGTTAAGGCAGGTGTATGGATATAAATTTATAAGGAGCTCGCATTCTGTGGTTTTTTCGTTCGCTGGTGCTGCTGGTGCTAGACCTGAGCATTCACATGTAGCAGAACATCGACTATACGCCGTTTTTAATGTCGAACTGAACTTAGAACAGGGCCAAGCATAGACCCAAGCATCGCTAAGAACATTTTCATTTTAATTCTAGCGAACTTACTAGAGAGCGATCGTCAAAAAATGTATTCTTCACGAAGATGTCAGACTTATCGGTCAAGTGACAAAATTGGTAGTCTCGGCAAAAAGCGCGAAGCAAATTTACTGTAGTTTCTTCGCTCCTGTTTATTTTGTGAGCTTTTACCTCTAATTTAACATTCACTATAATGCTCAATACGAGTGAATGCTTGAGTGTATCACTACCTTAACGCTTCATATACGTGTTGATGTATCGTGTGCGTCACGGCTTCTTCATGCATTTTGCTGCGTTTACGGTGCGACAGCGTATTTAAGCGGCGGTGTGGTTGGTGCTTTATTTTATACATTAAAAACCGGCCAAGTGCGAGTCGGACTCGCGCACGAAGGGTTCCGTACCATTATATATAATAATAAGTTACAATAGAATTTGTACGAAACTATTACTTCTTGAAGTACATTTTATAAGTTGGTCGACTATTACTCGTAAACGTGTAAAGCCTACTTAGCTGTGATAGTTTTCCTTTTAACTTCGTTATATTTACTACTACCATGAATTTTTTCACATATCCCAAAACAACCATTTAGCTAGCAGGGGGTGGGGACACTGGAGTCTAACAAAAATTAGCACTTTAAGGCTTAATATTTCACAAACGGATCGTTTAATCGAAAAATTGTTTTCACAAACCCCCAATATTTTTAAAAGACCTATCCAACGACACCCCACACTATGGGGTAGACGACAATAAAAAAATCATCCCCACTTTACATGTAGGGGAGGTACCCTAAAAAAAATGTTTTTCAAGATTTTATTTTACCACTTTGTCGGCATGACTAATATGTATATTCATGCCAAGTTACAGCTTTCTAGTACCAAGAGCCTCTGAGCTAAGCTGCGGACGGACGGACGGACGGACGGACGGACGGACGGACATAGCGAAACTATGAGGGTTCCGTTTTTGCCATTCTGGCTCCGGAACCCTAAAAAGGTGACTTCTGATGAGAATAATTATTTCCAATGTTCTCTTCATTATTGTGGAAAGTCAGAGCCGGGATTCGAAAATGTATAATGAAATTCTTATGCTAATTATAATTAGGTGATCGTTATGTGATAGAATGATGCTTTTACCACTCATTATTTTACACTAGCTTAGTAAGCACGATCCTTGACATTGAACTTTGTGTCTTATTTTCATGGTGCAAGATACAAAGTGCCTTGCCCGTGCATATTAAAATTAAGTGTATCTACTGACAAAATTGTAAATTATTTATGTCTCACGTAAATTGTTTTATGTTCAGCTAATGAAAATTGGTAGAATCTTTATGGATGAAGACTCATTTTGATATGCAAATGTAATATCAGCTTCAAAGGCTTGTTCGAATATTTTTAATTTAACTTACTCATTACAACATTACACATTGTAAGGTAGGTACCAGTTTCTTTCAATTCATATTTTAAGTGTAATACAATAGTTACTGACAATTATTGTTACTTGTGAAGTTTTCATTCAACGATAATAAATGTAATTATAAAACGCAAAGATGTTGTTTACTTTTTTTTTCCATAGTGACAATTGGCTCAGAGTAAGGCCTGCAACACACTGGCGTGGCCTGCGGTGGCGAACAATAGTAAATTCGACAGCTAATAACAAGTTTAATATTGTCCGTCGCGGGCAGGCCGCGTCAGTCTGTGAGAGGCCTTCAACTCACTGGCACGGCCTACGGTGAGGGTCAAGAGTAAGCCTCTCACAGACTAACGCGGCCAGCGGTGGCGGTCAATAGCAAACTTGTCATTAGCTGCCAAATTTACTCTTGACCCTCACCGCAGGCCGCGCCAGTGAGTTCAAGGCTTAATAAGGCCTCTCACAGACTGGCGCGGACCGGCCACGGCGGTCAATACTAAACTTGTCATTAGCTGTCAAATTTACAAATAGGGACGATGCAACATTTTCAATTTGGCTTTCATTTGAAAGAATTGCATGTAGAATAGACCACGAAAGCAAAACAAAATATAATTCTATCATTTATAGTCAAAAATTCCTGTTACAGAGTGACAATTAAAACTTTCGCGCCCAAACGGATCTACAGTTCCTGTGACGTCACTCATGTGTGTCACTCGCCATATTTGTTTGTCCGTGGTTCGTCCCTAGATTAAGTCTTGACTTTTGACAGGAGTGACGTCACCACACGCTGATTGTTGGATTAAAACACGTTCCGTTTCACATTGCTTCAAATCGTATTTATTGTTTGAAAATAGTATAAAGTAAATAAAGTAAAAACGTTTCAGTAACTATTTTTTTATGTTTCTTCAACATTTTGGTCACAAAACAATGGTAAATATTATAGCTGCATCTTCCCCAGGCCGCGCCAGTGTGTTGAAGGCTTAAATCCTCTCGCAGACTGGCGCGGCATGCTGTTGCGGTCATCAATATTAATATTGACAGCTATTGTCAAATTTGCCATTAACCGCCACTGCAGCCCGCGCTAGTGTGATGCAGCCCTTACTGAACACGATCAGACTGAAGGCAATTGCATACTTCTACTGGCACAAACAATAGACAAATAATATACATAGATTCATACATTCACGCCATTATTCCCAAAAGGCTAAGCACATGAAACTTATGTTCCAGCGCCACTTTTAGCATAAATGTGGGTATAAAAGATCGACAAAATGTGATATTGCAGTGAAAGGTTGCTAGCCTATCACCCACAACACACTTCAACTCTGCTCCCTTAGTCGACTTTTACGACACCCACGGGAAGAAAGGGGGTGGTGAAATTCTAACCCGACACCACACACAATTTATTCACAAAGATAATTAACATCCAAGACTCAGAAACAAAGTTCTTGCTCATCAGACAAATGTTTTCCCTTCCTTCCTGCTGACATTACCGGGGACGCAGGGTCATGACCCACTAGGCTAATCTGGTCGTCCGGTAGCCGTCGTTTAACACTTTCACTGTCAGGAACACGCTTCTACGCCGTAGGTAGCCGTCGTTTAACACTTTCACTGTCAGGAACACGCTTCTACGCCGTAGACGCTCTCCACTACAGTGGAATACCACGGGATCGGCTACGACCGTAGCGCGTAGCGATTCTTGGCTGTGAATGTGTTAGGAGTCATCATCATTTCAGCCGAAAGACGTCCACTGCTGGACTTAGGCCTCCCCCATAGAGTGCCACAATGACCGGTCCTGCGCCACCCACATCCAGCGGACTCCCGCAACCTTTACCAAAAGGCTAGGCTGCTAAAATCATATACCTTCCTTTGGCTCTGCCATAGTCGGGCAAAACGAGAAAGGCCCTTTGTAACCGTAAATCAATCCAACTCTGCAATAATTTTGATGTAAGTACGTCAACCACAAAACTTTTATAACGTGTAAAGACTAGCCTTCCAGGTAAAAAATAACATCTATTCTCAGTATTCGTGAGGAAAACACGAATACTTCATTCCAATTTCTGCCAATAGCAACACCTGGGTCTGTGACGTCGATATAACTACCAACGCTATTTTCTATGTATTAAAGTGGAAAATTGTTTGGCATTGCCAAGTTGACGGTATTCAATAGCTGTCACAGAGGCTACATAACACAATGTTGAGGAAAACGCGCGAGAAAACTTGAAGAGTCTTCCATGAAATAGTTGTGCTTATATGAAAGAGATGACATAACCAATCTAAGTTATTGATGTAGTTTTGTGGCAAGTTTGCGTATTTGTATGGTTAGTTATTTCTAAATATATTCAGTGGTAACAAATACGGTGTATAAGCTTTCAGTTATGTTAGCATTCGAAAACCTTTTTATAAATATCTTATCCGAGTACGTCACAAACCATTGAGTTTTATGAAATATCTTTGAGTTGTTTATTTATCTGTCACTTTGGCATTTGAGTTTGTGAGTAACGGACATACGCAACACATTTTAGTTGACAGATGTTTGTTATTTTTAGAATAAGGGGGTTGTGTTTATTTTTATATTCCGTAGATATCAACTGTAATTTCTTGTAATGGACAGTAATAATAGTTTTTTCTCAAAAATGGCCCGCAAAGTGAACATAACTCGCTACATATTGGAAGGTAAGGTGTATAGTTTAAGGTCAGATCTAAATTAAAAAATAAAAAACATTGCAGGCCGCCTGGAATGTTATATATAAATTCCTTTATTTGTCGAGTACCAAATTTTTTAAAAAGTAGAAACTGACGTATAAAAGACGGCACAGCTCGTATTCTGCCAATTCAACTCGTATTTTTCTGTTGCAAACACGACGTTTTTGTACGTGTCTCAAATAGTTTGCGTTTTTTTGGTGGAAAAATACACTTGAGATTCTGTTTAAAACAAAAACGGCGGGAAATCGTAAATATTTTCACGTCGTTCAACGATATTTAAAGTTTATATAAATTTAGTATTTTTGATTCCCCCATTTTTGAGAAAAGCACTATATCAGCCTCATCCGGAATGGCAATTGCAGGCTTCGTATTATAATTAAACGGACTCGCAAGCTCGTCCGTTTAAACAAATACTCAGCCTGCAATTGCCTCCTTTCCGGCTACGGCAATAATTTACTATTATTATGGTAAAAGACGACAAAGGTGTTATTTATTCTTAGCCTACGTTAGTATTAGTAGATTACTGCAGAGGCCGTGAAGTAAGGGATTGCTGGACGAGATTGGGGTAGACGGCCGAGTCGTAGACGAGGCCGAATACAACGAGTCCAGCAATCCCTGTTCCGGCCGAGGATTGTATAGTACTTTTCTCAAACGATGTTTGGAAATATTAAAATTAAAATAAATACTAGGTAAACAATTAAATAATATGTAATTTGCGCCTTTTTTATTTTTTAAACATGCCATTTGAATAAGCCGTTCGAGCACCATGTTTAACCGCACATAAAGTATAGTACCATAGATTATTTTTATTTTTTCTATGAAGCAAGTATGCTCACAGTGTCTAGTGGTGGTTGGCAGTATGTAAATTTTCCTTTGTCAGTTTAATATTAGTAAGCAAATTTAAAAAGTTAGAGTAGCGGACAATAATGGTTTTACTTAGGGTTTTCATACATTACTTCTTGGCGTAAGGCCAAGAAGTAATGTGGGGAGCCATAAACAAGAAACTTCACGTCTTCATTTCGTGATATTAACGCGTTCATTTCCGAGCATGTTTGAGAAAATAATAATAATGTGGATTCGGTCCTCTGGCCGAGTTCCCACATCAGAGGACAATCTGCCTTATTGGCTTTAAGACATGTAGAATGCGGTTGCTACTCCCATGCCCCTGTCTGACAGTGAGGCATTTTTCTTGCGCCAGACAGCATTAAAGCCGGTCTGTGCGCGCCTTAATGGCTCGCTTGATTGAATGCGCACGGCATTGTAAGCCCGTTGAAGTACCTTTACCTGACTCACAGACTTGACGTGTACATTAACGTGCAGTAAGCCTTAAAAAGCGTGACAATGACAAACGCTCGACTGCAATTCTTTTCATAGTGTTAAAATTTACCGGGGGTCTCGAGTGACCTACACAAATTTACGCCCGTCAACGGCTTATAACGTCAATTTTATACGTCTAAATCACGAATTTGACTTCTAATTTTCGTTATTATGTGCCACCAGACACTCATTCAACGCGCTAAGGGTGCAGTACAATAATGCCTTTTGTATTTTGCTGAAATTGCCACGTTTTTGCAGTGCGAAGGGCATGTTCACCGATGCGAGAGTTCCTGACTTCTTCGCCATTTTAAGAACCAGGTCTGCGGCCTTCAGGGCGAGACTCTTAGCCGCCAAAAATGAAATATTGTCACTAGTGGCCCAGGATCACAGTGACGAATTTAATTACTACTGGCGCAAACTGCACAGGTCTGAGAACGGCCAAATATAGTGTAGCACTATTTGTGTGAGTGTTTTATTTCAGTGTTTTAGTAAGTAGGTTTTAATCATATTTTTACTGTATTTTGCTTTTAGTTTGCTGTACATTTTATGGCTGTCTTGCCTGTCCAATAAAGAATTATTCCTAATATTATTATTATTAATGGTTACATTTTACGTAGCTGACGGTTTATAATATTAGCTCATGACATATTTTTTTTTTACGTCTGTCTTGGCGTAAAACATGACCGTGGAAGCTGTCAATGTGCTAGCGTGCTAGCTGCACGGCTATCACAAGACGGCGCGCGAGCTCTCTCGATTTTTCTCGGACTATACCTCTCTTTCTAAAGAGAGAGACGGATAGTGCGAGAAAAATCGAGAGAGCTCGCGCGCCGTCTCGTGATAGCCGTGCTGGGCAGGGTATACCTAGGTGTCGGCAACAGAGTCACGTACACAACACCATGTCATGTCATGACAGCGGAATTTTAAAAATGTATATACTTTCGTACCGGTAACAAATTCAGCAAACTGTCAGTAAGATTGACTAAAAATATTAAATTTAATTTTTTTAGAAATATTTTGATTACAATAAAACATCGTAATTTTATTTAATATTACATGCGCGATAATATACGCAATTTTCCGTTTTATTTCAATGAATACATATTAGGTAGATGGATATTTTAATAGTAATAATAAAAGGCTAAGAGTATAATATTATTTATTAATCGTATCCATTCACTTATTCTTGCATTGCCTTTTGAACTCGGTATATCTGGATTCCCGGTCTATTCACACTTCGCTTGCCCTGCACTAATTATGCTGCTTGCTTTCCTTGTCGTTACAAAACTGACACTGAGTAAATTTTTGTTAGACAACTCACGCTAATTGGGTCCACAATTATGTATTTGGAAATGCCCATTTATTAATACACAGATCATGTCTACGGGATTCCGTTTAGCGTACACACTGGAGTATTTAACCGTGTCTTAATTAAATACCACCCACGACCGCTCTCTAATCCCGGATCGAACGCTCTCTTAGTCATGTCTAGTCTGTTTGTCACGACATCGGATATTCCATTTGCAGCGGCCGCAGGGACAGGCGACGCTAATAAGTAATATCCATTGATATAGGTCTCGGTGTTTTGAGAGGGTAAATAGAACTGTAGAACTTGATTGAACTGTAGAAAAAAAAAACAACTTACATTGCTAATTCGCAAAAGCATGTCGGCGTTCACCGTCCTATGTTCCCGGATTTTTTGTAATGTTTAGTGCGAGTGAAACCGGGACCGCAACACGATGTAAATTGCAGAATAAGGGGTTCTAATTCAATGCTAACCGAAGAGATGACGGCTAGCTCTCTCAAGCAACGCATCAGCATTGCAATGGCCGCCAGCGACCTAGGCACAATGTGTAGTTTTCATTTAATTTAGTTAGTGCACTTTAGAAAATATTTTCTGCCTTGACGAGGTTATCGTTAAATTTAAATAAATAATGCTTGCGATACATAAATGAATGTATACAAATGATGAGTGTAATGTGTGTCAAAAGGTATCTAACGATAAATCTCTCCCCATACAAACCGGTCGGGAAATCGAACCGACGTGTAAGCCTCGAACGAATTTATAGCACCAAATGCTTGAGGTACACGTTTTTTTACACTCGTTCTAAGCGTAAAGGCTTTCGGTGTAGGGGTGCAATAATTGGAGATTTATCCGAATTGGATTAGATTTTGTACAGTTTTGTTAGTTTCGTGTTTTGCGGATTTGCTGTAACCATGTACTAGTAGGTGTAGATTTTATTGATGGTATGCTAGTTGGTGATATCTTACTTCCTATTTTTGACACATGCCTGACCCATAACACGTAAATGACCTATCGAAGTAATAAATAAAATCATGTAATAAGATTATGGGTTCACGAGTACATAAAACGCTGTTTTAAGATGCAGTCAAATGTTTTTTTTTTTGTTTCTATCACAGTTCCTTAGTATTATGACACCCTCTTTTTTTTAATTTTAGTGTCTGGGCGTTATCTATCATTCGTTTCAGTTCAGATACTTCTGTTGTTGACAGGAATCGATAAAATTCATGAAATTATAACCGAAATAAAAGATAATATACTTATGACAAAAATATTGGAATACAACACATAACTAAACTAGCGCGCGCCGCCAGGCGAATTCAGTGCGCCCCAACGCGAGGTTTAAGCCGCGTCCGCTGCACCATGTTTGCGCGGGTTTTAATGTTTTGCCAATCAAAACAATACCCTATTTTTTGCCGAAACTGACGGATAACATGTTAGATGTTTAAAAAATATCGAAAACCGTGGCGCAGCGGACGCAGCTTTAGTTTAACGTCTGCAATAAAATTGATTCGGTTTTCCATTCACGATTCGTTAATATTTAACGGTCATCCTCCAGATTTGTGTTCTCAGTCTCATTACCGCGTCGCTTTTTTTCCACTTGCTTTTTGATAAAATTGATATCAAATGGAGTGATATATCAACCATTCAAACTTAAATGTTTATGTGGCACTTAATTATTATTAGCGGATAGTCAACTATACAGGTTTTAAAATTAGTGTGACGCGGTAATCAGAAAGTCGACGCGGTAATGAGAATTCTGGCTTTTTTGGGTGAATATGTGAGCGTTTTAAACGCCTCCTTACCATCGCCGCATTATTAGTAATTTCATAAAAACTACTATTGTGTATCAAAAACCTTTTTAAACTGATATTTTCTAGATATATTCTGATTACCGCGTTCACTTTTGACGCGGAAATGAGACGTGGCAATGAGGGATAAGTGATAAAAAAAAAAATATCTCATTGTAGGTAAATGTAATAAACTGCCAGATCTAGTAGCCGTTAAATACTGAGTTTCTTAATGTATACAATAATTCACAGAGCTTTAGAGTTATTGGTTGATTTATAAAACTAGAACGTGGTAATCAGAATTCTCGAAAACCAAACCTCGGGAATCAGATACTTACGTTCATAGTCTCACACATCTCTCCACCACGGAGGTCTGGGCACGACTGACGGCTTACGCGAAATCTGTTAGCGACGTAGGTATCTTACTTCAATGGACTCGTACGAACAAGAATGAACGCGCCGCGTGGATCAGGACGGGTCTCGGGACAAAGTTCTAGATTTTCATATGTTAATTATAAATTATTAAATATTATTTAATACTTTTTTTTATAAATAGGATATCTACTCTATTAATAAAAATACTTTCATTTAACTTTACTGTGGTATATCATCAGGGAAAATAAGTATGTAAGTGATTTCGGAAGTGGGACACGACGCGGTAATGAGGAGAAGGGGGTATTGGTTTTTTTTTTGTCCAAGAAGTGTATTGAATTTGTACTTGAAAATTCATGTACACTTCAATACAAGTACCTTCTATGACCCAAAAATATAAAATCTGCTATATTCAATAGATTTCTATTTTTTAAATGCGAGGACATACAAAAATGCCTGTCTGGAGAATGACCGTTAATCGCTAAATAATATATGACAAACGATACATATTCGCTTCATCACTATCTTCGTCAATAAGACAGCGTCAAAAATTGGAAGTAAGATATCACCCACTAAAAGGTGATGTTATGGTTCCTTTAAAAATAAATACCGTTCCAAGAGATTTATGTGCGTCTCGACAGGGAATCGAATGAGTCAAAAACTATTTTTTTAAGAAAAAATAGGACTTACTTGTCAATTTAGAGCTGCCGTTATATGCTAATGATTATGTAAATGATGATGGTGATGTTGATGATTATATAGGTAAGTGCATAGCGTCACACCTACCTAAGATGGATAAGGTCGAGACTTTATGTACAGAGTTTATTTACATAAATATTTACAAATTAATATTCGCATTACATAAAATACAAAAGATTGAAATTGAAATCTCAAAAGGCCGTAAGGAGATTTAGCAGGGCAATTTGACAGGCCTGTTAACTCCGTTGCACGGCAACGGGTCGCTGCAGCGCGCAGGTGCCGTATTAGCACCGTGGCACGATTGTGATAGATAACATATGAAACGGTTGATTGGGATTTAGAATCATCCTGCGGATTCCAAATGGGGTTCATATGGCATCAAATACCTAAGTGTATATTACCGTTTCTTCATTCGCAAAATAACCACACCTGTCGCAAATCATGTCAGTTGATGACATCGCGATGACTTCACTTCTTTCGGTTGTCGGGAGTGTCGCGAATCATGTCAGTTGATGATATCGCGAGGACTAACTCATGGTTGGAGCGTGTAATACCGCCTTAACAGATTATTTACGCTGGCAAGGTTGTGTTATATTTGTAACTGAGGGTAAACAAAGAATTGTAGTCTTTTGCGTATTTAAACGAATAACGCCTTTGAAGAGACCTCTTTTATTGTCTACCATTGTGCTGTGGCGAGTGTCGGTGTAAGCTGAAGTAATCTCAAAGAGGAATTGGGGACTACACGGCTAGTCCCTATTGAAAGCTAAGTGTCTTAGTTTCTTGGTTCATTATTGGTTCTATTCGTATTGTTATGCTATGATTGTGATATAACGTATTCAATATGTTTTATGCTGGTAGTATTCCTGATGGGGTCCTGCCGTTTCGGCAAAATATTTTTCGCCAAATTTCACTTCCCACAAAACTTATGGCAGTAGTTTCATTTCCCAAACGAACAAATACTTTTGTTTCGCAAATTGTTCATTTGGTCAAAATATCATCTGGCATCATTTTGCTTTGTCAAATGTTATTAAGACAAAAGTTTATTTAGCAAACACTTTGTTTGGGCTAATATTGTTTTCCAAAGAAAACATTTGCTCAAATTTTCATTTCGCACACTTCACATAGCATAACTTTGGCAAATATTTTATTTTTACTACAAACTAAAATGAAAAGACAAACAAATGCAAAACATAACATACTTTAATTTATATTTTATCTTACGAGAACAATATTTCTTTGCTATTCCGCTAAAAAAACGTGCTGGTCTATCAGTGAAGATAAGATGCAACTATTTGCGTATAAACATGCAAAAAATTACAGCAAACCACCACCAATATTGACAAAAACCTCGACACGTGTTTCGCCTCTCTACGAGGCATCATCAGGAGATGCTGGCAGGAGATGTTGCTTGCGCCACGTCCACTGAGCTCAGTGACTCAGTGGCTCAGTGGACGTGGCGCAAGCAACATCTCCTGCCAGCATCTCCTGATGATGCCTCGTAGAGAGGCGAAACACGTGTCGAGGTTTTTGTCAATATTGGTGGTGGTTTGCTGTAATTTTTTGCATGTTTATACGCAAATAGTTGCATCTTATCTTCACTGATAGACCAGCACGTTTTTTTTTAGCGGAATAGCAAAGAAATATTGTTCTCGTAATATATCATGGACTTCCGCAAAGTAACGCCTGATTCAATAAATTATTTATATTTTATCAATACACATTTTGATATAAGAAAAGTTTAACAAACCGTGTTTTTTTTTACTTAATAACAGCCATCTTTCATCAATGGCAAAAATAGACACAATAATTTGAGAAATAAAATTATAAGTAGGTTAGATTAGGGTTCACTTGTGTCCCTTAGAGCGGAAATAGGCACCCCGCAAAGCGGGGTGACGTCGACACGCTGGCGGTTAGGTTAGGTTATAATAAACTTGACTACATAAAACTTTGCCAAACAATAATTTGCGAAGTAATATTTTGCCATAGGACATAATGCCAAGTGATAAAATGCGAAACAATAATTTGACTAGTGATTTTTTGCCAAATTAATATTTGGGAAAAAAATTTTGGGAAGTGACACTGGGAAATGATTTTTGCCCATACAATAGAGAACCATTTCTGATTCCTGTGTAACGTTAAAACAGTTAACTATCATGATAACATGCTACTAGTAACCTAAGAATATAGTTACTTCTGAGAGATCGTATGCCCAAGGCCTAATAACAATATAGACGAGCTACAGTACTTAGTGTGTCAACCTTGTTGTCCTCCCTTTCTATAGGAGCTAAAGAGCTGCCCGTCCGTGTGTCGGATGGGAGTTCAGTTGGTGAGTGGCTGCAGAGTACTCTGAGGTAAAGCCTGGTCCAGGTAGCGAGATCGTACCATGCGTGAGCCATAGCGGACAAGGTACCAATATGAGCAAGACCGTATACGTGAGCTTTGTGTCCCGGTGTCCCCTTGCATGAACACCGAGGAACAGGTGGTGAGGAAACCGAAGACCCTGAGGTCAACCAATGTCCCCTTGCACGTACACCGAGGAACAGGTGGTGAGGGGACCGAAGACCCTGAGGTCAACCAATGTCCCCTTGCACGTACACCGAGGAACAGGTGGTGAGCGGACCGAAGACCCTGAGGTCAACCAATGTCCCCTTGCACGTACACCGAGGAACAGGTGGTGAGGGGACCGAAGACCCTGAGGTCAACCAATGTCCTCTTGCACGTACACCGAGGAATAGGTGGTGAGGGGGCCGAAGACCCTGAGGTCAACCAATGGCCCCTTGCACGTACACCGAGGAAGAGGTGGTGAGGGGACTGGAGACCCTGTGAGTCATGTATGCCCAGGGATCGGCATAGCCGTTATCGGCATTGATTATCAGCCGCGTGTTATCCATACAGACGAAATGTGTGGATAGCAAGTGCACCCTAAGGATCATAAAGCTGTTGGTTAGGTTGAAATATACTGCTCGTTGACAAAGGACAGACATAACGTAGGACATGATAATTGTAAGTTAGAATCACCCGGATAATGCAATATCCTTGAATACCAGTATGACATAGGTGAGATCTTTCCTATCTAGATATAAAGTCGACAAGAGAAAGTATAGAGATGAGGTCCACCCATATGGTTGCTCGGCCGATAGGCGAGAACCTGGACAGTAATATACTCGTACAGTGCACGCACCTCATGTGGCAAACATATTATAGTGCAAGGAACTGGCAGTATGTGGTTGAGATGAGTGTTACGACTACCATTAATATAGCTACAAGGAGGAAAGTATCTCCCGCTGTTTAGTAGTTAGAACTAGCGTGTGCCAAGTTCTAAGGCTCTATGTGACCGTGTTTTCATATAACACTCAACCCACAGGTGGGACAAGCCGTCAGAAGCGAAGCAGATATATATGTCGGCGGCAGATCGTTAAATACGCCAGATCACGAAATTCCTAGGCATATCGTGAAACGGCGCCATTTCATGATATGCCTAAAAGTCGGCTAGGCTTATCACGATGTGCCTGATAAACAATACGGCAGATCGATTAGAGCAACGCATTCGTCGATATTCCTAGCTCTATACCGGGCACATCGTAAAATAGTTTCTTTCTTGGCCACTGGTGGCGCTGCACATGCGATGGCGGCCGTTTTTGTTGGGGGCTAATAATCAGGGCGGACAAAAATGGTTTGTCATAAGCGAACTCTGTCTTAGGTCGGTTAGGTTAGGGTTCACTTGTGTCCCTCAGACCAGAAATAGACACCCCGCGCAGCGGGGTGGCGTCGACTCGCTGGAGATTATCAGTCCGCACTTCTTATTTTTTTTAATTTACCTAATTCAATTTTGGACACCCTACTTACGTATAACGGTGAGTATTGAACGATATGCCGGCGTTTCATGATATGCCTAGGAATTTCATGATCAGCCTAAACGTCACTGGCTTGGCCAAATCATGAAATGCCGGCGTTTCATGATATGCCTAGGAATTTCATGATCTGCCTAAACGTCATTAGACAAATCGTTAAACGTTAAGTTTTGAACGATATGGCGGATGTCCTTTAGCCAAATCATGAAATGGCGGCGTTTCACGATATGCCTAGGAATTTCGTGATCTGGCGGATTTTACGATCGGCCGCCGACATATACATAGACTGCGTGGGATGATTTAAAGGTAGGATTCAAATTTTCTCTCCTTAAATCATGTTTAAACCTATCGTGACGTCCTCAATCTTAACGCAGTCTAATTGTACTATACAAGAGTTTATAATATATCATTAATGTGTAACATTCCATTATAAAGAGGGCGCCGCGACAACACCTATCCAGTAGTAGACTTTTTGAAGTCGTATATATTTCGCAGAGCATTGGAAATTAAACCTTATTGATTAGTTATGAATGCTGTTTTGATATTATAATGATGAGAATCATACGAATTTCCCAAAGTAATTGAGGTCGGCGTTCAATTTTAGTCAATTATTATGTAAATGCCTGCGGGATTAGTCTGTGATAATGGCACAAATAACCACCACATATATACTTATGCACCAGAGGCTACTAGGTTTCCATTTTAATTTGATTCCAGTCCTATTCGATTATCACAATGCTACGCTAACACATGACTACCTGCGAATGTCTGTGTCATCTATGTACTTGGTGTCCTATTTACGGTAAAGCTGTATTTCACGCCCAACCAGTTTCTTTCCCTGTACCAGGCTCAGGTTTGCTCGTACCAGGGGCGGCTCAGTCCGTGATTTGGTCGCGTCGGTACAAGTACATGCCTACCGGCACCAGGGGGTATGTTACAGGGACTGATTTCGGTTTTATTTAATAAGATCGATGCCTGTCTGTCTTTTCGATTATTTATCCTAGATCCTAGGTAGTAAAATGATGTAATGAGAATAATTTGCATATACGAGTATCAAGTATCTTAAAATCCGTAAGTTATTCCTAACGTATGCAGAATCATGGACACCCTAAAAGAAAGAGATGACAGATGCCACGTGACGTCATTAATTTTTTCTTGTTTCAAAACATTGCTTGAAAGGCAATGTCCAGGATGTAGTGCCCGTTGTAGTCCAAGTTGGTGCCCGAAAACTACGATGGTAAATTAACCTTACTAAATTGAGAAGTATCAGCAGACTATTACATTCCTTGCGTCTAATGTTGGTCATAATTTAGTCGTGTTATATCGGTGACGTCAGTTTCAGTACAATATTTTGACAGGTGGTGACAAATAAGCTGGTAACAAACAAAAAAAGCATATATACGCGCTGAAGGACAGAAGATTTGACATTGTATCTCGTTCCCACTTGTGGTATTGTCTATGCTTGCATCCTTGTCACTCATGTGTGAATGTGTGTGCGAGTCCCTCTATTCTAGCCTTCCTCTATGTGTAAGACTGTGGTTTCGAGAAACGATCCACTGGTACAGGGAAATTACTTTCGAGACGTTTTTGCATTTGTAATTGTGACCTCTGTAGCCAGCCTCACACACACACACGTACACACACACAACGTGTGTGTGTGTACGTCAACGTGTACGTGTGTCCCTGTAAATATACAAATACTGCTAACAAATGCAAAAACGTCTCGAAAGTAACTTACCTGTAGTTATGTACGAGTATGTTATGTTCTCTGCTACATAAACATCTATTTTCACGCTGCGAGCTACTATTGATACCCCGATTGTCACTAAGGGTATTATTTATGAGTGATGTTTGCTTCCGCAGCTCCAAATGGAATATCGAATGCGTCGTGGGAAACAACTAGACCAGGCAGCACTAAGGACGCCTTTCGGGATTACGGAGTGGGATATGGTTGTGTGTTGGAGGCAATGATCTACACTACCTATCTACACTAATCTACACTATTTATATATAGTATTACTAGCTGTTGCCCGCGACTTCGTCCGCGTAGAACTTGTTACCCCCTTAGAAAAATGATTGCTCTTCAATTATTGTGGGCGGAACCTTAATTATCGCCGAACCAAACAAAGTTCTACCACCTTTAAGAGATGATTTCCGAGATAAAAACTATCCTATATCCTTCCAATGGTCTCAAATTATCTGTACGAAAATTTTCATCTAAATCCGTTCAGGGATTAAGCGGAAAAGGTAACAGTTGAGATGAGTTTATTAGTTTAAATTGGTAAATTTAAAACTCCGTTTTTACAACTATAAATATCTTAAGAATCATCAAGAGACGTTTCTGCGTAAATTGTATACTGTTTCATAATGTATTAAATAAAGCTACATTACTGGCTATTTATGCCTAAATCCGTCCTGTAGTTTTACTCACATTAATCCGGGCTATCTGTATAGTTTTGAAAGCAAACTAAACTTATCTAATGCTAAAAGACGTAGAACTTTCCATCTGTATCCGCCATCCCTATTTAACGGTGTTACTCGTAGAGAATAAATTACTTTTATTATCCGAAACAAACTATTTAAATTAACAAAATATCCCGTAGGTTAAATGAAATATATTACCTACTTTTCGGTTTTGCGATGCTCCGCAGTTCTAACCTAACCTAAACTACATTTCCGGTAGGTGTTCGGGTCTCTAAGGGTCGTGGTTCTAACTTAATCTAAGCTACTTTTCTGCTAGCAGTTGGATTATGTATTTTGACTAATAAATGGCTTACCATATAGTATATGTATGACCTAAGAATTCTCTTACTTCAAAAATTACTTGTTATCCATATATACTTCCAACACTTTTCAACCTCATTAGAGGATTAATTAAAAAAAAAGTGTAAATTAGTTTTCTAGTCTTTGACCGAAGTTACAGTTCCCTGACTTTAAAGCGGTCTTGTTCCGCGTAAAAACCTCTAGCTCCTTTTTAGCCCTTTTAGGGGCTGAATTTCTTTTAACCTTATAAAATACTAAATTATTTTCTTTCTTTTCTTTCTTTCTTTCTAACCCCCTTAAGGAATTAATTTCTAAGACGTGGAATTTAGTTATCTAGTCTTCAAGCAATCAGTCTAAACCGAAAGTTACAAATCTCTTATTTTTAAAAATGTCTCGATCTCCATACAAACTTTGAACCCCGCTTTAACCCCCCTAGGGAAGAATTTACTAAAACGCTGAAAGTACTTTTCATATATTTCAATACCTAAGTAATCTTTCTACAAAATTTCAAGTCTATAGCTCAAACTAAATGCTCCCCATACAAACCATGCACCCCTTTTTAACTTCCTTAGGGGTGAATTATCCAAATCGCTTTAAGTACTTTTTTGTATTCTAATAAGTAATCTTTCTACAAAGTTTGAAGTATTAAGCTCAAAAAAAAAGTGTTCCCCTTACAAACCTTGCACCCCTTCTCTACTCCCTTAAAGGCGGAATTTCTTTAAGCGCTGTAATTGCTTTAATTGTATTCTAATAATCAATCGATCTACAAAGTTTCAAATCATGAGCCAAACAAAACAGTGTTCCCCGTGCAATCCTTTCACCCCTTTATAACCCCGTTAGGGGTGAGTTTATCCAAAACGCTGAAAGTTATTTTATTGTATTCAAATAAGTAATCTTTCTACAAAGTTTCAAGCACCTAGCTCAAAATATAAAGTTTCCCCCATACAAACATTGCACCCCTATTTAACCCCCTTAGGGGTAGAATTTTTTCCAAAACGCTGATTGAACTTTTTTATTCTGATAAGAAATCTTTATAGGTACAACGTTTTAAGTTTCCTGAACAAAAAAAGAGTGTTTCTCATCCAAACCTGGCACCCCTTTTTATCACCCTTAAGAATATAATGTTCTAAAATGCTGGACTGACGCTGACTGTACTTTGTTATATTTTAATAAGTAATCTGGCTACAAAGTTTCAAGTTTTAGCTGAAAAGGAAAAGTTTCCCTCATATAAACTTTGCATCCCTACTTAACCCCTTTAGAGGTGGAATTTTCTAAAACGTTGACAGGATTTTTTTTTGTATTCTAAAATGTAATCTTTCTACAAAGTTTCAAGTTTCTAGCTCAAAAAATAAAGTTCCCTCCTTACAAACTTTGCAACCCTATTTAACCCCCGTTAAGGGTGGAATTTTCTAAAACGCAGAAAGTTTTTTTTTGTATTCTAATAAGTTATCTTTCTACAAGGTTTCAAGTTTCTAGTTCAAAATATAATGTTTCCCCCATACAAATATTGCACCCCTATTTAAGCCCCCCTTAGGGGTATAGATTTCTAAAACGCTGAAAGCACTTTTTTTGTATCTTAATAAGTAATCTTCCTACAAAATTTCAAGTTTCTAGTTCAAAAAATAATAAATAAATGGGGGAATACAAACTTTGCACCCCCCTTTAATCCCCTTAGGGGTGCAATTTCCAAAAATCCCGTCTTATCCCTTGCTTACGTCATAAAAGGAAGTTTTGGTGTAAATTTCAAGTTTCTAGTACCAGTAGTTTCGACGGTGATGAATCAGTCAGGAAATCTTCTTTTATATATATAGATAAAGAGGAAATATTTGATTGTTTGTGTGTTAGTATTGAATAGGCTCCGAAACTACTGGACCGATTTGAAAAAATATTTTACCATTAGAAGCCGACATTATCCCTGATGAACATAAGCTACTTTTTACCACGGGACAATGCTTCATACTTACGGGAAAACGGGTAATCCGTGCGAAACCGGGCCGAGCAGCTAGTATATAATATTATAAAGAGGAAATATTTGATTGCTTGTTTGTTTGTATTGAACAGGCTCCGAAACTACTGAACCGATTTGAAACATTATTTTACCATTAGAAACCGACATTTATCGCTGATAAACATAGGCTACTTTTTACCGCGGGAAAATGCTTCATTCCTACGGAAAAACGGGTAGTAAAACAATTTGGGTAGTAAGAATTATCCGTGCGAAGCCGGGCCGGGCAGCTAGTCTACACTAATATTATAAAGCGGAGAGATTTGATGTTTGTTTGTTTGTATTGAATAGGCTCCGAAACTACTGGACAGATTTGAAAAAATCTTTTACAAATTAGAAGTGACATTATCTCTGATGACATAGGCTACTTTTTACCGCGGGAAAATGCTTCATTCCTACGTACTAACCGTGCGAAGCCGGGCCGGGCAGCTCGTGTAATATAAAGAAGAGGTAGATAGGTTATAAGCGCTCCAAAAGTTGCACACTAAAATTGAGTCAATTGCACCAACTTGCCTCAGTTTCGCGTTTCGCTTCGTCAATGGAAACGTACGAGTATAAACCTGTCTCAGCTGTCAGATTTGGTGGCCAACACACAGGTAGGTATTGATGATATATTGATATTATTTGAAAAAATCATTAATCCACAGTACAAAAGCCTCGAAGAAATATTCGAGAATGTTTTTATGGGAAGAAATTATCACTTACCTTTTCTAAATTAATCCAACAATTTCATCGTTTATTCACAGATGAATCCTTAATCCAGTTTGGTAAAATCAGACATAGCACATCGATATGATTCCTGAAACAATATGTTCTGATTTGCAAAGAATTCCAATAATCAATAATGATTTTTTAATCAGAATCGTATTTATAGTTCCATGCTCAGCGCAGGGACTTCGAAGGATTTGTATTTACCGGTTTGAATCACCATTTTAGGACTAGAGCTTTCTATGGAAGCTAATCTAAGGTTTTGGCTTATTTAAGAAAGAAGAAAAAAGAAAGAAAGAAAATATATTTATTTAACGTCACAACTTACAAAATTAAAAAAAAAAGAACAATCAAAAGGAAAGGCTTAAATACGAGGACGTTAAACAGGATCCTCACTCAGCATAAAGCCCCTGCAAGACACGGCAAGCAGAGGCGCTGATTTGACTTATATTTTTATTTAATTTATATTTTTCCGCTAATCAGACAGAATGCGAACTACGTATATTTTTTATTATTGGCAATCAAGCATATTATGGTAGGCAGAATGCCTATGGTCAACTGTGACTCCAAGCTCGTTGCCGATCCTTTGTTGATTTCAGCATTTACTGCGGCGGCAACTCGGCATCTAGGGACCTAGGGACAAGTATATATTTATAAAGGTCCCTCATTCTCCGTTGACGACTGGTTAGCCTAGTGGTTAGTGACGATGCCTACGAAGCTGAAGGTCCTAGGTTCGAATCCCGGTAAGGGCAAATATTTGTGTGATGAGTGTTGGAGACACCGCAAGACACCCCGCGACACCGCGCTTCGACACGGTGTCGATATCGTCTAACGGGATTGACACCCGCGCCCGCTGGACCAGACGCTATTCGATCGCGCTCAAGCGCACACCCTACAATTTTGTTAATTTTATAAATTTAATTAAAAGCTAAGAGAACCTGAAAACGTTGTCGAATTATTGAAGAAGACCTAAGAAGAATCCTCAACATTGTTTGGCGACCGTGAACACGACAGAAGAACTGCAATCTTCGGATTCTTCTTCAACCATAAACTCGAGGAAGTGGAAGGCACGAAGAGCTGGACTCCTGACTGCAGATCAACAAATATCAGGGGAGTGCCGTTCCTTTTATTCCATTAGTTCCAACTTCCTTTCCAGAGAAAGTCTTAGCTAAACGAGTACCGTTGTGGGTTTTCATATGGCACATGCACGTGGCAGTTAGCACCAGTAGCTTAGTGTTGCATAATAGTGTCCAACAAATTAAAGTATAATTCTAATAAATATAGCGTTCTCACATATCGAATTCAATTGCTAAATCAGTAAAGTTCCTATTTTATTAACGAACTTAGTTAATTGAAAATATCCCTATGTACAATATCAGAATTGATTCCCCTTTATCTCATTTATGACCAGCTAGCAATCAGAAATATAAAACTGCAGCATTGGTGCATAGGTATTTATTGCACTCGCCGATTATTCCAGATTTGCGTAAACAAGTCGAGCGGCCGGCCGATGGGCTGTTGCTGTTGCCAACCGCGGAGAACAATAGATCACGCGCAGCGGCCACTCGATCGGCGTGGTAGCACATCATTAAGCCTATGACAACAACGTGGGTTTGAATCTGAACTGCAAGGTTTGCCGAATTAAACGGTATTTATAACATTTTGTTACTACTTGTTCATTGATTACGATGTCTGACACAGAGTTAAAAGAGTTATTAAAAAAGCGTAGTGTAATTAAAGGAAAAGTAACTGTGTTTCGAAATAAGTATGCGGAATTTGTGAACCAGACAGATATCTCGGCTAGCAAAATTAATGAGTTAACCTTAAGGTTAGGCAGATTTGAAATCGTGTTCAATAATTTTGATGCAGTGCGGGACAAAATTGAGTCATTAACGACTGAAAGTGACCAGCTGTCAGAAAATATCCAGATTGAAAACGATTTCTTTGATCTGATTAACACAAGAATTTATTGAAACAAATAAACAGAAAATTGCTGATGCTGACGATAGGAGTATTTGTAGCCAATCAAGCCAACAGATAAATGTTAGATTGCCTCAAATACAGTTGCCCTCGTACGATGGTAACTATAGCAAATGGCTTGAATTTAGGGATACATATACTTCTATCGTGCATAATAATAGTTCACTGAATGAGGTAAACAAGTTTCATTACCTACGCACCTCGCTTGAGGGCAGCGCCGCACTCGTTATAAAATCATTAGAAATATCTGCCTCCAACTATGCCGTAGCTTGGAAACTAATATGTGATAGATATGATAATAAGCGACAGTTGATTCACAACCATCTACAGTCCTTATTCCAAATGGAGGCCTTGACGAAAGAGTCAGATAAAGCTTTGAGGAACTTGAGTGATCACGTAGCAAGAAATTTACGAGCACTGGAGAGCCTCGGCGAGCAAGTAGACTGCTGGGACACTCTAGTTGTTTTCCTGTGTTCTTCCAAGCTTGACTCGATCACATTAAGAAAATGGGAGGAAAAAAGAAATAGTTTCGAAAACTCGCCGAAGCTCTCTGAATTTATGGACTTTCTTCGTAGCAGAGCCGATGTGCTGGAGTCGTTGGCTAGAAGTGTTGGCAGTCACATTGATAAACCTGAAAAAACTGTTCATAAAAGATTAGAAAAAGCTCAAAAAACATTTGTGGCCGCTGTTTCTAAACCAACGACGACCAACTTACCTCAGGTATGCTGCTTGATATGCAAGGGTGACCACCGTGTTTATATTTGTAGTAAATTTCTCGAAATGACTCCTGAAATGCGAAGTAATGAGATATACAAATTAAAAGTATGTCCAGTTTGTTTTCGAGGTGGTCATCGCGCATATCAATGCCGAGCAAATCCATGCAAAATATGTGGATATAAACATAACTCATTATTACATCGAACGTACGTGCCAAATAATACACAGTTACCTAATACCTCACAGGCTGAGAACTCGCCGCAAGGTGATAGCCATAGTAAAAATGCATGCCCGGTTTCATTGTCTTCATGTGTAGCAACACAAGTATTGCTATCGACAGCTATAGTACATGTCGTAGACAAAGCGGAAAACCAATGCCATCGCGTACGTTCATTGCTCGATTGCGCGAGCGAATCATCTTTCATAACGAAAGCGTTACAAGAAAGATTAAATCTTCCCATTATGGAAACCAAGCCCACTGATGTCACAGGCATCAATAATATATCATTTACAGCTATACGACGGTGCAAGATAAACTTGCAAGCCAGGGAGGGATCTATCAAAAGATCCGTGCATTGTTTCGTAATCGATCAAATAGCAAATAATCTCCCGGCTAACGAGGTCGATATTTCATCATTTGAAATACAAAAAAATATTAAATTAGCTGACGAGACATTTAATAGTCCCTCACAAGTAGAATTGTTACTAGGGGCTGATGTTTTCTGGGATTTCATACTACAAGGCCAAATCAAGTTAGGAGTAAACAAACCAGTTTTACAGAACTCGCATTTCGGATGGCTTGTTGTAGGTCCAACCGCTTGTGCCTATAACAATTATAATAAATCGCAAAACAACAAAATACAATGTAACTTTAGCCACGAAATCAGCGTTCAACTGAGAAAGTTTTGGGAGCTGGAAGAGCTACCACAGAAGGAGAAGTGGACAGCCGAAGAAGAAGCATGCGAGGCTCACTTTGTCGAAAATACGCACCAATTGCCCGATGGTAGGTTTTGCGTGAGTTTGCCTTTGAAAGAGTCACCCGAAAAATTAGGGGATTCATTTCATATAGCTAAAAGACGATTAAGTTATTTAGAAAACCGATTCGAAAGGGAACCTCACGTAAAACAACAATATTGCGAGTTCATTCGCGAGTATCAAGATCTAGGGCACCTAACGCAAATAGAAAAACCAGACGTAGCTAACTACTTACCCCATTTTCCAATTTTGCGCGAAAAAAGTACCACGACCCGCTGTAGGGCGGTATTTGATGCGAGTTGTAAGACGTCGTCTGGTCTTTCTTTGAACAATTTATTGATGGTGGGACCTGTAATACAAGACGACATTTTTTCAATTCTCACTCGTTTCCGTCAGCATAAATATGTGTTGATAGGAGATGTTGAAAAAATGTATCGCCAAATTCGTGTTAACGAAAAAGACAGATATCTGCAAGTAATATTGTGGCGCGAAAATAGTATGGAACCCATTAAATATTTGCGCCTTGATACTGTCTGTTACGGAATGTCCTGCTCCCCATTCTTGAGCATAAGATGTTTACATGAAATTGCTAAGACTTGTGATGACTCATTAATAAAAACCATAATTGAAAAAGATATGTACGTCGATGACTTGGTAACAGGGACAGACAATCCTGAACATTTGACCTACATTCTAAATTCTGTGTCACAAACCTTAGCAGATGCACAAATGAAATTGCGAAAAATAAAATCTAATTGTACTTACCTGTTTAATAACAGTGATAACTTCAACGAACAAACGAATGTCGACTTTAATAGCGAGTGTTCAACGCTCGGAATTAAGTGGACCCCAGCTTCGGATAAACTATCAATCAGCTGTGCTAAAGATTTTAACGATGTAGGTAATTACGATGAGAAATGTACAAAACGAACGATTTTATCCACGATAGCCAGCATTTTTGACCCGTTAGGTCTTCTATGTGTGTGTACAATTACGTTTAAAATATTACTACAAAGGCTGTGGGTTTTGAAGTTAGATTGGAACGATGAGGTACCATCCGAAATAAAACAAACATGGCATAAGATCGTGCGTGGACTAGGTACCTTATGTACGTTCCAAATTGATCGTTACGTATTGCAATCGAACGCCGACACAATAGAACTCCATTTTTTTTCTGATGCTTCGATATTAGCGTATGCAGCGTGCGCATACATTCGCTCGGTAAGCGATAAGGGAATAACGGTTCGGCTGCTCTGTGCGAAGGCCAAGGTCATGCCTTTAAAGCCAGCTGTGACGATTCCGCGCGCTGAATTATTGGGCGCATTATTAGCAAGTCGATTATACGAAAAAATTAAAAACTCATTACGCCATAGTGTTGATAAGGTTTACTTTTGGACTGATTCAAAAATAGTTCTAGCTTGGTTGAATATATACAAGTCTAATAAGATGCAATTAAAAACATTTGTATTACACCGAGTATCTGAGATAACGGAATTGTCTCGCGGTGCTGATTGGAATTACATCCCATCTGCGCTGAATCCCGCTGACTTAGGATCCCGCGGAGTGTTGCCCGATCAGCTGACGCCGGACGGGATGTGGTTCGCAGGGCCGAGTTTCCTGCAGCACGGCGAGGCCGCCTGGCCTTCTCACAATGAATCAGTTGAGTTAAGTTCAGAGATTCCCGAAATAAAATCAACTGTTAAAGTTATGAACGTGACCGTGAATCCATCAACTGATTTCATAAACATGGAAAACTTTTCTAGCTTTAATCGGTTGAGAAGGACAGTCGCATACATTTTACGATTTATAAATAATTGTAAACTGCCCGAGAATAAATTTCAAGGCCCGTTAAATGTGCAAGAGCTGCATGCGGCTGAAATTGAACTTGTAAAGATGGCTCAAAGAAATGTATTCTCAGACGAGATTAACCTGTTAAAAAATGATGTTCCAATTAATAAAAAATCTCAGTTGTTGTCTTTAAATCCATTCATTGACAACGACAGCGTTATGCGCGTGGGTGGTAGACTATGTAACTCGGATTATGCTTACGAGAAAAAACATCCCATCATTTTAGGGAACAAACATTATTTAAGCACCCTTATTTATGAATACTTTCATAAACAATTAAAACACACTGGGCCCCAACTGCTGCACTCAAGCGTACGCGAACAGTATTGGATTATCGGAGGAAGATTATTAGCGCGAAAAGTATATCAATCGTGTACAACTTGTAAACGCGTGCGCGGAGCAGTTGCGTCCCAGATTATGGGAAATTTGCCATCCCAGCGCGTAACGCCAGGGTACATATTTGAGGTCACGGCTTTAGATTATGCGGGTCCATTCTTAATACTAAATAAAAAGGGACGTGGAGCAAGACTAATTAAGTCTTTTATGTGTATCATGTGTTGTTTAAAAACTAAAGCCGTACATCTTGAAATAGCAAGTGACCTTAGTACTCAAAGTTTTATTTTAGCTCTTAGGCGATTCATTGCTAGAAGAGGGCGGCCACGCGAGATTTTTTCTGATAACGGCCGTAATTTCGTTGGCGCGAGTAAGGAAATAGGTCAGTTTCTTTATAACTCTTGTGACTCTGTGTCGGAGGAGTTTGCTAATGAACATATACAGTTCAGATTCGCGCCCGCGTATTCACCTAACTTTTCTGGCTTAATAGAAGCCGCGGTGAAGTCCGCGAAATATCATATTAAGAGGATAATAGGAAATATGCATTTTACGTATGAAGAGCTAATAACGATATTCGCGCAAGTTGAGGCTATTCTCAATTCGCGCCCTATCTGTCCTCTATCATCCGATCCTCACGACCTGTCCCCGTTGTCCCCAGGGCACTTCCTCATCGGACGACCGTTGACCTCGCTGCCAGCGCCGAACCTCGAGGAAGCCAACTCGAACCAATTGCACAGATATGCAAGAATCGAGCAAGTGCGACAACACTTTTGGGCCAGATGGAGCCGCGAGTATGTGGCTCAGCTACAGCAGCGTGCCAAGTGGCGCGTAAAACAGCCCAGCCTGCAGCCGGGACAGCTCGTCCTCATCAAGCAGGCCCACGGCCCACCGTTGACATGGCCGTTAGGCCGCATCGTGCAGCTACACAAGGGATCTGACGGGCTCTGCCGCGTAGTCGATGTCAGAACCAATAAGGGCATCGTACGACGTGGCATCTCTTGTATATGCCCCCTGCTGGATGAAGATGGAGATGCTGATCAAAGAAGCTCTTGAAAGCAGGAGCTTTCAAGGCGCGGGAGCATGTTGGAGACACCGCAAGACACCCCGCGACACCGCGCTTCGACACGGTGTCGATATCGTCTAACGGGATTGACACCCGCGCCCGCTGGACCAGACGCTATTCGATCGCGCTCAAGCGCACACCCTACAATTTTGTTAATTTTATAAATTTAATTAAAAGCTAAGAGAACCTGAAAACGTTGTCGAATTATTGAAGAAGACCTAAGAAGAATCCTCAACAATGAGCATGAATGGTTTCTGGTATTTAAGTATTTATAATATATCTAAATATATCGTCGTCTAGGGCTCATAACCCAAGTGTTATTGAGCTTACTATGGGTCTAGAACGATTTGTGTAAAATTGTCCCCTAATATACTAGCGACCAGCCCCGGCTTCGCACGGGTACTATATTATTCATTTAAACCTTCCTCTTGAATCACTCTATCTATTAAAAAAAACCGCATCAAAATCCGTTGCGTAGTTTTGAAGATCTAAGTACACATAGGGACAGACAACGGGAAGCGACTTTGTTTTAAACTAGGTAGTGATGATTCACTGTCTGGAAGAAATCGCTCTATAGCGATAACACCGCCTGTTGCTACCTGTTATACTGGCTAATATCTTATATTGTTTTGCATTTATTTGTTTTGGTGCAATAAAGAATATTATTATTATTATTCTCAACACATTGCATCCACGGGAGCTATGGCAACTGTACTCACCAGCGGCGCTACCACGAAAGTCGAAGTTCGAAGTTTGAATGTCTCCATGTCTGTTTCACAAGTAATATATAGTACGTAGATGGAGGATTCAATAGATGAATGTTAGTGATTGCCCAAAAGAGATGAAGGCAAATTAACCTGACTAAATTGCGAATGTCGAAGTTCGTATACATGCATCCCTGTCACGCGAGTATAGTAAGTGCGATAGAGATGGAAATACCCAAACTTCGACTTTCGAAGTTCGTGGTTATACTATTAGAGTTTAGAGAAATAAGCAACACGGGCGCAGTGGAAATAAGGTAAATATTGAAATATATTATGTTAAAAACATTGTATGACATCTGTTCAATACAAAAAACCGATTGACAGAGACAGCGCTGACAGACTACTTCATTTAAAATGCAAAGTCTTCATAAAGATGGCCAGTGTTATACTCCAACACCCTCGTTACTTATATTATTAATATTCTGAGCTATAACCACGAAATTCGAAAGTCGAAATTGGGGTATTTACATCTCTATCGCACTTACAATACTCGAGTGACAGGGATGCATGTATACTAACTTCGACATTCGATGTTCGTGGTAGCGCCGCTGGTAACAAACAAGAAAATCTTATACGCCCTGAGGGGGCTGAGGGACAGGGACAGGAGATATGACACTGTATCTCGTTCCCACTTGTGGTAATTGTCGACGCTTACATCTTTCTCACTCATGTGTGTGTGTGTGTGTGTGTGTGTGTGTGTGTGTGTGTGTGTGTGTGTGTGTGTGTGTGTGTGTGTCTATAAATATCCTTTCTGTATAAATACGATAGAAACGAAAAACACAGAACAAAGTGAAGGTTCCCAGGTTCGGCTGATCCCAGTATGAGCGAGTTGCCAGTCCGTTGTGCCCCTCTAACATAAATCTGGCCAGTTTACATATACAATCTCCTTGTAACGTAATATAAACGTAACTCTGACACTATCAAATTGACAGTCGACGTTTCATTTTATTATTCCGAGTAACATGTTATAAAATTTTCAGTGTATTTTAAAAAATACGTAACAATTTTTCTATACGTATTCGTCGCTTTCCTGATTGAATATGTATATTTTTCGTGAGAAATTCCAGTAGATATTACTAGAATAATTATGTCAAATTCACTGTAATTACGTGAGTCAAGTAAATCGAACTAAATTCTGTAAGTATACAATTAATTTTCTCACTTTTTTATAGCACCGTACTTCACAAAATGTTAAACCCGTTCAAATTAAATGAATTTCGTTATTTAGTGTAAATATTCAGATATATACCAAGCAAAAGAAACATCAATGATACACACATTAAACGTAGTCACAAATTAAGAAAAGCTTGTACTATGGGTACTAGACCACGATATACGTATTTATATATAAACAAATTAATACTTAAATAAATAGAAAACAGTGTATTATAAAACGAAACTAAAATGTCGATAAACGTTTCTATGAACCATTTTGAATGGCTCAAAAACAAACAGTAAAAATACAATAATCAGCTTATATTCTAAATTGATATTCTAAAATATTTTTGCGTATTGCAGAACCCATGATTTTTAGAACAGTTGAAAACTACCTACCCTAACCCTAGCCACTAGGCTAGTTTTCTCATGATATTTTCTTTCATCGAAAATTCAAGGTATATATACTAATGTTATAAAGAGGAAATGTCTGTGAGATTGTAGCTTCGCAAGTTTATAAGTTTGCATGTAAAGATCTCAGATGCCGTTTATCGGATTTCAATACTTCTTTCACCTGCGCGTAGAATGGACTTTCTAATACATTTCGTTTTTTTTTTTTTTTGAGTATAGGCTATATTTAATCGCGCAGGTTAGCCTGCGTTCTTTGCAATACGCGGGCGAAGGCGCGCGGGCTAGTAGGTATTAAATAAAAAGCGGCCAAGTGCGTGTCGGACCACGCACAACGAGGGTTCCGCGCCTATTAAAAAGGTCGTATCTTTACTGAAATCTTATGGCACTTACGTCCTTTTCTTTAAGGAATGCAGTTTTTTAGAAATATCTCAAAAACTGTTCTATATCTCAATATCTCGAATTATCTTGAATATTATAGAGCAAATGTAAATGAACCAAAATAAAGACAAAAACATTTATTAATATTTTTACCGACTTTTTAGACCAGTTAACTTATCATTTTTTCGATGTCTGAAATTTTGTCGGATTTTGTCGCTGGGTAACTATTTAATTGATAATATATCCGTTATACATAATAAATAAGCTATTATAAATTATTTCCAAAATTGTAATTTTTTCCATACAAGTTGTCAGTTCATTGCCTGGACTATTTAGCGATTCGCTTATGTGCATACATTTCAGAAAATATACAGTATTTGCAATGTTTTGTTGTAGCGCCCGGGGCAACCGAAGATGGCGAGCAATAAGAGATACTTGTGTCTCCTGGTGTTCCAAATTATACTCGTTCCATTGTTTTTTGTCTTCGTCAAATACGATGGAGAGGCGGACTACGATATTCGAGGTTAGTGAACTTAGATGCTCATATTATAAAAATGCTAAAATTATATTTGTTAAAGAAATTAATTGTTATATGTAACAGAAACTAGAACAACAACGTATTATTAGAATAATGCTAGCATAGTCTCGCAACTCCTTAACTTAAAAAATCTTTTGTTATTTAAGATTAATAGTTAAGTAATTGTCATCGAAATTTTTTTTTTTACTGAAATATACAGCTTATTATTATTATTATTTATATGACCAACCCACCACAGTAATTAACTATGTTATTTGTGTAAATTGATTGCAAATCAGCGTAGTGACTTTTCATGCCCCGACACATTCCCAGTGTAGTCCTTTTTGAGACCACCATCATCATTGCAAATATTTTTTTCCTAGATTTAAGCATTTTGTATGTCCTTGTGCCCCTTCGGCCTCCTACGACACCAAAGCCACGTATAGTTACGTAACTAGTTACGAAAAAAAAAAATTTTTTTTACCTATTGACGTAACCCCGTTGAGAGAGGGCTGGTTAGCATCGTCTCAATAAGTAGATGATGATAGCAAACGAAAAAGTACAGTCGGCAACAAAAGCTTGTACCAAAAATGGTTTTTTTTGACAGTAACTTTTTTTAGTAAGCCACCAGCCATTTTAACATCGTGCCTGTGATTATTCTGGCATCGTAAGCGTCCATTGGCTACGGTTTCTGCGTACTATTAGGCAGGCTGAACGCTTCTTTACCACCGTCGTAGTATAAAATAACACTGTAATGTTACGTTATTACTTATTAGTTCACGCGCATATAGCGTCATAAGGCGTTAAGTACACAGTCAAGGTATTCATATACGTACATAAATATCTGTACACGCTTTTATGACATTGAGTCCTGTAAAGTCAAGTGCAAAAATATGTATCGATTTCATCCTCTCATAAATTATGTACCAAAACCTTACTCTACTGACATAAGAGCTATATGACATATAATAGGAGTAAGTTATATATACATTTATTTTCCACTGTACAGACATTAATGTCCTTATTTATGTTGTGTGCGTAGATTAATACCCCGGACTGTACTTGGCGGCTTGGTGGTATATAAAAAAAAATATTATTCCTATATCACGTTTAACTTATTTGGCTATTATAAAGATTTCGACATACATATATAAAAAATAATGACGCTGCTAAACCAAAGAAAACCGTAACGACAGTCATTCCTATTTCTCCTAACTGCTCACTTGCTTGTGGCAACCATGGTTGTCAATTTCGCGCACCCCTAAATTGGTTGTGGCAACTGTGGTTGTCAACCGAAGTTAAGGCTGCCTTGATTAAAAAAAAGACCGGGTTGCACTCCGGGAGTGCCGGCAGAAGTGAAAACTTGCGAATTGCTTTAATTATCAGTATTTAAAAAAAAACCTCCTCCCCCCAACCGCCGCCTCCCGTTAGTCTAACGGTCGGCCTATCTCGTATCTCGCTTTCAAAAATCCTACGCTCCTACACCTGTGGCGAGTTTAACAATTTTTCCCCATCCCAAAAAGTGCACAGCGCCGCTATAGAAGTTTTCACTTCAAAAAGCAACTTAGGCTACCTTTTGAGCGGCTAATAAACTTACAGAGTTTTTGACGTTTCATATACAAAAATGCTGACTTTTGATTGCTGTCATCATCCTTATTGGTCCAGGTCTATCCACTTATCTACTTATTTTGCACAGGTTACGAAGACATCCACGTGATGATATACGTCGGTTTCGGTTTCCTGATGACATTCCTGAAGAAATATTGCTACGGCGCGCTCGGCATCAACTGGTTGTTGGCCGCGTTGGTAGCTCAGTGGTCGATCATCACGCAAGGCCTCTGCAGTTTAAAGGATATGACCATCCCGCTATCCAAAAGAATGATACTTGGTAAGTCCTGGAGGCCAGTTCGCGGGCCGTTTGAGATGATGTCTAATATCGTTATCACAATCTCTATTCACGCATGCGGCGTGGGTAGGCCCCCACAAGGTGGGCTGATGACCTGGTAAAGGTTGCTGGAGTCCGCTGGATGCGGGTGGCGCAGGACCGGTCGCTTTGGCACTCTTTGGGGGAGGCCTATGTCCAGCAGTGGACGTCTTTCGGCTGATATGATGATGATGATGATGCACTATTGAAAAATGTGGAAGACGGCCAAATGTCTTATTTCTGAGGATTTCGCTTGAACGGCCTGAGAATTGGCCTTCTGTTCCGTACATGAAAGCTTGGTTGTATTAGGCTGACGGTAGGTTTCGACGGCTGGCAGGCAAGTACAAGCTTGGTACAGTCTATGGGTGGAGAGAAATATAGACCCACCATATTTCTATACTTCTCTCTCGCTCCTACACGTTCACGTATGCATGCATATGCATGATTTACATTGCTCATATTTGGAGCAGCTCAACTAACTACCTTACACTTACAGACTAGCCAGAGTAACGCTTTTCGTTAGTCTGTAATAATTTTTGAAGTGAAAACTTCTTTAGCGGCGCTGAGGACTTTTTGGGATGGGAAAAAATTGTTAAACACGCGACAGAGTTTTGTGACGTCAGATGTGAAGGAGGTCACAAACTTTTTTATTTTGCTGCTAGCCGATTCGACTTCATTCAAAACTGAACGCTATTCGTAAGAGTATAAAGCCGTTAAACACTTTTTGCAATAGCATATTCTGCAAATGAATTTGTAATTTTGTCCACGCGTCCTTCACCATTTTGCTATTGAGCAAATTCGAATTGTTCGAATTTGGACGTTATTCCTAAGAAGATAAAGCTTTGAAAAATATTTGGCAATAGCAAAAACAAATTGGTTGGCGGCGGCGACGTTGGGGAACGGCGCGGGGCGAGCGGCGGGCCATAGGCGCCGGTTGGCGAGGTGCGAGCCGCGACGCGCCCGACTACCAGATCAAATCACACACAGTAATGACGCGTCCGTGATTTTTATATTTACATTTTTGAAGTGAAAACTTCTTTAGCGGCGCTGTGCACTTTTTGGGATGCGGAAAAGTTGTGACAGGTGTCACGTGACCGTAAATGGCGAGAGATTCGGGACGAGGCTTGGGGGCGGGGGGGACCGATGCCGTAGTGGCGATGCGGCGCTTACCCGTTCGGCCGACACACAATTAGTTCTCGCGCGCTAATTTGCAAGTGAAATAGTTTACTTCTGTTGCTACGGTATTCGTCGATTCGAAATGTCAAAATATTCAAGTTTTCACTTCTGCCGGCACTCCTGTAGCCCCCGCTGCAACCCGGTCTTTTTTTTTAGCGGTCACGTTGGCAATTATATAAAAGTATAAATTTCAAATCCAAGGGAAAATTGAGAACTGTGTTGCTCTGAGCCAGATTCGTACCAGTGACAGTTCGTCGCTCTAACCAACTGAGCTATGGAGAACCGTGCTCGGTTTAAACTAATGTTGAATGTGTTCCGAATGATGATGTCCAAGGCTATTAGGTCAGGCTTCGCTTACCTGTCATAGAGAAGGGTCTTGTTTGTGTACGACCATTAACCAAGTCCCTTTCTTTGCAGAAGCCGATGTAATGTCAGCAACGGTGCTGATCACTTTCGGGGCGCTACTCGGCCGTGCAAGTGTTAGCCAGCTTCTAGTCATATCTATCATAGAGGCAGCAATAGGAAGTGTCAATTTATGGCTCCTTGGATCAATCCTAAAGGTAACTTGTTGCTGATTGCCAAAGGTATACTCTAAGACCCCTGGACCAATTTGGAAAGTTCCTTTTTGTTGCAAACCTTCCTCAGTCATCACTCATCAGTTCAGGATCTGATAATGGGATCATGGAGAAATCGGGAGAGCTCTTCAAATAAGGCGTACTAAATAGAAGTCTGTTAAGACTTTGTTTTGAAAGTAATTTATGTACATGGCAATTAAGATCACTTCTAAAATGAGAAATGCATTTGCGCTCGAATTTCAGACGATTCCCTCTACATAACTGGGTTTGCAAGCAACAATAGACTACGAGTATATTATGCTTGTTGACCCAAAGATGAATATTAAATGTTCCTTAGCCGTTACATTAGCATTTTTAATATATGTATATACAACGTGTTAATAAAATAACGCAAAACCTGAAAACTGTTCGTTCAGAATCGACAGTAGAATGTGTTCATGCATTTTATTCCATCCCCACCGCTTTCCAAACGGCCGCCTAATTACTCTCACATACATGACCTCAGTACTGACCTACGAGTGGTGCGATGCACATGCCCGCGACATACGTCATTATACAATTGAGAACAAACTCTATTTTACGTGTCCAAACAAGGCTGTACGGCTAGTGTTTCCAAGTGTGATCTGGACCTAGACTCCTGAAGTGTACCTCTGGACTGTTCCCGTGTGCCAGCGGGATACCTACTATAGTTTATTCCTGAGGATCGCGACTTCCAGCAGCTCAAGGTATTGTGCTCCACTTACACCACGAACACTGACAAGCCCCCTTTTTCCCTTAACATTTGGTAGCAGATAGCGTGGTTTCATCCCCTCTTGTTGGCGGTGCCGTAACGTAATCTCAACTTTAAATGACTTTCTTACACCCTTATATTGTACTGGGATATATTGATACTGTGATCCGAGTTTGATAACATTGCATCATAAGAATTTTGTATTTAAAATAATAAATCAAACCAACTGTGACGTCACTTGTTTACGAGAAGATTGGATGCGCCGCGCCGCGCGCCGCTTAGCAACTACGTACTCGAGCCGAGCCTATTTTTCCATAGCTCGCGACGGCTACCTCACTTGCAGACCAAAATTAGCGAAATTCATTGAGCCAGTTAGGATATTTATTGAGTTATCTGTTGTGTACCTATCTGTGACCGCGAAGTAAATTACCTGGTTTTCCTTTAATAAAGACGTTTAAAGACTTAAACTCGATCATCATATTTATAGTTTACATTCGAAATGTCCGATAATGGTAATGACCATACTCTGGCCCAACATCTGTATACCGATTCAGCAGACTTTAAAAGTCATATGGGGACTGTTCGATTTGTTAGCGACTGGATTAAAGATACCCATACGGTGTTAGATTCCTTATCGGTTCCGAGACTGCGCGTGAGGTTAAGTGAGTTAGATGTGCATTATGAACGGTTTACCCAGGCATGTTCCGAACTGTTCGGCAGCTTAGACCCAACTATAGACGGATCCGAATACGAATACATCCGTAGGCAAACCCGATCTGTTAGAGATATGGTAGATGATCTCAAAATTAAATATAACGAGGTTTTACCTAAACCTGAGGGCGGCGAACCTGGCGCCAGTAGTACCCCCTTGCGGCCGCCGATGCTGACTAGACCTACCATGTCGGACCCGATGCAGAGCCGACTGCCCGACTTACCTATACCTAAATTTGATGGCCGTCCAGAGTCGTGGATTAGCTTCTTGGACCAGTTTGATAGTGTGGTTGACTCGCAACCCCTGCTTACTCCCATCGTTAAACTTCAGTACTTACTGGGGTCGTTAACCGATGAGCCGCGTCGACTATTACAACACTTGCGCATAGAAGCCGACAACTATGATACTGCGCGCGATCTTTTAAAGCGGCGTTATCATAACACGCGTATTCTGGCAGATAATTATATTATTCAAATTTTGACCTTGCCCGAGCTTAACTCGAAACTAACTGGTCTTCGTACTACCTTTCTCAACCCAATGTTCACTGCCTATAGAGGACTCGAAAGACTTAAATTGCCTGTGACCCAGTGGTCTTACATGTTAGTGCATATATGCCTTACTAAACTGCCCAGCGACCTGAGGTCACGGTTTGAACGCCGGTATGGAGACCGCGACGGTCTTCCGGAGTTTAGTCAACTTTTGACTTTTTTGGAAGACGAGTGTCGTCATCACGACAATGTTGGAAACGCTTCACTGGTTGACGCTTTGCCTTCGTCATCTAACAGACCGCGACAACGTTCCCCTATTATGCCTACTTACCCCAGGCATACCCGCACTTACACAACCACGGTCCCTTCAACCTCGCCTACCCAGTCTAGTCGTTTGTGTTACCTATGCTCTAGTGATTCGCATTATTTGCGTGAGTGCTCGGATTTCCGACATTTGTCCCCGCGGGACCGTGCGTCATTTGTAAAAGAGGCAAGGTTATGCTACAGATGCCTAGACAAACATTCCATTGCCTATTGTCAACGTGATTACCGTTGTGGCACATGCCATCATACGACCCATCACACTTTGTTGTGTTTTAATGATCCCCGTAATCCGACATACCCCGAACCTCGCAACCAACCATCCGTCTCATTTCATGACGGGACATTCCGCAACTCCCGTTCGCCTTCACCCCGCAACGGCGGGGGCGTCTTTTATCGCTCTAATGCGCCCCGTAAGTCTCCACAGCCACCCCGTACCACGTATTCCTCTACCAGGCGGTCTCCAACCCCTACGCGTGAAAATCGTCGTTATCGATCTCCACCTCCAGCACGCCGAGATTATTCCCCTGCGCCATCTCAAGCAGACCGTGGGAGTAAGCCCAGTTATCGAGATATGATTAGTCCTCGTTCCCAAGAACGCACTACTTCACAATAACTAGACGTATCCAACAAACCGTTCAACCCCCCTCTTCCTGCGGCAACACCCATTAATTCTTTGATTTTACTCCCTACTGCCCTTATACATGTTAGAACCCGCAGTGGATATTTTGTTGAAGCCCGAGCCTTATGTGATACCGGTGCACAGGGCTGCCTACTCACGTCTGAAATGGCTGTACACAGTTTGAACCTTTCCGTGAATCCTTCGTGTGCACCTGTACGAGGTATTGGCGATGTGCAGACAATGACCTCCCACGGTAATGTCTTGATGACCTTTAAGCCTATTGGAAGATCTCATCCCCTTATCACGACCCAAGCTATGGTAGTGGACGTAATTACCGGTCATCACCCAGAACTTTGCTTGCCTACAACTGTTGTTAAACATACATCAAATCTTTGTCTAGCTGACCCCACCTTTTACCTCCCGGGAGCAATAGATGTTCTCCTCGGAGCTGACGTGTTTGGTGCAATTTTCAATGCGGAAAAGTACTCATTACCTTCCTGTCAACTAACTGCCTTTTCAACGATTTTTGGATTCATACTTTCTGGTGCTGTTAGTTGTAAGATTGGTGAACATCGTTCACCCATGACCGGGGTCTCTCTTTCTCACATTGTAGAGCGCTTTTGGAAAATCGAAGAGACACCTGAACTACCTCCCCCAAATCCCTTTGATAGTGAATGTGAGATCCTTTTTAGAAATACTACATTACGTGTACCTGACGGTAAGTTTCAAGTAAAACTCCCTTTCTTGCTAGATCGACCTACCCTTGGAGAGTCACGAACCTTAGCCTTAAAACGATTTCTGAACTTGGAGAAACGTATGCAATGCAATTCCGAATTTCGAGAAAAATATATAAACTTTATGCGGGATTACATCACCTTGAATCACATGACAGTGTCTCCATTTGACCCTTTTACCGCTGAACATTATTTTATTCCTCATCATGGAATATTCAAAAAATCGGGTGATATTTCTAAATTAACAGCAGTTTTTGATGGTAGCTGTGTCACTTCCTCAGGTGCCTCTCTTAACCAATGCCTACATACCGGGCCCAAATTACAGAAAGACATCAGCCTTATCTTGCTAAATTTCCGACGACACCCCGTGGTTTTTATAGCCGATATTTGCATGATGTTCCGCATGACTTGGGTCGCACCCGAAGATCGCCGATTCCAGCTGATTCTCTGGCGGGAATCTCCATCGGATCCTCTGCTCACTTATGAGCTGAATACCGTCACTTACGGTCTACGGTCAAGTCCCTACGTTGCCATGCGCGCGCTTTTAGAGTTGGCAGCGCAAGAGAAGGCCAACTTTCCTGATGCGGCAGCGGCCGTTGAAAATGATGTATACGTTGATGATTGTTTAACAGGCGCGGAATCAGTTTCACAGGCATGCTTGTTGAAACACCAATTAGTACAGCTCATGGCTTCGGGCGGATATGAGCTGAAAAGGTGGATCAGCAATACACCCGAGGTTTTGGAAGATTTGCCACCAGAACACCTACAACAACCCCATTCCTTTTACGATCCTGAAAATCCCCAAACTATAGCAGTATTAGGGGTGCAATTTGACCCTTCTAACGATTCCTTTACATACCGATACGCCTTTGATCCTGACCACCCAGTGACTAAACGCAAGGTACTCTCCCTTATTGCGCGTATGTACGATCCATGCGGGTGGATAGCCCCCATAATTTTCAAGGCCAAGATCTTTATTCAGCGTCTTTGGCTCTCTGGGCTGAATTGGGACGACGAGCTCTTAACCGAACTTTCTATTGAGTGGGTTGCGTTTACCCAGGATCTTACAAATATAAGCCAGGTGTCCGTACCACGGCACATTATTCCTTCAGGCTCTCTGTCTTATTCCTTACACGGATTTTGCGACGCTTCGGAGGCGGGTTACGCGGCTGTTATTTATCTAAGGGTTGAAACTTTATCAGACCTTTGCTCCGTTCACTTATTGATGTCGAAAAGTAAAGTTGCCCCTGTTCGGACGCGACTCACAATTCCCAAGTTGGAATTGCAAGGAGCGGTGCTCCTTTCAAAATTAGTGCAGCACGTTGCTCCCTGTCTACAGAGAGCATTGGTGCTGCATGCCATATATACCTGGACGGACAGCAAAATCGTCTTAGCTTGGATCCGTACTCCGCCGCATTGCCTCCAAACATTTGAAGCCAATAGGGTTTCTCAGATAAGTAATTCCCCCACGCCCACCATTTGGCGACACATTCCTGGAGAGCTGAACCCCGCTGAATTGCCTGGACTCAAATGCTTATTGGCAACCGGTTCTCCTGACTCTCCACTAGATCCATCGTTCCTATTAGAGCGTTACAGCTCTCTTAATAAATTGATTGGAGTGACTGGTTTTATCCGACGATTTATCAATAATATACGTGACCCTAAGTCAAGAATATATTCACCATTTCTGACACCTCAAGAGCGGGCCGAGACCCTTAGCTACCTCGTAAAATTAACACAGACTTTATCTTTTTCGGATGAAATAGAGCGGCTCCGACAAAGGAAACAAATTCAATGTTCGCTCAGACGCCTTAATCCCTTTTTGGACGAGGAAGGGCTTATTCGAGTTGGAGGGCGATTATGTAATTCGGATTTACCTTTTGAGTCCCGACATCCACTATTATTACCTAAAAATGGCCCCCTGGTTAATTTGATAATATCTCACTATCATCGAGAAAATTCCCACGCCACAGCTGGCACGCTACAAGGAATATTAAACCGTCAATTCTGGATCATAGCCGCACCCCGTGCCATAAAGAATGTAATTTTTCGTTGCCTCCCCTGCTATCGCCTTAAGGCTGTTACAACCCAACCACCTATGGGTGATCTACCTACGGACAGGGTAACTGCCTCCCGACCTTTTAGCGGAGTAGGAACAGATTTTGCTGGACCCTTTCTTACAAAAGTGCAACGCCATCGAAACCGAACACTTATTAAATCCTACCTCTGCGTATTTATCTGCCTATCCACAAAGGCCGTACACCTGGAGATCGTGTCGGATTTAACCACGGAAGCCTTTATTGCTACATTCACCCGTTTCGTCTCCCGTCGTGGCTATCCAGTTCTGGTTCGTTCTGATAATGGGAGAAATTATATTGGCGCGAATAACCACCTTAAAGACTTGCAAAGATTCCTGTCTGAAAACCAGGCCGAGATAGGTCATGCACTTTCGAAACGCCATGTTAATTGGTTATTTAGCCCTCCGGCGTGCCCTCACTGGGGTGGCTTGTTTGAAGCTGCAGTGAAGTCTGCAAAAACTCATCTGAAGCGTGTAATTGGCGATACCCCACTTACATTTGAGGAACTCACTACAGTGATGACTAAAATCGAAGCGGTTCTGAACTCCCGACCTCTTTGCCCTATATCTAAAGACCCAAATGATTTTGAAACCCTTACTCCTGGGCATTTTTTAATAGGTCAACCATTAACAGCCGTACCTGAGTATCCATTTAAAGACGTCAAAATGAATCGATTAACCCGTTTTCAAGTACTACAACAGATAACCCAACATTTTTGGTCTCGATGGCATTCTGAATACCTTGCTACATTGCAAGCTCGCAACAAGTGGACTGCTCCTATGGAGCCACCGTCCGTAGGGGAACTAGTTCTTTTGAAAGAGGATAACGCCCCTCCCCTAGAATGGAGACGGGGCCGTATCATCCAACTTTATCCTGGACAAGACGGTGTTATTCGTGTGGTTGATGTTCAAACTCCCACCACAGTACTAAAACGACCCTTGAATAAGCTTGTAAGACTACCCATCAATTAAGTTTAACTAGGTTTCCTAAACATTTAATTTATGTTTAGGGCGGGGGCGATGTTCATGCATTTTATTCCATCCCCACCGCTTTCCAAACGGCCGCCTAATTACTCTCACATACATGACCTCAGTACTGACCTACGAGTGGTGCGATGCACATGCCCGCGACATACGTCATTATACAATTGAGAACAAACTCTATTTTACGTGTCCAAACAAGGCTGTACGGCTAGTGTTTCCAAGTGTGATCTGGACCTAGACTCCTGAAGTGTACCTCTGGACTGTTCCCGTGTGCCAGCGGGATACCTACTATAGTTTATTCCTGAGGATCGCGACTTCCAGCAGCTCAAGGTATTGTGCTCCACTTACACCACGAACACTGACAAGCCCCCTTTTTCCCTTAACAGAATGTGAAAAAAAATAGAAAAAAAACTTTGACGACTTTTTTTTTTACATTTGTACGGAGCAGATCGTCCCAGTCGGCCAACGCTCCAAAATTTTCGTTTCGCTCAAAAATTTTTTTTTTTTTTTTCACCTACTGTCGATTCTGAACAAACAGTTTTCAGGTTTGGCGTTATTTTATTAACACGTTGTATATAATGTATAAATATACCAAATCCCCTGTTTAGGTATGCCGACCGAGCCTAAGCGTTGGCGATCCCTTTGTGTCGCATGTAACGCGCTGCGATAGAAGGCATGCCGTTGCAGCGCTAAAATACCGGCCGGGGCATGTACTGGTAGCGGCGCGACGAAGTCACGGAGTGCGCCACCCCTGACTATACACGTTTTGAGACTTGGTCAAAAACATGTCCGTTCCGTTTTGTCATCAGGTCGCAGACGTGGGTGGCTCCATAGCCATCCATACGTACGGAGCCTTCTTCGGTATAGGAGTCAGCTCTGCTTGGATCGAGAAGGCGCCTGCACGCGGCCGGTCTAATCAAGAGGGCCATCCGCTGGAAGGACCAAATTATGTATCTGATGTGACGTCGATGATAGGTAATGTGAACAAAACGCCAATGAAGGTTTATAAACAGACGACAGATATTTTGGACAGCAACTGTTACAATCCAGCGGGCGCAACATGGTTGTCATTTTATCACTTATTGTAGTGGATAAGACATCCGTCACGTACTGACAAGAATGCGAGTGCGAGAGTAACAAAAGTCTTATCCACAACGATAAGTCATAAATAATAACTACAACTTAGAAAAGTTGAAAAAAACCCGACATTTTCATTTCAAAGTCCAATATCTCAAAAACGGCTACACAGATTTGCATGAAACATGGCTTAAAACACTCGGAATAAAATTATCTATGACACAAAAAAAACCGTATTGAAATCGGTCTATCCGTTTGGGCGCTACGATATCACAGACGGATACACAGATACACAGACACACAGATACACAGACAGACACTTTAACACGTTCACTGCGTTACGGGGGCTTTTGAACCCCGTACGCTGCCATCATTCAGTGCGGGGCAGAAAACTACCGTCTACCCGCTGGTGCGGAACCTGTAACTTCGGTATTTTTACGCCTACAATAGACACAAATATATTTTTATAATTCGGTTTTAAAATCTAATTTAAAAAATGAACGGGGTCTTATGAGCCCCGTACCGACCACAAAGCAAAAATTACCTTCTAGTGCGGTACGGGGTCCAAAGAACCCGTATCGTGATGCACTATCCCGTACGGGGTGCTTACGCTTAGTGCCTCTAGTGCAGTCATTAGTGCAATACGTTGTTATCGGTAATTAGTAATTAAGTGCAACCAATTCAAGTGCAATGAAGCGATCACGACGCATGTTACAATTGTCGTATTCCAAAAACGATGAAGAAATACCTACGTGGACATCAAGATCACCCCGCAGGCAGTCAACATCGTCGCCTTTGTTTCGCAAGATTTTTCAGCGACAAAATAGCGAGAATTACGAAAATGTTGTCACTAGCCCCAGTACAGGGCAAACGTATCAAGAATAACAAACAGTGAATCTGAGGAGTGGAATATATTGTTCAAAAATGATTTATCTCTTAATACTAATACCAAGAGTTTAGTTTATTTTATTTTTAGTGTTTATTTACACAATCAAATTAAATATGTTTAAAAAAATATTTCTATTAAAATATCGTTTGTTTTCTTTCACATCACTATTAATCTATCGACACAAATACGGCGTGTGCGTTACGGGGTTCGATAAACCCCCTGTTTCCTTTAACTCTAGTGCGACGCGGGGTTAAAGCCACCCCGTATTTTTCTTTTTTCAATAACTTGATAAGTTTTCATCTGATCCCGATACGGAGGCAGAGTAACACAGCAACATTTGTAATCTTTCAATTGGCATTAAAAAAAATGACAAAAAATATTTTTTCGGGACTTTATAAGATCCTAAATGAAGGTAGGTGTACGGGGCATATTGAAACCCGTAACGCAACATAGTGAAACCCACTACGGGGTATATTAGGCCTCGCAACGCACTGAAATTTAGGACAGGGTTTTGGGTTGCCGCAGCGAACGTGTTAAACTTATAACACCCCTCTCTTTGGGTCGGAGGTTAAAAAGCTCTTGACCTCGAGTTGGTTCTTAACACATTCACTCTCAAGAATCGCTTCGCGCTACACTCGTGGCCGGTCCCATGGTTTTTCTCATATACGTAGCGTAAAGCGTAGGCGCTCGCTAGGCGGATTCCTGGCAGTGAAAGTGTTTAAAAAATGATAATATCCTGGCACTGATGGCCGAAAAAAACCATCTTAATATAATTATTTTATCGAACCTGCTCACAAAATTTCACGAGAATCAGTTGAGAAATGCGATCTGTAGGAGTACGAAGTACTTTGCTCATTCAATAGGGGTGTAGACTTGAAAATTATTATTACTCCAAAAGAAAGAAAGCAAAAAAGTATGCCTAGTGACGAAAATCCCATTCAGATATCTCAAAGAATTACGAAGCTACAACAGTTTTAATATTACTTGTTAGAGAGTGAAAACGAAACAGTGTGTGCCGTCACGTTACGGGTTGCTGCCGGGAGGCCGCGTCGACGGCGGCGCCGATCACGATGGGCACGGCACATTGCGGTCTATTAGTGACGTCGCAATCTTCGCCATCGTTTAATATGAAGATGCGTTTTGCAAAAAAGGGACAGAACTCACCCCGTCTTAACTTTGGACAATTATAACTTCGTGATTACTTAACTTTGTGTGTTGATTTTTTCTCCATTTGATTACATTTTAAATCCTTTTTCGAGAAAATACGACATTATTGATCATTTTATTTAGTGTCTACACCCCTATTACAGTTACGGTAACAAATGTTCGTTTCAGGTTCAATATTTCTGTTCATCTATTGGCCGTCATTCAACGCTGCGCTCACGAGGAGCCCAGCGGAGTACCAAAGGGCGATCGTTAATACCTATCTCTCAATCGCAGCGTGTACGGTAAGAATAGTATAGTTTCAGATTTGGTATATCCCAGCTCTTGCACAGAATAAGCAGGTAGCCCGATGCATAAGTTTTCGTTTTTTATTATTTAACCCCATTTGTTAGAAAATCATGTTTTAGATTTTAAAAACCGTTTAATGCTAGTGTTATAACAGTGCCATTTTCCACAATAACATTCCACACTAACAAATTTGAAATAGAAAGATTACCTACCCACTGTGATTAGCAGTAGAAATTATTCGATTTTTGTTCAAACTATTTCGGTTACGCATTTGACATGCGTAAAAAGGGCCATTACTATACTCTGATTATTAATCAGACAGAAAAAATGTAAACACTGGTGTTGCCGTTAACAAGAACCATTTGCAGCAATGAGGAGATTTATAATTTTCGCAGTTAAACGAAACATACGTCCTATTTCAATAATATACACTCTAATTACAAAAAGCAAATTAATTTTGATAACGTTAATGTTTATATTTACCAAAATCCTCCCTCATAATTATTTTAAAAGATAATACCGTTTTTATGTGTACAATATATTTTTAGCAGTGGTATCACTGCTGCGATAAAGCGGGATTGTGCATCTTTGGGTTGCTTAATATTTTTTTTTTCTTAATGCGAATGGCAAATAATATCGGTAACTGGATTTTTATTTTATTTGACGGCTGTCCTGTCACTTAGCTCACTCGGCTTTTAACAGCTTTATCCGCTATACCAGTGTTTCTAAACCTGTGGTCAGTGGATCCCTGGGGGTCCGCGAGTACCTATAGTAATGTACGGGGGTTCGCAGCAGTCTCACCCATAGACCATTTACAATAATAAATAAATGCCACATAAAGTCTTGCCTGTTTTTTATTATTAATCCTTGGATTTGTGCTTGATTTCCTAGGGGTCCGTGGACGGAAAAAAGGTTAAGAACCGATGCACTATACAATTCAATGTTTTGCCAGTAACTAGTATACTGCTTATAAATATTTATCATATTTATTTTCAATTTTGCTGTTAAAGTAAACTTAAAATAATATTGCATGACCGACCCGTACTTTCAGAACCCCTGATATGTCACTTTGACAGTGACATAACTTTGTTTACATTTTTTCTGTCTGATGAATAATCAGAGTTTAGTGGAAGCACAGATGACCTCCAATAGAGCCTATAGGGCGATATAGCAATGATAACGCAACCCCCCCTACCCCGCGCCATATTGTCAGTTTCGACCAGGGGACCGATTTTTGACTTTCGAGCGCTCGACTCTTTCACTCGAAAACTGACAAAAATTATGAAATGCTATTTTGAAAAAAAAAAAAAAAAAAAAAGGCTTTATTCTACCATAACTCCGTTTGACAGTATTTAACCTGCATGCTGCTTGCTAAAATCATGCTGTATTACCAAATTGATTCCATATTCATTTCATTTGTCTTCTTTCAATCTCAAATTAACATATATCTTATATTTATCTAGTAACATTACAATAATAAATAATTTAATTTAATTAAACATTCATTTCGGTTTAACTTACCAATACAATGATATTTGATAACATTCATGAAAATTAATTAAACTATAATTCGAAATATAAGTTAAGAACCATTTTTTTTTTTTAATACAATTAATTAAAAATATAGTCATCATTCAACATATAACATTATTCCTCATTAATTATGGAAGTCGCCTTTGGCGTAGGCCTCCCCCAGCCTTCTCCATGTACCTCTGTCTCTAGCTAGTCTTATTATGGCACCACAACGTTTTCTGAATATGTCCTCCCATCTCTTCTTAGGTCTACCTCTCTTTCTCAGTCCAGTTCGTGGTGTCCATTCTATGACTTTTCTCGTCCATCTATTTTCCTTTAGTCTGCAAGTATGTCCTGCCCAGCTCCATTTCAGTCTTCTTATTCTTTCTATAATGTCAGTAATTCTGTTTTTTTTCTAATATCGGTATTCCTTACTCTATCCACTATTTTAATACCTAGCATACTACGTTCCATCTTCCTTTGTTGTATAGCTAATCTTCTTTCGTCCTTTTTGCGAAGAGACCATGTCTGGCACCCGTATGTTAAGCATAGGAGGATAGCTACTTCATATAGTTTCTTTTTAATGTGCATTGGTATTTTTTTGTTTTTCATGACTTCACTTAAGCACCAGTACTTTTTCCAAGAAAGGGCAATTCTGCGATTTATATCATTTTCAGTCTGGTCTTTGAAAGAGATAAGCTGACCCAGATATATGTATTGTTCCACATATTCTATCGCTTGATCGTCTACATATATTGCTGTTTCTGTACTGTTTGACATAATTTTTGTTTTTGAAGTATTCATTAACAATCCCACTTTTTTACTCTCCTTAGCCAGGTCTTGTAGCATTTCTTCTAACTCAGAATGGCTATCTGCAAAAATTGTAATGTCGTCGGCAAATCGTAAGTTGCTCAGGTATTCGCCATCAATTTTCAATCCTTTGTCTGGGAGAACAAAGGATTGAAGGGTTTAGGTTTCTAAAAATCATCTCTAGCACTGAGCAAAATATCTTAGGTGAGATCGGATCTCCTTGACGAACACCTTTCATAATAGGGAACACTCTTCCTTCCCGTTGTAACCTATTTTTTGCTGTGAGCTGTGAGTATATCTTGTGTAGAGTTCTATATAATTTACATGTATTCCTTGTTGTGACAATGCTTTGTTGTGTTCTAACGAGTCGCAGGCTTTCGTGAAGTCAATAAAGCATAGATATATAGCTTTCCCATATTCCTTATACTTTTCAATGATCTGTGTAACGAAATGTATATGATCCGTCGTAGAAAATCGTTTACGGAATCCTGCTTGCTCGCGGGGCTGATTTTCATCTAAGATATTTGAGAGTGTATTTAATATAATTTTTAAGAATATCTTATATAAATTAGACATAAGGCTAATTGGTCTATACTTCTCTAAGTTGCCTCTGTCGCCTTTTTTGTGTAAGAGCGTTATACTGGATTGTGACCATTGCACAGGAGTCTCTTTCTTGGATAAGATATTGTTGAACAAAACCATAAGTGGGCGTTTTAAAAGTTCAACCATTGATTGAAGTATTTCGTTAGTTATTTTGTCTTCACCAGGCGTTTTGTCTTTCTTTTGTGTCCTGATCGCAAATTCGATTTCGCCTTCTAATATCTCTGGAATCTTTTCATGACTGTGTGTCATTGCGAAAAATCCCTGCTCTTGATCTTGCGATTTGTATAGATTTTGGTAAAACAAAGTAGCTTCCTTTAGGATGTCTACCCTGTTTGAAATAACCTTCCCATGTTTTTCCTTCATGTTTGTTGCCCATTGTGAAGTTTATTTGAAATAGCGATAGAAAATTGAAAAACGAGTGGTATTGACCACTCGTATTAAATTATATTGGTAGAAAGTAAGTGCCTGCCATTTTGACACTACAAACGTAGAATTACTTTTATTTGATTTTCGAGCGCTCGAAAGTAAAAAATCGGTCCCCTGGTACGCGATCTATACGTGCGTCAAGCAACCAACAAATTAAAATTGATTTAGCGCTATAAATATAAGTTGTTGCTGTAAAAACGCACTTTAAAAACAACTTGTGTATTGTTCTACATATTTCATCTATTATGTAGTTGTGTATTCAAGGTTCTTTTTTTTCAAAAATCTACAATTGCACTGGAATAAGTGGCAAAACAGAAAAAAAATCTTTCCAGAAAAAAAAGACAAAATATCCTGGAAAATCACATTAGATTTTTTCGAGTTTTCAACCCTACTCCGTTACTTTTTGTCGTGTCTCCCCGTCTCAGTTAACACTTTCGCAACCGGACTAAAAATGGAACATTTCACCAGAAACCGACAGAATTCGCTAGGCGTGTAAGTTCATACTACTGCCCCTACTAGCGGGCTCAGCCGGCATCTGAGCAAACATTACGAGTGCCCGCTAGGCGGGTTCTTGGTTGCAAACGTGTTAAGCGCTACAGTATCGAACTCTTAAGGGCTCGCTCTAAAGGTCAACTAATATTTCAAATAAAATTGTTTTCGCAGGTGGTCTCCTTCGTTCTATCCTCTTTCCTCAGTAAGGGTAAATTTGAAATGGAGCACGTCCAAAACTCGACCCTTGCTGGTGGTGTGGGCGTGGGGTCTGTTTGCAACATGCACATCGGTGCCGGTTCAGCAATCACGATTGGCATTGTTGCTGCGTTTATCAGTGTGTTTGGATTTTCCAAAGTGAAGGTAAGGTAAGGGTACCCATTGTTTAGTGAATGGGATACCTTGATATAATTTGCGATTAGGTTGTAAATGGGCCAAATCCATCCTACTAGCTGCGCCATGTACTTGATATGGGCAGGCAGATAATTAACACCACCAGTGCATTGCTCAGACTGTCTCTTATTTCCATCTCGACTGCCTATTACACATAACCATTTAACTACCCACAAACATTTTCTTGTTCTATCCTGGTAAGCCAGGAGATAATACTCGTAGTGACAGAGTTTCTTAAAAAAAATACTAAGCAAAATACTCATATCATGCCCAGGGTTGGGCAAAATACTGGCTTCATTGTAATTGAAATACAAATTACAAAATACATGTAAAAATGTATTTGAAATATAAACTACAAACTACTTTGGTGACAGGTATTTGAAATATAAAATAAAAAATACAGTATTTCAAATAATGTATTTCAAATACAAAATATAAAATACACTATTGAAACTTATCTCAAAAAACTTTTTATACGTTTTTATAAATTGAAAAAGGAATAAATATCCTTTCAAAAAAACTAAATTCCTTAAAGTATAGTCAGATAAGTTCCGTCTAGTAGGTGAATGAATGTCGATGAAAACAGTCTCTCAACTGGACCGGAAGAGCACAGGCTGAGACTACCTTTAATAACTGTCTGACGTATCAGTGTCAATTGCCGTATTAGGAACATCCCCGTTTGACGTTGACACTTACAGTAAAGTGTTGCCACAGTGCCCTCAGCCCCTAATTATATTAAAAAACGTTCCATTATACGGTTATACAATTAAATAACATGTATTTTTGGGCAAATGTATTTTAAAAAGTAAAGTATTTGAAATACAAAATACTAAATACATGTGAGTGCGGTATTTGAAATACCAATTACAAAATACTTCGCCACTTAGTATTTGAAATACAAATACAAAATACGTATTTGTATTTCAAATACGTATTTCAAATACATGTAATTGAAATACTGCCCAACCCTGTCATGCCAAGTAATGCCCCGCAATAGAATGGGTTTACCAATATAACAAAAATACATGTTTAGTGGATTTAAATCCCATAAAATCATAGTTTTAAAAAGTAACCCAGGACTCAAACATAGTTTACGTCACACAGCCATAAAGCGTGTGCATGCGAAAAATCCCACTTCCTGGCCAGCAAAATGAAGTGAAGTTCGCTGGTTGCGGGTAGCGCAGAACCGGTCACATTGGCACTCTTTGGGGGAGGCCTATGTCCAGCACTTGTATTCTTGCCTGGGGAGGAATAGTCACCGCCACTCTTTTGAAATTAGAAAGAGCGCAAAGAGCGGTCCTGAAGGTAGCTCTGTGGAAACCATTTAGATACCCTACTAACGATTTGTACCGTGACGCAAAGGTGCTCAGCGTTCGGAAACTATACATAATTAGGGTGGCAGCACATGTACACAAAACAGTTCTAACTAAACTCTCCCGACTACAAAACTTTACTAAAAAGCCGTACAATCAAAAATCCTGTTACCGCTGCTAAAACTTCATTTTCTCGTCGCTTCGCTGTTTTTATATACCCAAGAATTTACAACCGCCTAGTCAGGCTATACAAATTTCAAGAACACTCCGTCATCGAGGTAAAGGAGCTGCTGACAAAGCACATGATGCATTTATCTTTTGTAGACACAGAAAACTTTGTTAAGATACAGTACTGACATACATACACACACACACACACACACACACACACACACACACACACACAGACACAGACACAGACACACACACACACACACACACACACACACACACACACACACACTTTTCTTAGAATAGTTTAATTTGAATTAAATAACATTCTGTTTGATTGTTTAGAGTCTAATGTTTTTGTTATTATGAAGATGACAGATATCTATTTGTTTTTAAAATAAGCCCACAGCTTATATCATTATATCTAATTCAAATTATTAGTTTAAGTAAATTTTTACTGGTGCCAGTAGCCGTTAAATGTTGTTCGTCAACTGAAGTACATATCTCCCCCACGGGACAGGCAATGCCTAGTGTGGGGCCAGTATTATTGTAATTGATTAAGTATGTTTTGAGAAATAAACTATTTGTATTTGTATTTGTAGGTATATGATGATGATAAAAAAACCTCACAGCGCATATTTATGCATTCTTTCTATTATCCCGAGACTAATGTACTATTAATCTAAACCTTCAACGAGGTTAAGTACATAGGAAAAGAGGAAGTAGAAAATATATATTGTTTAATTCCATTTATGCATTTGTTTTCATTGTGTTGCTTACCAAATTCGAGTTACACTTGACTGAAAACGGGTGAAAATTGCCGGATGTTAATGATTTGTTATTACTTACACAGTACATATTGACATAATTAACACGGTCACTGTCCCCATACAAAATGATCAGACAATGTCACACGTCCAAGTGTGCTTTCAGTTCGAAGCTGTGAATCCATTGTGGAAGCATGGACTTCTGAAAATCAGGTGCTTGTCCCATCATTGCACTCGGACAGGGAACGTGTTAAGGTGACCAATTTCGCATATTTATCGGTTTTTACATTGCATCTATCGTGTCGTGTTCATGTAAACGGGGGTTTACGCACATGCTTAATTTCGCGTGGCGCTCTTGTCAAACGCTATGGATTTTCATTTCCATACATTTTGACATGCGCACGCGACACTCTACGGGTAGGTATGCCTACCTAACGCGGCATTCATCACCATCATATTAGCCAAAAGACGTCCACTGCTGGACATTGGCCTCCCACAAAGAGTGCCACGATGACCGGTCCTGCGCCACCCGTATCCAGCGCAGTGGGCTAGGTTCTCGGGTGACGACCATGGCAGGCGCAGCCTGGGTAGACCACCACAAGGTGGACTAGTGACCTGATAAAAAAGATTAAGATGTACAACATTTTTTACAGCCATTTTTTATCAGAAAGTTCAGCCTACTGGACACATGTGGCGTGATGCACCTACACGGCTTCCCAGGGGTATACTCCGGGTTGTTAACAATTTTATTCGCTGCGTTGGCCTCTGAGGATAATTACGGCAAACAGGGTCTACACGATGTCTTTGAAGCTACGGCGGTATGTGGCTGACATTTATTTATTGAGATTTTGATTTACTGACTTTTTTGATTGACTACATTTTAACCCCCTTTATTCATAAAACTTAAAATGCCTGTGCTAAATAAAATGTGCTTTGTCGCTTTCTTACGAACACAAATGTCAAAGTGACAGATAAGGACAAACGAATTTTAACGCCATTTTAGTTAAAACAGGCTTGTAGGACGTTTATGAATACGGCCTTATCTCTATATCATATTTTGACATCCACGTACGAGTCAACCAACTGTTATATCAGCAAAATTCTATTATATTTTATAATCATTCCATAATAATGTCCATCGAAAATGACAAAAGATTATTATATTCTTTTATTTTCATTATCTAAGCATATGCTAGTATAGAGCGGGATCTCCTGTCACAGGTAAATGTATTTATACTAAGATCCCAACATTTGTGAATTACATCTATTTTTTTTAACGAAAATACACAATTTTTGACTTTTCAGGACGGAAGGAGCTCAGGTGTGCAAGCCTTGTTTCAACTAGCTGGTGTCGTTGTTACCATACTTGCAGGATATAGTTGTGGAGTCGTTTCGGGTGAGTATTGGTCTACAATATGTACCCAATATGCTCCCTACTCAGTGAATTATAAAAATACCCATATACCTAGTATAAAATGTAATAAACAAACAGATAATGATGAAATGAATTAATGATGTAGATATAATGTACCAACGAATTAAATATACGTAACTATGTAAAAAAAAAAAAAAAAAACTGACATGTAACTTGGCGTTATTAATAAAGTATTTGTATTTGTATGTCAGTCCGTGAGCATTTAAGAAAGAAAGAAAGAAGACATTTATTCACTACACAAAAGACACATAGACAAAGGGAGTAGAAATTAATAGGGGATTTAGGATAGGATATATTTATCTCACGCTTATTTTTACACGTTCATATGGTAATATACTATTTTATGAACACTTTTTTAAGAGCTGATGGACGGCATGAATAAAGATTCTAGGTAAGCTTCTCGTTATTGTTGTATAAGGAAGATGACAGCTGCCGAGGAAAATTAAAGTCATAATTTACATTTATCTAAGAAATACCGTTTATCTAAATATCAAAATAATATTATTCTAATAACCGTCTATCTTCGTCATAGATAATTCAGATATATAAAAAGAATGGCCTCAAATCAGCTTGGGTTTTATCCTCGGTATTTTTTTTAATGTTTTACTACCGTGGTGAACAATTTTGTGGTTTGCTTGATAGGTAGGGTACGGTGTAACTGTAATAAATACGGGTGAAGACTCAAAATTTATTATAACTCCAAAAGAGAGAAGGTCTATTAGTAAATGACAATCGTTTCATATGAAGGTGCGTTTTGCAGAAAAGGGACAGAATATACTCCCTCTTAAAACTGGACTTTTATAACTTTGTGATTATCAGTGATCGTAACTTTTGTAGCATTTTTGGTGCAGCGTAGTGTTGTTAACGGAATTGGTATAAAGAATTTCAATCCTAATGCTTAATTAGCGTTATTAACGTTCGTTAATATTAACCTTAATTCAATTTTGATTGTTACTGTGTATAGTCTATACCAATTCCGTTAACAACACTACACTGCACCAAAAATGCTACAAAAGTTAAAATCACTGGTGATTATTTCATCGCCTGCTTTACTATTTTCACAATATGTTTAATCCTTTTTTGAGAAAATTCAACATTATTTATTATTTTATTTGGTGGCTCCACCCCTATTATCACATTCACGGTACCAACATTTTATTAACACGTTAGCTGTTATGTCAGTCCCCGGTGACCCGCGATTACAATTACGATTAGAGGTGACAGTAACGCCATATAAATACTTCAGTTTATATGAACAGACAGCTATTCCAATCCCATTCCTATCGCGGTTTGGTAATATCTGTTTAGTTAAAGCATGTCATGGATGTGGTGCTTCAGTGTCAGTCACCGATGCCTGACATGGCCTTAATAGAAAATGTATCTGTCAGCAACCGGTGAATCACATGGCAGCGAACTTGTTAATTAGAGGATTTAAATAAATACTGGAGGACAATCTTACACGAATCGAACGAAGGCTCAATAAGGCTTGTGTTATGGGTACTAACTAGACGACGATATATTTAATAGATACAAATACTTTAACACACAGAAAACATCCAAGACTCATGCTCATCGCACAAATATTTGCCCTTACCGGGATTTGAACCCAGTATCTTCAGCTTCGTAAGCAGCATCCCTATCCCTACCCACTAGGCTAACCGATCGTCAATTTACTGCGTTATCGGCAAATGAGATGCCAATCCCTCACTCTCAACAATGTGCATCCTCGAGTACTCTAGCCACCTGATACTCACTCACGCACAGAGCAAGTATTCTTGTTAAGACATGCGATCCTCATTATCGTGAAGGTATTTCCTCAGTAGTATCTAATGCTTCAAATATAAGCGACCTTACCATACCTCATACTTTTCGTTTGTTAAGTGCTGAAAAGCTTGTATGTTTTCGCTTCTCTCAGTATTTTGCTCGACAAACATGAAGTGCTCTTTGTGGAAGAATCTTTTTATGTACACTTTTCACTGATATAATAATAATAAATCAGTTTATTACGTCCCACTGCTGTGCACAGGCCTCCTCTCATGGATACCAAGGAACGGGCTGTATTCTCCACGCTACCTTAGTGCGGGTTGGGGGACTTCACTAACCCCTTTGAATTTTTTCGCACATGTATGGCAGGTTCCTCACGATGCTTTTTTTTCACCGAAAAGCTAACGGTAAATATCAAGTATTCCGTACATAACTTCCGAAATACTCATTGGTACGAGCCAGGACTCGAACGCACGACCACCGATTTGGCAGCCGCATGCCTGAACTATTTGGCTACCTTAGCTTATCACTAACCCGTACTGTAGCTTATTTAACTGGAGTCAAATATAAATTTATCTTCGCAGGTTACATAACGAAGTTGCCAATTTTCGGACCAGTACCTAGGGCAGACCAGTTCAACGATGAAAAATTCTGGGAACTGCCATGATTGAAACAACTATTATGTTTGAAAGTATCGCTGATTCTCAGATGTCCTATTCCCAGCATGTGAAACTGACTTTGAAGGGCAAATTCCCGCTAGCCGAATACTGATTAGGAGCAAAACTAAACGGTTTGAACGGCAAGTAAATGGTTATAAAAACCATATAAATTATTATGAAGCTGTGTTTTGTTCCTATAATATCTTTGAAATTTGATTATTGTGTCGTGTGACGTGATTAAATCAGAATGTGAGCCGAGGAACTGCTAAATAACAATGTATTTCGGAAAATATAAAATAAAATAAGAATGTGCATAAGTGAATAATGTAACTTTTGGTAGCTTGTTGGTGTGTTGGCTATTATGTAACTTTTGTAGCTTGTTGGTGTGTTGGCTATTTTGTAGATGTTAACATTGAGAAACGTATTATAATTAAAATTTGTCTGCCTAATATAAATCGTTACACTTTTTATTTCCCTTTTTAACTGACTTCAAAAAAGGAGGCTCTCAATTCGTCGGAATTTGTTTTTTTTATGTATGTTTTTTTCTTTTTGTTTGAAAGGGGTATCCTTTCTTGGTGGTCCTATTGGTCATAGTCTGATGATGGGATGCTGGCAAAATTAAAGGGAATCTTCTAATAAGGCAAAGTACTGAAGTCGGTTAAAACTTTGTTTTTAAGTAAATTTATTTATTTACATATTAGGAGAACCAATAGCAGTATTTATACAATAAACATTGACAGTGGATACAAAGAGCCAATTATAGTAACTCACAGGTAGTTAAGTGACATTGTGTAAATTATTGTGTAAATTATTCTAAGGCGTTTTTTGGCGCGTACACTCAGTAGCAGAAGTAGCTACTACGAAGAGGTCAAAGTTAATTATGTACGTCTGTATTATGCTGGATTTACATGAGCTTAGTATTTGGTATTAGTGTAAATGATTATCTGCAGAGTGACAAGGGGCAAGTAGCCGTCTACACGTAGGTGTTATAGAATGGTATTAGTACAAGTTCTCGCCATGGATTACCGCCGCCGACTCGTTTTAAGAAATGTTTTGAGGCATTACTCTAATATTATATTAATGACAATGATACAAGATCTGCAAGCAGAAGTGTTAACAGTGGTTGCTGCGAAGAGAAAAAAATGGAAATTCCGCAAATCTGTCAAGGGAGCTAGAAACCGAACATCAAAATGAGTAAGTACAATAGATTTATGAGAATGTCAACAAATCAGTTTCATGATTTGTTACTGAGAGTACAACACCGGCGATTCAATGAAACGATACAAAAATGGGAGAAGTACATCGAGAGACCAAATATTAAACTGGGAAAACAATGTAAACAAAACACTTCGGCAGCTTTGAGTAATCAAACTCACTTGTCATGAATGTTCACACCACTCGACAAGTGATAAGTATAAGCAGATTTTGGGTTTTGGGCAGGTGAGGGTAGGGTTTCTTGGGCTTCTAATCACTTGCAGTTGCACTAATACTAAGCACTTATACAATATGTTTACACAGATGTAACAAGTGTAAGTGAAAACTAATACCCTAGTAGCATTTTCGTTGGCATTTCGTTGGGCCAATTCAGCCCGTGTCAACACAACATTATGAGTCAAAATGGTTTTCATTGAAATTAGCATCAATTGGCTACGGTGCCTGCTCTCCACCAGGAAGGCCGTATGATATTATTGTTTACCACCGTCGATGTATATAAAAAATCGTTGCCAGTTGACGCAAAACACAGACTGGCGCGACCTGCGGGGGCGGTCAATATCATACGGCCAGCCGTGCCGTACCTCCAGATGCACCTTGATAAGCAATAAGGCCAAAAATGTACACCACCATCGATGTACACTAAAACATTACAACATAATAATATAATAGTATGTGCTATAATATAATAATCACTAGATATAGCAGTTCTAATAATATAAAGTCAGTTTCAATTTGAAATGACTAACGGATAAGCCGAAAGGTATTCATTACATTTGGACAATACGGGCGAGTTTCGCATAAAAAAACCATAATTAAACATGCCTTTAGACCAAATTGAAATTCGTACTTTCCGTTCATCGAAATATAAACCGTAACACCGCCAACTAAGGTTTAATATGCGCTGGACGATAATACCAGGGTACACGGTACACGGGCACTAGACGGGACTACATTAAGGTCCGTTTCACACTAACATGTGTTTAGATTGGACATCCATTGCCTTTGAGTGTCTGTGCTTTTGTCTGGCATCGTTTGACTGGGAGTGCAGGCAAAGTTCCGGCTCTACCACTTAAGCCTGATTGAATCAAACCAAATTGAGACTTTATCTCAAATTCTTTTCTTTGAGTGAATTTTGTTAAAAACTCGCCTTGTCGGAATAAACATAGGTTTCGTGTATGGATTGCAACTATATAAGATGTTCTAAATTAGAAGTTACGAGGGAGCGAAGTGTTTTGTTTCAGCTAGAGCAAACCTTATTTCGTATGTCCGGCTCTTCTCCGGTACAGTCCCGCTATTCTGTTATTGCTTTAAGGGGCTCCCATACGCCAATGACCTTCGATCTGAATCCCTTAGTTTTTTAATGTTTTTTGTAGCTTATTATATTAAAAACAACGGCTTTAAGCAATAAAGTATCCCATATTTACTTCAATGTTCATTGTTTTTGAGATAATTGTCATCAAAGTTGAACAATTTTAGGCCAAAAATCGTGGCCATTTATAACTTTTGTGTTAATTAGTTTATAATTAAAAACGTTTGTAGAGACGTCATAGTTGAACCCAAATATATAGATTTCGTATATGGTAGATCTTTCACGTCAATAGAGATACGAAATAAGTGGTTTTTAAGACAATGTTTAAAAAAATCATACAAAATTAAGTATTCATTTCTTTCAAAATCCGGTAGACAACAATGGAGACAAAAGATTAAAGAACCGATAGCCGTTTAGCTTGTAATTCTATCTGTAGTGCAAAAGTAGGAGATACGATTCAAAACTCGTCAAAAATCGATGAAAATTTCGGGTAGCCCCTTAAGCTCATCCTCAAATATATCTTGAAGTCGCAATTCGTAGTAACTAAGCGTAGTTAGAGGTCTACTTCCGTTAGGCGTGACGGGTGGGGTGAGACGCATAAGTGCGTAAAGAATAACAACCCAGGTCGCATTTCTCAACCCATTCTCGTGATATTTCGTGAGCAGGTTTAATAATTATATTATTATAGTTCACTTTTGGGTCACTTTTTCAACGGTAAAATTATTAAATATGATGCGCCGTTTTGGCTTCAGACGGCGAATTGGATATGAATATGATACATTACGTTCCCTACTATATTTAATGAAATATGATGTATTTATCATATCTTGTATTTACTAATCTGACAAAGGGGCAAAGTTAGTGAGTGAAACATTGTGTTCAGTAGGTAAGTACATATTATGTAGAAGGTAATTTCCAGAACTTGGTCAATACTAATAGTATCCAATGGTATACTCGGAAATACCGCGGATGTGTCGTGTTGAGAGTGGGGGACCCGCGTTCGTCTCTAGCTATTAACACAACAAATCTTCTAATCAGTACAGGGTCGGCAACGCGTTTGTGATTCTTCTAAAATCGCAAGCGTATAGACGCTACTGTGTCTACTTACCATCAGGCAGACCATTATACGTGTTTTTCATTGTATAAAACAATCTAGGGAAATTCCCTGTAACGAGACCAAATATATAAATTTATTATTTTATTTGGTGGCTCCACCCCTATTATCACATTCACGGTACCAACATTTTATTAACACGTTAGCTGTTATGTCAGTCCCCGGTGACCCGCGATTGCAATTACGATTAGAGGTGACAGTAACGCCATATAAATACTTCAGTTTATATGAACAGACAGCTATTCCAATCCCATTCCTATCGCGGTTTGGTAATATCTGTTTAGTTAAAGCATGTCATGGATGTGGTGCTTCAGTGTCAGTCACCGATGCCTGACATGGCCTTAATAGAAAATGTATCTGTCAGCAACCGGTGAATCACATGGCAGCGAACTTGTTAATTAGAGGATTTAAATAAATACTGGAGGACAATCTTACACGAATCGAACGAAGGCTCAATAAGGCTTGTGTTATGGGTACTAACTAGACGACGATATATTTAATAGATACAAATACTTTAACACACAGAAAACATCCAAGACTCATGCTCATCGCACAAATATTTGCCCTTACCGGGATTTGAACCCAGTATCTTCAGCTTCGTAAGCAGCATCCCTATCCCTACCCACTAGGCTAACCGATCGTCAATTTACTGCGTTATCGGCAAATGAGATGCCAATCCCTCACTCTCAACAATGTGCATCCTCGAGTACTCTAGCCACCTGATACTCACTCACGCACAGAGCAAGTATTCTTGTTAAGACATGCGATCCTCATTATCGTGAAGGTATTTCCTCAGTAGTATCTAATGCTTCAAATATAAGCGACCTTACCATACCTCATACTTTTCGTTTGTTAAGTGCTGAAAAGCTTGTATGTTTTCGCTTCTCTCAGTATTTTGCTCGACAAACATGAAGTGCTCTTTGTGGAAGAATCTTTTTATGTACACTTTTCACTGATATAATAATAATAAATCAGTTTATTACGTCCCACTGCTGTGCACAGGCCTCCTCTCATGGATACCAAGGAACGGGCTGTATTCTCCACGCTACCTTAGTGCGGGTTGGGGGACTTCACTAACCCCTTTGAATTTTTTCGCACATGTATGGCAGGTTCCTCACGATGCTTTTTTTTCACCGAAAAGCTAACGGTAAATATCAAGTATTCCGTACATAACTTCCGAAATACTCATTGGTACGAGCCAGGACTCGAACGCACGACCACCGATTTGGCAGCCGCATGCCTGAACTATTTGGCTACCTTAGCTTATCACTAACCCGTACTGTAGCTTATTTAACTGGAGTCAAATATAAATTTATCTTCGCAGGTTACATAACGAAGTTGCCAATTTTCGGACCAGTACCTAGGGCAGACCAGTTCAACGATGAAAAATTCTGGGAACTGCCATGATTGAAACAACTATTATGTTTGAAAGTATCGCTGATTCTCAGATGTCCTATTCCCAGCATGTGAAACTGACTTTGAAGGGCAAATTCCCGCTAGCCGAATACTGATTAGGAGCAAAACTAAACGGTTTGAACGGCAAGTAAATGGTTATAAAAACCATATAAATTATTATGAAGCTGTGTTTTGTTCCTATAATATCTTTGAAATTTGATTATTGTGTCGTGTGACGTGATTAAATCAGAATGTGAGCCGAGGAACTGCTAAATAACAATGTATTTCGGAAAATATAAAATAAAAGAAGAATGTGCATAAGTGAATAATGTAACTTTTGGTAGCTTGTTGGTGTGTTGGCTATTATGTAACTTTTGTAGCTTGTTGGTGTGTTGGCTATTTTGTAGATGTTAACATTGAGAAACGTATTATAATTAAAATTTGTCTGCCTAATATAAATCGTTACACTTTTTATTTCCCTTTTTAACTGACTTCAAAAAAGGAGGCTCTCAATTCGTCGGAATTTGTTTTTTTTATGTATGTTTTTTTCTTTTTGTTTGAAAGGGGTATCCTTTCTTGGTGGTCCTATTGGTCATAGTCTGATGATGGGATGCTGGCAAAATTAAAGGGAATCTTCTAATAAGGCAAAGTACTGAAGTCGGTTAAAACTTTGTTTTTAAGTAAATTTATTTATTTACATATTAGGAGAACCAATAGCAGTATTTATACAATAAACATTGACAGTGGATACAAAGAGCCAATTATAGTAACTCACAGGTAGTTAAGTGACATTGTGTAAATTATTGTGTAAATTATTCTAAGGCGTTTTTTGGCGCGTACACTCAGTAGCAGAAGTAGCTACTACGAAGAGGTCAAAGTTAATTATGTACGTCTGTATTATGCTGGATTTACATGAGCTTAGTATTTGGTATTAGTGTAAATGATTATCTGCAGAGTGACAAGGGGCAAGTAGCCGTCTACACGTAGGTGTTATAGAATGGTATTAGTACAAGTTCTCGCCATGGATTACCGCCGCCGACTCGTTTTAAGAAATGTTTTGAGGCATTACTCTAATATTATATTAATGACAATGATACAAGATCTGCAAGCAGAAGTGTTAACAGTGGTTGCTGCGAAGAGAAAAAAATGGAAATTCCGCAAATCTGTCAAGGGAGCTAGAAACCGAACATCAAAATGAGTAAGTACAATAGATTTATGAGAATGTCAACAAATCAGTTTCATGATTTGTTACTGAGAGTACAACACCGGCGATTCAATGAAACGATACAAAAATGGGAGAAGTACATCGAGAGACCAAATATTAAACTGGGAAAACAATGTAAACAAAACACTTCGGCAGCTTTGAGTAATCAAACTCACTTGTCATGAATGTTCACACCACTCGACAAGTGATAAGTATAAGCAGATTTTGGGTTTTGGGCAGGTGAGGGTAGGGTTTCTTGGGCTTCTAATCACTTGCAGTTGCACTAATACTAAGCACTTATACAATATGTTTACACAGATGTAACAAGTGTAAGTGAAAACTAATACCCTAGTAGCATTTTCGTTGGCATTTCGTTGGGCCAATTCAGCCCGTGTCAACACAACATTATGAGTCAAAATGGTTTTCATTGAAATTAGCATCAATTGGCTACGGTGCCTGCTCTCCACCAGGAAGGCCGTATGATATTATTGTTTACCACCGTCGATGTATATAAAAAATCGTTGCCAGTTGACGCAAAACACAGACTGGCGCGACCTGCGGGGGCGGTCAATATCATACGGCCAGCCGTGCCGTACCTCCAGATGCACCTTGATAAGCAATAAGGCCAAAAATGTACACCACCATCGATGTACACTAAAACATTACAACATAATAATATAATAGTATGTGCTATAATATAATAATCACTAGATATAGCAGTTCTAATAATATAAAGTCAGTTTCAATTTGAAATGACTAACGGATAAGCCGAAAGGTATTCATTACATTTGGACAATACGGGCGAGTTTCGCATAAAAAAACCATAATTAAACATGCCTTTAGACCAAATTGAAATTCGTACTTTCCGTTCATCGAAATATAAACCGTAACACCGCCAACTAAGGTTTAATATGCGCTGGACGATAATACCAGGGTACACGGTACACGGGCACTAGACGGGACTACATTAAGGTCCGTTTCACACTAACATGTGTTTAGATTGGACATCCATTGCCTTTGAGTGTCTGTGCTTTTGTCTGGCATCGTTTGACTGGGAGTGCAGGCAAAGTTCCGGCTCTACCACTTAAGCCTGATTGAATCAAACCAAATTGAGACTTTATCTCAAATTCTTTTCTTTGAGTGAATTTTGTTAAAAACTCGCCTTGTCGGAATAAACATACTGCCGTCCTATACCTAAAACCGGACTAACCCACAAATTGTAGTTTTGAGAAAAAAGCAAAAAACCATTAAACTAATATTTCTAGACTGTGTGAAGGTTTATCCTGATTTTTTTTAATATGAAAATTAAAACTAAATGTATACTTCCCATAGTAGCGTAGCATTTCGTGAAATATTGTCTTGTTTGTTGTTTATTCAGGATTTTATACTTTAGATGTGCATATAAATCACAAACAATTAACAATATCAACACTAAAACATCACTAAGTACACAGTAACGGTGTTCTTGCATAGCATTTAAAGGGTAATAAATATACATTTACAACACACACACATTTAAAAATATATGCATAGCTAAATAGCGACTAAGTAATCTAACTGGTTTATAGTAGTGTACTGATGACAATCAGAAACAAAAAAACATTTTAATAAGATCGTTTTTGTCCTTTAGCAATCATAAAGCTATGAAATAGCAGGAAACTGTGGTTGTACTGCCACTGTGCACTAACCTTAAAACACGTTAGATGACAAACCATCGTGGTTAACTAGTTTTAAGTATTGTTATCGTACACCTAAAAGTTAGTTTGATTTGTCAAATCCACGCAATCCCGCATTGTTGAATTGCGTATCCTAAAGTTATTTGACATTTTATGTAAATAAAACGCACTTGTATGATTTGGTTTTTTATTATTTATACCTATGAATAGTAACAATTAATAATTCGTTGTTATACAATCGAATTAGGACTCGATCTCGGTCTTCTTTGGCTGATTAATTAGGTAACATTATTTAGGGTAGCAAAAATACTTCTATATTAAGTACTTAAACAAACAAATTAACATTATTGAGATCAATACAATCAACATTTTTCATCGCTTACCACGATTATCACAAATTTAAGAGAAAAAAAAGATTAACTTAATTCTAACTATAGGTTATTTATTATAGTCTAAATTAGAGAGTCACCCTGCATTTTTTTTTATTATTTACTGTCAAAGTTACGGGCATATTCTGCCAAAATAACATTTTATGGGAGGGTGCTATATCGCTCAAAGCCGTTATTATAGCATTTTTTCTGCTCAGTTCAATTCCTTTGGGTTCAGTCATAAACTGGCACTCAAGTACGCCGGGATTTTTTAGATACTTGTCAGTCATAAGTCTTAGAGTTTCAAAATCTTCGTCAAAATCCTTTTTGTAGAACAAATCATAAGATTCCCGTTTGAAAAGAACTTGTACTAAATCTTTGAGACATGCTCTTGGACTTGTATTTATCAAACGTCTCTCAGATACCAAGTTAGGCAATTTGAAGAAGTCTTCGTGAGTCATACTCTTGACGCTAACCCGAGATTTATTGGCTAAAGCCACTGCTTCTTCGAAATCTTGATAATCGTAGATTTTGCCTTTGACTTTCATTGATTTTTCAACTTGATGATGAAATTGATCGCAACTCATAAAGGTGTGGCCCGGTTCAAAATAGCAAAATGTTATAGTTTCAGTAGCAATTAAGTTACTGTTGACCAAATGGATCATTAAAGAAAACAGCAACCAATTTTTGTTTTGGGCACTGCAGTTGTCCATCCATAAATGTATGTGCTTTACGTTACGATGTTGCATAAAGAAATAGTAGTACGCGCTCATAACATCTTCTTGCTTGCGACCAGATATGCCATCATGCCAAAGTACAGCCAGAGGTTTGTGTTCATTCGTTATTTTACCTACTGGCGCAAAGGATTGATTGTATGTCGTGAGCCGAGGACAAAATAAATTTTTTTTGAAGCCGTCTAGCCTTGGTAGCATAATTACTTTTTGCATATCTGTGCTGTAGTATAAGTTATTTTCATTTTGTTGTTCTGTTTTATGCTGTTCGTATAATTTACGGGAGTTGGTGTAATTAGAGTGATGTTTTATCCATGACTGACAATCCTCACAATCTTCTGGCACGTTTATTTTTGGGTTATGAGAAGCCTGTTTACAGTGTAGTTCATTAGCTTCACATTTCTCGCACTCCTCGTTTCCAAGTTTTGTGAACGAAATATTCATACTTTTGACGTGCTTCCGATATAATTCATATGAAAGCTTTTCAAGTGGATGTTTTTCCAAGTAGTCTTTATGCATAAAAACAACATTTACGTCCCCTGGTAGGTAACGTCTATGCGGTGCATGCTCGCGACGATGGTGTGGTGCTTGTGGGTGGAAAGATTCCACATGGTTATTTAACAGAATGCGATTTTTTGCTGGAGTCTTAGAATGTAAACCTCTTTT